>JAWNPP010000101.1:0-693694 GCA_035047445.1 Drosophila siamana | reverse complement strand
CAACAACAATTCACAATGGGTAGCAGTTCAATGTGATTGATATTGATGGGTATCTTTAGTGCAGGTTCAATGCATTATTTGGAATACTGCATAAGCAAGGTTAAAGGTGCAACGTTTATGGCTCACAGTCTGAGTGTATTTATAACACTTCAGGTAGATCAGTTCAAGGCATGCCAGGAGCTGAGATATTTCCGTCAATTTTCACTTAGTAATTTCTTGACGTAAACAAGTTCAATGTATCATTTCTATAAGCCTACATTTTTGATTATATATGATGATCTCAATTACATAATTCAAGCGATAATTGCGATTTTCATTAAAATGTTGTGTGTTAAAATCAAAACAGTCAAATTAACTACAACAAAACGAATTTTACGAAATAAAATTGATAGCCTAATTGGATTTACAATATTTTATACAAATTACTGTTATTGCGAATGCACTCATAAAATTAAATACTTAATTCACAATTATCATTATCAAGTTTGTTTTGCATAAATGCTGCTTAAAATTATAAAAAAAATTTATTCTTATATAATAATATAATACGGCATGTTTGAACTTGCCATGTTTGCTGGGTTCTCCCATTTCGCTGGAGAAAGAAGTCGGCCGCTGAGTTGCTTTCGGCCTTTGTTATGCATATTGATGTTGACTTGGAAGCGCAACCTTTTTGCACCGTTTCGTTTTGTTTTGCTTCAGCCACAAACTGAGCCGCAGCGTGAACGTTTTTGGATCTGCTTCGATTATAGCATCGCATAATTAAGTATGCAGCTACGTTCGAGTTCAAGGTAGTTCCGGTTTCGCGAATTCCTCGCTGCACAACCAGCATTCGCTTACAAACATTCATGCATATGGATATCGAGTTAATGTATGTATGTAACATTAATTTGCGACCTCATCTACGCTAAATGATAGCGTAGAATGCGATCGACTCTATCTGATGTGCGGACATGCGTGTGGAAGTGATCATTGAGTTAACTTGGCATTGTTGGCCCAGAAACTCGGTCAATCGCAGTCGCTGGCTCTCTCTCTCTCTCTCTCTCTCTCTCACTATCTCTCTCTCTCTCTCTCTCTCTCTCTCTGTCTCTCAGTAAGGTGAGCAACTGATCTGTACGCGGGCGAGTTCAGTGAACTTTGTTCACTTGTGGTTATATGTGGATACATTTACAGGCACTGGCACTGAAATCGAGACTCGTGCTCTATAAATTACTTACACCTACAGATGCACACAGATCTATCTGTGTGTTGTGATGTCTATAGTATTTTTTATTGCGCATTTATATTATCGTGCCATAAAATTCAAATTGTGGTTCTGACTTTGTAAAATCGATGCCAGTAAGTGTGTCAGCCAGTCGACGCCAATTGCGCTGAAAGTAGCCAATCCACTTCTGTGTGTGTGTGTGTGTTTTATTTTTATTTTTTTTCTGTTGTTCTCCGTTCTCCTCGTGCGACCAGCCGACCCACCACCTCCACTGGTGAGATCTCTGAAACCAGTTTGCTTAGACGCTGTGAAAGCGACTCAAAGAAATTATCTGCACTGAGTCTTCGACATCGCAGCATACCAAGCTCCATCGCACAACATATGCTGTCTGCAAACTACAAACAGAGAAACTGCAAGCTGAGACTACACTGCAGCGTCGACTGCGACGACGGCAGCGACAGAAGCAGCGACAGAAGCAGCAGCAGCAACAGCGTCATGTAATGCAAACAAGATTGAAGCGTGTGCAAGATCAGCTGTCTGTCGCTGAGCAGCTGCAGCTGCTAGAACTGTGCTACGTGCTGAATATAAACAGCGCATGCGCTGCCCGCCGTCAGTTGCCGGGCAGACGCCTTCATGTGCACTTCACTTTCGACGCACTCGTTATCGGTATCGCGGTCGTCATCGTTATCGTTATTGCTTTTGTTATTCTTACTGTTTGAACTCATCTCTTCTCGCTCACACAGCTCACAGCTGTGTCGTCTCTTTGGCAAAATGGCAGCGCGCAGTATCTATATCACAAACGAGGTGAGTTCCTGCATTGCCAAAAAACACTCGCAAAACAAGCGAAAAAACAACTATAAAGCAGCTTGCAGAATGGTGACCAGAGCCACTATTGGGCGCCTGAAGAGACACTCGAGAGGAAATGCTAATTAGTGGTGGCTCATTAAAAGCGGACACAAAGGCAACTATTTAACAAACTCTTGAGAAGCACTCAACAGGCAGCAGGCCAGATAGACAGACTGACAGTTGACCAACTTGGCAGACCGACGACGCGACGCGATGCGATGCGATGCGAAGCGAAACTTGCACAGCAAATCAGCACAATAATGATTTGTTGTGGGGCATGTGAAGAATGTCGTAACTGTAGAGCTCAAAAGTCTTCAGAATATGAATAATTAATAAAGAACAAAACACAAATGCAAACAACAGCTGGCAGCAAAACTGTAGATTGGCCAAAATGAATTCTTAAAGTTACCAAACTCGTTTCAACACTTTTGCTTTTGCGCTTTGTAAAACTTTTACTTGGCGACCAGCAGCAGTAACAGCAGCAAGGCACCAAGAAGTTAACTTTACTTTTATAATTAGAATAAATTAGTATGAATTTTGCAGCAGTGAAAGATAAATAGCCGAAGGGCCTGAGAAGAGCACAGACGACGGCGCCAACGCCAAAGTCTGTTGAGGAAAACAAATCAATAGAAATAGAAACCAACAACGAACATTTCCCGAGAAAGTGCGGTGACCAGAGCTCTGTTTGTCTGGCCTCCAGCCGGAAATATGAATTGCTAATTTCAATGGCCCCAAATAATTTTGGCAATTATGGCTCAATCTGTTGAAATGTTATTAAAATGTATTAAATTGGAATACAAAAGCAATAAGCTCTTATTGATATCTTCAAACCAAGTTTGCAATGTGATTTCCCACTCAAAACCAATTACAGAATGCAGTGCTGTATATCTCACAATCTCATCAGAAAATCAGCTTGGCAGCAAGTAATCAACACCTAAAATGTTAACTACAGGCTGGAATACTAAGCGCTTGAGAGTTGAGACATAGGAAAATATATTTACTCTTATCCGAATTTAAATTACAGCCAAAATTGGATTTAGAATATCCAATCAAACTTGAATTTCTTTCAAAATGAATTATTGAAATTTCATATCCGCTAAAAACAATATCTCAATCACCTAACATAAATTGCTTTGACAAAAAAAGATGGAAATATGAATAACTGTCATCAAGTTAATTGCTTTCCGTTTATGGCCGTAATGGTAAGATGATACTTTTAGCAAGTTTCAGGCAACCGATAGACAGTAAAACCCATCCTGGTCATGGCCACATGTACAGCATTCAAAGTGCTTCTCGCCGCGTTCCCCGCTTCTGCGTCTAGACCGCGAATTCGCTGTGCAAGCGGAGTAATTAACGTCTATTGACATTGAGCAAACAAATGAGCCCAAACAAATGCTGCGTAAGCGACCACTTCAAGATGATGAAAATTTCGCCGCCGCATTTTCGTGGATGTAAATGTATTCTGTTGGATTTATGATACCAATATTAACCCCCCGCACTTAAGTATACTTATGTACTTTACCATATGTGTCTGTGTGTGTGTGTGTGTGTGTGTGTGTTGGAGACTGTTGCATGTCCTGGCAGACGAATGAGAAGAGGAACCCACTTGGCACGATGTGTTTGCTACGCGTTTATGCCTCTGTTTACACGTTTAATATTTGCCAAAGTTTTGAGCAAGAATAACAAAAGATTTTTGCGCGTTAGACAAATAAAATGTCACTTGGCGGGGCGTCGTAAACAAAAGAGCAAAGAAACACAAAAGACAATAAAAAGAAGAGAAAAAAATGAAGCTAAACACGCGATGGAGACAAGTCGTAGTAGGAGTTGCACAATAGCAAGTGGCAAAGAGTTGCGTACACGTTGCACATAACGTATACGTCAAGTGGACCAATCTTGCCAAAACTTGAGAGCACTTTGAACCAAAGCCACATTGCTCTGCAATGTAATTTAAATTTGCAGTTCGACAAAGTGACCGAAATTTCATTTGTAAAACGCTCAACAAATGCAAATTACATACAGCACAAACGACAGCGACAACAACTCCAGCAACAAACATAGAAATATATAGTTATACATATATATCTGCACGTTTATGTGTCTGTATATTTGTACTCCAGGACCAATGTCTCTCCACAATTGACTCACACCGTTAACCATTGAAAAGAGCAAATGGCAACAGGCCAAAGTTTCAGTTGGTTCAAGTCTTTCATCTGAGGCCCAAACTTGGTCGACTTACTCGGGCATGTGAGGGGCCACTTGGCCACTTTTTGTTATGCAAATTGTATTTGAGTACAAATGCATTTTGCACACTTTTCGAGTGCCAACAAAAGCTTTGCATGTAAATCAAAAGTATCTATATTTGCATGAACAAATGGTTTTAATTACACCAACTATTTTGCAACATTCATCGTTCGAGTTCGAAATGTCTGCAGATAGTTTAACGATGTCTACAATTATTTGCCTAATAGACAGACTCTATTATTTATTGACAATGTATTGGCAATGTAATACAAGCATTGGGAATGCTTTACAACACTCGCTTTAAATTGCAGTCTCTTTCTTTTGAGTTATGGCCGAGAAGCTGCTTAAGAGTGTTCAACGTCTTTATTAAATCATTTAAAAGCAAAAGTAGACTTTTGTTACCCACTTAAAATGTGCATAATAATCACGAGAGCACAACAAATTATGGAAACAAAAAATACGCAAACCGACCACTGACCACCGACCACCGACCACCGACCATTAACTATCCACTGCCACGGCCCCTCCCCAGCCTCTGCAATTTGTTGTTTTCATTTTCTTCGCCTCCGTCTTTTCGGTTGCTCCCGCTTGAGTGAATCACAGTTCTCTTGATTTATGCATTTCCTAAACGAATGTTAATAATTTCAGCATTTAACTGTTCAATGTTTTTTTTATATATATATTTTTTTGTCGTAAGTTAAGTTGGTTTTTTATGTTGTTTCGCCCAGTTCGTTATCGAGCGAAAAACAAAATTGGCCAACAGAGAATCTTTTTGCTTGGCATCTTGTAGCCTTCTCCTTCTGACAAGGGTCAGGGTTGGAGTTAAACATTTGCTTAATTATTTATTTAATTATCCGGCAAACATGATGATGGTTTATTATTAGTATTGCACCTTGTAGGGGATCCATGTCAAGGCGGCGGAAGAATCTTAAAGCTCGCTACCAAAGCCCAAGACAATATAAACCATTGTATAATTATGCAATTAGACTCAGCTCGCTTACAATCACTTGCGGCTCTGGTAGCCAATCCGTTCAACTGCCTCATGAACTGTCTCATGCCACAAGTGACGTGGAGTTGCAGACAGAAACCTAAACGAAGCAACAAAAAAAAACTCAGACGGGGAGCCAGTCAAGTGTTGAGTATTATGCGGGACAGTTTTGTGATTTATAGCAGTTGAAAGACACTTATAAATGCATTGACCTTTGAACTTGCAGCCATGCTGCCACCCACGCTGTACACACGACACAAACTGACTGTTTTCTGCCTTAAACTGTCGCAATTTGTCTTGCCTTGGCAAAGCGCTAGCTTTCAAAATACCAATTTAAGCGGATGGAAAATCCGGGGTGGCAATGGGAAAAACTCACTGCTCGATGCGCTCGACCCACCACATGAAGCTGCAGCAACAGCCATAGCCACAGCAAAAGCAACAGCAACAACAATTAATACACAAACTGGTTACGGCTGGCAAGCTGGCAAGCTCCACGCGGCAAGTTGGCCTTGTGCTAATCCACATTTCAGAATCCCAGAGCCGCCGGTCGCAACAGCAGCAAGCACTGTAAATTCTGCGAGCACTTGCGACAAACTCAAACTCAAACGCGAATAGTCGATGGACTCAAATGGATGCATTGGCACAAAACCGTTTAGACGCTTGAGTGTGCGCCACATAACGCAGTTGGCCAATGATCGGGCTAGTCGCATTCGAGAACGTAGCTCACGCTTTGGGGATCGGCATCAACTTGACTTTGAGATTTCTGTGATTGGGATTGTCAGAGTTGCTCACAATTAATTGCAAGATCAATGTGGCAGCTGCTACATAAACAAAGCGCCGAGAATGACTTTTGACAATGATGTACGACTACTAATTGCAATTGACACTGTTAAATGGGAACTGTATTTAATCGGCAATCGATTTCTATTGCTTCACAGATCATTATTACAGCCATGGACCGATTCGTGTGGTTTGTACTGTTGGTGGTCATGACGCATCTGGTTACGGAATTCACTCGAGTCACCGGCTATGCGAGAGGGCAGCGCCAGGAGCTGGTGCTCCTTAATGACGTAAGTAATGTCTTCAATTAACCAATAATTTGTTATACTAATAGCCGTAATTGCGTAATTGATTTTATCGATATTTTAATGCCTACAAATTATCAAGTTCATTTTCAACTGCCCGCCTGAATATAATACTCGTATTATTAAATACTTTAAAGTCGACTGGCAACAGTAATAATTGATTACAACATTTACCAATTTATAAATTAAACATTGTATGCTATTTAATAGTAACAAACCATGCGGAATTTGCATTCTGCTACAGATTTGTCAACCATTTCGCTGTTTGTTGTGTTGAAGCGTACTCTATATGGAAATACATGCAAAAATATATATTTATTTGTCCAAATCTAATTTGTGTATTTGGCTTTCAGATAACATATAAAAAGTTAATTTATACATCAATTCATCTGCGATTTTTCAGACCCTCCTGCATCCGATGCCCGTACAGAACATGTTGCTCTATCCCAGCCATGACTATGCTCACTACGAGTCGCAGCCGACGGGCGCCGCAGTTAGTGGCAACAGTATGCAACACAATGCAGCCATGGTGCTGAGCAGCCTGGGAGTTGGCGGTACAGGAGCGGGTAGCAATGCTGCGGGCAATAACGCAGTCGAACCCAGCTATCCGTTCTTTAGCCTGCGACCTTTAATTGACAGCATTTTCGAGGTAAGTGCTCGCATTTATAATCGTTTCGGCCCGCCCGCAGTGCCATTGAGCAACTGGATGTGTGTGTGTTTGTCAGTCCTCTTGTGATCCAATTCCAATTTCGATGCCATACGATGCCTAATAGCAACTTTCAATTTGCCACAGATACCAATATCCACGCTGCGTGCTGTCAACAATTTGGTGGGTCGTCTCACTGGCAGTTATCGCCAGGCGCCGGAAGTAGTGCAAAAATCGGCGACCATCAGTGCGGAGGCACCCATCCGGCTGCCAGCGGGCAACTCGGTGCCAGTTCAGGGGAACTTGAAGCTGTCAACGACGAACAATGCGGCCCAGCGCCAGCCAATGCGGGAAGAGTTGGCGTAGTTCAACGGCGAAGCACTTGACATTTCCATTTTAATAATTCGTAATTAGTTTTGTAGTTCAACTTGGACCTTGCGCCAAAGCAAGGACAAGGCGCACACGTTTCTCAATGTTGTGTTTTATTGAAAAGCTGTAAGTGTGTGGATTGTACAAGTGTGAGTGTGTTATGCATTTTTAGTTACCTAATGTTTTCGTTTTTAATGTTGAATTTTGTGATATATGTAAACTTGTTTGTAAGCCTAATTTAATTATATTTATATGTCATTTATATGGAAAAGAATCAACAAAATACATGTATTAAAAAAAAGAGCATTACGAGTAGTTTAAATTAACTAGACATAAATAATTTTGGCTAAGTTGTTTAAAGTTATTACGGACACTGCTTAAAAGTATGCTTCGCCTTTAAACTGCATAATTTTAAAATGCTCCAACACCAGCCAGAACACGTTGCATACTTTTAAGTGTCGATTTAAAATGCAGAAAGCTTTTTCATTAAAATAGTATTACATATTTACTTTCAATATACAGAAAGCGTCAACACGTTAATCTCCGACGCTGCGGGATGTAAATCATGAAGTAATTAATATTTCATGAAGTAAATTAATATTTCTGAGAAATATAAAGTGAAAATGACAGCATCGACACTTCTAGATTAAATTTGAGTTCGTAGATTAAAGACCTTTTCAAAATCAGGAAATGCATTACAATTTTGCCAGAAATGCTTTAATGATCAGGAAGTGGTGATTGTTTTCAAGTCTACATATATAAATTATTGTGACACTGATTATAAAATGTTCAATAATTAGCTCAAAGCTCAATTTGATTTGAATACAAATGAATCTCAGTTCTAATTGAAGTGATACGAGTTCACGTATAACTCAAACTAGTTTGGCGTCGCTGGAAAATTCTTGAATTCATTTGAAGTTTGTTATTAACGGAATAAGCATAAAAAATTATTTTGCTTGATCTGAAATGAATGAGAAACCATGACTTAATTCGAATGACACAGTTCCGACGAACAAAGGTTAAAGAAAGCAATGAAAGGGAAAACTTGGGTTATTTCTTTAGATATCTAAGGAAGATGCCGAGTAAATCATGCGAACTGTGATGAAAAACTTAAAGGAATTGTCGGCCAGTAAATTGAAGCATACAAATTCAGCAGATTTAATTATTTTGCTGGAATCGTCCCTTTTTTGGGCATTTGATTTCGATTACGCATTTAAATTCATCAAGCACGTGTCATACGCTGTGTGGACAATCGAATCGAACAAAAGGCCAAATACATTAGCTTAGCTGTCTATCCAGGCAGTCGATTTTGTCATTTGAATATTTAATGAGCGCTTATTAGGACAAGAGCGAAAAAAAGAACGTTGAACGCTGAACGCCAGCTTAACAACAGACTTTCCACTTCCCGCATTCCGCCACTCGAATCTCGTTGTCGATATCTCGTCATTTAAGATAGCTAGGCTAAAAATCAGCGAAAAAGAAATGGCCATTGGCATTTGACTTGTGCGCTGACGCGTCATGATGTGGCAATTGAGCCGAATTCGAATTCCATGCGATTTTTGTTTATTTGTTTTCGTTTTTGTTGCTGTTTTTCGGTGAAAAATTATTGACTGGCCTTCAGCTTTATGCAGCATTCATAAAATTGCACAGAGGCGCTTGTAGAGTTGCATGCCACAGTTGACAGTTGAAAAAATTATTCAGCGCGACCACAATGCACAGTGAACCACAACGGCAACAAAGCGTATTAAGTGACAAACTCAGCTTTTTGGTCAATTACAACCACTAGCATTGCATTGCGCATTGCCAAATATTAAAGCTTTTCCTGTTGACCTGCTTTTAGGTGATAAAACGGAGTTTCTACTGCATTGCGGGTACGCGAAACCGGTTCACAGAATTTCAATGTTCCTCATTAACTCGCCGCTTGGGCGTATGCGCAACGTCAGCTGTTATATAAGAATATATAGGGGAATAAAACAATGAAATAATGTCGTATGACTTTATCATCTGCGTACTTATCGCTGGTCGTTCTATCTATTTGACCGTTCAATACACATAAAAGACAATGAACAGATGAGCTCCCATATAAATAGACGTTAGCATTTAAATTGCGCCTCAAATCCAGTTCAGCTGACATCCAGCTCCCGCGTTTCAAGAGCCAAAACAGACCAGACAACAGGCGATTCCCCCTCATTCACATTACGAGTTTCAAGTTTAAGCTCAGACTGAGACTTGGGGTCTGACTCAAAGCTGAGCCTCAGTGCTAAACGGCAACGCGACGCGAGTGGACGAGTTTCTGGCTATCTGAGATTTATTAATAAGCCAAGCCTAAAGTGAAGGCAGCAAAAGAGACAGAGAGATAGACGGAAACCAGATAGAAGTGTCTGTATAGGTACAAATTGTGTTAAGAACATATCTACATAATAGGCAGATACTATATACGAGTACTGCAAATTAGTTTTGTCCGTCTCTGTGCATGCGAAATACGCTCACTTATGCTTGACTTCGCCTACTTCAGCTTCAAGAATTTTAATTCTCGTCCGTCCCACAGTCCGCCTGTGCGCCCGTCGCACTATGCGACTCGCATACAAAAACAGTCGAGTCTTTTGTTTTACAAAGTTTCTTTGCGCCAACACCCGGTTTTTGCTTTGCCGCACACGCCGATGTTGCAACGAAAGCTTTTGGCCACTGGCCACAGTGGGGTAGCGGGGCAGGCGACCAGACGGGCCAGCTGCTAGCCAAGCAAGAAATTAATTTTGTTTCACCTGCCGTTTTTTTCCAGCTACAAAATGTTTACCAAATTCGGAGCACTTTGCCTGCTGCTGCATGCAACATTGGGCCCGGCACAGGTGAGTTATTGCCAAGTACGAACAAGCAACTAACTGGCTAACTAACTTAGTGCAAGTTCGCTTAAGTAAGAGGCGAGTTGCTTGTTGGTGTTTTAAAACCTTCTAAAAACTATGCACTGATGCGAGCTGTTTGCCAAATTTCTGCACCGAACACACTCGTAATTGGAGAGTTACGCCCACTTCACGCCTCGGTTGCACACTAATTAATTCTGTTTGCCAACATTTATATTCCACTAAAATCAAACACTGCACATCCATTGGTTTTATTTGTCTAAAGCGGGGTCGATTTTACTGTGGCTAAAAAAGCACAAATTAATTCCCACTCGAATAATACCAACGATTGTTGGAGATTATGATTTCCACGAATTTTTAGAGTGTTTGAAGTTTGTTTGTTGCCTAGTAACAACAATTTCAAAATTCTACCGGAAAACGCTGTAAGAAGATTAAAATCAAAGTTATCCTTAAAGTTATTTTCATTTAAAAGTGCAATCAAAAGCTCATTCCCAAACATTACTTTATCGTTTCGAGCAAGCCGTATTTAGACGAATACACATTTGAGCTAGATAAGAACTGCTTTAAGATTTAAACCCCTTCATATACATTTTATTATTTCTCTATGTTTCACACATATGTGTCTAAATTATCAGCTCTGCAGACAAATTATTCTCGAAAACAAGTTTCCCTTTGTTTAAACAGAGAAGACCACATTTCCTATCGAACATTAACTTTACACTCGATGGCAACATCACTGACTATTCGGGGAAGTGAACGAATACCCAAATTGTCGTTCAGGTTCAAGGGCTGATAATCGTTTCGAAAATTTGTCGCTCACTTGTGCAAACAAGCAATAAAAATATACTCGGCAGTCAGAAAGACATGAACAGCTCTCAGGCATTTATGGTGAGCTCTTTGTGATGTGCGAGAATAAAAAGAAGAACGTAAATATAGAATTTGCAATTCATTACTTCAAATAAATGATTGCACACAAACTCATGTTGACCACACAGCCATACAGCCATACAGAAATCAATTTTAGCCAGTTCAAAGTGCTCAGATGTGCAATCTTTGGCATTTTGTGTATTTTATCCTGACCAGTTTACCTGTCGGAATACAGAAGTAGCCTTTGCAAAAGCAATTGAATACGTTTTACTTGTGTTTATTGAGGCGTCAACAGTAATCGCAAATAAGTTTAGGTCTTTTCATTGGGCGTAAAATCAAGTATGATAATGCAATATAATTGATTCGAGCGGTTAGGTAAAATTGACTATATCATCGCTTATTAGATGAGTCACAAAGCGTTATTCACAGTTTGTGTTTGAACAGCCTCTTGGCAAAAAAAAAACCTGCAGACCTATGGGTCAATTCTATCATTTTGTATAAATACAGTTGGCATAGCAAACTTTTATATTTGTCAAAACTAACAACAACATTATTGGCAATATTGTTTGCCATCGATGACTCGAAGCGTAAATGCTGCTGGTGTTGATTTTATTTTTTGATTTGCGGTTTGCTAAATATTCAAATTGAAACGCTTCACTGGACCGCCAAACTCTTGATTTGCTCCACTTGCATGCCATTCAATTGCAATGTGTAGTAGTTGATGTAAAAAAAGGTTATTTCGATATTTGTTTTTTAATTGCGGCTTTTGGACCCATTAAAGTATTGCGCAACGCAATGCACTGGCTATTAAATGGCTGTAATGAAGAATTTTAGTGTTTTGGTTATTTAGCAGTTCGTATAATTGCACGCCGAAGGCACAAGTGGGTAATTATTTGTGAACATTAAAGCGACGCGACTATCCTAATTAATCTACGACGAGCTTTAGCGCAACTTCGATGCTTCAGATGACTCCTTGGTCTACTAGGGCCAACAGTTACGCACGTATATATCATTTTAATAACGCTGATTGCCTTGAACTTTAGCCCAATCTCTATGAAATCAGATATGCAAATGGCGTAAGCCAAGCGAAAGGTTATTTTCAAATAATTACGCATACGCCTCATTGTTCAAAGTTGACGTCGCGGCGTGTGGCGCGTGAGGCGCGTGTGGCTGACATGTGCAACGTGCCGCATCTGTCTCACTGCGACCCAGGTGGCAAGAGGCCAACTGCACGGTTTACACGCCCCACTTCCATGTTTGCCAACTGGGCTTTTAGTGGGACATCGTGTTTCCTGCTTCACTCTCTCTTATTTTTTGGGTGTTTGTTTGCTTGTCTGCTGCAGTTTTTTCTCAATTTCTTTGGCACCGTGCCGCCAAGTTTTTGGACTTGCCGCCAGCTGTAACAATGCTAGGTACTTTGCCCCTACTTCTGCAGGCAGTTGGGCAAATCTTGGCACTTGGGTTTATTTCTATTTGTTTATGGCTGCGGGGCTGCTCGGGCTTGTTGGACGGAGTACACGAAATTTAGATTTTAATCAACGCATGCATGAAATTTGCATTTGTTGTGACCACAGTCAACTGAGTGAGTGTGCGAGTTGTGTGTGTGTGGTCGTGGGAATTGTACACAATTGAAATTGAAATTAAGGGCCGGCGAGAAGGGTTGCAGTTGGCGCAGGTTTTCCCAGAATTCATGCAAATTACGAAGCCCTTTATTTCTTTTTTTTTTTGATGGTTCGCGTTGCTTTGCTTGTGGCCGTCGAAAATGTTTGTGGCTGCCACATCAAAGCACATTTTACATGGAGATGTGAACGCTGTTAAGAGCTGAAAGTTATTAAGGACCACAAACTCCCAAACGCTCTTTCCAAGCTCTTTCCCAATATCTGAAATCTCGACGTAAATTAGTTGAGCACAGTGGGCCATTCCTGTGCACAACGAATTGACTCCCTGATCTTAATCATTAAGTTATAGCACACCCGTAAATACTTTACCTATCTCAGGCAAATAAACACATTTACAAACCTGATAGCTCACTTGAGACCACACAGCAGAATATATTTCAATGGATTTAACAAGTCAACAACAATGCAGCTACTGCCCTTTAAATAATGTCAAATAAATATGCGCATATTTACAATTGCAGGTCAACGCTGCTCCTTTGTGCTTTACTCCCACTTTCTGCTGACTAACCAAAACTCTCAGAGCTAATCTGAACAATAGAGCAGTTTCTGAACTTTGCAGCTCACTGCTTTAATCACCCTCTTGAGATCAAGTCAGCTTAGCTGCTGTTTCTCAACTGCTTGCTCTATTATACGAGTATTTTTTGCAAATAAGCAACGCTTAGAAAATCGCACAAAAGCAGAGCGCATGAATTGCTCAATATGCCATTTATCATTGCCACTTATTGAAAATTTATCAAAATTGATTAAATTGTGCTATTATAATTCCGACTGCAAATGTATTTGTACATGGGGTCGATATGTGCTTGGGGATTATTCATTTCAATAAACTCACTCATATTAACACTGCGCTCAAACAAGAAGTTCCCAGGAGTCCGTTTGGGTTTTAATTCGTTTTCAAACTGTATTCGGACAATCACACAAATCAATCAGACCTGTGAAGCACGCTCAACGGCAATTAGACTTACAACGCTCACTCGACACTCGTTAGGTGAAATTCTCTGCAAAGAAACAGCAAAATGTTGCTAGGAAAATATACTTGTATATGTGTAAACACTCGACGTGCATATGCAGATTATATTGAAAATGTTCATTTAAATTAGTTTGTCAATTACCCAACTGCATAAAGTGCGAATGGCTTAAAGTTAAAAGCAACTTATGTACGATAGAGTGACTCTGCTCCAAGTGGGAAGGAAGTGCAGGTAAATGATTTCTTAATCGCCTCGAAGCTTCTTACGAGCACACGGCATGTTAAATGCGGCGTCAGGCGTCGTCGGAAAATCTGGTTAAACAGAGTTTATCAGGCGCTTAAATCGACTTATGCTTGCAAACCAAACCACCAAGCGGTTGCTGATGTGTGCATGTGAGTGTGTGAGTGGTTGTTGTGCAACAATGCATTTACATCTCATTACATGTGGCAGGCTGAACAGCAACCAACGGAAGCAGCTACTAAGCTGCTAACGCTTTGGGTGATGCAATGGAATTTTTCGCATTTTCCATATAAATAAGCACAAGTCATGCTCTTAATTATGACATTATTATAATTCAGTTAACAACTATCTGTCTCTCTTTGTCGCCTCTTCTCCATCTGCCGCTGGCCGTTGAGCAGGAAGTTGTCAGCGACGAATACAAAGTTTAATTGGAACTTAATTAAGTTGCGAGACATTTGACTCCACACAAAAAACAACAGTAGCAGCAACAGAAACTTGTTAAACTCTGCAGTAAACTAGATGAACAAAAAAGAGAAAATTGGTTAGTTAAACAGAGACTCAGAGAGGAGAGAAGAGAGAGAGAGCAACTCACACTATCACAGGTTGATGCCATAAATGACCAACTGAAAGTGCACCACGGGCAGTTGCTCATCCACTGTTGAGTGGCGCTTGAAGCGCAGCCTGGCATGCTGTTGACCCACGCCGCCACTCAGCAGCGTTGCGGTGCCACCATCGCCTCCATGCTGCGTAAGCGGTGTCATGTCATAGGCGTGCACCGCCATTATCGTATAGCCATCGATAGCATCGCCACTCTGTGTGGCTAGCAGATTAGTTTGTAGTCAATCAACAAGCACTGTGTATTCTTTTACCTGCAAGCCATACACAACATCCACATCCGTATCCGCATCCACAGCCGGATCCGTGCTGTTATAGTGTGGCAGGTAAACATCTTGTGCGTACAACGTGCTGGCATACTTGTTGACCAGTCCCCAGGTGACCGTGGCGCCGTCGGCACGCGATGCCAGCCACAGCAGCGACAGGCTGATAAATGCTCCCGCTGCGTTTGTCAACATGACAACATGTGGCAACACCTGTCAGACTTTCGCTTTCGTCTGCGCTGCAAACGCCGCACAACCTGCACTGCGCGGTGCGGTAGCCAAATTATTCGCCTCCAAATAAGCAGTTGGCGGTATTGACGTTCTGTTTGTTGTCGCTTATCAGCTCCAGTTGTTTTATTATTTACCACACACTCTCTCTCTCCCTCTTTCGCTCTGGCTCTGCCTCTCAAGCTCTGCACATCGATCTCAGTTTGTTTGCGCTCTTTGGCAAGAATTGACGATCGGCGTTTATTGCACTTTGTTTCTGCAAAATTACAAATTGTTAAATATTGTTTGGAGATTGCACTTCAATTAGCCTTTCTGTTTGTGGGGCGAGTAACAAAAAAAAAACAACAACCTCATTGTCACGGCTGTGAACAAATGTCTAAACTCGCTCACAACCTCGGGCCGACTAACGCTTATCACCTTATCACACACTATCATATACATAGATTTATAAGTATGTCAGCCTGTCCGACCTGCGGCATATTTGCCCATCCATTTAACTAAATTAACTTCACTTTATATATCGTCGAAGTGAAATAGCCACAAACTGTGTAAATATTATAACGTTACAGTGGCCAACATAGAATGCTAATTTCTGAAACACTTGGGGAGTAATTACAGTTTCGTGTCTGCTGTTAGGCAGTGTAATTAGCCAGTGATAAGGACTGATTGGATTATGATACAATATAAAGAGCGAGTCGTTCGCATATCTGCTCAACATTTGTCTCTTATTCAAATAAACTCAATAACATATCTTGAGGAATGCTTTATCGCCTCGATAGCCCATCGATTAGCACACACATATACGTGCATAAAGATAGCCATAATAATTCCATAAATACTTGTACTTGTCACATGCTATAAACTCAAGATTGCAACGAAGAAACTCCTTTATATATGAGATAAGTGCGCATTATTATCATTTATTTAAAGGCAAGAATATATATTTCAACACTAAGTAGTCATTGTATTTGAAAAATGCCTAAAAAAATGTTTTGAATTAAACACACTCGCGCTGTTCTGATTCTCTTGCAACTCATGAGTTTACCAAGATGTAATCAACATGTTATCTCGCAGATATCACAACAAAGTGTCAAATATTTGTAAGTAGATAAGGCCAACCGAATTGCCTAGAATTAAATGCATGAAAATGCGAACTAAATAAATAAATCTAAATCTACATACTCTAGCAGCAACGTAATTTAAAGAGTTCCAACTAAATTTAGGCAGGTGTTCAAATCAATTTCAATAATACTCGTATTTGGATTTTATTACAAAGTTGCGAAACCTAATTAAAATTGATTGACGCATCTTTGAATCAGCAGACTAAAGAGACACGTGGAGGGACAGACAGGTGGGCACCTAAATCTTACGGCAGAACCCAAAAATGATGTGTATAAACTTGTTGCCTTCGTTTTAAGGTGTTCAGGGTGCAAAGTTTTTAGGAGCACAAAACTTTGACTATTTGTGAAAAATGGCCAAAAGTCCTGCGGCAAAATTTTGGGCATACCAAAATGTCGAAACAAAGCCAACAACTTTCAATAACATCAAGCATACGCAACGTGTAACTAACTAACGCAACTTTGGCTCAACTCACTGCGTCCACCTCCATCTCTCACCCACAGCTGATTACACTGCGCGACGGCAAGGTCGGAGTGAACTTTGCCGGCTACCATGCGGACGCCGGCCTCGGCGGCCTGCTGACGGGCAACGCTGCCCATGGCGGACTCAGCGCATCCGCGGGCACTCCATGGGGATCGCGTGCTGCCGCCGGTCTCGGCGGCGGTCTGGACGGTACGCCTTTGTTCGCCCTTAATCGATTTCGCTGCTTATTCACGCGTTAACGCACATATGCACATTACACATTCGCAGGACGCACAGCTGGCGGCGCCTACGCCGCGGCCCAGGCCAACGATGAGGTAGGCGCCAGTGCCGTCCTGGGCGGTAGTGTGGGTGAACGTGGCTACATCGGCGCGGAAGCCCATCGACCGCGGCAAGACATCGGGCTCCTCGGCCCAAATCACGCCCCAACACTTGACCTCAGCGCCAGTGCCACTGGATGATCAACCTGCTGTGCTGCCCACTCGCACCACGTATGTGCAGCGCGTGAAGCCGCCAAAGAAGTACTCGCTGATTGCGCCCAGTGTAAGTAATTAAATTAAGAGCAACAACCAAATCATACAAAAATCTAGAACAGAAATATATCAAATAGTTAGTAGAAGAAAATGTGATCGAGAAAAACACAATCGCGTTTTTTTCATCTTCTAATTATTTGATATTATTGGATATTATTAGCATATTAGCATATCAATCATTTACAACAAAAGTGTATCATATAATTCGAAAAAGTAATCAAGGAAAACACAATCGTTTTTTCATTTTTTAATAATTTGATATTATTGGATTTTATTAACACATCAATAAACTAAAACAGAAGTGTAACAAACAATTCTAAAAAGAAAAAATAGTTGAGTTTTTTTCATATTCTAATTATTCAAAATTATTATTAACATAACAATAACTGACAGCAAAAGTATATCAAATAATTCGAAGAAAAAATGTAAAGTGAGTTTTTTTCATATTCGAATTATATTATATACTTTTTTTTGCTGTATAACAAATAATTCGAAGAAGAAAAAGTATTTGAGTTTTTTCTTATTCTAATTATATGGTACACTCTTAGCACTTATTTATTATTATGGTTATAAAATAGAGAATTAGTAAATATTATTTTTAATGCAACTGTTTGAAAGCATTCAAGTTAATTCTCATTAAGAACTTTAAGTAGCAAACTATTGAAAGTTCTAGCGAAAATATTCAATGCTAATGCACAGAATTAAGAGCGATCAGCATCAAATATTTACTCGTACAAATACAACTTAAATTAACCGTTAAGTCGAGGTTTAAAGCAGTTTCGATTTTGTGTGCGTTATGCGCATAATAATGTGTGTGATTTTGCGTACGTTCGAGTATTTTGCTAACCTATCCACGTTAGTCAGACCACAGTGCGGCCGGGGAAATCAATGAAAATCATGTACAAGCCGCCGCAGTGCCAACCACAGACAGCATACAGATTGCGCAGCAGCCGATGCCCGTAATAATTGTCAAGCGACCGCGCCTACGTGTGAAGCGTCCACGTCAGCGCCAACGCAACGTATACATAACGCAGTTGACACAGCAGCAGGAGCAGCCCGAGCAGCAGCAGGATGAGCAGGATGAGGAGGATGTGCAGGGGAAGAATGTCCGCCAGGTGGTGTCGTCGTCGCACTCTGATGACCCGACGAAGGTAACAGTCAAAATAACAGCAGCAAATAGCAAACAAATGGACATGGAATGCTCACGCAGTACACGATGAACTGCGGTCTGGTACCACAACCACACACACCCCCACACCCACGTATACACACGCACCCACACAGGCTCATACAGACACAGACTACGCCTCCCGAAAACACACACAACCTGCTGTTATACCCGTAGGAATATCTGGCAACTGGCCACAGATTTTGGCTTTCGCTTTTTGGGGTGAAAACATTTGACCATTTTTGTGCTGTAAATTTATTTAAAAGATTTGTGGATGGCTCTGTGGCATCAACAGCAGCAACGACAGTAACAGCATGCCCCCGAACTTGTTGAAACAATTTCAAAACTTGCCGCATGCAATTTTCTGTAATTTAATATCTTGTAACTTGTTTGCTTTTTTCGGTGGCAGCAGCTTAATAAAATTTTGCCATTTAAAAGTCGTTTCTTGATTTATTATCCATTAATCTCAAACTAATTGTGATTGTCCTTCTCTCACAGCACTCGTCAGCCAAGACGGTAACTACATCCAAGACCTATTCCCAGAGGCCGCAGATTCAAAAGCACGTTATTGCCCCCCAGGTCCAAGGCAATGTCGTTGGCAGCGCACTCGACGTGAGTAGTAGTTGCCACTTTGGTCACAGTTGTTTTATCTGCACATTTTGATTAAATTACTTTGCCATTTTCGCGTCTCAACAGATTCCCATCGGCATTTTGCGTTCGCTCCAGGTGAGCCTCGGCAACCTGGTCGGAGGAGGCGTCCAGCCAGCAGCCGCCCAGGCTCCTATTCTACCCTATCAGGGCTAGGTGCTATAATCCTTAAATTTAAAGTATAATTGTATATCGGATAACCTTATTATGCTCAATAGCACATAATAAACGAAATAAACGAACAATACTAATACTAAACAACTAAAAGATATTGTTTATCTCACTCAAAGGGCGAAATTGAGTTGATGGCAGATATATGCTCAAAGCAAAATACAATTCAGTCATATTATAAATTAAAGAACGCCGCAGCAGACATGGGTTTATGTAAATGTATTAAATTATCATAAATGCTAAAACTTGTCTCAGTCGCAGACAACTTTAATACTCGTACCGTAAGCACAACAAGATGTGCCATTTCATTTTGGTTTAGAATGTTCCTTCAACGTATTGTTGTTATTTGTTGAAAGGGTCGCTCCATAAAGTCAAAAACCACACAACGACCTCAGCAACAGCAACAGCAACGGCAGCAACAACAACAGCAAATGCATTGAATAGTTTTATCTGTGGTGTAAGTTCAAATGGCCTGCGTACTCATACTCGCATTCACACTTACACATACACAGACACACATACACACACACACACCCCACACACAACTACAAACACACAAACAAGTACGAATTGTCGAATAACATATTGGCACGACGTTTATGCACGAAATTTAAGTTTAAAGAGGAAATAGCAAACCGTCGTAGTTGTTTATTTAGGAGCTGCTGGTCAGAAGCCCCAGACAAGATATGGCAGACAAATATACCCCGACTTACACACACACACACACACACACGTACAGACAGAAAGACACACGCACACACACATGCAGTTGCTGTGTGAGGAAAATATTTCACACTCTGCAACCACAGGCACTTGTGCGAGGAGCTCTTCGCGGGGACAAAGAACTGGGTATCGGTCCACACATGTTTGAATGTTTAACACACTCTCACGAATACCCTCAGACTCGTACTCACATACCCACACACGCCCAAACACACACCCACATTCATATGCATGCAGAGCACATGCACGTATTGTGCAAATATGCTTAAACACCTCGGGCTTTTATGCTTTTAACCCTAGCCGCACAAAGTCGCCAGTGGATGAGAGCGTGTAAATAACTGTATGTGTGTGTATGTGTGTGTGTGTGTTTCTATGTTAGTAGGTGCCTAAGTATTGCTTGAATGTGTGCTAGTGTTTGTGTGTGTGTGTGTGGGTGGCTTAGGGTCAGCATCAGTTTGTTTGGAGTACAATGTGAGCCCAAGCGGCGGTTTGCGGCTGCTCTTTGAATTTCTTAATTAATGTTTCGCTTGCAATTTATTACCATTTAGCGAGTTGAAACCACGTGGCGCCGCCTGCTACAAATTGTGCCTGGCCATGCTGAAAACTGAAAGCTGGAAACTAAAAGCTGGCAGCTATCATCCAGCTCTAAACATAAACATTAGCGGGAATTTATCTACTTGCTCGTAAATATAGCGCATGCTACCCACTGCTAGCAAAACATGTCAAAAATATATCAATATTTTAACTTGGATAAACACAAGCAGAGGAAATGTTTTGCCTACGCAGGAATAATGAAAATAACGAAAACAAGTAAAATGCTCCTTACATATATTAATATATATACATATATACTCGTCTGTATAAATAAATACATACACAACATTTCAGCGCAGAAGTAATGGCTTGACTCTGCCTCATGCTGTGGACTCTTTGACGCTGCTCAGCGCGTCGGGAGCCAAAGGTTAACAATGGACGGTACAATTCACTTCAAATTTGTAGGTCGCTCGCAGGCGGCTCATTAAATTTTACGCACGTTCCGCACAAATTATATTTACAGTGTACACACACACATACATACTCACCCGCTGCTATATATTGTACACATATATATATATATATATAGCTATTTTTAATTTACAAAATAAATAGCCAGTTGAAAATTGAAAAGGTTTTTTTTAGATTTTATTTCCTATTTTTCTCATTTCGATGGCAGTGTGTGGGCCGAAAGCGTATGCCTTTATTATTAAAGGCAAACGGCAACTCAATCGCACACAAACACAAACACACACACAAGCAGAAATATCGAGTTACAGTGCGCAACAAAGTAGGCAATCGAAGACATGTGAAACCTGGCGTATGCGTAATGAATGGCTAGAGCTTCAAGGAATATGAAGTTTTAAATTTGCAACAAATGCCTGCACTGGAGATTACGTTAAATTCAATTAGCAGCCACACACACAGTTATAATATCTGCATGCATTTGAAATATTTCTCTCTATGCAGTGAACGCAGAAACTTCTCAATTTATTTAGCATGCTGAATACAACGCTGCGTATGCGTAATATTCAAGTACCTGTCGGCGGTAAAACTCACTGACTGCCGCAGCACTTTATAAATATTCATTGGCCGAGTTTGTGGAGATTGAGTGCAAACAGGTGAATATAAATATTCATATTCTATATGTTACCCACTAGGACACCGCCGCATTGTAAGCAGTGGAGGCTGAGAAGAGCGCCTTAGAGGCTCCGCAAAACTTTATAAACTAAAGTTCTGTTTTTCATTTAAGTTACTTGCTGCTGATGTGGTCTGCCTGTTTCGCTTTAATCTTCAAAATGGTTTGGCATACATAAAATATAAATATAAATTTGTGTTTGTGATATTGTGTGTGTTCAAGTACTGTATTTTAATGCATATATGTATACTAATTTGATTATTTACGGCAAGCGCATACTAAGTCGGAGTAAGGTAGATTTCTGCATTATTAATATGCCGACACCATTTAATTGAAGCAATGTGATTATTGCCCGTAGCTGCCGTCGTCTGCCGACTGTGGCCATATGCAAATTCGCATGCCACGTGCAGTCCAACATGGCTTTAATGTATCAACACGAACATAAACATTTCACGCGCACCAAGTAACACACAACATATCTTATGCCACAATATGTATTTGAATTTCCTGATCTGCCGTTTTACATGTGTGCGACACATTTTATGCAAATCATCGTCACAGCGCTGGGAAATTTAAAAGACAATACAAGCGAAAAGCACCACAACTTAATTTAAGCTCATATTGAGCCAAGCAAGCTTATTAAGGAATTCAATTCAAATTTCCAATAACGTACTTAATATTTTATCGGTTTAATCTTTTCCAGCGTAATGAACAAAATGCCATCTACTCTTTTATTTTGAATTTCGGCAGAATCTACAAGAATATCTAAACTTTGCAAGCTTAAACTAAGTTTGCTAGCAAAAGTTTCCAAAAATATATTTCTAAGAATTGCATTTTGACTTTTTTTATCCTTATGAACTTTCAATTCTACGAATTGGGCTGGTAAGCATACTCGTTATTTGTTGGTCGTTTGAAGGTAACTCAATTATATCAACGAGCACCAACGTTTCCTGGTCGATGAGTCAAAAAGTTATCACACATCTTCATAGAACGTAATCAGGCTGTAAATATGTATGAAGTGAAATGAGGTCCACACAAATATTTGTGCGTGGACATGTGGCAGTCGTTTGCATATTAATTGTACGTTAAGTTCGCGTCCATGAATATATAAGTAAATTGACGTACATGAGAGGGATTAGTTGATTTAGCTCCGTTCGTTTGGCTTCGGTGCTTGGAAACCTGGTCATTGGAATTATCATCGGAAGCTATCATAAAGCAAAAAAAGATGATAAATATATAAAAATGAAAATCCTAACAAAATTAAAAGGAATTAATTTCGTTTTGTTTGCGGCTGAAGGCCTTTTTTTAATATTTATACAGCGGCCAAGGATAGTGATGCGAACAAATAAGGGCTTTGCTTTGTATTTTCGTTGGCTTTGCCACCTCAGAGTGAGATGTAAAAAAGTTGGAGAGCACAAAAAAAACAAGAAAGAACGTTGAACACAAAAATCAACTTTAAACCGAAACAAAAACTTTCACGGCGCATTTCACAGGTTGAGCTATGCATCGCGGGGCGGTAATAAAATCATAAATCCCCGACCAAGCCGACAAAGGTTAAGGCTGACCGTGGCTGAAAAGAAACGAAAAAAAAAAACGAGTTTGATAACCGACTGTTGCTAGTGGCTTTTAGCAGGAACCGGAAATGATGCTGGGTTGTCTTCGGCGTTACCTTTGTTAAATTTGCCTTTGAAATCCCGCCTTGGCCGGGCAATGAGCGATTGCAGTTTAAATTCGCCCACGCTTATTTTATATTCGAAGTTACGCAGAAGTCTTACGGGTCACAGGTCGGTGCGCAACTTTCTGCTTTTAAAATAGGACTCTCATTTATGATACTTGTAGTCGGTGGCGTTTTGCCCAGCTGCCTTGAATTTGTTTCCCTTTGGACTGCTTACTTTTTTATGGCTGCAGCAGCATAATTAATTTTATTTTACAGCTAGGCGCTCTGAAAAAATGCATAAAGTCAATTAACTGAAAAAGCAGCCAAGAAGTTGGAGCTGCTTAACTAAGCATAATACTCGCATAAATCAACTGTTGACTAGAGTTGAATTAGCTTCGCAGACTCGCTGTGCTTTATTTCGGATCCAATTTGCATTCTGTTTAACAAATGTATGTAATTTATGAACAGAATCCTTAATTTAAATACACTTTGTTTTCTTCAAAACATCAATTATTAAGGATAAGATATAATTCATTGAGAACTACTTTCGTACAATATTATGAATATCCTAATTTAAAAGGAACCTGATTTAAAAGAAAATAAAATTTGTAATTTTTTTTTTACCTAAACAACTGTTTTTTCTATATTATATTGGTAGAAAAGAACACATGAAATAACATATATTTAATAATAAATATATAGATTAAACGAAAGCTTATTCAAATATAAATCTAAATTTCTTTTACGTAGCTTGCGTAGCGCTTTCGCGTTTACGTCGCTCATTTTGCGCTTACATCGACGATTCTCAATTTTGCGTTTACGTTAGCGCATTTTCGCGTTTGCGCTGCTGATATTGCGTTTACTAGAAAGTTTGTTTACATTTTGATAGCGTGCAACGTGAAGTCAACTAAATAAACAATAAGACATAAACAAAAACATTAAAATATAAACGGACTTAAGAAGGACTTTGGATTCATTAACGTCAACATTAGATTCACGCTGTTGGCTACAGGTCAAACTCAAAAGCACACGCAAAGCGGCAACACACCCACCGGCAGACGGAGGTGAGCCGACGTGTGAGTTGTTTTGTTTCCAATCGTCGCAGTGTTTAAAAAATCGCGGCGCCGTCATTCGAGTGGCGACCGAGCTGGCGAAAGGACACGCGCGTCACTAGATTTGAAAGTGGAATACGTGAAGTGCCCAAACAAACCATAAATCGTGGTCCCGTTGTGTGTGTTTGGGGAACCCAAGCCCAATTGTCAATTGAATTTCGAAGTTGTTTAAAGTTGTCCCATTAAACGGAACGTTGGCCTTTTACATATTATTTCAGCCCCTAACGCCGTTGACATGGAGGACTTTAACAGCATTAAACCGAACAGTTCGGTGGTCAAGTTAGCCGCTTGTCTGGAAAAGATTTATAACAAAATCGTGGAGTCCAAGGAAAAACAGATAGCGGAGCACCAAATCAAGGAAATCGAATTTCTGAAAACGCAATGCAAGCACGAGCATATGCAACTCAGCCTGATGAGCTGTCAGACGCTGGTCCGCCTAGTCGACGAGGGCGTCCTAGATGCGAACAATGTGCAAAACACGCTGCTCTCAATGCTGCCCAATGCAGGGTAAGTCTACAGTCCAAATACACACACATATAAACTGCAAACACACTACATATATGTTAGAGGCGCGCCCTGTCTTGGCACTTCCTTTGGCAACCACAGGGGTTGGAGGTTTGGCGCTGACGCTGACCGTTTGCCGCTTTTCGATTCAAATTGCAAAGGAGAGCAGGCTAAATTGTTACAAAGTCTTGCATAAATTTGTATTGTGTCTAGCGGGAGTTCATCGTGGGCAATTGAACAATTGGCTGCAACATTTCGATTAGCAGCCAATGCCAATGCTCATGCGCACCCTATGCCACTTGCCACACTCTGATTGAAACATGCCGCGTGTTGTTCTAATTAATTGGCATGCTCCGTACATGACGTGTGATAAATGCGAAAATGAAATACGAGCCATGCTAGATGTTAACACTTTTACACGCACTTTGGCATTGACTTGGCCATTTGCATAGCTTCCGTTAGCTGACCCATTGGCCGCAATCCAGCTGCCCGCTAAACAGTTAAGCAGTGACACGAAGCTATTTAAATGTGTACGCATTATGTATGCAGGACGCCAAAAAATCTATTAGCCATTTCCGTTTATGCCGCCGCCACTTCCCAGAGGAAACAATATATCAAGGACAGCGTCTTGGCCTTGTGGTTGCCACCCAACAACCGGCCATATAAACGTCTGTATGTATTCAAATTACGCGCCTGTCGAGTGGCCAGGCAAATATTTGATATGCAAACCAGAGAGAAACGTGCGGCATTGAACTTGAAAATGTTTTCACTCCTTGAAGGACGCAAGCAAGCCAAAGGTAAAAAAGTAATCAAACAACAGAAGTAAACAGCATGTAATACAGGAATTAACCTTGATAAGAGCCAAATGCACAAGCAGCAAAAAGTAAAAAGGATTGCATATTAATTGCCGCTTGCACCACAAACCGCAATTAAAGCAGGCAGCCATTGTGAGCGTCGCCTCAATTGTAATTACCACGTCAAA
Source organism: Drosophila siamana (assembly GCA_035047445.1). Classification (NCBI taxonomy): domain Eukaryota; kingdom Metazoa; phylum Arthropoda; class Insecta; order Diptera; family Drosophilidae; genus Drosophila; species Drosophila siamana. The sequence goes on along the minus strand of JAWNPP010000101.1, from coordinate 667,831 downwards.
CGCAAAACGACTTGGTTGCAACTCCAACAAGCACTTGACGCCACTCCTCTGCCTGTTTTAGCTGATTGCCGGCAAGGGGCGGCGGAAGTGGCTGCTAAACGCCAGTTAAGCGCATTCACCTTTAGCAATCTAACAACTGATATGCACACTAAGTCTATAATTGTTTCTCACTTCACCTTGTACCTTTAGCACATTTCAGCTGATTAATATCTGTATTTGCTGTTACAGACCCATGCACTTTGCAATCATAACCGAGAACATACTGGGCCTGCAGATGTTGTGTTTGAAGCGCAAGACAACGCTGCTCAAGGACAACGAGACCTACCAATGTCCTTACGGCCTGAAGACCCAGCTGCATCCCCTGATATCACTGATGCAGCACTCAAGCGCGAATATGCACGACGTCAGCAACAAAATCATCGGCATTTGTCAGCACCACGACATGAAGTAAACATCAATACCAATTAACGCAGTAAAAGTGCAAATAATATTTTTTTGTCTTTCAACAGCATTCGCGGCTACAGCATCGAGTATCTGCGTCCAGTCTTTCTCTATGTACTCTGCAATCCGCAGACGCTCCAGGATGTGAAGCCCATCTGGACCTGCTTGCTCAATCTGAGCCACAGTCAGCCTGAGGCGCGTGCGCTCATGCAGGAGCTGCTGGCGTGGAGCAAGTTCAATAATGCCAGCACTTGTCTTTCCACAAGCATTTTGGTCATCGAGGCCATCGATTACTTCCTGCAGCAGGAGGACCATGCCCAGTCCATCGATCTGTGCATTTATCAGGCGCTCCTGATCAAGCAATTGGCCCAATATGGTATTGATCCGCGTCCAAGTTTACAGTGCTTGCTGCGCGTGTTGCATGCAACGCGCGAGTACACGCGCCATCATTATCACGTGCTTCTCGTGCTGCTCGCCGAATGCCTGCACGTGCTGTCGCCATTCTATTTGGCCGATCTGCTGCGCATTATTGTGTTTGTGGTGGTGCAGGAGCGCTGTGGCCATGAATACATTCTGAACATGTGTCTGGACGGCATCATTCAGTGGATGTCTCAGACTGCATTCATACCCGCAGAGGGCCTAGCGCTGGCACATCAAATTGTCCAACGTGTGCTCGACCAGCAAAAGCCATCGGAGGCTGGCAACGAAGAGTTTGCCACACGCATTTGCACCAAGGAGCTGCAACCGGCGCACATGCGTAACTATCATCCGGACATAGCCATTGCTTTCGATCTGGCCAATCTGGTGGAGTCGTTTGATGTTTCCGAGAACAAAGATGTCTTTGCATTCGTCGATGCTCTAAATGTCAAGGCAAACACTGCCTTTTGCCAGCGTCTGCATTTATTTCTTGCGTGCCCTATTTCTGTCGCGGGAACCACCAGTTGACTGCTGGTTCAAGATATACGAGGTTATTTTGCAGATTATCAAAGTCAACGAGAATATTGCCTACGATTTTCTCATGACCTACATCTTCAAGTTGGCCCACGAGCACAATCCGGAATTGCAACTCGAGCTGCTGCGTGGGCTGGCTAGCTTTGCAGTGTCTAAGGTAGAAATTAAATACATGCTGATAAACGTAACTAATAATCTTTGTCTCCCTAGGATAATGTACCCATGATCCTCAACACCATACGGAATTTGTCGTCGGACAACGCCACTTTCTGTGTGGATTTGTATCTGCGGCTGTGGCGTGTGGAAACTCGTACCTATCCCTTCTTGCTGAAGCAAATAGCGCAACCGCTGCCGGACAATGATAAACGCTGGGAGTTGGAAGTGGCAAGAACTCATGCCATGCGCGAAATCTGTCAGGAAAAGTAATTAGTTATTGTATTAAAAACATGTAGAGTGCTTATCATTTCCAACTTGTTCTTTAGGCCTACTTTACATGGCTCGGAGCTGCTGCCGCATTTAAGCAACACGTTGAACAGCTGCACTGACGAATCTGGAGATCTGGCCACCTCTCTGGCACTGGATGCCATTTATGCTTTATGCGACAGTCACACCGTCAACATTGCCTCCACTTGGCAGGCATTGGGCAGCAAGTTTCGCGCCGAACAAAGGCCACAGACGTTGAAGTCCCTTTACCATCTGTTTGGTCTGGTGCCGTTGCTGCAAACCCCAACTCTAGAGTACGAGAAACTAGCGGATGATGCACTAGAACAGCTGTGGCTGGCCATCAGCCGACCAAATACGGATGCCACACAAGTGCGGAATGCACTAACGGCACTCAAGAGCTACGAGCCTGGTAACACGCTGTGTCTGCGTCACATTCCTCCGCAATTTCGTTTTGAAATTGTGGGAGGCGGAACAGTTGTGCCCGGTACACGTGAGGTGGTTAATCTGCAGGAGCAGGACACCATACCGGGTGAGGTATGGGTGCAGCTACTGCAGAAGATACGACCAGAGTGCGGCGATGCTGCTGCGGATCTGATAGCCCACTATATAAGTAACGAAATTAGCGGCTTCCGCAGTGGTGTCTATCGTCTTCCCGAGGGCAAGCCGGAACCTCGCAAATTAGTCGGCCTTTTCGCAACCAGTCCGCTGCGTGCGGTCTGCAATTATCTGGTGAGTCAGTCGCGATTTGGCGATTATGTACCAGAGCCCTATGCAGTCACCTTTGCCTTGCGAGCGCTCTCTAAACGATTTTCGAAGCCAATACCACCGATGGATTGGAGCTGCCTAACTAGCTTTTTCCACCTGTCGTTCGATGCACGAAAGTACTGCGTTATGATTGCTAAAAATCAGGCACTACACAGTGGAACAGCTCGACGACTTTTGGAGAATTTCTTAGCCGATTTCGAGCCCAATTGCTTTGAAGAGGATCTGCTGCTATTGTTCTCGTTGTTACCTGAAATCGGAAATAGCGTCAGCCTGCAAATCTTAAAGAGCTTCGCAGAAAAGGTGGCTGTCTACTGCTTCAAAGAATCACAGTTAAATGACTTTGCTGAGGGTAAGTTGATGAACAACAAGCATACTTTTAAAAGTTATTTAAAAACGTAAATTGCAGGCTGCTTGTTTGAAAAGTTTTTGGACAGCGTCAAATACATTTACACTGACAAATGTGAGATACCCGAAGTGCTGGATGTATTTACACTGATCGTGGAACGTTATATGGACTCGATGAATCTGGATTCCAGGTTATTTGAACGCTACACCGAAGTGGTGTCCGTGCTGCATCCCAATGCCATCGATGGCCTAACCACGCCAGCAAATTGGTGGGAAACACCAGCTGGAAAACTGAAGAAGGCGACCATTATTCGCTGTTATTTGGTGTTGTATAACGAAAAACTGACGAACCCTTTGAAATGGTTGGCTCCCATCATAGATGCATACGAACGACGAGTGGAAGAACGTCCCTTCTTCTATCGCCACCTCGCTGCCACTTTGTATGCCTTCGGCAGCGATGAGCACGCCTGCAACTGGATTATGGAAATATTTGTGGAAATTCAAATGCTGCTCGCAGAGGCTTCCAACAAGGAGAAACTCACTAGAGCACTGTACTTACTAGATATATTTTTATTAGCTGTTGACGTTCTATCTGGCTGTGCTGTGCTGCTGGGCAGTATAGATGTTGTGGCTACCGATGACAAGGAACGCTTTGACTTATTTCCAGAAAGCTTACAATATCTTTGCGATCACATTTTTTGGAAGGACCAAGAGGCAAAGGTAGGCAGAGACGAAATATACTTAATCAATAAGAATTAATGGTCTTTCTCTTTTAAATTTCAGATTTACGAGTTTCTCTACAATCTATATAAACATGCATCTATACCACTAGCTTATGCTGCCATTTTCAAAGAAGCGATTATCTGCTCCCGAAATAAACCCTACTTTGACAACAAGGGAGTGTGGACCAAATACGTCGGCCTGCGCAAATAGATGTGAAGGCTAAATCAATTTGACAAAAAACAAAGCATTAGCCCAGAGCACAAAGTGCACTTATTGTTATAGTTAAAACAACTTTGATCCATTTTTGTAGCTGCTTGTGCGATATTTGTTGACTTTATTAAATGAATTTTAGCATTCAATTCTATGTTTTTGCCAAAGAGTCCACTAATTAAAACTTGAGAACTAAACTGCAGTTACAAGCTGCTTAAAATGACGCGCCATTTTAAACGAGCAATTAAATGTAAATGTGACCAGTTTGGAGTTTTCGATTTTGGTATATTTTAGAAAATTTGCTCAGTGGTCACACTCCAACACATGTTTTTTCAGAAACAGCTGTTTAAAGCTTAAAAGCAAACTCGTTTCCTCAGTGTTAAAGTTTGAGCTCATCTAAATGAATAATGATTTGTTTAATAATAAATATGTGGTAATAATTATATTACTTGGCTGGAAAAAGCTTCAAAGTTGGCTATGAAAATTCGATGTTTAAAGAACTTTTAAAATTATCGATACATCGATAGAGCCATCGATGATTCTCCATCTCTAGTATCAACAATCCTAAATTATTATAAACCGCAATATGTTTCTCGGAAAATTAACATAATTAAATAGATTGGCATTTGAATAATTGATTAAAATTGTCCCGTGAGTAAAAATACAAAGTGCACAACACAGTGAAGTACCAAAGAACGTCTGTTAAAGGTGTGACTATTAAAAAACGTAAACAATGGACGATATAAAGTTGGCAAAGGTAAGTAAATGCCTACAAAAGTAGATAGTACACTGTTCAGTAGGTATGCAGTTTTTAATCAATGTGGGGAAATATGAAATAGCGGATGTAATCGCGATAATCTGCTTATCTGCTACCCGCAATTTCCTGTGCTCAGCTGTGACTCATGCACCCAGCAGCTTTTATGTTTTATTTAAAATCGATGCTCAGGTGGAACCTATTCCTGTTCTACAACAGACAACAACAAAACTCATCCCCAGTTGACCCGGCTACGGCCAACCCTTTAGCCACCCACCAGTTGGGTAGGGCCAAGGACGGACTTTGTGGTCATAGAGACATCTTTTTGCTTAGTATCGACTCATACACCTGTTCATGAACATCTATAAACATGACTGTAAAACATGCGCATAAACCCAACCAATCTAGACGTAAATAAACCCAGTTTTGCCGCCACCGTGCACAATTCTCTCATTTACTTCACGTTCCCCACACAGGCTCAGATGCCCACATACATACATTAAACGTGTATGTAAAGTGTGTGTACTTTTGCCAACGTTATCGCAAAATCTGCAAGACCTTACTACTGTTTTTGTTGCTGACCTTAACGCCCTTTTTTTGTAGCCCTTAAAAATACTGACCATTGCAATAAGAAGATAAGTACAATATTAGCACTGTAATCTCTTTCAATAAGTGTTAAAGTTTGGTAACTCTATTCGCGTTAAGAATAAGATATTTAGGCAAAATTAACAATTGAAATTTGATAGCTTAATGTAAATATTATTGTCTATTCGGCGTTTTTCGTATGCGCGTGCATTCCTTTCACTGTATAAAAGCCTCATCACTGAGAGAGAAAACGTCCCAGCGCAACGAAAATTTCCCCAACAGACAAATGAAAAATTTCACTCGTAGCATGCTTTTAAGCGCACGCCTTTCACATACATCCCAGAGTTCGTCTGAAGCGGTCGACGGAAAATGACGCTTCTGTGTTCGGCTCTTTCTTGGTCCTTGCCAAAGTGATACCAGCACCTACAACAACACACTTCGGGTTTCGAAGGGACAAGCCAGCAATACCAAAGTAGCATACATAAATAAATATGTAGGATTATTGGAATAGTGTACGAGGCAAAAAGTGAAAGTGTATACGACGCCCACCGCCCCCCATTTCTGCCCATCGACTGACTTTGTCCTCGCATTCACGTGATTTGATTTAAAAGACAAGCAGAAGCTGTTGGCAGTTTGTTGTGGGAAACTCCTACTGCTTTGACTGTTAATTTAAAATCAATAAACGTTTACCAAGTTTACCCAGTGCAAACAAATATCAGCAGTTTTAACTTTGTTCGTGTGTGCGACAGTGCAACAATGGATTTCACGAGATTCATGAATAAATTCAACGAAATCGAACGCCAGCTGTCGCCCACATCGGCACTGCGCCTGAGCTTTGATAATATATCCCCGGAGACCGAAGAACCGCCGGATGGCAAACGATTGTGGGGAATGCCAGTGCCGCCCTTTGTCTCCGATAAGGTCGTCTCCTGGATCGAAGAAGAGTTCAACGAGGCGCCCGTCTACTACAACGGCAACAGTGTCCTCAAAAAGGTAACCGCCACTCTCAGCCACCAGTCTGCTAATTTCCTTTGTCGCCTTTATGCAAATGTGCAGCCAAAAAAACAAAACAAAAAAGAAATGGTAGCAATCAAGCAGCTAATTTCTCTTTTCTTCATTTTTCTCGTTATTTTTCATGTCCCTTTTGTTTCATTTGAGAACGCCGCCGACCAACTCTGAGGCCATAATATGCAAATTAGCAGCATTAACAGACCGACAATATGCTGAGATTCGTGACATTCTTCGGGAAAGAGAGCTCTCGCTAAAGCCAGCATATATATTTATTCAATATATATATAGGTCAGATCCATCAGTTATCCTTTGATGTTTGCAACCATTCAAGTGCCTTCCATTCTGACCGTCATCCTTATTGCGATGCGTCATTTGCACACAGTCATCGCCGTCATTGTTCGCTTTATGTCTTCATTCTCGTCTGCAGCTGCCACGTGAAGTACAAATTGTTGCATTGTTGCACCGTTTGCACTGCTGCCACTCAAGCCAGGTTGCTAGCATAGCAATTAAATAAATGAGGTTTCTCTGTAACGGATGGGCTTTCACTCGAATTCCGTTGTAGACTGACATTTAACAACTAGCACTGCAACGTGAGCCATTGCGCTTAGAAATGGATTTAATAAAACGTTGTCCATGCCTTTAATCCGACATGATATGCTACTGAAAGCTTCGACTTAAATATATAATTTTTATGGCAAATCGAATAGAATCCCTAAAGACAACTTGATGGGATATCAAAGCAAAAAACTGACTGGTTGCCCTCGGCTTTAGCCTAATGAAGCAAGTCAATCGCTCAGCAGGACCCCTAATGTGAAAAAAATGACTTCTTACTTACTGAGAATGATGCTATTGCGGCATGTAGCTGTCAGTCGGTTTCATTTCGCCCTATTTGAGTCTATTACTTTAAATGCAATCAATCTTAAATCCCGCACAGCCATCCGACCCGTAGTTGTAGCTACTCTTTCACTGGGGAAATTTCACAGACGTCAGATGAATCTTCCCACATCAATTTGTCATAGTCTCGTTTGAAAATGTGGCTAGAATTGTTTATGCGCAGCAATAAATAAACCTCTGGGATTTGCATAATTTTTTTAAATTTGAGATGTTAAGAATCGCACAGCACAATGATTTTCACAATACTGCAAACTTTCTTAACCTCTATGCCAGAGACGATAAGTGAGCGTATTTTAATAAAATATAACCTATACCTTTGAAGATTCTTTTAATTGTATCCCACTTGGCCGAAATAAACTTTCACCTAAGGCGGAGAAATTCACTTCACTCGGTATCCTTTTAGCGCTACGAGGAACTTTTATTTTCAATTCATTTTCCAGTAGTACGTGCTATTTACTCTGTTTTGGTTTTCCTTTTTGGGGCTCGCGAGTGTGTTTTAAGCGTGGTTGTGTTTGTAGTGGGTGGTTAGGTGGCTGCAACTATTTTTCATGTTCGTGCAAATTTTTCGGATAGACTTTCAGCTGACGTCAGCGAACGAGTTTCGCACAGAAGCAGCAACAGCAGATGGGAGGAAAATAAATAAATAAAAGAAGGAGCACAAGAAATTTATTGAATATAATAAAACTGAAACGGAAATGATGTTTTGAATTCAGCACAAACAGACTTTATATTGAAATTAAATATTTTTATGTGCGTTTTTCCTTTTCCCATTTTACAGGTGGAAAATGTACGCATGATTGATCGCTACAACACCAAAAATCCGACAGTTGGCACTTTATATCTGACGGCCACACATTTGATATTCGTGGAGCCCGACAGCAACAAGGAGACCTGGGTAAGTAACAGCGCTCCACCGTTCCATACTCGCACCCCCCGATGATATCATCAATTATTTTATTACCCTCCCGGTGTTGGCTTAGTTCGGTTCGAGTGCGGCTTATTGCCTTGGCCAAGTTCAAGCAAAAAGTTGCCTACATTTCTGCGGCTCTCTGGCTTCTGGCTGGCAGCGAGTTTGCGGCATGACTTTTAAGCAACTGTCGTTGGCGGTTGTCGCCACAAACATACACACACACAGAGACACACACATTCTTTCAGGGCGTACCTGAAAGTTTATTCATATATATAGTATGCATACGAATATAACTCAAATCGTGAGTGTGCGAGTGTGTGTTTGTGGTTGACTAACCGCAGAAGGTATCCTGCGAATTGCACAAAGCAGAGACGAGCAGTTTGGTTTTCAGCATAACACAAAAAGCTCGAGTGCTCCATCAGGAATTCTTTGGCGGATTTGCGTACATGAGTTTACATCAAAAATGCAAGCATTTCGCTTTTCACATTACAGGGCAATTGTCTAAGCAAATATTTGTCGATGAATAACATTTCATTATTCGTTATTCTTATGAAGTAAGTCCCCAAATAATACCAGAGGGCATTTTGTACGACATAAATAATTTGGAACCTTGTCGGTAACTCGTAATTTATTTGCGAGAGCGAATTGAAATTGAATAAACCTCTTATTTTCTGGCTATTTGTCGTAGCTCTTAACAATTTAATGCCAGCTTACGTCGTCTAAAATAAATGCCATACAATTTTCATACACTTTAGTTGTACAAAGACCCCAATTTTCTCTGGGGTTTCTCTTAAACTTTATGAAAGTAAATGGGAGGCAACACAGCTAACGTCGAAAGTGCTGAACGTGTTCAAATGTGCACTTCTGGTCTTGCTCGTTAAACATTTGTGCAAGGCGTCGACTCAAAACAACTCAAACAAGACATTCGGCGCCTTGGCAAAAACGCCGACGCATTCGTCATAACACCAAAAGTACTTATGCAAGTGCACTCACACACACATGTGCAAAGAGACATGTATGTGTTTTTCTATGTCTGACAACTGCATTGCCCGCACTTCCGTCTACTTGACAGCGACAAAGTACGTGTGTAAAGTTCCTCGTTCTTTATTCTTGCTAACAACCCAAGGCTATTGGTCAAAAAAAAAAAATAAATTCAGTCAAGAACTAGTGTTCGGCATATTAAAGTTGCGCGTGGCTTTAAGTCTCAGTTTAGCTCAGCTAAAGTCAACTCAACTATGTGGTCGCAAGTTCATTTAATTAAAATGTGTGTTTTTTCGGTCCTTTTGTTTGGTTCAACAAAGCGAGCCTTAAATAGACACAGCGGACTGAGCATCGCGCATACGCCCCATTGCATAAATACAAATTAAAATGCTATGTCGGCCATCCCGCTGGGTGCCATGCTGTGCGCCATGCTCTGTTTGTGTGTGTGTGTGTGTGTGGGCGTTGATTATTCTGGGCATAAAACATGCATTCACATTTGGGATAAGTCCTGGCAACCAGCACAAATGTTATTCAGCCAACGAGCACACAGATGGAAAAACACAAATTAAAATTCACTGTCAATATCTAAAATGTTGACGTCTCATTTGGAGACAGACTGGGAATTGGGGACGGATTGTCAGGAGCCAACAAATTGCTGCTAAGCGGCTGTCATTCATTTGCAATTGTTGCACAATACACAATACTATCAATTTACTGAAAAGTTATTGCCTGCTGGCATTTAACCACGCCGTATATTCAAATGTGATGAATTGAATTCAGATTGAGCCACTTTTCAATGGCATTGAGTGTGAATTAACTCATTCACTCACTCGCGTTAAATGTCTGCCATTCGTTTGCATTTTAATTTAAGAATTTTTCGCTTCAGTTTGACGTGCAGTGAGGCATTGCATTTTAATTGCTTCATCATAATTAAGTACGAGTATATCAATTATGCACTTTGGTTCGTCAGAGTGTCCTCGCTCGCTCCTTTGCTCCCTCGCTCGGTTGCTTAGTGGCAAGTGGCCGCAAATGAGCATATTAACCGAGTCAGTCTCTCTGAGGCATCCACGTTGTTAATTAAAAGTTGGGCCACTCGTGTGCAGTAGTAGCCGCCAATTAGTCTGGAGGCGAGATGGCTTCAAGTATCGATTTTTTGTTGTACCCACAGCGCACTATGCTCGTCTACTCTTTCAACATGTGGCATGTCTTAATCCCGGGTACTTGCCACTTAATAAAACAGCAGAAACATGACCTCTGGTCGGAGAATATCATTAACTTTGCGCACGTAACTGACCAAGCAAAGTTCAGTTGAGATTGCCAGTTGGCCAACTAACTTAAACCATCGTCTATTCACATTACAGATTCTGCACATGCACATTGCTAGCATTGAGAAGCTGCCGCTGAGCACCACTGGTTCACCGCTTTTGATACGTTGCAAGACATTTCTGTCGGTGACATTTGTCATACCCAAGGACTCGGAATGCCATGACGTCTACACTTCGCTTTTGAAGCTCTTTCAACCGGGTGGGTTGCATAATTTAGTTCACAGTTAACTGATTTGTCTGACAATGTAATCTCTCCGTCTCTTTGTACAGTTTCCATCAACAAGTTGTACTGCTTCAACTATCAGCCGGCCAAGGATGATTTCCCCAAGAATGCGGGCTGGGATTTCTTTAAGCTGGAGGCCGAGTTCAAGCACATGCTGGTGCCAAATGACAATTGGACTCTCTGCTCCATGAATGAGAAGTACGAGCTCTGCGACACGTATCCACGGCAAATCTACGTGCCCAAGGAAGCCACCACATTGATGCTCATCAGCAGCTCTCGTTTTCGCTCCAAGGGTCGTCTCCCTGCGCTGACCTATTTGCACAACAACAAGGTAGCTTAAAGGCTTTAGCTAAATGCATATTTAAGTGAAACTAATCCGTATTCAACATTCAACAGGCATCCATATGTCGGTGCAGCCAGCCCCTGTCGGGATTCAGCGCCCGTTGTTTGGAAGATGAGCAAATGCTAGAGGCCATTCGCAAGACAAACACAAACACCGACTACATGTATGTGGTGGATACCCGACCACGCGTGAGTAAAAAAAGAAAAGCACTTAATGCCTCAACAATATTTAAACAGCACTTTAACCGCATTGTTTACAGATCAATGCCATGGCTAATCGTGCCGCCGGCAAGGGCTACGAGAACGAGGCCTTTTATGAGAACATCAAATTCCATTTCCTCGGCATTGAGAACATTCATGTACAACGTGCCAGCCTCCAAAAGGTGCTGGAGGCTTGCGAACAGAAATCACCCACGATGAGCGCATTCCTCAATGCCCTGGAGTCATCCGGGTGGCTAAAACACATACGCTCCATATTGGACACGTCGAGGTATGTAAACATAAAACACTTTGTGTGCGCCCGAGGTGATCATATCAACATCATATGTGTTCTATCTCCTGCACAGCTTTATTGCCAATGCTGTCGACAAAGGCGTCTCGGTTGTTGTGCATTGCTCCGATGGCTGGGATCGCACCGCTCAAGTTTGCTCGCTGGCTCAGCTCATGTTGAATCCGTACTATCGCACAATTAAGGGCTTTCAGGCGCTCATCGAGAAGGATTGGCTGGCCTTTGGGCACAAGTTCAGCGAGCGCTGTGGCCACATTCAGACGGATGCACGTGAAGTGTCGCCCATTTTCACGCAGTTCCTCGATTGCACCTGGCAACTAATGTCACAGCGCAGCGAGTCCTTTGAGTTCAATGAACGTTTCCTGCTCATTCTGCATGACCATGTGCACTCCTGTCAGTTCGGCACCTTTGTGGGCAACTGTGAAAAGGATCGTCTGGATCTGAAGCTGGCTGAACGCACATTCTCGCTCTGGGGCTACATGTCAAATCATTTGAACGAGTACATCAACCCGCTGTACAAACCCAACGTGGATGAGTCAATCAAGGCCAACCTAGCGCCGCAATGCATCAAGTAATACCACAAACTTTCATAATTTGTAAATTTGCTAATCGTTTGTGGAACGCTTTAGATTCTGGCGTGGAATGTACAGTCGATTTGAGAGCGGCATTCATCCTCGTGAGCCGCTGGGAGATTTGTTGCTTGACAGCAAGGAGCACTGCAACTCGCTTGAGGACCACGTGCAACACTTGACCAAACGTATTGCGAGCTTCAAGAATTACATTTCCAAATCGGCCAAAAAGCTGCAAGATGCCACCACAGCGAATCCCAAATCGAGCAAGGAGCCTGCCTCCAATGAAATCAATGACAACAAGTAACTTGCTAATAACTACTCAATGGAAGGAAGATAGAGAGTTCTTAATTTAAATTGAAATCTTGCAGATACAACTACGACAAGAAGCTAAGTGAATTGTCGGCCGCCGACGATGATCATCCGCTAAAGGCGACCAACATGTCATTTGCCAATCTGTCGCTAAATGCCGAGCAAACGAGCCCGCAAGCTTTGACCGAAGAGATGAACTCCGTGGCAGTCGACTGGAAGCCCATGCGTAATGTAACCTCCTGCTCCTGCTCCACGCCCTTCGATCAATTCAGCAAAAAGGTAATAACCATGACGGGAAAAGTAACTAACTCATTCATTGTCATATATCAATGCATTGCAGACCCATTGCTTTCGCTGTGGCGACGTCTTTTGCGAGCGCTGCATCGACAAGAATGTGGCGCTTCCCGGACACGATAGCGGCAAGGCGGTGCCTGTGTGCCGTGGCTGCTTCCGACAGATGCAAAAGCAAAGTCCATAAGCCCAAATCTAGTATAATATTCCTAGCTGTAAATTGTTGAACATATGACATGGAGTGAATGAAGTCAAACTTAGTGAGAGAGAGAGAGAGAATTAGAGAGAAAGTGAGAGTGCAGTCAGATTTGTTTATGGGTGTGTTCCTTTGACATGAAATACATATTACATACAGCTATATATATACATATATATATTATAATATATTACATTTATTGTTGCATTTGTAGTTGTAGCTGCTTAAAAGCACACTCGACCCATCCCAACTACTGTGTGCATTAATGGACGTCTCTGTTGACTTCCATTGACGCTGACATGACCCAAAACTGGTCCTAGTTATGCATAAGTCGGGCACAAACTATATTAATTTTGTTATTTTATATTCTTTAATGGTTTACAAATGATCCAAATTCCTAACCATTTCCAATATGATTGGACTTTTTGCTTTTAAATGATTTTAAATAGAGTTTGACTCGAATACATACGATGAAGAAAATCCCAAATTTCTCCAATTTATTTCCTTGCATTAGCCAACTGCATTCCAGATCTGATGGTTTTGTCTATAATTAGAAAATTTGTAATTTCTTCGATTTTATATCCGAACTAGAAACAACTCTCTTGCCTTTTTACTTCCATACACACGCATATAAAAGAGTACAACTGCATACATATTTTTAAAGTTTACTTGTATAACATATTCCACTAGAGAAAAGTGCATGGACAAAGAAACAAAATAACTATCGTAACCTGTACTACAACTTGTCAGATAAATAATTTGTCTTGCGAGTCGTAACTTAGCTATGCATAAATGTTTGATCAAAGTATAATAAAAAAGTATTTATTCAACAAACTCCGTTAATTATGATTGTGGCTTATTAGTGTTTTGCAAATAAATTGTTCTGTTAATGCGGCGATCCAGTCGAAAGAAGCTTCTATAATTAATAGCCAATCTCTGGCTTGATGCGCAGAATGACGGGCACGCTTGTGCAGGGCAGAATGGCAACCTCAGTGACAACGGCGCTAACAAGTTCGGGTGGCGTAATATCATAACTCAAATTGAGTGGCGTAAGTCGACTCTTTTGCCAGTTGTTCAAGGAACATTTGGAATTCATCACCAGCTGGTTGGGATCACACAGTTCGTTGTATACAATAGCATCGGTCTGGAAGCGTTCACTAAACTTGTGCGTCTCGCAGCAGACAAGCACGGGCACATTGTGGCAGTTGGCCACTAAAGCAACCTGCGCCGTGCCAGCACGTGCCATAACATAACCATTGGCTAGCAAGGCATGTGCACCCAACAGCACCTTGGTCGCTTCGGGCATGACATAGCTCACAGCATTGATCAGCACATAGGTGCAGGGAATGCCGTTAGCGTGCAGACGACGCAGCATCTCCTGTCCCTCGCAGAAAGGTCGTGAATCGACGACGATGACTCGAAAGTTCACCTTGCGTCGCTTCGCCTCTTCGCAGATGTACTGTATAAGCGAGGAGCAGGCGAATGTGAGCAGCACATCGCCATCAGTGATCTTCTCCTGCATTGAGCTGCTAATTGCCTGTGCAGCCTTGCCAATTTGATTCTCTACGTAGGTGTCGATGAAGTGCGCTAACAGTTCCTTCAACTGAACGGTAATAGTTTAATTCATGTAAGGAATATATATTAAAACGTCGTTTTTTTAACAGCTTACCTCCGTTTCGGGTTTGTCTGCGGGCAGCTGGGTTAATTGATTTTTAAATTGCTTGTAAGCGTTGGTCACGGAAACAGCCAGCGGGCGACACTTGTTCAGATGCTCCACATGGTATTTGACTGCACCATCGAGACTGCGTCCAAACTCCTTCTTCGCTGGCGTCTCAAAGTCTTGCACTACCTGCCGTAGGGCATGCAGAAAAGCAATGCAACGTGCGTTGGATCCCACAATTGTGCGCTCCGTATACTGCACTCCCAGACGGGCAATGCTGGGATGCACGCGAGCATCGTTGATGAACAAACTGGCGTCTTTATTCGCGCACACCAAGTGATTAAACAGTTTCACTTTGCAGTCTCGCTCCGCTTTGAGTGGGGACAACTTGCATGGTGACTTGGCGGGTGATTCACTGTCCCGCTTCGTCTCCTTGGTGGGTGTAGTGCTTACACTTGGTACCTTCTTGGTGGTGCTCGCCGCTCCCTTAGCGGCATTTGAGTATTCAGTTTTCTTGGCCTGTCCCTGTGCTTTGGCTGCACGTTGCGCCTCCTGGATGGCGCGACGTTCTGCCTTGGTAAGTGCTGGTTTCTTCTACAAATGATTACCAGAATTAACAAAATATGCAGGCTGAATTTATGCGTTTACATACCTTCTCGTCGGACGTTGCTGCTTCAGTTTGTTGTGTAACTTCCTTGGCAGCGACTTCGATATTGTTCAGATTCTGAGTCACTGTGTCCACATTTTTGGCACCAGTCTTGACAGTCTTTGCAGCCTGTTTGGCTGCTTTCTTCGCTTCACGTTCCGCTTTGATTTGATCTCGCGTCTTTTCACCCGCACTGGAGTCTGCGGATTTGTTGACTGCAACTGACGCGTCGCTGGTGGAGGCGACTTTAATGGACGTCGCTGTAGCTAGAGCTGATCCTGCATTGTCTTTTGTGGTTGTGGTAGTGGTTGTTGTCAGTTTGGTTGTAATAGTTGTCTGCTCCACTTCTGTTATAATTGTTGTCGCTGGTTTTGTTGTCATTGTGTCCTTTGAAGTCGCTGTGTTCACTGGAGTTGAGCTTGCTGGACATGTGTTCTTCTGTTTCTTGGCCAGCTTAGCCTGCTTCTTGGCCTCACGTTCTGCCAGCACTTGCTCGCGGGTTTTATCCGCAGCTGCATTTTGATTTTGATTACCGCTAGCTTTCTGCATTGCACTCTCGTTTAGCGACTGAATTTTGTTATCTTCCAATCGATTTCGCTTGTTCCTAGGCCGATTGCGTTGACGCTGTTTCTTCTGTTTCGACGCTGTGCTGGTCGTTGAACTCTGCTATGTTAAATCGGGAATAGAATGTATCATGTTGGACAAGGCTCATACTTCACGTGCGAATCAAGTAAACATGCCAAAATAAAAGGTTTCTATGCAAAAGCTTCGAGGATAGTTCGAGTGAGACTCAAATTTGTACCTGTTCGCCCGTTAAAACCATTATGATAGCTTGCAAAAGAAATGTGTTTTGTGAAGGAACATATGCTTATTACCAATAAATGCAGATAACACTCTTTTTACCTGGTTAACAAAATTTGTTGCAAAACGGCTTTGCTCACGATGGCAAATTCTACCAGCTGGTTGCTAAACCTGCCACAACTAGATGCATGTAGCCCTGGATTTCACAGTGAATGGCAGATTACACGTTGGCCGTGTGAACGGCCAATCAGAAATGAAGCAAGTTTATTTCGAGTTCCAAAAAATCAATTTTTTATCTAACAATAACACATACAAACAAACGTATGTCCGTTTTCAATCATTTATTCACCAATTTAATATTCATGTTTAAACCACATAATGCGATCCTGAAATGTAGATGCAAATATTAACAACTAAATTAATGGCAGCGCCGTTAAGCCTAGCACATTAATGGTGTTCAGCACGCTCCTTAGCTTGACTCTCAGCCCAGGCCTTCTTGTTTTCAGGCGAATTTGCTGCAACACACAAGAGGTAACAGTTAGGAATGGTTTTGCATAAATACCACAATTAAAATGCACTCACCCAGCTTGCTGATCTTGTAGAAAACGGGAACGCAGGCGACCACTGCAATGAAGTAGTAGCGCCAGATCCATTGGTTCTTAATGTAGTGCTTGATGGGGAATTGGGCAATCTTTGCCGAAAAAGTATAGGGATACTTCATGGGGCGTCCGGGAGCCTTCTCAACAGCTTTGTCGGCCATGGTTGTGATTTAGTTACTGTCAATACAGATAATTTGCAAATTTTACGAAAATTATGTAATTTTTTCGTGCAAATGCCGCAGTTACGTACCTGTGCAAGACGAAGACCACAATAATTCAATGTGGTGCAGTAGCCCTGGCAAAGCGTGAAGTTGGTTGCGACTGCTTCGAACTGCCAACTTGCTACAAAAAAGCAATATGAAAATTTTTAAAATAGTTTGTGTACTATTTATTCTTAACATATCAATTTGAATATTGTTTTATGCGTATACTATTTTATATTCTTTTCTCGAACGGTTGCTTTGGTTCACTACGATAGGTTTCAAAACAGCCCTGCCTTGTGAGTCGTAATTTAGGGTGTAATGTTGGATTTACATATGATCACACTGTTTTGCCATTCACTAGAAATGTAACTTTTGCCGGTGTAAAACGCGGAATTGTGTTTTATTTATTTTGCAATCGTTTTTTCATAAATTGGGTTGAGTTTTCTTTCCGCATTTGTCTATGACATTACAGTTTAAAATGAACGCTGCATGTGCTCACATAAATGCGTTTGTCACTTAAATTGCATGCGGATTTTTATGCATTTTATGCAAACGTTTACCGCTCTCACCCAAGAAAACACGTGAAAACCAAAACAATACTGCCATGCCTGAAAATTTTGATCTTTGCGAAATCGATTTATTGCTGGGTTCTTCACCGTGTCCATCTCAAAATGATACTAATGCCAATCTACATATTGAGCACATTGCGTCCGGTCAATCGCAAATCCGCAAAGAAACGTTCTCAGCTCGCAGAACGTATTGCTGAAAGCGATGAGCTAGTGCGTCAGCTTAAACAGCTTCAGGGTAACCAGCAGCAGCTGATTGATTTGCGGCGCACCGCTGGCGAAGTGACTGAACTCTACCAAAATGAGAAGAAGCTTCGAGAGGACCTCGAACGACGTCTGAATGATTACAGCCAGCGTTGCGGCGAACTGGAGAAACAGCTAGATGTTAAGCAATTAAATTGCGAGCAGCTGCAGGAACAGCTGAAGGTCAATTCGCTGCCTGTTGATGCCAAGGACATGGTCACCATTTTTTTGCAACTGAGCCAGCGTGTGGCCGATGGCTCTCCAGCCAGTGGCTTATTGCGGCGTGAACACAATTTGCTGCGCAAACTAAAGGATTACTGCAAGTCAGAGAAGATTACCATACCGCCAGCGCCTACTTAGAAGTCCCCCTGGCAAGCGAAGCAAAGCCACAGCAACTGCCACTCAGACAACACAGACAAATCCGCTGCAGGATGCGCCCAGTAAGCCAGAAATGTGCTCGATTGCTGTGCAAAGCGAGAACTTGGTGACTACTCGCAATCAGGGCACACAGCACAAAAATATGACGACAACTCGCGGCACAACGACAGCATCCTTCATAAAAAAACACGATGTTGGCACTTGTTTTCCTGAGCCAAAAGCTCCGCTATCTGTGCAGCAAATATTAAGCGATATGCTCACGTGGAGCAACTCAGTTCAAAGACCGCTGAGCCCCATTGGTGACCTGCAGCCAGAGCCCGATGTACTGCGAACAACTAGCATTAGCACATGCACCGACTTGTGCAACGTACAGCGAGAGATTAATTATCTACCGGATGTGCCAGCGGACTTAAAGCGTTCAATGTCCCGGCCACCGTCTCGAGCTAGCGTTAAAGATGAATTGGCCGCGCCTGCTTCGGGTGCTTATGGCCATCATATGGCCAAGGAACTGCTGAACATTCTTCCTCACAATCAGAACGTTTTGACTGATCTACCGCCGCATGTTTTCAATGAAATATGGCAGGTAATGGGGCAAATGGTGCTCGTTGTCTTGCAACGACGCTCCACGAACTCCTCAATGGCGGCACCAACACCCACGCCGCATCCCACTATTAGTCAGACTGACTTTAGCAGCTGGTTCGATGCATTGCATGAGAGTTCTTTGAATTTGGCGATGTCTAGTAATAAAGGTAACCCTATTACTCTCGTTTCACAGAAGTTAAAAGCCAATAAACTCATCAATTTGTCTATAGATCATACGGAGATCGGTGTACCTGCGGAGGAACCAGTTGGTGGCATTGAAGTTGGCACAGATCCCATGTTGTCGTCACCTCCCGTCGTCGTGGGTAATGAATTGACGCCAATACGGCTGCCAGTTCGACCCAAAATTCGCATGAAACTGCGTCTAAAACGAAAGCCAAAAAAGAAAAAACGTCGAGTCGTCTTTATAACGAAATTTTCGGCGAAAAGAAAACAAAGCGAAGGAGTCTGCGAAACTGTCGACACAGCACAATCTGCAGTTCATTTCCTAAGCAATTTAAATGTGTTTAAAAGCTCCAACTGTGATATTTCGGACATTCAGCTAGATTCAGAAGAACGACGATTACTTGAAATGGCTTCTGCGGCAGAAAACATAGAACAATCTTCCGTTGCATGTGTCGATTGTGACAAAATGACTTCACAAAGCTTATCTCAATCAACATCCGGGCAAAACCAAATGGAATTCGGTTTTGACATTAATGAGAACTTGAATAGTAAACAGCCAATTAAACTGAAACAAACCAATTCTCGTCAAGGAACAGAAGAAGTTTCTAATTATCAGTTGTCGTTACTTGAGGATGCAGAAGATCGTCAGCCGAGTATGATTATTTCTTCTTTTTGCCAAGATGGCCAGCATGAATCCCCATCAACTCATGATAAACTAAATCTTTCCACGTGTTCATTACGCAGCGATCAATTGAAGCCAGTATTTGGAATAGACAGCGTATACTGTTCGAAACCCATAGATGTGAAAGAGCATCTACAAAGCATGTCCACAAATTCATCCCAAAACAATAAGAAGTTAATAGTTGAAAGTAAGCAGAAATCGAGTGATGTGCAAATATTACGCGAAGAAGTTCCAACCAGTTCATTCCAAGCAGATGGAATTGAGAGCACGTTAGTTAGTATACAAGTGAACTCAGATAATGCACAATCGACGCTACGCAACGAAGCAGCCAAAAATATCATCTGCCACATTAAACCATGAATATCAAGTGGAGTCTCCACTAAACAGGGTAAGGAATTCAAAAGATGAAGAATCTCCTCTATGGAAAGATACAGAAGGTGATGCAAAATGCGAGTTTTCGACTTCATTTTACCAGAAACAATTGAACTCACTATTTGGCAGTGATGAAGATTCTAATGATGTAGCACAATCTCATCATAAAGAAAGTTCGCCAGATCGGCTATCATTCTTGTCTAACAGTTTTACGGACTCGAATCAAAGAGAGTCCTTCCTTGATAACGTAGACTCTGATTCTTGTCACAATGATGAATTTAATTCATTATCTGAAGGCGACGAGGAGTCGAAAGAACGGAAAACAATTCAATATGAAGAAGATACTCATTCGATTAATCTATCGTCTATATCCAGTCAAGACCCAAATGGTGCAGTAAAGAACTCGGATGAGGAACAGACTCAACTGTTGGGAGAAACGGAAAATCTTATACAAAGTCCACCTACTTATTTCTGTTACAAAGATCAACAGATATCCTTATTGAATCCAACTTCAAATTGTGTAACTCCTTCGCTTGACAATAATGAAGAAACTTGTCGACAAATGCTTGGCAATTACTCCGATGTGGAAAGCATAGAATCCGGCTGTGAATTAGTCATCGATGATTCTGTTCTGTTGGATAATGAAACCGAATGTCATACTGAAGTTTTGCACAATCCGACTAGTGAATTCAAAGTGATTGAATCGGCTCTTGAAGTCAAACGTAAACGAAAGGCAAGTTTATCCAGCAGTATGGAGTATCAACCATTTGAAAAACGACTTACACGATTTCAAGCCAAGCAGTTACTTATGGAAATTGGAAATAATGTAAATATGGATAATAGCAAATCTTTCAACGCTACAAAAGAATCGCAGCCAAGTATAACTACCTTCTGTTCGCCCATGTCGCCTGTTCCAGCTGCTGACTGCGAAATAAACGAAAGCGAACCCATCGAAATACCACTGCAACCACCTGGTGACGAGCACAACGCAAGTGAACCAAAGGCTCTGCTTAGCTACGTCGTCAACGACATTAAAGCCAATGCCAAGCAATATGGTAAACAGCAGCAGCTGCACAAGATAAACCCTTTACAAGTGGAGCAACTAAAACTGAAGTTGGTTAAATACATGTTGGACTCTGAGGAACTGGATTCGCGGTGCTTTGAGAGCTTCACTCGAGATGCTACTGCCGCTTTCGATATCATAGTAAACGCATATGGAACAGATGATGTCAAGGTAAAAGATGCTAGTGCTTTAGAACGTCTATTGTTCTTTGTTCGACGAATTGTGTTGCAGAACAATTCATTTTTACAAAGATTGATGAATGTTTTGGAGCAGCGCTTATTCACACTAAAGGAGCGACTAAACACACAAATGGCACATAAATGCCTGCGACTATATTTGCATTTAGTTGGCCTTCAGAGAAGCCTCACGATGCCTGCTCAGAACTATGTAAATCCGGCACGTCTGTTGCTGGCCAAAATACTCTATCACTACAAGAACGACATGACATTGTTGGTCCTCGAGGTACTTAACCATTTTCCAACAGTACTGCCGTACCGCGAGGAACGCGAATACAATCACGCCGATCCTCTAATTACGGTCATCAAGCATTTGCTAATGAACCACAAGTACGAGGTGCAGGATGCAGAAGGCGCTGATCGGGAATTGCTCTCTAAACTGCGCTTCCAATATCACTTCCAGCCCTATGAACCCACCAGGCAGCAGGTGATAGATAATCTGGTGGAGAAACTGAAAGTAGGCCGATTAAATCAGCTGTGCTACGCGTTTGCGCTCTTCTGTCGTCGCGGAACTCCTACGCAAGTCATCAAAGGTGTGCTGGAAGCACAGCTGCTTCCGTTGGCGAACAGCTACTGTGATATGTGCATGCAGAGCGAGGAGTATGATGCACGCATGGAGGTTCTGCTGCAAAGCATATCGATGATCGTGAAGCAGATGCCGCTGGGTCAACAAATAAATATCGCCACCTACATTGCACTGTTTAAGCGCATTCTTGTGGCTGTGCCACGTCCTGGCGTGCAACAGGCAGCTGTTCAGGCCATACTGCGTACTCAAAGATTTGGCTACGGCTTTGCCTTGGATGCCTTGCAGAGTTACAGACCAAACTATCAACTCACGCCCATGACACGGGCCATGATGCGCAGCTTTGCGGATCGTCGTCTGCAGTACCTGCTGGCAAAGAAGATTCCGTGTACGCTGAAGATTGCAAAAAGGAAGCAATCCACTCGTTAAATTTTTATCAATTGTAACTATTTATTTGTGTATGTATATATATATAGATTATTAATTAAACTAAATGCTAACTGCAATTGATATTTTTACAACTTTAAGCTTACAACTAAAATTAATTTGATTACGAAAGGAATACACATTGCATGTAGAAATGATTGCACATTAAAAATGGAAATGGAAAGCGGTCAAAGTCGTGTTTCTTGTGTCAATCAAGCAACAAAAATTTAGCATAATTTCAAAAATTTACAATAGAGTGCTGCTAGAGCGTCGTGACTGTACAATAGCATATTTGGGTATCCCCCAAACGCATCTTTTACATATGTTATATGAATATAATATATATGTGTTGTGTTGTTGAATTAAACTATGCCTCCATGTCGAAATGCGTTTAAGCAGTTAGTGGGACGCAAAAGAAGAGCAAACAACTTGTGGCTCAATTGAGGTAAGGTACTTGTCGTGAACTTGGGCTAAACGTTCAGCTTTGATTTGTTGTAGAGTCTAAAAGAGCGTCATTGCAAGACTGCCACCATTTGCCGTTGCCATTGTCGTTGCCGTTGAATGCTAACAACTCTTGCTAGATCAGTTTATTAAGCTGGAAATGAAAATGTTCAGTAAGTTGATTCATTAAATATTCAATTCGTCATACCAGTGAGCGACGCTGGTGCTCCTTTTCGAGGGCAACCTGTGCCTGCTGTGGCGAAAATTTCAGCACAGCCGAAATGACCTTTACCAGGGTTTCGTTATTCGTATTGCCGGTTAAGTACTGCAGAATATAAAGTTATTTCATGACTTATTAAAACGATAAAATAGCATTTATATAAACTCGCCTGAAACATTATGTTGCGCAGGTACTCGAACTCCGTGTTAGCGGGTACGCTGTCGCTATGCTGCATGGATACCTGTAGCGCAAGTTTACAAGTTATTATGAGGGATTCGTCACAAAGATACCGCTTCTAACTTACCAGTGTTTCATCCAATTGCCGCGATAGCTTTGCGTTCTGGAGCTTCAGACGCTCGTTTGATTGTTCGAGTATGAGGAAGTTTTCACACTTCTGTTCCAAGAATATATTGCGATTCGTCACATCCTGCACCTCACTCATGATCTCCTTGAGCTTTGCCTCCAGCATTGCCTTCTCATCGGTGGCCGCAGCATCCTGGACATTCTTGGGAGCTAAACTGGCCAGCAATTGCTGGGCCTGAATGCCAGCACGTAGCGTTTCCAGCTCGTTGATGCGTTCCGCCATTTCCTTGTTATTCGCTTGAAGTTCATCGATCTCCTGCTGTAGATTCGACTGCTGACCAGTGCTCTTATACTTGAGATCCTCCAGTTCGCGTTGCAGTTGTTCATTTAGGTTGCGCAGATGCTCGGCATCGTTAGGCAGTGGTACTGGTGTTGGCATCTGTTCTTTGTCATCTTTTTGCTTATTCAGTTGTTCTTCAAGACTGACGCATCGCTCTTGTGCTTTCGCCAGTTGGGCTTGATGCTCCTGCAGCTGCTGTTGGACATGTAAAAGCTCTTTCTGGACTGTGTCGCTCTGTTCGCTAACAAAGCTGGCGTGCTCGCTTTGACGTGTTAATTCCAATGCCTGCTCCTCCAAGGCAGCCTTTAGTTGCACCACCTCTATCTTGGCTTCACTGCTGGCTGTGTCCTTTTCGATTAGTTGAGCTGCATGATGCTCGGCCTGCTCTTGAAGCACGTAAAGCTCACACTGCAGAGACCTGAGTTTCTCTTTTAGATCGTCGCCTTCGCTGGGTATCGTCGTTGCCTGGGACAATTCCATTTCCAGCTGTTTGGTATGCTTATTTAGATATTCGTTTTCGATTTGTAATTGTTCGTAGTCGGCTAGCTGCTGTGAGGAGCTCTTTAGCGTCTCGATTTCGCGCTGCAGTGCATCATTTGCCTCGTGCAGTCTCTGCACGTCACCATTGGCGGCACTGCAACGCGCCTCGAGGGTTTCCACCTGGGCTGCATGGGATGCGCTTGTCGTTTGCATCTTCTGTTGCATTGACTGCTCTGTTTCTTTCAGTGAGTATAACTGTTCGCGTAGATTGTGTACTGTTGCCTTTAGAATGTCCATCTGTTCAGTATTACTTTCCAGCTCAGAGGAGCGTTGTGTCAGTTCCTCCAACTGTTGCTCCAATTCGCGTTGTCGATCGCGCACTTCTGATAGTTGCTGCTGGGATTGATCCAAGTCCAGTTGCAGAGTATTTGCCTGCGATTCCAAGGAGCTCTTTGCCTGCTGCACACAAGAGAGCTCATCTTTCGCTATAAGACACTCCTTCTCAAAGGAATCGCATTTGTCCTGTAACGTGCGATGGTCGTGCTCCATGATCTCTTGGGCATTCTGCAATTTGGAATGCTCGTCAAGCACCTGCTGCATTTTGTTTTGTATCTTCGTCAATTCGTCCGGTTGCTTCTTCAAATGATTAATCTGCTCCTCCAGCAAACAGTTGCGTTCAGCTAATTTGCTGTTCTCGCGCTCCATCTCCTCAATCCTAACTGTTGACAACTCGCCCTGCACATCGTTGTCTTGCTGCTGCTGTTGCAATGCTTCAATATGCGCCTCCAGTTGACGCTTCTCACGTTCGAGTTGCGTTTGAGCAGATTGCACGTCTTGCAGATGCGCCTGCATTGTGGTTATCTCCTCCAGAATAACAGTTACGCGCTGCTGCAGTTCCTGCTTCTCATTACGCAGGTCTTCCACTTTATCTGACTCTCCTTTGAGCTGCTCCACACTAGCTGCTTGCTCGGTATGCTTTGCCTGCAGCTGCTCGTGTTGTTTTTTTAGTTTGTTAAGTTTATTAGAGCTGGCTCTCAGTTCCTTTTCTTTCGCCGTCATACCAGATTGCGCGGCAGTTAGTTGGGTTGTCAGTGTTTCGATCTGCGACCTTAAATCTGTGATTGCACCTGCTTCAGTATTTGTGCTACTGATGAATTGGTCGTTCAACGTTTGCAGCTCATGCTGTAATTTAAGCGCTTGTTCCTCAGCCGCAGATTTCTCCACGTTCAACACGGCAACCATTTCTAGTTGCTGCTCCAAACTCTTTTCGGTTTCAAGCACTCGTTGCTCTTGCTGTGCCAATCGTTCCCTGGCCTCCAGCAACTGACCCTGCACCTCATCCAATGTTGTTTCACTTTGCTGGTATCGTTGCACAATTTCGTTAAGTTGATTATTGCGAAGTCGCAAATCCTCCAAGCTCTGATCACTGTCAGTTTTTAGCGTGCTTAGTTGCTCCTCTAGCAAAGCCAGTTGCTGCTCCTTAGCCGTATGGTTCAATTTTAATTTGTTGAGCTCCTCCTCAGTAGCAATTAGTTGGGCTTCAGCCTCCTGTTTTGAATTTTGCAGCTGTTTCAGTTGATCCTTGATTTCTTCAGCTTGCGTTCCGCGACTGTTGGAAGATTCCAACTCCGTCTGAAGCTGTGTCAATTTCTCCTGTGTTTGTTGCGCTTCATTCTCCTTCTGCTCAAGGTGCAGCTGCAGTAGATTTTCTAGCGTAGCTACTTGTTGCTCTTTTGCTGTATGTTTTAATCTCAAATTATTCAACTCCTCCTCTGTGGCTATTAATTTAGCTTCAGCTTCCTGCTTAGCGTTTTGCAGCTGGTTCAGTTGGTCTTTGATATTCTCCGCTTGTGTTTCGCGACTATTCGACGCTGCTAGGTCAGTATTGAGTTGATTCAGTTTCTCTTGCAATTGCTGAGTTACATCCTGTCTCTCTTTAAGCTGTGTCTGAAGTTGGCCATCCAGCGTAGCCACTTGTTGCTCCTTTGACGTATATTCTAATCTTAATTTACTCAACTCGTCATCAGCGGCTTTAAATTTCGCTTCAGCTTCTTGTTTGATGTTTTGTATCTGCAGTAACTGATGCTTAATATCCTCGACTTGAGCTTCATGACTATTGGAGGATTCCAGTTCAGCTTGGAGCTGTACTAGCTTCTCTTCTAGTTGTCGAGTTTCATTTTCCTTTTGCTCTAGCTGCGACTGAAGCTGCTTTTCCAGCTCAACCACCTGTTGCTCCTTTGAAGAATGCTCTAATTTCAAGTTTTTGAGCTGTTCCTCAGTCGCAATTAGCTTTGCTTCCAATTCAAGCTTAAAGTTTTCGAGATCACCTTCTTTTTGCTTAATTATTTCTTGCAGTTTCTGCACTTCACTTGCCTTCAGCGTCAGCTCGGATTCCAATTTCTTCAGCTGTGCTTCGTTTTGCTGGTCTTTATCTGTTTGTTCTTGTCTCAGTGTACTTAACAATTGTTCGGTTGTTATGAGCTTAGCTTCTGTTTCTTGTTTGACGTTTTGCAGCAACTTTAGTTGCTCCTTAATGTCCTTCACCTCGGTTTCATTGGTGCTGACCTGTTGCAACTCGTTTGTCTGTTGCTTCAAGTTATCCTGCAGCTGACGCACTTCCTTTTCCTTTTGTTCCAACTCAGACTCTATTTTCTTTAGTTGAGCTGCCATTTGCTGCGACTTTTCAGAGTGTTCCCCTTTCAAAGTGCTCAGCGTATGATTTGCGGCAATGAGTTTGGCATCTGCTTCTTGTTTGGCATTTTGTAGTTTTTTCAGCTGCTCCTTGATGTCTCCCGATTGTGTTTCGCGACCATTAGCCAGCTCCAGCTCAGTTTCCAGTTGCTTCACAGTGTCCTGCAGCTTGCGCACCTCAGTTTCCTTATGCTCTAGCTCCGTGTGTATTGCCTGCTTGGTTTGTGCCAACAGCAACACATTCTCCTCCTCCTGTTTACGCAACGATGTAATGGTGTTGTTGGCTTCCTTATTGCTGTGAGTCAACTGCTTCAGTTGCTCTTCATGTTCAGTCAATAGCTGGCGTAGTTTCGTCATTTCCTGATCATGTTCATGGGAAGTCTGACTGCCATTAGTCGTGCTCTCTAGCTTTATTGTTGGTTCCTCCAAGTCGATCAGTTTGTCGCCGTCATTCGCCTGACTGCGCTCTAGAGCAGCAGCCACATTATCAGGATTCTCGCCCAGTAGCTTGAGCTTAGTTTGATACGCCTGCATCTTGCAGCTCATGTCGTCCATTTCAATGCGGAGCGCTTCCTCCAGGTGTGCCTTGGCCTGCTGCTCGAGTGTGCACTGCTCACGCAATTCGCTAATGCGACGCAACGCCTTCTCCTGTGTTTCCACAAGGACCGACTGCAAAAAATGTACAAGATAGTTGAAAAGCTTATAGTTTCTCAGCTCATTCGCTTACGCGTGCTTTGCTGCTGTCACGCTCCAGTTCCTTATACTTCTTAGCCAGGTCCGTATATCGACAGCGATATTTGTGATAGCGATCGAGCGACTTCTTGTAGGCATCGTAAAGCTGATCTTTGGTAATGACATCCAACCGTGCCGTTGACGCAGAGTCATCGAACTCGCTGCTCGTCTCATCCAAATCCGACTGCAAGTGATACATCTGTGGAAACAGTTTGGTATTAGCTGCAACTCTTATCACATTTTACTGCCTCCTACCGCTGGAGCATCATATGAGGGCAGGCGGAATGAGACATCACTAGCCATAGATGAGTTGGACAGCTTGCGGGTGCGTGGTATAGCTCCTCCAACTCCATTTAATGACTGTGTCGAGGCGCGACCGCCGCGCGGCAACTTTTGTATGCGGTACGGAGAGTTTTGCGGCGTATCTGGGAAATTGTAAATATATGCATATCTTGCTCTGATAAGGCAATAAATATTGATAACTATGCGTTACCTTCTTCTGTGATGCTGAAGAAGTTTTCATTTGTGCCGGTATCGGTACTTTCCGTGCAGCTTGGCGTTGTTGTACTAGACGATGAACTCACGGCGGCCTACAAATAAGAAGCGGAACGATAAAATGATTATATATGTTTGCGTTTGTGTGTCTCATGCAATCTGATTATGGACTGTACGTGTGTGTGCGAGTGTGTGGGAGGGGCGAAGAGGTTGGGTGTGCGCACAGCTGCAAATCCCATGTAAAATATGGGTCACATTTGCTGACTGCTAGCGTTTAGTGCATCACCTTTCGCCTGGACACAAACAAGACACACACACACACTCATATATACAATAACCATACAAGATTTGCATATGTGTGTGTATGTTTTTATTAATTTTGCAGTTATTCATTTCTTGCCTGGGCTGCGTTTGCAAATTGTTGGAATTTGGACGGCGACGCTTTCACCTCTTCGATGAGTTTATTTTTCAAATTGGCAAACATGGTTGGGCTTTGTTCCACTTGTTGGTAACTGCGTTGAATTCTAAATTTACGCCCAGTCGATTTTACATAAAAAACATCTAATATAAATAAATACGTGTCTGCAGGTATATTGTACTTATTGCCACTCTTATTTATTCACTCGATGTGGCAACGTTGATTGACAAAAAGTGAGAACGCCTCTTTTTATTTTAGTCTTCAGTATTTTTTTTAAGTAAAATGCAGCCAACTAGTATAAAACAAATTTGGGATAATTTTGTATAGCTTTGGGCATGGTCACTCTGCACATTTTCAATTTTAATTTAAAATGTAAATACGCTACATTTTCATAAATATGAAATTATCCGCTCTTATTTTAATCTGTTTGGGGTATTTCACCTTATATAATATGAACTATCATTTGAATGTAGAGATAGTTGTCAAATTCAATAAAGTGTTACGCTTTTGGAAAAACAAAGAGTCACAATTAAAAACTTTCAGACTCAATACATCCCTAAGCTCATCGTAAACCGTTTACATACTTACATATTTTAAAAGACTTTTATTGTTTGCTAAATTGAATGTTGGACACGACAAAAATGAGACTTAACAGTTCCTCACTCATGCGTGGATTGAGTGAATTCTCGTCCACAGCGATATTAATGATATTCAGCTGCATTAGCTGCACGGCAAGCAAACAGGATCACCATGGAATCCTAATTGCAAGCTTAATCCAAGGACTGACAGTTGTTATAATTATGCACATTTTTGGATTTATATCTGGCGCACACGCAAATCCGTGTGTTACGATTGCATGCTGTCTGCTGGGCTATATTGGATCTCGTATGATGATTTTCTATGTCGCCAGCCAGTTGGCGGGCGCTGCTTTTGGATACTGTCTATTGCATCAAATGGTGCCTCAAGCCATGATTATTTCCAGCAAACTTGGCGTCTGTATTATGGAGCCAGCGGAAGGTCTCTCTCATGTGCAAATCGGAAGCATTGAATGTTTTCTTACGGCGGTGCTGATTTTTGCTTGGTGTGCGCTATGGGATGTGCGCAGTGGTCGTTTCCTTGACTCGGTTACTTTGCGCATGGGCTGCTTAGTCATTGCTTGTAACTTAGTCGGAGTACGTAATTGTATTAATTTGCAAATTTCATTAAATATAAGTGCCTGTAAATATATTTAGGCTCAGTTGACGGGAGCCACCATGAATCCAGTCAAGATTGTCATTCCAACCCTTTGCAAGGGCAACCCGGAAACGATGCTAATGCAATTAGCCGGCCAGTTGGTGGCATGTATTATTGTACCTCAAATCTGGCATTTCGCCTATACTCAAAGCTATCGACCTCTACGGCTTGAAAACCACGAGACTCCTTCGCCTGAGCTATATCTTACTCCATAAACTTTATTTAAACGATACCTGTTATAATAAAGATTTACATTAATTCACGTCAACTATGCAATTATCCCCACTATTGAGTTTATTCATCGGCAATTAGTATACCGCCTGCGAGGTAAATTGAACTTAATGAGAACTGCTACAAGTTGCCAAGTGGATTAGAGCGCAGCTTTGCGTACGATCAGACATCTAGACGTTGAAGATAAATTCAAATACTCCTCACTGTAGTTATCGAGAGCATATTGTTTTGAAGGGTGCTTTGTTATCTTTTCAACTTATGCAAAATAATTAAATGTAATCTGCATATGTTAAAAATTCAGTTAAAGTATCAGCGACTGCAAGATAAGAGTCGAGGGGTTTGATTCTACGATTTTGTCTCCAACTGTGATACAATAAAATAGAACATGATTCTGCAAAATATAAGGAATTATGCCACTAGGCTTGACACAGACATAATGTCTAATTTTACGGAATTGTTCGATATAATCATACCGGATTGAGCTACTTACCTAATTAGATATTGGTAGACACCGAAATAGTCGGTATTTACAATGGGCATTCTCAAGCACATGCGAGATCTGACTGCCCATAACTAATTTTTTTGTTTGTATATTGAACTTAATGATAATTCAAAATATTTGTGCATATTTTTAGTGAAAATTTGATTATAAGACCACACCAAATACCAGCTCATTAGGAAATATATTATATTAAAATGAAATCTCTTATAAATGTATACAATCTGAGGAGCATATTCCAATATATAAACATTCTGAAAACAATGAATCTCCTATGCGACTAAAATTATCTGTATGTTCTGGAAGTATCTGATCTGAAAATTCACATCTCGAAAAGTTAGGTGTGTTTTCCTTAAATTTTGTCTTCTGGATGGGGCATCTCACCCGTTGGCTTAAAGACGTATTTATAAAGACAGGCGGTGCACGCTGATGATGTCAATGGAGACACCCAGTAAATCCAGTGATAGTCCCAGTAATTATTCCATAGAGCTGGAGCAAAAGTACGCGCAGGATTCATGCTAGCAGCGGTGTACGCCCCCTGTGATTATGTTAGAATATGAAGCTAATAGACGAAGAGTAATGGATAGAGTGACGAATACGCACTGCAGCCAGTGACAAGCCAGCAATGGCAATTCCAAAGCGTAGTGAAACCGAATCTCCGAAACTTGCATTGCGTGGATCCCAAACGGCACAACAGATCATGATTAGAACACTAGTGACTAGGAACTCGATGAGAGCTCCCTGCCATATTGCAATGCCGTCTGCCAAAGTTGTGATACAGACACCACTTGGTGTGTTCTTGTTGAAAAGTTCACTGTATGGCACTGAAGCTTTCAACAGTCCGTATCCAGCGGTGGCGCCGAGCATTTGGGCAAAAAAATATCCAATAGCCATATACCAGGGAATTAGCTCATATATGAAGTAAGCCAACGTAACAGCGGGATTAATGTGAGCTCCAGATATACAACCGAAACATTGAATGCTTATAAATACAGCAAATCCAAAAGTAAGACACGTCTGGAGGTGATTATTGACATGGGTTGGCGACGTAATGCAACCCATGCAGCCGAGGTACATCAGTATAGCAGTGGCGATCAGTTCGCCAAGTAGTATGGATGCAATCCTCAACACCTCTTTAGCGCCCATAATTTTTAACTATCAAATAGATGGAATTTTGTTATGGTCCAAAAGTAGCTATAACTTGCTTATGGACTTACATTTTTCTTTTTAAAATACCGAAATTTAGATCCAAATTTAGATATATAGTTGTTTACTTATGAGAGTGAATTCTATACTACTAGTTTGTTTAGCTTTTTATACCCATTATTTTGAATTCAAAATAATAAAGAATGAATAGAGCTACGCTGTTCGATATTCTCACAAATTAACTAAATATGTTTAACTGCAAGTATTCTTTTTACTCTTGATATACATGTATGCTAGGCATGCAGCTGTAAATCGATTAATATCCGTTGATAGCAACGAAGCGCTTCAATTACACAATTTGCCACTCTTTAGAAATATTTGTTTGTGTGTTATTTATTTAAAATATTTTTATGTACATAAAATTCGCTTGCGATTATGATTATAGCTACAACGCCCTTAAGATATGTAATATGTTATATGTAGGAATAGATGATAATAATATATGATAGATTATATAAAACCTCTGCATAGTTTTTAAATTCTATCACTAAAGAACAGAAAGTAATTTTTCTTTTTCATTTTTTCTGTACAAAACTAGTTAAACTCTAACCATAAATTTCTTATTGGGGCAAGTCTTCTTGAAGTGCTTTACCTGTTGGCCGAAAGATGTATTTGTAAAGACAAGAGGCGAACGCCGCACCCACTAGCGGACCCACCCAGTAAATCCAGTGATGGTCCCAAACATTATTCCAAACTGCTGGGGCAAACGAACGGGCAGGATTCATACTGGCGCCTGTAAACTGACCCTGTGAGGATAATTATGGATAGGATATAAAATAAGTGCGACAAGAGAAAGGGTGAATTTGATACGCACTGCAGTCAGGGAAATACACCCGATGGCAAGTCCGAAGCGTATGGCGGTCGAGTCGCCAAACTTGGCATTACGTGGATCCCAAACTGCACAGCAGATGATGATCAGCACAGTGGTGATGAGAAATTCGATAAGCACGCCCTGTCCTTCGGAAATGCCTTCGCCCAAAGTTGTGATGCAGACACCGTTGGGTGTCTGCGAGCTGCAGACCACATTGTCAGGCAACGATGCCTTAACCAGCCCGTAGCCAATGAAGGCACCCAGCATTTGGGCCACAAAGTATGCAATGGCCATGGGCAATGAGATCATCCGATATATGTAGTTAGCCAACGTCACGGAGGGATTCAGATGTGCCCCGGAAACACAGCCGAAACACTGAATGCAAATGAGCACCACAAATCCGAAATTAATACTACACTGCAGGTGGGAATTTATAAAGGTCGAGGTCTGGGCGCATCCCATGCAGCCGAGGAACATCAACATTGCAGTGGCCAGCATTTCGCCAAAGACAACACATGTATTCTTCAGCATGCCCTTGAATCGCGTATCCTTCGATGTTGGCTTGCTGCAAGAGAAGATGATGACAGATTAGACTTTACTCGTCCACTCGCGGACCCTTGGTCGTGCCTTAGATTTAACGTTTCTCCAGCCATTATTAGTACTTATAATATGGTAAATTACGAGACGGACAACATTCGAGGCAGACGCACAGCGCGCAACTGAATCGTATGTCTCGATTGCCAGACGGATATGGTGGAGCGAGAGAGAGAGTGCAATGGGCATAGTCGGTCGTTCGTTGCCGCTGGCTGATTAGGTTCGTCCACTCGACCCATTGGCAGGTACTTACAAAGCTACTCAACTCCCCCTGCAGACTGAAGACTTTGAATTGCCACTAATCTCTAACAATGCTTATTATCAATTATCAAATTATCAAAACGCTAAACCCAATTATCAGCTAACGTCCCATATGCGTATTTATTTATTAGCAGTTTAACCAGTTCATTAAATATCCGGTGCGTTGACCAACATTCAACAGTGACTATACAACACTTAACATTAAAATATTGCCTCAAGTATCTCATATAGCTGCTAATCTATGTCGATTCTCTGTGATTAGATTTACAATATCCGTAGAGTATTCAGTTGTCGTCTTGTCAACAGTGCGTCTTGTTTATTATTATTTTTTTAAATTGCATAGTTATTTAGTAAGTACAACGATTATGAAAATAATTTACAATAGCGGTAAAGCTACAATTGCATCAGATAACCCATTCACAGCTTGTGTAGAGGACTTTCCTAAGCAAATATTTAATGAATGATTGTTTCGTCAATAATGCTCACATCTATATATATGATTACTGTCTAACATCTGATTGCATAAACTGCGTGATTCTGTTTTTTGTTACTCTTATGAAATATATCATGGCAAAAGAGGACAACTCTCCCTTTCCTTTGAAGTAATCAATAATAGCGGTTTTATATGAGTAAGTATACAGAAGACCTCCAGCATAGTGAATGAGTTCTAGCTGATAAGGCCATATCACCTTGAAGACTGCAGTGAAATTTAAAAAGAAATACCTTAGCGCGAACTGTCAATCTTTCTTATAATAGTCAATCATATTGAGCTGAACAAATTCTTTAGATATAGATACTAAATGATTGGCAACTTCGTGATAAATAAACCGTATTAAGTGCAGCTACAGGTCTGGAAGTAGGTGATTAGAACTGTGCTCAGTACCCTATTTGCGAAATCATTTGTGCGAGTCTTTCAATTTTTTTGTACCCTGTGTTGGAGAATAAATTATTCTAATTCCAACGGAAGTACTTTTACTGTTCAACCTTTTCAGTCTGTAGACTGACTATACTTGATTTAACACTTATTACTCATTCACCTAATTGGTTCGATTTACGTCTCTATTATTTAAATATAATAATACTTAAATGTGTAAATAGTGTGTCAATTATTTTGATGCGTGGAGGTTCTGTACTCTGAGATAAAACAACTTCTTCTGAACAATTGTATTTAATCTACTTTGAGCAGCCCAGAAAACTTTAATAGTTACAGAATTTCATATTTGATAGGAATTATTGAAGATGAAAGCATCTAAGAAAGTAGTTGATTTTATATCTAATGCTGTTAACTCAGCTGCATTTTAAGAAATCTCATTGGGACTCAAGATATTATTATGACAACTATTCAATAAATGCTTAAATATTATAAACCTATTTTACCCTACTTATCATATCTTAATCTGTCTGCATTTCAATGTCTCCTTTTCGGAATTTCCAAATAAATACTCGTGTCGAAGTGGATGGCTGAGGTAAGTGCTCACACTCAGGTTTGTCAATGTTTTTAATAATTTGGGAGGCGCGTTATCAGAGCTATTATGTGGCGCAAAACAAAATTTCTTTTTTATTTTAAATTTAAAATAAGCAATCTTTAATAAGCAGACTGAATCGCGACTGCATGATATGAAATCTTGCTTTATTGGAGGCACTTAACACTAGATTAAAACTAAGTATTTCTGTATACTGCGAACTTAATATTAGTGTGTACAATTTAAACCTTATCGATGAATTGTATTTTGGCATTCGAGTCGCGCAGCTCAATGACTTCAACTCTCTCGCCTTTGAAGAACAAACGATAAATTATCGAAGTGAGCGCAGCGCCCACCAAAGGACCCACCCAGTAGATCCAATGATGCTTCCAGGAATTATTCCACACTGCGGGGCCCAATGAGCGCGTTGGGTTCATGCTGGAGCCCGTGAAGAGACC
This sequence comes from Drosophila siamana, assembly GCA_035047445.1. Classification (NCBI taxonomy): domain Eukaryota; kingdom Metazoa; phylum Arthropoda; class Insecta; order Diptera; family Drosophilidae; genus Drosophila; species Drosophila siamana. The sequence goes on along the minus strand of JAWNPP010000101.1, from coordinate 633,012 downwards.
CTGTCAAAACCATTCGAACTAATAACAATAAGCCACTTCATAACGTATTCAAAAATTACTCATACGCACCGCTGCCAAATTGAGACTCGACACAGTGAGGCCGAAGCGTAATGGCACCGAATCCTTCAGTTGGGCATTCCGAGGATCCCAAACGGAGCAGGCAACCATTGTCAAGAAGCAGGTGATCAGCAATTCAATGAATACACCCTGCAGCTCTGAGATGTCACTACTAAGCACTGTAACACACACACCAGCTGGATTGTCGACCCCAATGATGGCATTCAAGGGCAGCACGGCCTTCAGCAATCCGTAGCCAACTAGGGCGCCAGCCACTTGGGCCACCAGATATGCAATGGACATGTACCAATTAATCGCTCCATAGATCAGCGCCGCCAGCGTGATGGCGGGATTGAGATGAGCACCCGAAATCGAACCGAAGCTCTGTATGGCAATCATAATTGCCAGCCCGAAATTGAGACTCAACTCGAAGTGTGAGTTAAAGAATATCGGCGAGGTCACACAGCCCATGCAGGCAATAAAGATGAACGTGGCTGTGCCCACAAATTCACCGAAAAAGGCGGCTACACGAGATCTGTGCTTCCGTCTCAGATACAGATACCTCCATTTCGGACTGGAGCTTGTACTGTTTAACGTTAGCTTCTGCTGCGACATGTTGCCACAAGACCACTGAGGTGACTGTCTGGGCTAGTTCCAGTTGGGCCAGTTGCAAGGCGACCGTTTTTAAATTGCGGGCAATCAATCAATATGAATTATAAAACCTTAATGCTAATTATTATAGGGATATTCTGTGTTTTGCGTATTCTTTTTTTTTTGGGATCGATAGTCGTGGAAGTGTTGATTCAGCTCTATGGATCGTTTAGCCAGCTCATTCACAAATTAATAATTAATTAATCATGGCGCGTTTAGAGTGGGGCTTGCCAACCATGCGAATACGCAATATCAGTTGTGATTTCTGCTATCCCTTCTCCTCCCACGAATTTCCACACGGCGCTTAAAACGCAATCTTATCTTATTAAGATCTCAAACAGGTTGCGAATAGGGCGCCTGGCTTGGCCAATACTCGTGTGCTATCGCAATGGCCGCTAAGTACATTTGATTTATGATACGGAGAAATGCCTCAACAATGCTGGCCTACTTTGGGGCGTCTCCAGCAAACGCCCAAAGACTCAACTCAACTGGTTTCCACAGAGAAGTGGTAAATATATTTATTACTATTGTAATCCCTATAATGATCCCCAATGATTCGACAGAAGAAACTCGAGTGAATGTACAAAAAGCAGTAAAATTTTTAGCGCATTGTTTCTGTTTCTACGGCAATTTTGCGTGTTTTAATTAAGAAATGTATGCGTCCAATAAAAGCATAGTTTATAGCACACTTTGAAACTATTTGGACTCTTTGTGGATTTCATGATTGTGGAAAAGTCGATAAAAGTAATTCTCTAGATATAATAGAGTAGTTATTTATAGTTTGTTCAAATTTGATAAAATTGAACAATTCAGCTTAGGAAGAATTAAGATGAGATTTAGTTTTAGAACGTCTAAATGAATATAAGCCGCAAGCTAGTTTCCGAATAAAAGTAAGGCTAAAATAAAAGTAAAACAGCCAACATTCAGTAATTTTATAAATAATAAAACTGTACATCAAATCTATAAATAATTAAATGTAAGACTATTAATATTAATGAACTGCAATAAATAGAAATGACTGCGAGTATTTTAAGAAAATTACGTGAGATAGAAAAAATGTCTATGTACTTTATTTATCGAAATTGTATATTAGTGTACAACATAAGTATGAATATGAAATTCGACCATGTCGCTCTAGGCTTAGAACTAGTTTGATTTGTTTAAGTGGGGTGGGGATGGGAGGGGAGGTGGACAGGACAAGGCACGTTGTTTTTGGTACTTGAGTGACACTGTCTATGAGAGCTGCACATCCTCCAGCTGACGCAGTTTCTCGTCAGATGTGACCTGCGCCTCGACAACCTCTCGCCGGAAAACAGCCTTGTAGGCGATGGCAGTGACGGCTCCAGCGCTCAATGGTGCCAGCCAGTAGATCCAGTGGCTGGTGAAGTTCTTGTTCCAGATGGCGGGAGCGAAAGATCTGGCTGGGTTCATGCTGGCTCCGGTGAATGGACCCTATACATCAAAAAGTAAAGTATTAGTAATATAGAAATGAGATGTAGAAGTTTATACTTACAGCAGCGCAGGCCAAACAGGCAACGGCCAGGCCAAAACGAATGGCCACCGAGTCGTGGTGCTTGGCATTGCGGGGATCCCAGACGCCGCAGCAGACGATGATCAAAATGGCAGTGGCGGTAAATTCAATGCCAAAGGCCTGAGGGCCCGAGATTTGTGCATGGGGAACTGTAACGCAAAGACCAGCGCCGATTCCCTGAACGGAGTCGGGCAGCAGAGCCGAGAGCAAGCCGTAGCCAATAAATGCACCCAACATTTGGCCCACAAAGTAAATGAAGGCCATTTGTAACGTGACCATATCATAGATGTAGGCAGCGATGGTCACAGCAGGATTCAGATGAGCACCAGACACACAGCCAAAGCATTGGATGGCAATCAGAATGGTGAAGCCAAAGTTGAGAATCATCTGCAGATGGTTGTTTGGGAACGCATCGGATTTCACGCATCCCATGCAGCCGAGGAACACCAGAATACCAGTGCCCAGCAGCTCGGCGAGGAAACAGCTGATTTTATCCAGAGTCGATCCCTTCATTTTGAATACCTTAAAACAACTGAAAATCGAATAGTCGCAGACCAAATCATTGTCAATACCCAGAAAATGTGAATTGTCGATAAGCAATTGAATCATTTGATGTATTACTCCACTCCCAGTTCATTGTGACCTCACATTCATACACGCAATCGCCACTAGGCGCCGTACTATCAAACCAACTCTATCAATCATGTTCGAGTCATCTATACCAAAAGCCTTTCAATTAATGTTGATCTTCCTCGCACACGCACACACTTAGGTAAACAATCACACACGAGCACTCACACAATGACGTTGCTACTGCTCTGATCTTTAACAATGTTTTTGCTTAATTAAGATTTCAAAACTCTGTTTGGTCAACTCAATTCCACGACTTCTGAGGAGCTTCTGTGCAGCTGTCTCAAGGAAGTGCGGCAGGGTTTGTTGTGTCTTTTCGAATTTTCGGGGGTTGCTAGACAACTTATTGTTTTGACTGGAATCGATTTTTCCAGAAATAACTTCGCACACACAGCTGCTGAATACAGCATCCTCAGATACTGTAACTGTGGACATTTTATTTGCTTTGGCAATGTTAATTTACATACAATTTAAATTAAAATTGCCAACGCCAATAAAATGTCCAAAGTCCCTATAAGACATTTATCCTTCTAAAAATACTTCAATACTATAATAAATCAATGACAACCTGTTGTTTTTACCGATTACAAAATCAATCAAATATTCACTTGATTTCTCTAATTAGTTCTCTAAAAAATATCAAATTTATCTATTTTCATTAGTCATAAAATATCGTTCATAATTTGCAATATAAATATTGGCATTTGAGCGTCACGGTTTCATAATTATTTTTGGAGCATTTCGGATTACTTTGAGTATCTAGATCAACACTATAAAAATAGATTCATTTTTTTTTTAGTAGTTCTTTGTTTTAGATTTGAATTTTTGTTAAGAAACTACAAATTTTCATCTTCGAATCTTTATCCTGTCTAGTTTGTCCTGCAGACAACACAAGAATGTTTTTCACTTTTGTGTTCATTTGAAGGTCAAAACTTTTTATAAGATTTGTTAAAAAACGCCAGATATATTTGAGAAATTTTAACGACAATTTTTATGGCACTGTTCTTTTTGAATTAGCTATGTATTTACCGTTTCACATTATCGTCACTCATTTTCAGAATATGATCCTATAAATATAGCTTAAATAATGTTGTAACCGTCTTGTGTAAACGATCGTTGAACGCGAAAAATTTACAAAGTGACAGCTCCACTGTCAATGTCAATCTGAGCGTTGGAGTGCCATAGACAAATATTTATACGTATATCTATATTGTGCATATATCTTTTGCGTAAATCAAAACCCCATTTTTAGCCGCCACACAGGGAGAAAAGAGAGAGAGGCAGCAGAGAGACAAACAGTCGCATAAACGACACATTGTCTCGTCGCCGCTCACATGGAAATTAGCAAATCCTCCTTAGGTCTGTCGGTCGAGCGAGCATAAAAAAGTCACATCTCCAGAATTTATGAGAGTCTTAAAAGATCTCTCTACTCTCTTCCTCGCCGACTGTGCGATTCGTTTGTTAACTCTCTCCCTCTCTCAGTGGCAGCGTCGCTGTCTGCGCAGCACGTTTTACAATCTCATTTAAATATTGTGACATGTACTTTTTGTTAAAAGGAAATAAAAATAACGAAAAATAAAGCAACATAAGTTTGGATGTGCTGTTGTTATCAGTTGTTAACACCTTGCCTGGCGACATGAATGGATCAGCTGGAGCACTTGACAATCTCGAGTGGCTCAAGGAATGCAACAAAAATGAAAAATATACTTCAGAGGTCTGGCAATTGCGAGTGTCTACTTTATGCCTATCAATTACACTTGTCAATTGCAACAAATTGCAAACTGAAATTGCGTTTGATGCCCTACGCAATGCTCCACGCAAAGTCAACAAGAAATCACTGCAACGATCTCGGTATCTTGATATCAATCTGAAGTGTTTTTCTATCAAAAGTGCTCGCATAATTGTACGCAATTCGCGCTAAATGTCTCAATCACAATGCAATTGAATTGAGCAAAAAAATAAAAATAATGAAATGTGGGACGGCATATATTCTGAATGAAGCTAGCGATATGAGTTAACCAAGTACATATAGACATACTAAATATTGAACTGTTTGTGAATGCGGCTGGCTATATTTAAATGTTGTTTTTTATATTTCAATTCAGTTGAATTTTCGTATTGCATAAGTCTGGCGAGATGATAACCCTAGTGAACTTAATCTCATTCAAATAAAAAATCTATAAAGTTGTTGGCACTAGGCCACCTACTCAAAATCGCCTAGGTAATGTCGCTAAATCAGTGTGTATAGCTATACACGTGTCCAATCGGACGTTGATAACTATATATTGTGCATATAGTATGTATATTGTGCAACTCATAATACATCTGTCAGCTTGAAGATATGGCATTTCCAGTTCCTACTGCATTTGCCTAACTGTTTAACATGTTTGTTCGCCAATATTTAATAACAATATTTGTAATCGCCTTACGAGAAACGTTTGGCAAATAGCCAGTCTAAAATGTTTAGCTTTGCTTGCTGATTGACGGCGACATAAACGTGCGTGGGAAAGAGATAGAGATCAAATGGTACAGAATGGCACGTTTTGGCAAAGCAAAAAAAACAAAACAGAAACCCAAAAGCGAAAAATAAAATCGAAAACAATTTCTATGCATTTATTTTTTTGGCCTTAACATGCCAAGCACGCGCACTATCAGCCACGTCTATTATTGGTAAAAGAAAAGCCAAATCAAAGTAGAGCTTCGCCCAACATGGCTAACTGTTTGAAATGGAAGGGAACGGAACTTGGTCAGGTTGTTTGTGAATTTACATATGTCGAATTTGTTATGCAAATAAATCAATTATCCATAGCTGAATATCGTGCGCTTCTTATTATTAATAAAACCAAAACAAATTGCTAATTGATATTCCCAGAAGGATCACGCAGTTGACGCGAGGTTTGACATGAAATTGCTGCATGCAAAACGATTCGGTTCGACTAGTATTTGATTGAAATGATAAGATCTATTTTTAAATAAAAATCTAATAATTTACATTTGTTTTTTTTGTTATTGGTATTTTCTATTTGTTTTATATTTGCACTGTTCATGTGGTTGCTGTGTGCTAATTGAAATTTAAGAGGAAGTTTCAGTTTAAAAACTCAGAATGGATGCCGCCATTGATAAGGTGAGAAGCGTGCTAACTTGTTAATTGATATTTTATGAGAGCTTTGCACTGCTTTCGTGAAGAGTTCTCTGTGTTTTGTAGACTTGGTAGGAGGATTTGCCTCGCTGAGCTTTCACAGTCGCTGCCGTGTATTGTTGCGGTAAAGCTGTCAAAGCTTTCAGCTATATTCTGTTCATTACTAATCTTTAAGTGCTCACAGATAAGCAGGCTGCCAATAAAACTGCTGGAAGTGCTCTATTAGGCAATTTATGATCCAATCCGAACTAGATTTCCACAGTACAATGACATTTGCTTGATGATGTGAATCAACTAAGAACAGAATGAAGATGTCTGAAAATCCACTGATTCAAATATTGAATAGTAGGAAATATATTTAATTTCATATTAAACTGAAATTTCTATGGCTGCGAAATAGTGAGTACCCCTACAACTTTAATTATAGCACATTAAAAACTATTAGCTGTTTATCTGCAAATCTCAGCTGTTGAGCATAATCGTTTTATGCCTAGACAAGTCAATGGGATTGAATTAAGTTTGAATTGAGAGGCTACTTGAGGAGTACTTAAAATCAGATTAGCCTTGGCTACAAGTATCTTTTAATTAAATGAGTAGACGATATTCGTCCGTAGTTTGATAAACAAAGGCAAATTGGAAATGATTTACGATTGAGTGCTGTCTGCAAACGTGCAGTAGATAATTGTCTGATAATTTTGTGTGACAAATCGTTGTTCAATTTGGGTCTAATTGGGGTTTGGTGTTAAGTGTTAAGTCTGACAGTTATAAGTCAGTCATTAGACTGCGGACCAGACGTTGACACTGTTTACTATTATTATTGTGCCACAAATATTTGCTTTATTGTCAGCACACAATCTGCCATTATAGCTGGGTGCACAGGGGCGAATACGTGTTGATGCTTCCCTATTGACGACATGTTTATCTATCGGAGCGCATCTGTTTTTGATACGCTTGTCGCTTCTAGTTGTTGGTGTCGGGAAGCGAGCGAGGGGGACTGCATCTTGTTTCCATGTCGCGTTGATAACCAATTTAGCTCATTATATATGCTTGACACAGGCTGGCAGTGGTTATTATTCGATTCGCACTTAGAATCGATGTTGATAAGCTCGATTGATCTTCAGATCAATTGACTGACGTCGACACTGAACGAATAGCTCAGCTGTTAGCGTCCTTCGCATTTCCGCGAAGCATAGTCTACCAGGCTACATAAATTTAGTAGAAGACTATATGGTTTCTATAATATATAATTATTGTACTAATCACACAATCAGTAGTATAGCTGCTCTGCCTTATAAGAGACGCTTATCAGTGGCACAGTATTATCAGTGCCAACCGTTGACGTTTTATTGCGCAACAAAAGTTAAAAGGCAACAAAGCGTCGGCGTCAGCGCCCAGCTACTTCAGTGTGACTGTAGATTCTTTTTATGGCCACCGCTGGCAAACTTTGCCCATGTGCCGTCTGATAATGCCACCAAAAATATTTTGTGGTGCTGAGACTTTTGAGTGTTTCAGACAGGAACATGTCATGTGGCAGCTGGCTTGCGCCAAGGCAGCTGACGGTCATCCATTAAAGTTGCTGCTAAAAGTTAGTTGACTTAATGAGCCGAGGACTAGGTTACGCCTTATCTGACCTGTCATCTCCTCCGACTCCGCTTCCCCCCTGACAGAAGCGCGCGAAAACAATATGAAGTAGTTATTTACAATATTTATACGTAGATAGAGATAAAAAAACAAGTGTGCGAATCATTATCTCGCCCCCACTTTCGGTTGATGCATTTATAATTATGCATGTAGTCTAAGTGCTTGTAAGCAACTTCACGACGCTCTAATGTTTGCTCACATCTAAGTACCCTGTCGACTAGTGCAACACAAGATACTGATTGACGTATTGTCGTAGGTTCAGAAATCCCAGATATCAAGAACAATTATAAAGTGGTGGTGAGTAAGTGCATAGTTCCGATTTGATTCCTAATCAAACCCGTGTGCAATAAACTCGGCTATAAATCGATATGGTTAAGCCGAGTATCTGCAAACGTGCTATCATAAATCAAAAGCTAACTGTGTGGGCAGTAAATGAATTAAAGCAAAATTGAGAACTGGTATTGATTACGACTCAAATCCCAAAATACTGTACGCATTGTCTAAGTGGAATGCGGACAAGGCATTTAACTGACCTTCAGTGTGAATTGTTTTAATAAAATTGACATTTGATGTAATTTCACAGATACGCTTGTTAGTATCAAGTTATTTGATGTAGAGCGTGTGTGTGTGCGTAAATCCCGCTGGCATTATCACGTGCGTATACTTAATTTCTTTTGGATGTGCTATTTGTGACACCTGACAAAGCGCGAATATCTCAATCTATTGGTTGCTAACGAAATATTCCACTTGGAACCAGTTTGACAATCATATGATAACACAATTTGGACAGTTGGTCGCATTCATAGTGGCCTGAGGTATATAGAGATCTCAAAAGTGGCACGAGATTCGAGCAAGATCTATTATGAGGATTGATTTATCAATGTGTTTAGCACAAATTAACAGACTCCGCGTGAGCTTCAGGATGTAATTCAATTAGCCAATCTGCCTGCGAAATCAATCCAAAACGTCATGTGTCACTGGCCGTGTTAATAAATTGCCTTATATAATTTCTTGGTCTACGCAAAGCCAAATTGTAGTAGGACATAATGAAACATCAAATACAGCAAGTGCTGATATTTTCAGTAAATAATAATTTTGGGCGCAAAAAGTAAAAAATAACAAAACGCCCAAACACGTGTCAGATCAGAACAGAAACTCGCCGACGCCTTAAATGCCCATGGAGGTGCTATTTATAGGGTATACTATTATATCAGTGGGTGTATATAGTTAAGGTATGCATGTGGGCATTGAGTCATCAGAGTCATTATCGGTAGGGTATTAATGAATTCAGCTGTCTCGATTACTTTATTTAATGCCTATAATTATTAGAAAGATCTAGCTGAGTGCTGACTTATTATTGCCTCGATTTTATTGTATTTGCATTTTAGAGTTTTTGAAAAATAATGTAAGCGTTTTGCCACAACATTCTGGGAAGTAATTATCATTATACAATGCAATTTGTAAAGTCAAGTATTACTAGAGAATACGAGGGTGATGAACTGAAAAGTGAGTGCAAGTCATAGGTATACATATTTTTGAAGAGTATTTATTTGGACATATTTTTAAAGAGTATCTGCTAGTTCAGAACAACTGGCACCTATTTAGTTTGGTTTGTTATTGAAATTATGCTTCAAACCGACACATTTTATCAGCTGCTGCAGAACCCAAGGCAAGCGAATATATCTTTTTCAATTTTAGTTTGAGTTTTTCCATTTTTTTGTGTGGTGTTTGTTCTTATTTGGCATTCAGATAAACACGACGCAATTGCTATAGACTTGCTAAATATTTGAGTTTTGCTAATGTTGATATAACATTTGCCTAATGCCAGACTAAGCTGATGCGATTAGGCTGAATAATTGAAGTTGGTTCTGATTACAGTGCATTGTCAGATCGTACGATCCTACTTGCCAATCATCCACAGGGAGTACGTACTTTACTTTGCCAGTTATCAGTCACGAATTTCTTTATAGAATCGCTGACCTTTGACGAAAGCGAACTGCAAGTGTTGTTTCAGTTTTTGTTATTTTTTTTTAATGATAATTTTGATAAGAGACATCGAAACGCGAGCAGTGTTTAATTAGTATAGAATATTTATACGCACACATCGAATAGTGTGTAATATATTTATGTACATGGTACGGAAAGTGGAACAGCACACAAACACACACACATATGTGCGTGTATGTGAATATTTCCAAAGAGTGAGAATGACATGTTTTAAAAATAAAATTAAAAACTTGCTGGTGCGTTGGCTTCAAGGCAACTGCACGGAGAGTGCGGTTAAAACCCGTATAATTTTAGCGGTGTTCTTTCCGCTTGTGTTAAATGAATGTCATTTCGAAAACGGCGAATGCAACAAACGAGCATTTCAAATACAACACAACATACTTTGAACTTCAAAATTAATTTGTTTATTGCCCTTTTTTTTTGAGTTCGATTAAGTTCAGTTTTGTGCGGCACTAAATAAATATGTATTTTATTATTTATGAGTTTGTTATATAATGTGCTTTATAATTCAATGTACTGTCTCTCACGTGTTAGGCAGGCCATTTGATTAGCAAGTGCATTAAATGCTAAATAATGCACATAATTATAAGCCAATAATGCGGTAGTCTCTATGCAGCGATAACAACTTCGTGCATCACTTGGGTTGGTCGCCGTGCATATTTTTTATAATTTCTTTCTATTTTTTTTTATTGTACTTGTTTTGATATTCAAGTAAGCGCCAAACAAAAGCGACAACAACAAGAACAATTGGAATTTAATCGGTAATAAGTACATAAGCAGTTAGTGTAGATAGTGCCCGGCCCCGACAAAGGCCAAGCCCCAGTGAGATACATGAACGATAAGTTTGGATACGGAAAATTTGGAAGCTATCAATGCTCTTAAATTTACATAATGTGGTAATTAAGCACAACACGCGCACTCTAACCTCGCCAGCACAACACACATGCACAAAAAAACACACACCTTTTGCGGATAGGAAATCGTGAGCCGGCAATTACCTAACAAATCACAGGATCGAGAACTGCAACTGGAGGCACAAATCGAATTGTTCAGCTTAAACTGATCAGTCTTTTGCACTTGCAGGCGTTTTATACATGCATAGATCAAAATATCATCAGCTACCAGCAGCAGCAGCGAAAGAGAGTTGACCATTTCTCTTTTCTTATAAATGAAAATTGGAATTGGAACAAGTTTTCTAATTAATGAAACTCACACTCGACGTCACAGACACAAACCAATAACTCACGCACTTGCAGAGACGCTGCCAAGTTGAACTAACCTGCGCTTTTGTCGATCGTTTGATTGCTATTGAAACTCAGCGAAAGGCGCGCGCTTGATCAACTTCGGCGACACAAAACAAGCATTGGCTACCACGGCGTATTATTGCTGCTTCTTAAAAAGCAGCGCAGTTAACGTCAAAAGTTTTCTGCTTATCATCCGAGAGAGGAGTCGTCGTTGAGAGCGAGCGACTGTGTGTAAGCGTAGCAGAGAGCGTCTGACAAGATTTTTGTATGTGCGAGTGCTGCGAGCTTTTGCAGAGACTGGACTGGTTAAAGCTCTTGAACGCGCCTAAGCTTGCTGTTAGCGATGTGCTTCGTTTGGCAATGTGCTGGTTATCGAAGTGGACCGAAAGCTATTGTAACGCGGCATGATTTGAATAATTATACGTAAATGTAAAAATAACATTAATTTAATAGAGTGATGCTTTCCAAAAGAATCTGATAAAAATAATTTTTGTTTTAATTTGTACCTACAACAACAATTCTAAAGCTGTCAACTCATTGGTTTCAATGATAATATTACACTAGCTGCTGTAATTTGACAATTGAAATTATTAGTCATAACGCTCTTCACACATTCACTCAGACAAATCACCGAACCATGAACAAATCGTGCTCATATACACCTATTTAGGTTGCTTATGGAAAATATCCACACATTTTTTTCTAAATAACTATTAAATATCTGACAAACTTAGCAAGTCATGCTGTGTCCTCTCGTTCGCGTATTCATTAGGTAGTTCTACTAGTACCTGTTTCTTGTGACTCTTGACAACTTTTTGAAGCAGTCTCTGAGCGTTCTTCAACTTCTGCTGCGATTACTTTTAATAAGAACGTGTACAATTGTTTATCAAAATAGAAATAATCACTATTCCAGCAGCTTCGTATTCGTGATTCATGCGATCTCAGTACGCACTCTAAAAACCCATATAAACATAACAATTTCGACAATTTAATTATGTTTTGATCACACTGTTCACATGACGCAGGCCTCTTTTGATAAGCAAATGTTTATTTCCTATGGGCTGGAGAGAGACCCCCAATGGCCTTCATACACTATTACACCTGTACTCACCTCAATCAATGACCTACCTGCATGGCGTATAGTTCCGTTGAGCAAAGTTTTCCACTGGGAGCGCTTTTTTGGGCTGTGTTGAAACTCGATATCACTCACTTATCACACTGCCAGATTTGCAGTAAAAACTACAAGTATTTTGACGTCACTTATTTTGTTGCGGAAAACTTTATCGCGTTGTCTTTTCCATGACATTATTGACGAATTTCCGATCTGATGGCGTTTTTATGATACTTTAAGTGTTAATTTGTAATAGTTTTTCGATGTCATAGTTTTTGCATGTTTTGGCTTAATGAGCGGCGCTCGTTTTGAAGTTTGATAAAACGGAAACTAAATTTATCAGATGCCATTAAATAAGATACTACTTATGCTAATATGCTGACTGTAGCTATTTGAGCCAATCAATAAATATAAAAATAAATATAAATAAATTGACTGCAGGAGCGTCAAAGCATGATAAACCAAATAGTTGGCGTCGTTAATGGGTTAAACAGACAAAGTCGTGAACTATTTGGGTTATAAATTCGATGAATTTTTCTGGTTATGCCCGTTCAAATGATTTATTATTGTTTGTGTTTAGTCTGCAGACTTGTGACTTGTCTGGCTTGTTAATCGGCTCCAAACTGGTTTCTTGTCTTTTGAGGGAAATGCAAAATATTTCAATGTGCTGCGCATAGGAAATTTGCTTGTGTGCAAATGCTCGACGCAGTAAATTATCTGTGCCATTAACAAATGCAGGGTATGCAGTTGTTTAGCAGCTGCAATTAGTTTCATGTAATTATTTTTTGCATTGCGCCCTCACCTAGCAGCCGAATATACGACTAGTATTGAAATAGACATAAGACAAAAATAAAAACAGTCGTCGGCCGATGCACGTGACGTATACGCAACGTGGCTGTCGCAATCGGACAATCATGGCACAAAATGTGTGTCAAATATATTTATAATGAGTTTCAACTGAACTTAATATCTTGAGGTGTATTTTACCGCTATATTCGCACCTTTTTTGTGAGGTTTTCGTAGTCATCGGAATTTTGATGGTCGGCTGTTGTTGATGCTGCAGCTGCTGTTGATGGTGATCGTCTGATCGCTGCAATTGTTGGGCGTTTAGTATAGTTGCAATGCTTGGCACTGATTGAACTTGTTGTTGTTGTTGTTGTTGTTGTTGTGTTTGCTCTGACATGATTTCAATGTATTGTTATACGCACTTTTTTATGCACGCAACGATCAATAAAAGCACAGTCAACGACTGCGACAACACTTATAATGCAAATTGCTTTTTTGTGCAAAATTTGCAGACGCGACGACGAACTTTAGTTTGTTGCTGTTGCTGTTGCTGTTGCCGCTTTGCGATTCGAATTTAGACTCGTTTGCGTACTCGGTATCGGCGTATTTGGCGTATTGGTCGCGCGGTCCCGATGCTAGTGTTTAGTGTCTAATCTCAATGCTGAATGTCTGCAAAAGTGTACATATATTTATATTTGTATCTGTTTCGGTTTCAGAGCTCAGTCGATCTACTGCCACTACGTTAAATCTGCATGCACGGAGAGTCATATGAGTTTCGCTTTTGGCTTGCGCAGCTCCACCGCACTGACTGACAGAGTAGCCGTCGACACGTCGGCGACGAAGCTTAAATTCACCGCAGATGACAGCGGCAGCCAATAAAAAATAAAATACACACACACACACAACAACGGGGAAACAACAACAAGTGTCGTGTAAAACGGCATTTGGCGATGGGCGGTTTCATTATACCCTGTAGCTGGTCAAATCCGAGTGTTTAGGGTATCGCAAAACTAAACAAGTAAATGAAAAACATAAATTTCGCAGTTTTTATTTTTAATTAAAATAGCAATAGATAACTGAATCGTATATTAAGCTTCAGAAATATTATTAAAATGCCTTTAATTCATATATCTTTTTATGCTGAAATTAATGGATACAAACTATAAATATTTCTCCACTAATTTAAGCGCTTCATTATTGATATAATTATTCCACCTGTGCAAATATCTTAATTTTTCTGTCAGTTAAATACTTCACTTAACTTTTAAAGAATTTGTTTTTGAACATATTTTTACTATTTAATATGTGTGTTTAATAAATAGTCTATTTATTTTAGTACATCATCATTAATATGAAATTTAAAGTATCTTTTCGTTCAGCATTACTAATTAGTTTTTTGTGCTTCGCGTTCGTTATTGTAGTTGTTGTTATCATACCATTTTTTTCTTTTTTTAACTTTCGCTCTCCACGATTTTCGGTTTTTGTTTTGATTCTAAGGTTTGCGTCGCAAAGGGGCAATTACGTTCAAGGGGCAGATTCTGTTTTTGGATATTCTGAACTCGTATACGCTAATTGAACTTCTTTCGCCCTTTTATCGCTCGAGTCTAAACAGAGCAATTATTTCTTTCTGTGTTTACCGCGCTAGTGAAACGATTTATTTTGTGTTTATCTACTTTTTATAAGTACACATATACACATATATTGGCATATAGATCGTCACTCGTATTGATGCCAAATCAATCGCTGTTTACTTTGTTTACGGGGGGACTATGTGTAGCGGCTCCTTCTTATCAATAAGCTGCGATAAAGTTGTGCTAATATACCAATGAGCAATAAATTAGTAGTGCGACAATGTCGAAAATTGCAAATGCAATTGGATTGTTGTGCATATCTATGCATAATTATTGTATTCAATGCCACGAGCAAATCCAAACGATATTTGCACTTTTTATCTTTGTCACTGCACTAAACTGTTTTAAAGAGATACGTTTATCTGTCTATTTTTTATAAAGCTTCAATTGGTTTATAATAGGCTATTATTTGGTTATTTATAGGCTAGATTGCAATCTTATTTATCCAGAAATATGATAAACATTCACAACCAAGGGTATTCTAATATCGGTATTCAGATGTAATTACCTCTAATTCCTTTTCTTTTTATTGGCAGTACGTCAAGTGATGCGACATACGACAACATTCAGATTTATTACTTGTATTTGGCTCAACATCAAATCCGATAACAAATAAATGACAATACATACCAATCAATTTAATTCAATGACATATCTTGAAATACCTTATAATTTGCATACAATACCGTGTAATTGGGTAAACTATTACCAGAAGCTGTTGGCCAATTCATTTTACATGATTTTGTTGTATTCTAATAGCTCTAATAAAATATCTTACTTCCTAATTGCAGCTATATAGATAAAAGATATTCATGTGCGAATCAAAATATATAAAGGTCACTTAGCATTTTTTATGTAAACAAAGATATGTATCTTATCTATCTAATAATAACCAGAACGATTGGTAATACATTTAGATAATCATTTAGCCACAATTTCATACGCAACGATGAAACAGATGTCTGAAATGGATTTGTAAATAATTGCTGCATACTTTTGGGCTGATACGAAAAATGGTTCAAGTCTTGGATTTGAATTTTTATTTGCTGAACATGATCAATAATAATGTATTGTTTTATATGAAAAATTAGACTATATAAGTATACCAAAAAATATATTAACAAAACGAAATTACCTTTGTTGTTTATTTTAACATTTAGAACATTAGCTCTAGTTAAGTTTTAGGCCCACAGGCATGACTGCAGCTTTGTACTAAGACCGAAAGCTTTGTACTAAAAATGTACCCCTAAAAACCTGTTTGCTATAACAATAATCTTCAAAAACTTGAATTGTTTAACGGCTGCAACATGTGACATTGCGAGAGTGTGTTGGCCAACAAAGCGCCGGAAGATCAAAAAACGTTAGCAGGCGGCTTTGTTAATAAGATTGCGATTAAGTGGAATTAACATGTGAAGCATGTATCGCTAGAGTTGACTCAATATTGACACGAGTGACTGTCCCAAGGCACTGAAGCAAATCGGTTCAGTCAGTTCAGACAAAAGTTATGGGAGTTATTTGTAGTTCTTTTTTATTGTTGGTGTTTGAAAATTGACCGCTGTGGTGTCCGCTTAATGTATGTAATCGATTTCACACTACTTTTTAATCACGACAAACCATTCATTGTTTGCGTACAGCGAGAGAGGAAGAGTTAAACAAACCCGGGGCGGATATGGGGCGCGGGCACGGGAACTGTACAAATTGACTTGGCCACATTATTGGGCATTTGGACCAATGGAGTTGGTTGCAGTTGGGCCAGGGTCTAAAGTATCTCACGCAGTGCTAGTGCCGTTAACACACAAAAGGTTTTTATTGTGCGTATCCGTTGACAGCTTCAATCGCCTAAAGAGTGAGAGAGAGAGAGAGAGATAGAGAGAGAGAGTGAGAGAGCGAAGGAGAGGCTGAGTTTGAAGCATGGATCGATTTGAGTGAGGTGCCAGCTCACTCGACACCGTCGCGTTGTTTGTTATATTTGTTATTTATTTTGCGGTTATAATACTTATATACTCGCCTTTTTATTGTATTTACAAAAAATATTGGCGGCCATTCAGTGCCGCAAAATACAAAACAAGGGGGAGAAAAAAAAACACACACACACAAAACAAAAACAACAAATGTTTTTTCGTTTTTTTCTTTTTACAGTTTAACTTTGGGTTTTGTACTCGCATCGCCGACCCGATGATAAATTAGCTTTGTACGTAAATTCGAAAAGAAAATCTGTATGTGAAAATGTACAACTAGTAACAGGACAGGGGCGCGGAACGCGACAAGAGGGGCGAGTAATTGTGTAAATATCTTGTCGTTGCATGACAATAAGCTATACCCCGACTCTCTCGCACCCGATCTCCAACTCCAGCCAACGCCATCGCCATCGCTCGGTATCGGTCTTGAATGCCGCATTATTATTTTGTACTTTGTCAACTAAACAGCAACCCCGAATGGCGTTGATGCGATGTGATAATTCAATGTCGCGCATCCAGCGCACGAACACCTCAGATACAGATACGGATACAATATCTTTTATACACACACTCGTATGCATATGAATGAATGTACTGCTCGCACGCACTGTTGATGACTGTTGATCTTTGTATTGATGACCGCGGTATATTTATTTTAACATGCCAAAAGAATTGTAATTACGCCTCTGTCATCTGTATCTGTATCTGGACCTTGTCCCAGTCCAGAGACTGTATCTCCGTGTATCTTTAAATATGAGTATAAGCTTGTATCTCAACAATGGCATCAGCATAACAAAGCACAAATTGCTGTAAGCTCCGCTCAGTTCCTGCCCCAGTCATCAAGACATCCCAGACATATCTGTATCTGTCTCTATATATCTCGCTGCGTCTGTCTCCGTCTCTCTCTCTCACTCGCTTAATAAGCGTTGAGCGGAGAGAAAATAAAGCGCCTAAATAGTGTCAATGATTAATTGCTTTTGTGATTATGTGGAAATTTAATAGATTTTTTATTGCGCTCGCTTGCAGGCCACATTGATATTCTATAAAGGTACACAACACAGAGCAGAACAGAGAACAGAGAGCAAAGAGCAAAGAGCTGGAGGCACGTATCCATTGACTGCAGCATCATTATTACCCTCAGTTATTTGTCAGTTTTGTATTTGTTTTACAAGCTTCTGCTGTTCGTATGACAGTTGAATTGCTGCCGCTGTTGTTGTTAGACAAAAAAAAGGGCCACATCATTGTAACAATTTAAAAAACATTCAAATTGAAATTCACACGTCACGCTGCCAACTGCACTTCGTTTGCTCTTCCATTCAAATTTGTATTGTCGTTGACTTCTTTTTTCTGGTTGCGCCCTAGCAACTGGTTAGCATACTTTGTCGCAACTACTCGCTACGACTTATATTAAATGTAATGCCACCACAAATCCTCTAAGCTGACCACACAAATAGAAACCCTAGCAGCTATCCCACATGCCATCAATGCAACCCCAACTCGTATCCTTGCACCAGCCACTGACAATCTGTTGAAATCCACACAAAGTCACAAAGAAAACACACATTGAAAGGGGAAATTCAAGTGGAAATTACTCAATTACAACGGGCACAAGAAAATGAAAACGAAAACGAAACGAAACGAAACGTAACGTAAAGTAACGCACATGATATACCAAATATAAACCCCAATGGTCACTTGGCTTAACTGTGGGCATTACCAATTCTCGTGCCACTTGCACTTGTTCGTCTTTGGAGCGCGTGTCCTTGCTAGCGATGAGCTCGTGTCACGCCTCATAATTGGAATAATTAATAACATATTATTCATGCTGCTTACAGATGATCAATCGAAACAAGAAAACAATAAAATAGATCTGCATTATATACAAAATTATGCACATTGTACATAAAATATGTAAATATTTTAAAATCATGTTTTGTGAAATGAATAGTATATATATTGATTTATACAATTTTGATTAATGATACTAACAATAAAATGTTATAATAATTCTTTATAAAAGTGACTAAACATTTATATGACAAAAGAAGAAATAACTTAATTCATTAGTAATTTTTCGCAATGATTTCAATTGTCAAAAATGTCGTGCTGCAATTATTACAACTCGTGACACGAGCACACCCTCAAAACCTTATTGATAATGCTGTAATGAGGAATGCACGATAGCCAAGGAGCTGAAACCCTACAAAGCGATGCAATGTCTGCGATAATTGCACCCCATCAAAACGGGGGAGCCGGAGACATTATAACAGGACAATTATGTAACCTGATAAGAGAAAGAAAAGTCGCAGACAGTGTCGTGAAATTAATAACTGCTGGCTGCCCACACGCCTTCTTGCCCCCAGCCAACAGACGAGTGTTGTTGGCCAAACATATTTATTACAAATAAAGAGACAAACATAAAAGGCAAACAAATAAACAGGCGAACAAATAGCAAGTGTGGCAAGGTAGACGAAGAGGGAGTGGGAGAGTGAGACAGAAGACCGGTACAACAAAGACGTTTGGGGCATTTAATAGGCTTAACTAGGGAAGTCCATCGAGGAAGAGGGCAGCAGATGAAAGTACAGAAAGAAAGACGAAAAGAAAGAAGTGTTGACTTATTGTTGTTGTAGTTGTTGTTGCTGTTGTTGTTGCGACAATTTACACGTCAACTCAAGTACAAACTGAATTGCTTTTTGGATTTAGTTTTAGGTTTATATGATTTGTTATTTTCGGGGTGTGGTCGCCTGATACAAGTTGTTCGCGGAACTGTTGGTCACTTGATGGAATTGATTAGTTTCGTGGCACGTTCGCTACTCAACTCACAGTAATTAATCGCCCCCCATACCTCCCACACGCCACACAGTGACGACGCAGTTTTCAGCTTTGCAAGCTTGTGATTGGTGCGTTTGCCATCGGGTTTTGCATTTGTTTTTATTGCTCGTGAACATCTCGCTGAGGCTACTCGTATTACGAGCATCGCATCGCATCGCATCGCGTCAAATGAACATAATACACACACACACACACACACCGCAATGCGGGTGTGTGGTAGTGTGTGTTATCAATGCTGCTTAGAGTAGTTCCTGTGCCGCTGTGTTCCGTTTCCAGCATTTCAATTTCCAATTTCGATTCCCATATTTATGCGCACGCTCTCGCACGCGCCTCGCTCTCCGCCGCCTGCCTCTCTCCAGTTATCGATGCCTTTTCGTCGCTCACTCTCTCTCGCTTGCTTCCACATGCTGCTGCTGCTGCTGCTGCCTGACTTGCTGGCTTGCCTTTGGCCGCTCTCTCTCACTCGCTCTCTCAACGGCGCGGCGCACACGCTGGCTCCCTCTCTGCTCGATTATTTTATATGCCGCAAGCCAGCCAATCACATGGCCGTTTCATTGCCAGGTGAGCTATTCGCGTTGTCGTATCAAAACGAATTCGAATTGTAATTTGTAGACGCCTGACAAACTGGCACCACACCCAAATCATGCTGGCGTCGAGGTGCGCTCAATAAATGCGCCACAATTACCAATGGATTAGGGTAGTTAACAGTTAACTGTAACACGCTCCAATCGAGTGGATCGCACTCGTTAATGGCCCGAACACCTGATGCACTTCAGCCCCCAGATCTCACATCCCAGACATTTTTAACGCTCTTTTAATTGAGTTAGCTAATTAAATGACCCTCCCTGCAGAGCGGTCTATGTACGAGCGGACAACAAACAAACAAGGAACACCCACAAAGGCATCGTGCACTGTGGGAATTCGCACAGCTTTGGCGAGCATTAAAATGTGCGGCGTAATTGTTGGGTGGCATTTTATTGTGATTGGACAGCGGTGAAAAACTGTGCACAGTTTAATGTCTTTTGGGCCGAGCCGAAGCTGACAATAGCTCAGCTCAGTTCGCTTCAGCTCAGCTCAGTTCGAGTTCACTTGAGCTGCGCTTGGGTTAAGTGTTTAACTAAGGTATCTTCTCGTTTCCCAGGCCCAGCCAACATACAAATTAGTCTGCGACTTGGGGTAATTGCTGAGCACACACATACAAACAAGTCCAAGTCGCAGTCACAGTCACAGTCGCCGTCGTCAAAATCGTCCAATAATTTCACGCAGTGCTAATTAATTGCTCAACAATCGGTGACGTCGGCGTCCAAAATGCAGCTCGAAATAGCGTGGGAAATCCAACAATGTAACGGAAATGCGCCTCACTTCTCGATCAGCGCGGAACTTGTCGCTTCAGTTCCGCAGCTCCCAGTCGTTTTCAATTTTCACACCTGTGTGCTGGGCAATTCAATTGATTTCACCTTTTGAATTGGCAGCATCAGGCAGCAAATTCAATTAGTAATAAACAAGGCATTGATACGCGCCTGCGGCAACCAAACTTGGCCCACCATTCACATCTAGATGCATATAAAGATACAGATACAGATACACATACAGAGTGTCTACTACAGATCTACGGTTCACATGGCCAACTTGTGTGACTATAAAATTTATTAAAGCCCGGGGGCAGCAATGAACACAGAATCAGAGCCACGAAGAGTGTTGAGATGTGTGACTGGAAAACTGATGAACAGCAACCAGGGGGTGGGATGGGATGGAGGGGAATAGTTTGCTCTGCGCCCACGTGTGGCACTTATAATAAAGCAATTCAGGGAAATCATTTGCAGCGGGAGCCAGAGACAAGCGAGGCATTTGAAGTGCGCCTATTAAACGCTGCAAATCACAGTTGATGCGCAACAAGCTGTAAACTTGTTGCAAAAGATGAAATAAACCCAATGCGACTCTTCACACACAAGCAGCCTTTCTGCATGTATGACTACATATTAATATACATATGTATGTAGTGCAGCAAGAGCCAAAACCAGAACCATGCCATCAGCAAAGACCCCGAACACCAACGCAGCGTAAAGAGATCAAAATGAAAACATTTTAGTTTGAAGGCATCGCACACTGGCACCAAACACAGAAGAAAATGCGTTTGATCAAATTTGAATTACTCTCCATTAGATTACTAATAATTATAATATAATAAATATAATAATCAACAAATAATAACTTATTCATCTCCCATTTAAATTCCTAAAATTCACTTTTACTGATTTTCATTATATTTTATGGATTCAATAATTATTATTTATTATATGCGTTCGTTGTGAGTTTAACTTAATATTTTGTAGATTTCTTTACTCCTTTATGTTGAATAAAAAAAAACTATAACTTTTCTTAAAATTAAATAATAATGTTCGATAAAACTAGACTATAATTTTAGCTTTTAGTTCCGTGAAATTTCATTATTCCCAATTCTGATTAGAACTTCTATATAAGTAGATTTCTGATGATTTTATTGATTAAATGGATTTCCAAAGTGCATTCAAACTAGAGCCATATAATGTATTTTCATTAATTACTTATTTTACTATCAAAATACTCTTTGATTTTCCATACTATATTAAATGGGATTATATAATATATAATATATACTAAATTTTAATAATACTTATTCAGCTGGAAACTTTTGTTTTAGTTATTATACATCGATTAAAATTCATTATACAGTTTTATCACATTAAATTTAAACTGGTTTTGTTCCATGTTTTAACCCACTGTGCTCGCAGTGCCGAGGACCAGGTCAGGCCCAATTCCAGCCGCTGTCCCAAGCACAGGCCTCGTATTCGTCTTTGTCTTCGTCTGCACCTTCGTCCTCGGCCTCGGCCTCAGCCTCAGCCTCAGCCTCCAACTCCACCTCAACCTCAACGCCATCCTCAAGCTCGTGGTATTTCAACTTTTGCCTGTGTGTAAATCATTGAGGGCGTATAACGTTGCTTTTGCTCTTCATTTGTTGTATTTTATGCGTACATCTTCGCGGAAAACTCATAAAATTATTAAAAATCGTTTAAGTATTTCGGCATCTTTCATCGCTGCCACAGCGGAAGCAAAATAAAAATGCAGCCAGCTAACTATCCAGGCAAAGTCTGCCTGCCCCCAGCTCCAGTTCCCACTGCTCTCAGCCGCAGCCTCACTCTCTCATTCTCTGTCTGTGGTAGTCGCAGTCACAGCCCCCATTGGCAACGACCCTCGATTGTGGTGGAGCCCCCGTCTTAGGGCCACAACAATGTTTTCGATAATCATTTCATCGCCCCACCCCACACCCCACTCCCCAAACCCCAGCAAATACAAGTTGTTGCAATGCCACAAGTTGGGCGGGTGTCAAGTGATCGATGCAACTATGATGATGTTCAAATGCAAGGACTCAACTAAATATGCCATTGAAGGGAACTGCTTAATACATGTAATTAACGCAGTTATAAATTGATCTACACTCTCTAAATATATCTTATTGTGCGTCTAATGATTTTATAAGTGTCGTAAAATTAATGGCATTGCCTTTTGCTCTCGTTGCACATAGACAAGAGATCATAACAAACTATGCCGCATATTTATATAGTTTACACTAACTGAGGTGCCACTGACACTTTGTTATGCAGCAAAAGAAAAGCCAGATATTTTTAATTGTAAGTGTAAATCAGTGACTAGGATTGCTTAATCGGGGGTTTTTTTTTATTGATATGCTTCTTATTACTGTGTATTGTGCAAAATTATAGAAACTTCATTTAGTTACCTAGCAGAAGTAAAACCTTAAGATACTCTTCTCATGCATTATTATATTAATATCACATAGCGAACAAATTGTATTCAATATTCACTTCATATTACCTTGCTTAAAAAAAACGGATTTTAAAAAGGAGCATGGATAATTTCAAAAATACTAATACTTTTAACGGTCCTAGTTAAGACTCAAACGAGATGCTGGAATGCATTATTTCTGTTCTTTAAAATGTGGAAATTTATGTATAACCGACCTATTTAAAAACTAAAGATTTTACGCGCTGATCTTTAAAATTATCAGCAATATAAACTGAAATCACAACAAAAGTTGCAAACTTTTTCAACTGCTTGGAAAAAATATGCGAAAATTAATTGACAACATAATATAT
This sequence comes from Drosophila siamana, assembly GCA_035047445.1. Taxonomy (NCBI): domain Eukaryota; kingdom Metazoa; phylum Arthropoda; class Insecta; order Diptera; family Drosophilidae; genus Drosophila; species Drosophila siamana. The sequence goes on along the minus strand of JAWNPP010000101.1, from coordinate 609,643 downwards.
TGATTATATTAATATTCCACGTGAATAAAGAGAATCAAAAACAAGCTTTAGTTTAGCTTCTAAGCTATTGCATTTATTAGTTACCAATAATAAATAAGTAGTTATGTAAAAACTTCATTTTACAGCTGAAGAGCTCCATAATTATAATAATAGGGTAATGTTACTGTCTGCCTTATATTACGACGAGTCACAAATATTTATGATCGAAAGAAATGATGAAAATATGAAAAGCTCGACATGAAGTGCAACTCGGACATGCCGGACCTCAAATGGTGACCAATTGCAGGTCATACATAGTCCGAGTGCGGTAACGAGTGAGTGTGTGTGTGTGTGTGTGTGTGAGAGTGTGTGTGAGTGTGTAGATGGCATGTTGGGATGCCAACATATGTATGCATAAACACGCTTGTACGTTTTAATATTTAGTGTTAATATGTTGACGGATTTCTGGCCATAAACACTTTTTGTGTGGAACGGTTCACGTCGTCGTCGTCGTCGTCGTCGTCGTCTCTCCCAACTCTCGACGTTCGTATCCCGAGACTGTGACTCTGTGCCTCGCCAGCTTCGCTGCCAGAGTCGTCAACAGCGCTGCGCTGTCGTTCGTCTGCATTACAGCAACTTGGCTATAATTTTCTTTAATGATGGAAGTTTGGCTGACTTGCCACTTGCTCAACTCGAGTGTGTGTGTCTGTGTGTGTGTGTGTGTGTCTGTGTGTAAGTGTGCAGTGCGGACTGAGATTCGCCAGCGCCTCGACAGCGTCCCATCGGGTTCATTAACATAACAAACATTGTGGGGTTTGTGCTGCCGAAGCTGGACTGAAGCTGAAGCTGAAGCTGAAGCTGCACTCAGAGTAGGAGTTGGAGCTGAAACTGAGGCTATCGCTGCTAGACAGAGCTGCGACATGGGGAGGTGGAGTCTACGCATTATAACAATAGTACGAAACCTATTAACAGCCAACGATTTTTATTTTTACTGTTGCACTGCGAATATGAATATGCGAATGCGTGAATGTGAATGTGAATACGAGTGCGAGTGCGAGTGCAACTGAGAGAGCGCGTTGTGGCTGCCAGATTCGCTGCGCATCGCTGCATTTTGTATTTTGCAAACGGCACGCACATGAAATGACATAAATTATGTGGCAATCAATTATCGACCTGATGATCACAAGCACGTATACTTACAGCAACCGTTTATAATGACGATCGCCATTGCCATAATGAAGTTTAGGGCCAAATGTGCAAATGGCCAAGATTGTTGTCGAGAGCCGAGCTCAGCTGAGCAGCTGAGCAGCTGAGCTGAGGCCAAAGGGGCGTTTAGATCCCTAGACCTATTTGCAATCGATCAGCGTTAAGGAAAAGCTATGAGCCATTTGCTTTTGGCATCCCAGCATCAACTCTCACCAGCCTCTGCCGCAGCCACAGCCACAGCCACAAAGCAACTACGGTCATAGCCAGTTTCACAGTTTGTCTCTCCATCTGCCTGCCCATCCGTCCTTCCCTCCGTCCATCCGTCCATCCGTCTAGCTGCATTGCTTCATTCACTGTCATCGTCGTGGAGAGTTTTGTTGTTTTTGTTGCCGTTTTTGCCCAATGCCCAGGTATTACATTGTAACTGTGACTCTGTTGTCGAAGTGTTGCTCTTTAGCTGACTGCATTTTTAAGCATAAAAACATAAAACAAAACAACCTGCAAAAAAAAAACGCAAATACATCATCTGTTTACTATACATATGATTTTCCATTTGACAAAAAGTACAGCAACAGGCGTTCACACTGCACTCAGAGCTGCAGTGAAGCAAATACTTTGGAAATGATCAAATATTAAATATTTATATTAAACACAATTACTTTCAATATATAATTATTCTCTATAACATAAGAGTATATTAAGTACTCATTCAATAAAGTTTATTTTCGATACTTAATGTAATTGCTAAATATTCTCTTTGTGATTTATTTCTATAGTTACCGAGAAACAATTATCAATCAAATTTCTATATATGCATATATACAAATTTGTTATTTTCTTAATTTCGTATTGAAGTTAATTTATTTCAGCTTGAAAAAAACTATATAATTTAATTTCCTGAATTATTCATTATGCAATTTTTCCCATGTTAAACCTCCAATAAATTTCGTTTGTTTATCTGCTTGCAATAATTGAGCACTTAAGTTCCATTAAGTTTCGCGTCAATTCAAAGTCAGTTTGTTTCGCTCGCTCTCAGCCCAGTGTGCAAATAATTCAGCACTTGGCTTATTCAGATTTCGCCAGCTCCGGCTACGAAGCTTCGAATGTAGTACTCTGCCTTATTGTGATGGTCTCTATCTCTCTCCCACTTCACATGTCTCACTTCAGTCGATTCTTTTCTCTTCCTCTTTCAGTGCAGCTCACACTCTCTCTCTCTCTAGCTCGGTCTTTTTATCGCTCTAGGTGCTCTGGGCGGTGTATATAAGGCTATCTCTATCTGTTGTTGACTGGCCGTATCAACGAGTTCGATGTAAAAAGTTATACCTATTTCGTTGCTGTCTATTATTTATTGCCGTTGAGAAGACGACGTTTATTATAATTCGAATGTTGAACCTTTTGTTTTTTATTTGGCCCCGCCAGTGTCGGCAGCGCGGCCAGCAGCCATTTTGTTGCAACATTTTAATGCACGGTCGTAAATTTAATACGCCCCGTTGGCCATAAACATTCGTGCGAGTGTCCATATCAATGAATCTAAAGAGATAGACGATCTTTGGTCCGTTCCTCGCCAGTTGTTAGCTTTTCTGCCGTTGTTGTTGCTGGCTGTTGGTTGTTGCTTATTGGTTGTTGGTTGTTATTGCTGTTTGCAATTAATTATTTGGCACATTAATTAAGTGGCTGGCGACGACACAAAAAGGTCAAAGGCCGCTAATAAGCGTTAGACAAGTTAATTTGACTAAAGCTCGAATTCTTAATATATAACTAAATCTATCGTCGCACATGCGAATACACATTTGTGTTGCGGTTCTCTATACCTGTAGTCTGTAGTCTGTAGTGTGGGCAAATTCGCTGTTAGAAATGGATTTGGGGGCATTAAGGCTAATCGATGCCTTGACGCCAAAAATGAGATACGCATACAGATGAACAAATACATTCATCTCTGTGGAGTCGCGAGCTGCGAGTTAATGAATTTCGGATTTATAAAAATAAACAACACGCTACTCGCTCTATACCCTAACATTGGGGCATATCAAACTAATTTATTCCTAATGTAATCAGACTGCTCGCTAATAAGTCTGGTGGACTTTAGTAAACTTGGCTCTAGAAGAGCATCAAAGCTTCGCTATAACCCCATAAAAAAGCTGCATATTCTGATAAATTGAAAATTGGCCAAGCTCGTAGATACTGTGTGTTGTATTTCATTATATATTTTTTATCTTTTCATTTCGGAAACATTGCGCGATATGTAGCGATTTATAAAAGTCACCCAAATTAAATGTGTAGCATCGAATGGACAGCAGCAACTGTGGAATTGTTTGATGTCATGCTATATGGGATTTGATTTCAGAACACACAAACAAACAAACAGTGGGATATATAGAGTGAGATTTTGATATGACAATATTTGGAAAGTGGAAGTGGAGCTGGAGCAGATGAGACGCTGCGTGGGCGCAAATTGTGTGGTAAATGAGGGCTAACTAAAAGGCAACACTTCCTGTGTGTCGCATTCGGAAAATACGCTTGTGTGGATGAGCTAAACACATTGGGAATCTGTATTTGCAAATCGGAATGAACTGTGGGCGCGCCATTTGGACGCCTGAAATGTCAGCTACGCATCAGATTAATTAATCAACGTGTCGCCGTCGTCAATCTTAGTTGGCCAGGGCAAGAGTTTTAAATTTGAATTCGGTTCGAATCTGGCCGCTTGAATGTCTGCCTGGCCTGCTAATTTATTTATTTATTTATTTTCGTATTGTTTGTGCATTAGTTGTTGTTGTTGTTGCTGCTGTTGTCTTTGGCAACGGACGTCAACAGCTGGACATGTTTGGGATCTAACCCAGTCCCCCAACCCCCCTTGCTGCTTGCTATGTTCGCATTCAATTTAATATAATTTCTATATCGAAATAGTTTGTTGACTTTCTCGGCATCTCACATGACGTTCAGTTCATTTCAGCTCTGCGCTGTGCTGTGCTGTGCTGTGCTTGCGTGTGGGCAAACGCGTCACTCCCAGCAATGTGCACGATGAGATTTCAGGCATTCCTCGTCAACATGTCGTATACGTAACACCTATCGAAGCCCTACAAGCGCTTTGCGCTGCCACACAGAGCACAGCACACAGCGCACACCCAGTAGCCGTGGGTATTATTATTATATATTTATATTACCCACGTATTTGCCTCAATTGCCGTGCATATAAACACACAATAAATAAAGCAGCAGGCGCAAGCATACACGTATAAAAGCATAAAACAAAATCGCCAACTAAAAAAGAAAAAGGAAAACCACATCCACCAAACACGACGAACCGCTAGATGCCCTGCAATTCAAATGAATCAATTTTGAATGCCAAAGAATAACACAAAAGCCTTGAGGCTTAACCAGATGACAAATTGAGGATTACTTTCTGTACAATATTTTTAAATGCACAGATCTTTCAAAAACACATTTATTTGAGAATAATGATATTAGAGAATAATTTTATTTGAATAATTCTGACAGACCAAATAATGGCGTTCAATTGAAAGTGCAACAAACACTTCTATGGAGTCGATGTGCTCATCTCAAGGCTTCAGGGTATGTAGCATATTAACAACAACAGTCGCCAATTCAATGTCATTATTGATGTCATTCGTATTGTATTTGTATTTTTATGGTTTTATAATCACCATCCCCGGTCTTTTGTTGGGGTGTGCAGACACTTGGCTTTAAAACAAACTGAACATAATGAAATTATGGCACTTCACTGCATACAAATAAATTATACAAATGAAGTGTGGTTGATAAGTGACTGGGGAAACAACTACCATAAATAAGCAACACAACAAATAAATAAAATAATTGCTTAATAATATTATTATTATTGTCTTCAATGAAGCGCGAAAGGCGCAAAAGGAATTTGTGCAGCATAAAGGCCTTTGAACAAGACGCGAATGAAATAAATGAGGAAATGAGAAATATAATAACGAATACCACCCATAATCAAAAATTGTGAAGCGCGGACAACACAAGACTGAAAAGGAGACCTGAAAAGGCGAAGCGTATTTGTAATTTATTGCAGTTTTGTTCGGATTGCGCTTCAATCAAAATTTTTATGTCAGAGATTAACGATTAAGGTCATTAGCAGTTAAGATCGAGATCAGTCATACAGTTGATGTGTCGTACCCGCAGACAGAGAGCTCTCAAACATATGTATGTATATAGATGGATATTTCTACAGTGTGCCAGACAAAAGGCAATACAGTTCATTCTTTTATCGCTTTTGGCATTTAAATGCTGTGGAGCTGACGTTGCTGACGTTGCTGACGTTAAGACTGCGGCAGTTTCTGGACTCCGTTTTATTGTTTCCACCGTGGCGGAGAGAGCGAGAGAGGGAGCAAGGGGGAGCGAGAGAGAGAGAGAGAGAGAGACTGTCGCTGGGCAGGACAAGACAGACTTGATACGTTCATATTAAGGGCAAAGTTATAAAACATTAGCGCATATTAATCATTTTTGAAGTTTTATACGAAAATCCATTTATTTATTTCTTTCTTTATTCGCTGAGTTGATTCAAAAAATACTTCTGCGCTCACATATGAATGAATATATACCCTATATACAGCGCAACCAACACAACATCCAGGGAAATTCAATTAAAGTCTGCCTGTAACATTCCCGGAATGGAGCTGTGCATTACGTGGACTCGCTGGAGTTAGAGACGTGGTCTCCAGATGCGCCGTCAGCAAGTCTCTTGTGATGGGCGATGATGCTCCTCGTCTTCTTCTTCTTGTTGTTCTGTGGGCCTCTTGATGTTGGGAGAGAAACTGTCAAAATATTGACAGGCGCATCCGTTATGCTTTTTGCCCAAATTGATATTCTATTTTTGGCAGCGACTTTGCTCGACTTCATTAAAAATATTTCCAAAAACAAAAACAACTAACAAAAAAATTAATAAGTAGAAATCTAAAAGTTCCATTTGCACGTCTAGCGAATACCCTATTTAAATAAAAGTGCGGTATAATTAGTAAATTGGGATATTTAACAAATATTGCCTTTGATATAAATAACTTATATATAGTTGACAAGAAAGACAAAATCACAATCATTAGTGTCGATATGGAAATAAAAATCAACTTAACTCAATTTAGCACTTTATGTTTTTTGGATGGAAATAAGTTTGGATATGCTGTGGAATAAATGAATAATATATGTAGCAGTTATTATCTAAATACTATTTTAAATTCTTAGGCATTTTTATTGTGCAGTATACCCATTTAATGCATTCCTAATCGGAATTCCAACTGAATAAAAATAAATTCAAGCGCATATGCCGTCGATTAGAGATATATGTGGAGGAAGTTGCCGCGATCGTTGGTCCAAATGGAGCTATTTGTCCAGCTATCGCTGCTTAGTCTGGCTAACTAATGATGTCAACTGCGGAATGTGTCTCATTGGTGACTAACTGGACAGTTCGTTTCAGCTGCAATATTGTTTTTGTGAATGAATTTGTCGATTTGCTTATAACTGTCGTTCCACTACCAATTTGGCCAGCATATTGAAAGCCTTCTTACCAGTTCAGCAGTTATCCAGAGGCGGCCAAGCAGCCGATAAACCAAAAAAAAAAAAAATATTGTTAATGAAACGCTAAACTGAAGCTTAAGTTGTCGTTGTTGTTGTTGTTGTTGTTTGGGGCCGCAAGCCAATTTTGGGTGAGTGTGTGAAACGATTCGATCTGAAATGATCCGCTGGCCATTTTCATATCCATTTGCTTGAATAACAACGTAAATGTGAATGTGAATGTGAACGTGAATACAAATAGACTGGGATGCCTAGCTAAATATCATCAATTATCGCGGCGATGCTTTCGTTCGACTTGAAGTTCGAGTTCATTCATACGATGCTGATGCTGATGTTGATGTTGATCTGGTCAATCAATTTGGCTTTAACTATGAGTCTGGCACTGGCACTGGCCCAGGGCTCTGGCTCTAACTCCCAGATCACTCAGGCTCTCTCGGTTTGGTTGTTAGCTCAACAACGAAATCGCTTTCTCACACGTTTGCCACAAAACTCTGTGATTTGTCTGTCCGTCCCAGTCTGTCCCAGTCCGATTGACAAATTGCATTTTCTGAATTAATGATACCTTAAATGGTGTTTTATTAATTGACCCTGTAGCGACGATGCGCCATGATAGCTGCCCTGGACCTCGACGCGTTGAAATTGTAAATGGCTCGAAAATTACATGTAATTATATTCGCATTTTTTATAGCGTGCTCAGCGAGTCAAGCGAGGGTTGAGCTACATTTTGAGTGATCTACATTTGCTAACAGGTATTTAAATGTTATTCTATTCTCACTCATTACTAATTAATTTTCTTCTCCCATCTATTCATTAATTTAATCGACGGATAAACGATGAAAAACGATGGATTAACGACTGATCGAGTCAAAATATTAACTCCCATGTTTGTAAATATGCTTGCGGCTAGTTATGGCCATAGGGAAATGTTTGTGAGTTTTGATATTGAAAGAAGAGCTTGAGAAATTGAACTTGCTAAAACATCTATTAATGAGTTGATTGTAAAAGATATACGAACAAATCAATCTCAAAATACAATTTAGAAAAACACTTTTCCAAATATGTTAAGGCTAGACAAGTTATCTCCATTCGGACTTTGTTTTCATATACTTTTAAAATAAAAATAAATACCATACATATTATGAAAATCGATAATTAAAATTTACAGCGATGAATCTTGATATCAAATGTTACACTTTTTAAAAGATTATAATAAAATAAATAACTAAATAAAAAGCAATTGCAATGTACATATACATGAATAATTACATTAATTATAGTTTTACCTAAACTATTATAATTTGTCAACGACATGTACGTTGCAAAGGAATTCCATTAAAAACCCGAAATTAAAAAAGTGTTGTCGATTCGTTCCGATCACGTATTATTGCTTTTAAATACAGACAAATTCCCCCACTTATTTAGAAGATCAAGTTCCCAAATATTTCAAAGGTTGATTTTCCTGTGAAGTCGCACATTAAAGCCCCTCCGATATGCTAAATGTGATTTCCAAATCACATTCGAGTCCGTTTACACATCGTCGTCTAATGAGACAGCTCTCAGAGCCCTTTGGCAACGGATGTGTGTGGACAATAAGTGAGTGTCTCTATTTGTATCTGTATCTGTATCGGTATCTACTTATATCTACATGTTGGAGTATCGTTTATTTCGTTATTTATTTTTGAATTGTTTCGGATGCGTACATATTTCATTTTCGGCTAAAACACAAAATGCAGGAAATGGACGTGTTGACAAATAAACGATGTCCGTACTCGTGAATACACATAAATATGTATGTTTGTATGTATGTATTTAGCAATATGTATCTACGAATTAAACAAGAAAAAACAACACTACGAATTTCACCTGTGCTTTATTTTGTTGTTCGTTGAATTCGTTTTGTTTTTAGCATTTGAAATGCGGACGAGACGTACTTTGAAAATCAAATAGCTTTGGCCCCAAATGAAAGTTAACAACGGCAAACGGCAACAACAAACGGTAATTGTTATACTTGCCGCGGCACATAGACACATAGATAGATACTTATATCTAGGTGCTTTGAGTGTTGTTGCCGTTGGTGTTGGTGTGCGAGCGCGCACTTATGCCGTGTATCTTGTGGATACATTTCGTTTCACACGCACTGCGGATCCGTCTGTTGTGGTGTGCGTGCGAAAATGCCGTTCTATTTATTGAATATTGATAAATGCGTTGCGCTCAAAGACGTTGCTTGGTAAGAGCGTCCGCTTCCCCTGCCCCTTCCTCTTTTCTGCCACGCCCCAGCACTAACGCCACCGCCGCCCGTCTCCCTTTCGGCCCGACTCATTTGCGCCACGAATTTGACGTCGTCTCATTAGTCACATTTAAAATTGTATTTAATTACTTTCTCACTTCATCATCAGTCAAGTCTGTGGGTCGCTGCCGACGACGACGACGACGACGACGCCTCGTTATTGGCGCTTGGGGGGTGGCAGGGTGGCAGCCACCCACTTGCCGCACTGTGGCTGCCGCACAGCTTAGGGATGGCGTTGGCGTTGATGTTTGATAATGAGCGCCTGCGCTCCCTAACACACACACATACACTCACACATTGTGCTCTGCTGCTGCGACGCTGCGTCGCTGCTTTCATCAATTTCAAATTAGTGAAAATCGAACAGCAACTGAAATTATTTGCGGGGGCAGCTGCTGCCGCTTCTCTTGCTGCTGCTGCTTCTAAATGTAACGGTAACGGTAAAGCACACGCTAACGGTAAAGGCATTCATTCATTCACTCACTCTTTCATTCACCCATTCTATCTTATCTATGGCCTTTCATTCCACCTACCGTTTTTGGGCCATTACAAGTGTAATTTATCTCGCAAATCATTAATCAACTTTTCTGCATGCTGTAAGGTGGAAAGTGTGTAATTTTCTCAATTTTCCCACTCGCCCCCTGCCATATCAAACACCATTCTGGCTGGCAAAAGTCCAGCCAGCAAATGTTAACGCCCCACAAAACTACAGCTCCCCCTTCCGCCGCATGAAAAGGGCGTATTTGAAATTAAATCGCGTATAAAAAAGCGCAGCATTTATGATTAAAGCACACACACACTCATACAAGTAGAAAAGCACAACACTACATGGTTGCGCTGTTGGTGAACCAGTTGGAAATTGAACAAACAGCACTTGAATCGAGCACCATAAACATGTTCACCAGTGTAGCCCCCACTGCTCGCGGTACAAACGTGTGCGAGTGCGAGCGGCAATTGCTGTATACTACTCATATGCTTGTCTATGCCCGTGCGTACGTGTGTGTGTATGTGTGTGTGTGTCTGTGGCGAACGAATGAGCGGCGAGCGCATTGTATACATACACGACTTTCGTATTGCATAGATTACGATTACAAATTTAATTGAATGCCACCTGAGCGCAGCTGAAACGACAATCCGATTGGCCAGTCAGCCAGTCAGACCAGAGACCAGCTGGCGAGAGCGAGCGCATCACACAATATACAAAACGGAATGAAATGGAACGGCGGCACACACACACACACACGAGTCACTCTGCACTGTTCCGTTTGCCAGACGTTCCCCCAAAGAGCCAGAGAGTCTACCAGAGGCACAGAGAGTGAGTGAGTGGCAGTTTTGGGCGCGCGCTTTGCCTTTGCCCGCGTCGTTTTTGATGTGCTGAGAGAATTATTTTTATTCCCAATTGGAGTTCCGTGTGCGTCGGGCGAATGCGGCGGACAGTGCGCGATATCAAACGTGAAATAAATGAACAAATTGCTAATTAATAAGCAACAGGAGCCGATCACTTCAACGATCTGGCACCACCAGCAAAGTGACAATAAACGCAACAGCAACAGAAGCACCGACAACATAAACGAGCCTCACAACAACGCGTTGCCGTTTGTTTCAATGTAATTTGCATTTTAATCGGTCCTGTGTGTCTCTGTGTGTGTGAAAGAAGGAGTTATCGATAAGTAGAACGATTGCACTGTAAAGCAACCAAACAATTTCCATAAAACAGAATTAGTGTTTCTACGAAATGCCAATGCAAAAGCAAATTCAAAATATTCGCAGAAATTAAACAGAAAATATTGCGCGAGATTGTGATCAAATAAACGGTACTTAATCGCAGTTTCCTTTTTGCCGAACTGAGACGAAAGAGTAACATCAACGGCAACAACAACAGCAGCAGCATCGGCTACCGAATGAGGAAAAACAGCACATAAAGCAAAAGGTGTTAAATTCGGTAATTCGATGATGCAAACGAAGGAGTCAAAGTAAACGCAGAGAAGAAAACAACAACAAAGTGTGCTGTGTAAATTGCGTATATAGAAAGTTGATGAAAAGTCGCGGAATAATTTTCGAAACAATCTGCAATTTGTGCTAATTAATTGAAATTTCGCTCGCGAGTTGATTTGAAATACCGAATTTGCTCGTAATGCAACTTCGCGTGCATCCGACTATGGATTGTAGCGGCCGTTCAACAAACAATATTGAACGCGATTCCGATTTGGGTGACGATTTGGTAAGCACTAAAAACGGGAGGATAAACTGTTAACTGTTGTTAAACTGGCAGGGGTCTTAAAAATACATAATTATGTAGGCATGTGATTATAGTCTGTGGAAATAATGAAATATAATCAGTTACTTTAAGTCATTACAAACTTGTATGTTGATCGGTAATATCTTATTTGAAATGTTGCCTGTCTTGCATTTTTATGGCATTTTTTTATGTCGCAAATCAAACATCATTATGCACAAGACAAAAGTGGTGTCACAACCAAAATGAAATTGTTGCCAATTATTATTATTATTTATTTATTCCTATTGCTGCCGTTTTGCCGCCGGCAGCTGACAACAAGATAAGTCGGCGTCGAAAGCTGCTCTTGTTGTCTCGCTCTCGCACAGCTCGCAAGCAGCTTTTTGGTCGGGACATGATGATGACTGAAAGCTTTGTATTGATGCAATTCTTGCTTTGGTGCTGCTTTGCTGTCTGTTTGCATATGATTCGAAACGTAATTATAATGTTAAATTGTTGATTCAAAATTAAGCAGAGGCGAGTTATATTGGTTATTGAGCTTTTGCCGTTGATGTTTTCGTTTTGTTTGCCGTGGAGCCGTTAAAAGGTGACATGCTAAATGGTCATACAACGCATTTATTATACACACACACACACACACGCACACATACACATATGTAGTTGGCTAAGTGCATACAGACATACTCATAAACACAAATAGATTCATCTGTTTTGTGAGCTCTTGGACCCAGGCCTATATCGATGTCTATGCCTAGTTGTATAGGCCTTCTGTGGGATCTCGTTCACCTTTCATCAATTGAAAGATCTCTTTCAATTCAACTCTTTGATGGCGTTCATATGTAAATAAAATGTTCAAATATTTGCATTATTTGTTAGTACCTTAAATGAATATTAAATGGGTTTTATTGCCTCTCTACCAGGCACACACTCTCCTCGGTGTGTGTGTGTGAGTGTGTGTGCATAGCTACAGGTACGAATGCTGTGTGTGTGTCTTCTTCAATAAAACTCTTGTTAGGCCTTTTGTTTTTCTTTCATTTTTATTTCAGTGTTGATAGACAGTGTGCCGCGTTGATCAACAATGAGCCAGACTTTATACATACTTCACTGCACTGAGAAAAAATATTAATTCCCTTCCGATTACATCAACTTGATTCGTTAACAAGTGAATAAGAAATCGTAATTATATAAAGGTCTATAAGCTTTTTAACCAAGAAATTTCCATGTTGCAGAAATATACTTTACTTTTGTTTATTGAAATATTTTGTATTATTTAAATACTACACAAGGGTGCGAAGTGAATATTCATTCAATTGCTCAGTTAGGAATTCTATTTTTCAAATCAAAACATTTTAAGTAGAAGACATTTTTCTTTGAGAATTATTCTACCTTGATCACACACATGTTTTTCTCCCAGTGTACATACGTTATTTACATAATTTTTAATAGCTTCGCTTTTGGACATTTCCATCCATCTCCTCCGAATTGCCCCCTTTGATAGCGTTGTGCAAACATTGTACCCAGTCATCGTCATCGTCTCTTGGTCATCCACCTACTTGTTCTTACTCACACTCCCCATCCACAGTCGAGTACACAATACGAATTCTACCCGATTCTTGACGGCTTTGCATGAAATTTCGTATAAATGTCAAAGTTTTGGGCCGTGTTAATTGAACGCGCGAATCGATCCGATCGCTACGGGGATGCACAGGGGGGTGTGTATCAATTTCAATTGCAGTTTCGAATTCAATTTTAATTTCAATTGAACGGAGTAGAAGTGATTTGCCAGATGTGGGTGTTTTTAATTAACCCAACTGGTCGTCTTAGGAATCCGCTTTAAATTTAAGAGAGTGTCGCATTTTATGCTGGTTTCATTCGCGCGTCCGATTTTTAATACGACTATCAATGGTCATATCAAATCTTAGAAGCGCATAACACATGCCACATACCACCGAGTGAACGACTGCAAACGAGCCTGAGATTTGCCCAAAAGTCACGATTAAACAATAATGTGGGCTGTCAAAAAGTCATAAATTCTCAAATGAAGCGAGCCTCTCTCGTAGTTGCAATTGGATTCGGAGTTGCCTCTTGCCTGTTGCGAGTTGTGAGTTGTGAGTTACCAGTTGCCAGTTAAAATCGTGCCCCATTGCTGCAGCATCTTGTGGTCGTTATTTGAGGCAGCAGCATCAGCAGCGACAGCTTTAATTACTTGGGTTAAACGCACAGTTTAAAACGATTGAAGTTTGGCTTGATTTTTGAATCGTTTTTAAATTAAATCAAGCAGTATTGTAAACCCCATTGAACAAGACAACAATCAACAGCACACTCATTGTTCAACATGGGGCAATTGCGAGTTGAAACTCCAAAAGAAGAAAAAATATGATGTTCAACTTTCGGGGGAGGGTGTTGTCCGGCGTCGCACGTGTTCAACATCAGCGCCATTGGCAGTTCCCACATTAAATCACTGACTGTGGGAGCTCTTGCTCTTCTCAGATCTGTCTCTCTGTCCGAGAGAGCACATGTGTGTGTCTGTGTGTGTTTGTCTCGGAATCTCAGTGACGTTAACTGCCGTTTTGGTTTACAGATTCCTAACAGTTTAGCACTTTGCTTGCCTCGCATTCTATATAGTATTTGGTGGTATGAAGCAATGGAAAATTAGCTAGTTGATTTGGGAACCCCCCGCGCCCCTTACTCAGTCCCAAACTCAATCCCCATTGCCTGGGGGCATGGCTGTGTGCTTCGGTTTGGTATCGGTTCGGGTCTGTTCGGTTCTTAATGCACTCAGCAGAAGGCAGAAAAGCAACGGCACCTGTTATAATTTGTTTGGCTTCTTGTACGCTGACAGCTAACGATTTGTATTAAATTCTTTGTTGCGCTCTCGGGGGCAAGTGTCTACATATGATGTTGTTGTTGTTGTTGCATAACGATAACCCACACGAGTGTGTCAGGGCGGTAAAAATATTTGATTAAGTATCAGAGAGTAGCAGCAGCGCGAGTGGCGCCTCCTTTGGGGCAGTTCTGATGGCGCTGAGCTTTCAACCGCAGTGACAAAAGAAATTTGTTGCTTTTAGTGTCAGCTGGCTTGAAGGGGGTGGCGATATGGTGGGTTGGGGAGGAGATGGGAGAGATTGGGCGACATTTTTATGTTACATGCGATCTTGTGAAGTGCTCAAATTCAAATATGACGTCAACCTTGTGTATACTAGCAAATTTTTTAATTTAATTTAAAAGGAAATACACCAACAACGAAAACAAACAACAACATCAACAATACAGCGCCAACGACAACTACAGAAAAATACCAAATGTCAAAGCAATAAGAACAATGGCAATAAAAAGCAATGGCGACAAATGCCAAAAGCACACAAAAAAACTAATAAAAATTATGATTATTACAGTTTTGTTGAAAATGAATTTATGAATTATTTTTCAACCATAGCTAATAAAATTGTTAATTAGAATTTTCCATTTCCAGCATTGGCAGCAGTAGTTCAGCCACCAGCAGCAGCTGCATTTACGAATGAGTCGCGATAAAAAGTAGTAAACAAAACACACATACACACTTACACATGTTCGTGCACACACACACACACACACTCATAGGCGCACACCCTCACACACCTAATGAAAATGTATATAAAAGCTTATTATCAAAACACTAATAACCCCATAGCCAACGTTTCGGCATCGCATCGAGTCGCGTTGCTAAAGGGCGTGGCTTTTTTTCTGCACTGCAAAAAAAAAAGCTGGAACAAAATAAAAAAAGAAATGAAACATGACAACGACGACACGAAAGCTCTCTCGCTCGCGTGTGCGAGCGCAGAGATATTAAATGAATGAATAAGCGAATGCGAAAAAGAAATTAGTTGAGTTGGAGCGGGCAAAAGCTCGTTTATCGTCGATAAGATCCACGAACAAGCACAAGCACTTGTGTGTGTGTGTGTGTGTGCGTGTGTGTGCGTGTGTGTGTGCGTGTGTGTGTGCCTCGTATTGAGCTGTTTGGTGGTCGGCTTGCTCTCGTCGTTCGTAATAAAAACAATGCACTTTTTTTTAATTACAATTGCCGCCTGCCTGTGCTATCGAAACTAGCCTTAGACCACAAGAAACCACCAGCAAACGAATCCGACAGACCTAAAACTTACAACTTAGCAGCAAACAGTCTTTCGGCCCTTATCCATTTGCTTTTTTTTCAACCGGTTTCATTTTTGTTCCTTATTCTGCTTTTTGTAATTTTATTGTTTACGCGAAATTTTCGTCTGCCTTCACTCGCACACAGACACTCACGTAACATGGGCGTGCGTGCAGCGCCCATATAATAGTGGGTAGTTGGCTCTTGGGGAGGGCAATGCAGGGTACTGGGAAGAAGGGGGGTGTGAGGGGAGTGAGCGCGCCTCGTTCACTCGTCGCCGTCGTTCGTCCAGCCAGCGGGCAACCGGCACAACGAATGCGCCATTATGTTTGTTGCCCGTTTCGGTTTCAGTTGCTGTTTTGTTGTTTCCATTTTTATATTTTATTCGCTTTATTTTTTCCGCTTCGTCGCGTTGCGAACGAATGAAATGCGCGACGCACACAAACATAAACACACACACAAACACGTTCACACACGTCCACTCACATTCACATTCACTCTTGCACTCGCACTCGCACTCGCACTCATATTACATATGCATATCTACATACATATATACATACATATACAATACATACATACTTATCTGCGCTTGTCTGTCTGTCTGTCTGCTTGTCTGTAAGTATCTCACAGATACGTTTTGCATTTTAATTTTATTTTCATGCTCTCCGCCTGCAGCGGCGTTTCCGTATCGACCACGTTGCACATGTTTTGGTCCTGCCCTTAATATGTACTTTTTATTTTTATTTATTTCGCCGTTGTATCTTTACTTTTGCTGTTGTTGTTGTCGTTGCCGTTCTTCTTGCCTGTTGCTCGTAGTTGTTGTTGTTGGTGTCGTCGTCATCGTCACTGCGCGTTGAAATAATTCGCCACGGGGAAGATGCGTAAATGAGCAATTTTTATTTATGTCTGCGCGCATTTTTATTCAGATGTGAGAGAAGCCGCCATTTAAATTGTATATGAACTTTACATAATGTATGCAGTTATGCTCTTATTTAATCGTGCATCTTAACGATGCTACACTACAAATTTGAATTTGCAATAAAGATATTACAATGATAACGCTATCTATTATATATTCTGTGGGTACAGTCAATTTGAAAGCTGTCACAAGTCGACACAAAATAAGTTACTGCCTGGAAGTCATTATAAAATGCGAAGTAGATTCGGGTATTTTTTTCATTGTTATTTTTAGGACACACATAAATTTATTAAGTTAACAGTCAGCCAACTCGATGCAACAATTAGCCAACTGACACAACTCTATTACTGCTTAAATTCTATTACTTTGAAATATAGTTTTCCCAGAAAATTAAATGCATTATTCTAGCTGCACGGCAAGCATAATAGATAATTCTCAAAAATGTTGCTGTGTGAATGCGACGTTAATAAACTTAAGACGCCAGCACGCCCAGAGAGCACTTGAATCATAAGAACATTAGGACATCTAGTTTACAGTGCGACCCAAAAACAAAAACAAAAAACACGCATACAAAATGACACAGTCTCAATGAGAGTGTGACAGCGTGAAAGAAAGAGATAGATAAGCCTGCTATATAATCTTAATCCTTCACACAATAAACGGCTGCCTGCCTGCCCGCCTGGATCGTGTCGTGATGCTGCCTGTTTGTCGCCCAGAACCCGGAATCGGGCAGGGTAGAGTTGGTAGTTCATCCTGTTTGTACGCTGCGCCCTTCACAGCTTGGCACTCGGCCACTCGGCAGCGCTTTGTCACATTATGGATTTCCAGTGGCCGCAAACGGCGCGTCCTTTTGTTTTAAATTAGCACGGCATGTTGCACATGCGGCACGGCACCGTCCAACCGTCCAGAAGTCCAACTTTCCCTTCCCGCTCTCTCCCTCTCGAGCTATCTTTTACACGGTTTGTCAATTGCCGACGGCAGCAGATCTTTTAGCCCTGAGTGCTTCCGACAATTTGTCAGTGCAACAATGCCGCACAATTGTTGTTCGGTATCAACGGCGACGACAACAAATTACGTAAATTGCATTTGTGGTCAAATGCAATGATAATAAATTGAGATGCATTATTCTCGACGCGAGTTTCTATCGAATGTAATGTAATTAGTGATAAAAACTGTCAGCAGCTAATAAATTGAATACGAATGCAATTTGCAGTTAGATAGTTGCCACATTCCCCCCCAACCTCAGATGCGAGGAAGTCGGCTCTTTGTCTTTGCCCCCATCTTGTCATACAAGCTGTAGTTTGTAGTTTGTAGTTTGTTGTCATTGTGCACCTTTTGCGGTGCATCGAAAGCTATTAAAGTAAATTGCAATCAACGGGGCCTCCACCCGCTTCCCCCTCTCCCCTCTCCTCTCTCACTCCCCCGACTCGCTATCGACTATAGTCATGGCTCGCGTATCTGGCGAACAACAACATTGTATGGTGTATACACCGCACACATCATGCATCCGTATCTAGGCCCACAGAGCGGAGCCATTGTGGCGACTTCTGCAGCAGGTCTAATTGCGATTTAATGTCTTTTCGACTTTCTTATGAAATGGCTTTGGTAAAAGTTAAAAAGCCGATAACACGTCCGACGCTCTTTATCAATCCAAAAATAATGGAACTAACTTGTAGGTGTACAACTAAATACTATCTATATTTCCATTGCCTATTCCCCCATATCCGACACAGTTTCTGTTTCTGTTTCGGTTTCGGTTGTTGTTGCGGTTTCTTTGCCCGTTTTTCTCGATAGCCGGCCATCATTAGCGACTGTGTTTTTCCCTACAACTTTTCAAATTACTTAATGTTGTGCGGAATACGAAAACGAAAAACTAGTACAGCTTATCATGAGACACTTGATTTATGCGACAGGCACACATAATTGCATATGGATATTATATAGACGGGGCCTTCAATTTAACGAACTTCAGATATGCACAATATGCTGAATGTGGGGAGGCAGGCAATAGGAGTTACTTGTTCAATATTTTTTGAGAGATCTCTGAATAACTGAGTCGTTGCTTCAGACTACTTTTTTTTTTTGCGAAGGTTTCCCTAATATTGGAGCACATTTTAAAAAGCTATAAATCTAATTTGAGCATGACATAATTTATGTTTTTTTTTACCTACCCAATAAAATGTGCTCGAGTTATTCGTAAATAAAAATAATTGTGAAATTTTTGAACTATTGAACTAATCAGCAATAATTATAGATACAAATAAGTAGATTGAGAGATCTACAAACTTATAAATGGATACATTTCTTGAGTGCTCATAAAGATGCCACTCAAAAATAGTTTTCTACTATTTCGATTCTTTGTTTTCTTTATAATAATGAACATTAAAATATTTTATGAATTTCAAATTTCTCTCTTTTGGGGCTTATTTAATTAGAGTTAGCTGCGCCTTCTTTTCTTTGCGCATATGTATGAAAGGCAATGTGTGCGCAACAGATTTATCGATTCGTTATCGATCGGTTAACGAGCTGCATCAGAAAATGCAATTTGTGCAGCACACACAGCCTGGCAATCCAAGGTACAATGCAACATTAAAGCGGCACAAATTCGTTGTGCATTAATTAGACATTTTATAGGTGCAACTTGGCGTAAACGTTGCATGCCTTTCGCTGCGGCTACACCTCGAGACTATACCACAATTTTTGTTTGTTTGCCTGGTCAACAGAAGCACTGCAACAGTCAGTCGCAGAGGTGCAAAAACAACGACAACAATTGCTGCAACGTCAATAGGAACAGCAACCGCAACTAAAATGTTGCCAGCGAAGCGTCCATCGGCCTCAGAGTGCGCATATTTCGCATGGATTCGATAACTTACATTAATTTGATGTACACACACACACTCACACACACTGACATCTTAGTGTGTGTACTTATGAGTGTGGCAACCGCGAATTGGCAAGCAAAGTAACCAACCAAGACGAGACAAGCGGCCAAGCAGCGTCCAATGCGAGCAGCGATCAATGCGCCGATATGTGCAGGCTTAAAAGCCACAAAGAAGATGGACGCAGCAAGATAGTGACAGGGAGAGAGAGAGAGGGGGAGAGACAGGGAGAGAGGAGGAGAGGGGGAGATGGGAGGCTGGGAGGGACGTTACCATTTCATTATGCCCGTCCGCGTTCAAGCCATGTCGGCTATCAGTGTTGCCGCATATCACACGAGTTAACCAAATGGTGTTAGCAACATTTTTGCCATTTACTCACATATGGCGATACACTGAGAGAAACGCAACAGGTGCAGGGCGAAAGTTAATGAAATAAATTGAAAAGAGATCAAATATAAAAGGAGAAATGGTTTTGATTTTTCAGTTGCAATTCATAAACAATCAACCTTACATATTACTTAAGAATATTAGAAATAAGCTAGAAATAATTTGGAACAATTTATTGAATTAAATTGCAGTGAAGATATCTGAAAAACAGCAGTCTAAAAATAATTATGACGGTTTCAATTTGTAACTAACAAAAAATTAAATATTATTTAATATTAGTAAAACGAAGTTACATTTTTAATTAAAACGTGAATAGGATAATATCTTGCAGGCTATTTAGGGAATCTATTAACTCAAATAAAGTCAAAATGAAAGCATACTGATTTTATTATTTTACACAACAACTCAAACAGTCCTTTTAAACTTATATTTCTTATTAATTTCACAGAATATTTGCCTAATTTATGGGATAATATTGCTGACATATTTTTATTGACTAATATTTACCTCCACCAATTATGTCATAACAACTCGACAGAGAAACTCTGAAAATAAAATTCAATTTATTGTCCTGCAATTAAATAGACAAATTGTGTTTCCTGCCGCTGCCCTTGAGTGGCATAGATTTCGCACAGTGCACTCGTAACCGTATTCATATATTCGTTTGCATTCTGCGCCAACATCAAAGAATTCTTGGAACTGCGTTGCACTCTCTTCTATGGACGGACCTCAGTCTGCCTCTTTGGCCCAGTGCATTGTCAGTGTGTGCTTTGGTTTTGGTTGCATTTATGATTACAGCAACGCGACAACAACGACAACGACAGCAGCGACACTAAAGACCAAGACGAAGACGACGACGACGACAGCGATAAATGTTGTATACACACATGGATGCGAGCTGTGGTCCGGTGAAGCTGCCGCTGTCGCTGCCGATGATGATCGAGATGACGATGATGATGATGATGATGGTTAATAGTGCCGATGGTCTAGCGTGGCCTGGCCAATGCTTTGGCTTACTTTGTGCAGCGCTGGTTACTTTGTGTGCTGCTGTGTGTGTTGTGCTGTCGGTTGGCTGCCGCTTGGCTGTGTTTAAATTGAAAATTCCCGATTTGCACACAGTCACAGATGCGCTTAATTTGCACCTCTCCAAATGCATAAAAAGCAAAGAGCGGACCAACGATAGGGAGTGCCAACAGCCTCCAAGTAGCGAGCCCCAGGAGGGGGAGTGCAGCTCCTCGATGCTCGCAGGCGGCGGCCAAGCGTGGCGGACTTCTTTGCTGGAGTCACGGCTGGCAATAGTACGCTTGAAACGGTTGTGGCCACGGATACGCGCCATGGATGTGACTTGGCATCGACCTCCGCTGGCCTGGCTGGCTTTTAATGGCTTTGGCTTCGGATTTGGCTTTGCCTTTGGTTCTGCCTGCAGAGCTTGAGCCGAGCTGAGGCAGGCTCTGCTTGATTGCCATTACCGGCTTGCCATTGTTAATTTATTAAGTGGTTACCTTTGTTGTCGCCTCGCTGGCAACACAATTGAAATTGCTTGGCCACAGAGTCGCTCTTTATGTGTTAATGTTGTCGTCCTTTTTGGCACGGGCTGCATAGTGTAAAGCCCCCCAACACACACACTGACCGCTTGCTAAACGCTGCCCACGCAGCACCACAGAATATTGCGGGAAGTCGGCGGCGGCGTGATGACAAAGTGTTGCACATTTGGCCAAAACGCAGCGGGAGACGCGCGAGATTCATTGATGGCAATCGTTGCCGCATGTTGCCGCATAAGCGCCGCCATCAATTGCCACTAAACTGCATCGCTCTCTCTCTTCCCTCTCTCTCTCTCTCTCTCTCTCTCATACTCACCTTTCTCTCTTTTTGCTCTCTTTTGCAGTCCCACGGCGATCGAACGGATGACGAGATGCGCGACTGCGACTCCGTTGACGGTGAGCATCATCAGCTGAGCGCCAAGGCGGCAATTGCAGCTCGGCTCAGTCACACAGTCGCCGGCGGCGCTGGCCTCAATTTCGCCAGCCCCGAGCAGCAAACAGATCTGCCACTCAGGTGTGTGTTTTGTTGAATTGAGACTAGTCTAGTCTAATGTGGGGATTTCTTTGTTTATTGCTATTGTTCTTTATACTTTATTCTCGTCGCAGCCATCACCACCAGCTGCCCCCGAATCATCCGCTCAATGCGCTGGGCAGCTTCATGGGCATCAGCGGACTCCACAGCATTCCAAATCTGCAGCACAGCGATGTACTCGAGAAGCTCAAGATGCAAGTGCGTGATATGAAAGTCGGTCTCATGGTGAGTGCTCAAAGCGTTAGAAATACTTTCAAATTGGGCTATAAACGACATTTCAATTAGGATCTTATAAAATTGAATTACATTATTTGTTAATTAAAAACAATTTAATAATAACTCAAACTTATGACAATCAGGACGTCAAAAGTCAACTCTTTTAACTATATATTGCTTTCGATATAAGTTTTATCCTGCGTCGTCTATCTGCCAAAACTTGAGCACTTTTAACTCTGCGCTTTTCGCTATTTCATTTAACGCAATTCTCGACTTTAAACTTTAGCAGAAACACATCCATAATTTGCACATTTTTGTGAGCAGGACACGTTTTAGTCGCATGCTCGCATGTTTTTTTTTTATATAATTTGTCGATTAAATCAATGAGATTTGGAATTTGAATCGTATTATTTGATTTTGCTATAACATTAATATAAACAAATCGAAAACAAAAAGAAGCAAACAATTGTTGCATGCCCTTCGCAATGAACTATTTGAACTCACAATGGCTGGATGTGAATATGCTTGCTTTGCAGGAGCAGGACTACGCAGCAGCAGCACATGCAGCCGCCTTCGGGGCCAACATGTTGCCCACAACGATCGGCTCGGCCTTTCCGCTGCCCCACAACTCGGTGGCCGCAGCTGCGGCAGCTGCATCCTTTGCACCCGTGCCGCCTGCCAGCAACGGCGCCAGCTACAACGGTGCGGCGAGCGGTGTGCCCAATGTTGGGGCTGGAGCAGCTGCAGCCGCTGCTGCGGCGGCTGCTGCGGTGATGGCCGCCAATACGGCCAACAACAATGGAATCAACAGTGGAGCAGGTGGAGGAGGAACAGGAGGAGGAGGAGGCGGCGGCGGCGGTGGTAACAACAGCAATGCCGTCAGTGGAAGCAACAACAACAACAACAGCAATAATAATAACAACAACAACAACAGCAACAATGGGCATCCTTTTTCCTTTGCATCGCCGACAGCGCCCAGCGCCAAAGAAGGTTAGTATTCTATATGAGGAGGATTGTTGAATATTGAACTCAACGCGCCACTTTACAGCTAATTCCGCATCAAATTCATCGACGTCCAGCGAGGCATCCAATTCATCGCAGCAGAATAATGGCTGGAGCTTTGAAGAGCAGTACAAACAAGTCAGACAGGTTAGTGTTAGTCAATTTAATCTCTTTGCAAACAAACCAAGTCACAGTCACAGCTACAACCACAGTCGCAGCCACATCGAAAACCAAGCCCAACTAAAACACTGCAGGCTGCCTGTCATTCGGGCAAACTATCAATTAACGGCTAATAGCCAACAACTTGAACCAGTTGCCCAGTTGTCCAGCTCAAGATGAGCGCTGAGACGCTGCGTGTATGACTGTGTGTGTGTGTGTGTGTGTGTGTGCAGTAAGTGTGTGTGAAGAGGGGGATGCGCCAAGTTTTGATCTCGTTTAGACGCTTCTGCCTCAAGCTGTTTCACATGCAATAAAGACACACATGACGTCGACGACGACGTTGACGACGAGTTCCAGCATCGCAACAGTTCCGGTTTTGTAGCTGCAATTGAGCAATTAATGCTCAAGCATCTCCTTTGCCCGGTTAATCATCTCTCGATATTGTTTTGGTGAGAAAAGTTCCAGTTTTTAGTTAGTTTGTCTCTCAAACTTTTACGCATGACTGCAGAGACAGCGTGAAATTTGTAGTCACAAGAAGTGCACACAATTTGGGTAATTAAACGACAATGCTAGAAGACAAGACGAGGCTTCAATAGCGTTTGTGCTTTGTTGCCAAAAACTAAAGTGCTTGCGATGTTGCGCCGTGTGAACCGCAACAGCTTTTGGCACTGTTCATAAAACTAAACTTCGATTAACTCTGTGTACACCCTCGGAGAGGTTGTGGCAATTCATCAAACAGCCCGCATTCTCTATGCACTATAAAAACTTTGACCCTCACGATGCAAAGCGGTATATGTACATATATATAGAGATACAGATACATACGTCTAGTGTAGCGATAGATACTTACACTTTGCCAGCTGTATCTGTCTACAGCTACAGCTTCACGGTTAACACCTTCGCTTACACCGGACTGAAACCGGATTAACCAACGCCTACCCGCCCATCTGGCTCTCTCTCCTCTCTCCCATTTTGGTGTCTCTCACTAGGTAGGTGCTGTTGGGTTGCCTAATCCCTTTAAGCAATTTTCTATTCATGCCACAAAACACTGATGAACTGAATGGATCTGCGCTCTCGCACAAAATGGCGGCTTTCATTAATTGTGAAAATGTGGTCGCTTCTCAAAACGATAATTATGTTAATTGAGTGAGTGAGCAGCGAATAGCGAGCGCGGGCTATGAAAAGCCATTTTGAATTTGTCTGCTTCGCGCGCTGCCAAAAGAAAATCATTCCACGAGTTCGCATTGCCGAGCATTGCTCTTCATTCAACTTATGCGCAAGTTTCGTTCTGGGAAGCAAAAACGGGAACTTCGACTGCCGCGGCAGCAGCCACAGCCCCAATGCTCGTCAGACACCCATCAAATCATCCATCCATCCATCCATCTATTCATTGCGTCTGTCCGTTGGACCAACTATCTAGCCGTGCCACAGACGAAGACGAAATATTATTTTGGTATTTTTTCCTCATTTCTATATGATTTAGTTTTGTTTAATACATACGTCTGTATGTATCTCTATGCATATATATTCGATGTGTGAGTGTTTGTGAGCGTATGCTCTCATTAATCAATGTCAATTATCTGTACATACTGAATAATTATGTTTAATTATAGACCCCAAAAGCATTTTCCAATATTATTTTATTTTATCGTATTTCTCTACATTGTGAACGTATCTGCTGCATACACATAAATATTCACATATTCAAACTCATACTCGTACATTTCCTCATATTCATATTCACATTCATATTGAAATTCAAATTCGAATTCAACTACAAATTTGGAATTCACTCAATTGCAATTTGCTTTCCATATGCATTACGAAACTTCGGCGCATGTTGCCCATTATTTAGTGTTAATAATTATAAATATTATTGCCGATTTGTACAAAAGGCAATGAAATTGTTATATTATTGCTAGTAAACGTTCTAAAATAATTAACACGAATACAAATAAATATATATTTGCCAAGCTGAGCAGTAAATACATTTCGAAATTAGTTTATAGCAACCAACAACAATGAAACAAACAAACAAACAAACAAACAAACAAAACAGCCACCACCACAAAAAAACACACACCTCTCTAATGTTTTTCCATAAAAATCCAAAGCGTATTCTCTTCAAATTGACAAGTCATTTATCTATTTAATGTCTAAATCTTTCAAAATCCGAACTAACATCTCATTCGCAATTGCCGAAGATGTCACTTTGCGGATCTAAAATATATGCACAACTTTCACAATTTATCTGATCTAATATTTTATCTAAACTATTTTACTGTTTTTTTTTTGTTTTTTGTTTTGTGGTAGTAGCCAAAGTCAAAGTTATGAGGGCTTTAGGGACTAAACTATTTGAGTTAGCAGTTTCAGTTAGGGAATATAAATAAATAGATCGCTTTATGAAGTATTTTGGGGCGTAGACAATTTGTAAAATTGTTTACAAGCTCAAAAGCTAGACTTTAATTTAGCTGTCTAAATGATCTTTGGATCTTTGAAGATATCCCAAGTCTTGCCTGCAATTATGAGCACTTAGTATTATTATGCATATTTCTTCTGTACTTCAACCGGTTACTTTAATACTGAAAACTAATAAATGTCTTGCATTTTCTCGTAATGATAATGACAATTTTTGAATTAATCACTTTTTTGAGACGCAATCAGCGACATTCCTATTATCATTACGGCGTTTTATTGATTTTTGCCTGAAGTTTTTTCTATGGCTGGCGTTCAATTGTTTTTAATCAGCAGGCACTGTACTTCAAGAAGATCTAAAATCAACAAAGGCAATAAAACAAAAAAAAAAAATAATGTTAACGAAACCCCAAACGAAATTCAGTTAATTAAAACGAACGAAAACAACTGCAAAGGCAAAATACAAAAAAAAATCTGGTCAACAGATTTTCAATAACGAGTGTGAAATTCTTAAATAAATATGTGCATAAGATACTCACACATACTAAGTGCGAGTGTGCGTGTGTAGTCAGCATGTGTAAATGGAACTGGACAAATTATAAGGCGCACACAGATACACACACACACACAAACACAGACAGTTGCAAATGCAACGGGATCTGGCAATATCATTTTTAGTAGCATTTCCATTGGAAACCTTGCACTTTCAATGCCATGTGCAATGTGCTGATAGTTATAAATTATACACACGCACACGCACATATACAGATATATATGTGTGTACACAGATACGCATTAACACACACTTTGATCTAGCTAAACGCATTTGAGAATTCCCAGAATCAAGGATTCAAATTTCAAACATATTTTAGGTACAAGCAAGCGACTAGTGACAAATAAGTGAGATTATTTTTATAACCGAACCCGAGTAGCACACAGAGAGTGTGTATGTGTGCGTAGTGTGTGTGTGTGTGCCATGTGTCCTCAACAAGGGACAGTTACTTGCATATGCAGTTACATATAAAAACGATTATGATTGGTCTAGAACTTCTGTTAAGGGATTTTTATAGTTTTATTGCAGGGATTTGTCGATTGCGCTGCGACTGCGGCTGTCCCTGTGGCTGCTGTTGTCGCCGCTGTGATGTAAGGCAAGTTTTCCACAAGGGTTGCCTGGCCACGCATTTGCACCAACTAACCAACAAATGCGGACTTCATTTTTATTAGGTACAAAGCATATTATTAATACGCAAAGACGCCGAGGCAGGCGAGCAGGCAAACATCGATTACCATGTGCGTGTATTGTGCGTGAGTGTCTCTGTGTGTGTGTGTGTGTGTCTCTGCCTGTATATGTGTGTGTGTGTGTGTATTTAAGTATACTTGTGTCTGTGTGTGTTTGTCTGTTTGTCGTTTTGATTTGTACTGAGCGTCGATTGCTGCACTCAGCGCGGCTCTTTCAATATTTTTAGTTGATAAACGACCTTTGATGGCGTTGCATCGTCGCGTTGATCGATCGATCGTGGCTGCATCCTGCGTGAAAAATTGAGAAAACCCAAAGTGAATAATCATAATTCCAATTCCAAACGGAAAACCCCGCAAAGTGCAAACGAAAAATAATACGAAAAAAAAAAAACAAAACAAAACAAAAACAAAAGACAACAAAATTCCGCAAGTGTTTTTTTGTGTTATCAAGTGTGTGCGTTGCCAACATGCTCATCTCTGAGGATCAAATACAGGAGGTATACTGATGCATTCATAAATACTTGATCCACGTCGCGACGTTCATAAATTATAAATATTGCATTTTCATAGAGGCCGTAAAATATACAACGCACGCCGAGTTTAATTAAATGCATTAAAAAAAGAATGAAATGAAAAAAGAGTTTCGGCTCGAAGCTCGTCAAATGAAATGAAATGAAATAAAATAAATGCCAAAAAGAAGCATTAAACGCCGAACAACATCCAGTTGAAGTTCAATCAATTGCTTGTGCCCCAAGCAAATATACTCTGATACACCACATCTATATACATCTATATATATATATATATATATATGTGTGTATGAATACGTATATATGTACATATATACATATGCACTATAACTCTTGTGGGCGTCGTGCATCATAAAAAACAGTCTGAGCCAGTCGAAGCAGAGTTGCAGCAGTTGAATTCGGAGTCGCATTCGCAGTCAAAGTAGGAGTCAGCGTTGGGGGCAATGGCAATGGTTGGGGAATCAACGTTGCCAGCTCGTCAGCCGCTGCCACAGCTGCCGCCTCCTGCACCGTCTGCAACCTGGCAACTTGTTGAACTCGAGCTTTAAATCGGGAGAGAGAGGCTTTGAGTCAGCTTCATCGACTCGACTCCATCATACATATGTCTGCGAGTCGTTGTTGTTGTTGTTGTTGGTTTGCTGAAACTGCAGTCGCGTTTTAAATCATTTATGCGAGTAGGGAAGCGAGGCAGTTCATCATCATTCGCATTGACTTAGAATGTGCACCCAAAGACTGAAAATATGGCCAAAACAGCAAACAGAAAGAGCCACAGTTAGCTTGGCTCTACCTTCTGCTTTGCCTCCGTCTTCACCTTCCCCTTCGCCTTCCTCTTCGCATTCTCCTCTTCCTTTGGCAGCCAGTGTCTTTGCTGTGCTGCAGCAGTAGGCGGAAAGTATGATGAATTCCAAATTTGATGAGTTCACTCAGATGTTGTCATTAATTTTATACATACATCAGTTTGCTTCTCTTTCTCTCTTTCCCTTTATGTGTTGTGTGTTTGGCTGGATGTGCAGACACGCTTTGACTAGGCTTCTTTAATGATTTTGTACTAGAGCTAAAATAATATAAAATCAGACACAGCCACAGACAGCACAAGAGGTCGTAGGGCAATCGCCCGAGGAGCCTGAAATAAAAGGAAAAACACTATAAATAAAAACAAACATTAAATCTGAAGTCCATCATTGACATAGGGATAAAATACTGTATAAATAAAAAATTAGCAACTTATTTTAACTGTAGAGCGAAAAATATATTTTTATGATAATTGAAACTGAGAAATTGTTAATTGAATATTATAATTTGGGAAACCAACAAAAATACAAAACATTCATTCGCATTTTTGGGAATTTCTTCACTTATTATTATTATTTGATTGCAAATTTGTGTTCGTTTCTTTATTTGCTCATGGTTTAATTTAAGCAGTTTAACTGCACTTAATGAAAACTGCATTTGATTCACAATTGTGCTCAACTCTTTGCATCTCCCTCATCGCTTGTATTCTATGTATATTCTACTTTAACAAATCCTCTTGTTTATCACCTAATTACACATTGTCCAAGGCTACCGCTGCAACCCAAAACTTGCCCTTTTTCCAATGGCCCATTGAGGGTGATTCACACGTTGAACAACCCCCAAAAGAGTCAAAAGGGAATGAATGAATGAGAGCGTGAACACGCGCCCCTAACGCCAATGCAGGGATCAGAGAGGCAAGCGATAAAGAGTGAGAGTGAGAGAGTGAGAGGCAAAGAGATACATGTCAAAGGCTATTGTCTATTGTAGAGCGTTTGTTATCCAACTGAGAACAATAGCGTTTGTGAGTGTGGCATGTGGCATGTGGCAACCATTTTGCGCAAATTCATTGGCTGAAAGTCAAGTACGCGCCTGGTCCTCGAGCACAGATGCAGACGTGTCCTCATATATATTTAAATACATATATGTATATATATATATACGCATATATTCATTTAATATATTACTAATTTTGAGTTTGTTGTCTACTTGCAGCTCTACGAAATCAACGATGATCCCAAGCGCAAGGAGTTTCTCGATGATTTGTTTTCGTTTATGCAAAAGCGCGGTAAGTTCAGTTGCACGAGAGTGCTTGGGGGACTGTGGCGAGGAAGGGGAGGTAGGGAGGGGATTCGACTGGGTTCGGTCTCAGATACTTGAGCAACACTTTGTTCTTGGGACCCTTGGGGCATTTGCATACGCCGCTGACTCAGCTAACCAAGCTGAAGTGTGTTTGCTTTTCGGACAGACGCAAATTATGTTAATTGAATAAATTTCCCGGCACTTTGACGTTTGATTTCTCGCTTTGCCACACTGTGCGTGAGTGCATTAAAATATGCAGAAATATATGTGTGTGTATGTATGTTTTTTTTTTTTTTGAATGACAGAGAAATCATCATTATGATGCCGCACTTTTGTCGTTTTGTCACTCCAAATTACTGTCACACACACACACTCTCGTGCTTGCCTCAAGAACACTTCGAGGCAAACCGTCAAGCCCTTGCACGTCAGAGGCATGCGGCGAGGGGGTGGAGGTGGGTTGGAGGTGAGGGAACGGGGCCATATTGCTGCTCATATATTGGTACTTAAATGCTGAGCAATGAGCAAGTGCCAACTATTTTTAAATGGCAACTTTTTGTCATTAATTATAAGCATTAACAATTGCACAGCATAGCACAATGCAAAGCGCATTGTGTACGTGGTGGCATGTGGCATGCAACTGCTGCCACCGAGCTTTTGGCACAACCACAAATGCCACTTCCTGTCGCACATAAGGTCCTCGAGATGCCACAGTCAGAGTCACAGTCGCAGTCGCCGTTGCAGTCGCGTTACCGACTCAAGTATTTGCCAGTTGCAAAGTGCATTTAATTTGTTTATATTTGCATTTGCAACATGCATTGCGAAAATCTTGTGCAAAGAAAAAGTCACAGCTAAATTACAAGCGCAATGCGTGTGTGTCTGTGTGTGTGGCAGGTTGTTAAAGCCAGAGCTCGACTTGCAACGCGCTGCCAAAAGCAATTTCGTTTGGTTAAGCGTATTTATTTTATCTAATTTCATAGGCTATTCACACTTGGAAGAAACAGACAAACTAAGACATTGTATAGTGTGATCAACTAGCAGATACCGCGTGAATAAATGCAAATGATTATTTATTATTTAAAAGGTGATCTTGATTTATTTATTTGTTAACTTTTCAAATGCTTATATATTGCTTAACCAAATTTATTATTTAATATTCATGATTCATCTCTTGACAGATTTCAATATTATTTTCAATTAAAAATTATAATCTGAATCTATACCAACTTTGCAAACTTTGCAGAATATTGAGTTTAAACACATGACTATATAAAAAAATCATTTTATATTTAGAAATAAATTTTCTATTGAATTGCTCAATGTTGAGAAAGTATAAATGAAATTTAAGAACTCACCGCCATGGATCTGAGAGTCGGTCAGTGTGATCGCTTGCCAATAGCTGTCAGCGAATGCTAGTGCTCTGATGATAGATACCCTTTATTATGCTTACAGGGTATAGCAATGCGGCGATACATTGTTTAGATGGCCACGCTGCGGCATTGCAGAGGCGCACATCTCAACTCAGGCCAAATACTTGACAACTTAATGGATTTTAATCTGTCACATGAACTCAAGTTTTTGACATATGCTTGTGTGCGAAGCAACGCGGTCACTGTGACTGCGACTGCGACAGTCGCTGGGAATTGTTTTGCTTTCGGCTACGGCAAAAGTGTGTCTGCCCAAATCTTGGCGCTGTATCTGTATCTGAACTTATATTTATATCTGGCGTGATATTGTACAATTGTACAACTAACTACGTGTCTATAACGGAAATTATGCTGAACTGCTGAAATAAATAAAAACTAAATGCGCAGTCCCTGTCCTGTCGCATGCCGCTACTCTCTCCACTTCTGTCTCTGTCTCCTTCCCAGTGCCGCTGCCGTGTGTTTGTGCAACGAAGAGCGGCGCAATTCGTAATTAAAAGACGTCAATCACTTATCAACCGGTCGCGCTATTTTCGTAGATATTTCTTCAGTGCTGCTGCTGCTGTGAGACTCTGACAGACCCTTGCCAGATCAGTCTAAACTCGGGACGGGGGAAAACGAAACGCAACCAAATCAGTTTGTCAGCCAGTCAGTCAGTCAACGCATCTTCAAGGGGCAACGGGCAGCGGGGAAGGCGGGAGGTGCATTCTGATTTCAGACTCGATCGAATTTCCCCGATTTCCATTAAAATGCCAAATGACATCTAAGAAAACACAATGCATATATAAATAAATAAATATTTCCGACCAGACGCCTGCTCGTCATGCTCCCCGTTTATCATAACGATAAGAATCCTCATTGCGTGCGTGGAGCTAACCAATCGATCCGATTGAAGATCGCACGTCAGGCCCAGAGGCGACCTTTTGCGAGATATTTAATGATCTGCCGCAGAGACTGCAACAAAGTTAATCATTAAATTGCCATTGATTATTGCTTTACTCTCTGGCTCAGTTTTGTGCTTTGTGGCTCGTGCAGAGATTCGAGATCGATCCCCTGATCCCCGATATTATCCACAGTCTCGTAACACAAAACAAATTGTTCGGTTTACTCGTTTTATTCCTCTGTGTTTTTTTT
The DNA here is from genome assembly GCA_035047445.1 of Drosophila siamana. NCBI lineage: Eukaryota > Metazoa > Arthropoda > Insecta > Diptera > Drosophilidae > Drosophila > Drosophila siamana. The sequence goes on along the minus strand of JAWNPP010000101.1, from coordinate 577,794 downwards.
TTTTTTTGTTATTTTTTATTGTCTGATATGCATACAGTCAGGCAGGCAGGCAATCATCGTTTTCGCCTCCAGATTTGAGCCCCTCTCGTCCTCGCATTTGTTTATATGCATAAAAAACAAAAACGTATTTTCATTCAATCAACACGTCCATCAACGACTTTGATTGATTCCTTTGGGGGCTCATAAAAACTCGAGAGGCCTCCGATCGGCCAGACACAAACTACGCCTGAGCTGTGTGTATGTAGATCTCGCAGTCTCGTTATAGCATTAAATGATATTGAACGAATTCTTATTTGTATTGAACGAAGCGGTGAAGAAGCGCAGTATAAAATCGAATTACTCACGTACCGAGTAATAGCAATTATGCAAGTTGATTTAATTTTTATATGCGCCAATGCACCCTACACATCGAGTGGAGCTTATCGCTAGCCTGAGACGTTTTGATGACTGCGTAAGAAGTTGGAGGAAAATGGCTATATAATGATTAGTAATGATAAACTATGATACGATTATTAATGGACACTTGAGACATTTAAATAAGAAAGTACTAGTAAAGTGAAAAGTTTACTGATGTAGAAGATACAAAATTCGTTGACGCTGTGACACTTTTCAACTCATTGTATGGACGATTGAAGAACTGAAAGAAAAAATATATATTGATTAGTAATAATATATCACATATATGCTATGCTTGTTAATAGATACTTAGGACATTTAAATAAATAGTAGTCTTGTTAATTGACTTTAGAGCCAATTAAAAAGTTTTCATTTGTAAATGATTTAAACGTCGGTGAGGCGTGACACTTTTTAACTCATTTGTAAACGGTTGAAGAGCAGAAAGATATTGATTAGTAATGATATATGCTATGTTTATTAATACAAGTCCTATAACATTTACATAGTATAGTCTTGTTAATTGATAGAAGATTTCTGCTGTAGAAGATACAAAATTCGCAGAGGCTGCAGCACTTTTTCGACTCATTGTGTGGACGCATCCAAACAAACAGACAGTGGCAGTGGCAATGGCTGGGGCAGAGGGAGGGGGCAGTTGTGGCACGTGAAAATTGAAAATCGAATAATACTCGAGCAATTGCAATGGGAAATAGAACTGATGCCAAAGATGATGATGATGATTAGCCGCCATAAACATATATCGACATATGTACAAACATGTGTATATGCTTTTTGGGATTTATTTCTGTTTTTATCGGCACTTAGTCCATGGCCAGAGGGCAGGGAGCGGGGCGACAGAGGTCTGCACTTGGAGGAGTTGCTGTAGGCAACTAGTGTTAATTGCCCCACGGCCAAGCGATACTGCGGGGGAGCGGGGGCGCGGGGGCGGGGTTGGGGGTATGCTCAACGAGAGATACTCGAACTCGTACAATACGATAAATCTATTTTATGACGGCTTTTAATCGTGTTTTGCTTACTGGCGCATTTAACAAGCGCATTGGAAAAACATTTACATGCCACAAGTGGAAGTTTAATAGCGCAGCGCACACGGTTGCACTCTTAGTTGCCTAAACTCCAAACTCTATTCAAAATTTGGTGTTTTCCATCTTCTCGCCTTTCGTTCGCAGGCACCCCCATCAATCGCCTGCCCATAATGGCCAAGTCGGTGCTGGATCTGTATGAGCTGTACAATTTGGTGATAGCTCGCGGCGGCCTCGTCGATGTGATCAACAAAAAGCTGTGGCAGGAGATCATCAAGGGACTGCACCTGCCATCGAGCATCACCAGTGCGGCATTCACACTGCGCACCCAGTAAGTACAGCAACAGCAACTGCAACAAGAAGACGCGACTCGACGAGACGAAAACTATGCGCTAATCAAATACATTCGAGCGAGCAAACAGAACGCACAATCAAACATCGGCAAACCGATCAACGATCAGCGCGCAATCTATACGCCGGCGTTGCAAGCCCCTTCCCTCTCACTCCCCCCCTCACTCTCTCTCAGTGTTGTGTTTTGTTTGTTCACTCTTCGTCACGTTTCGTATTTACATGATAATTCAAGTTAAACGACAGGACGACGACGATGCAGACGATGACCTGTGTGTTTTCCTTGCACTCGATGCGTGTTTGCAGCGCTTAATAATAATTTTATGCATCTTGCAGATACATGAAGTATCTCTATCCATACGAGTGCGAAAAGAAGAACCTCAGCACCCCAGCCGAACTGCAGGCCGCCATCGACGGCAATCGTCGCGAAGGACGCCGCTCCAGCTACGGCCAATACGAGGCCATGCACAATCAGATGCCACTCGTAAGTAGTTGCCTCTTCTCGCTCTCTGTGCTCCTCCGCTCACTTACTTTTGTTTACTTGCTTGCAGACGCCCATTTCACGCCCATCACTGCCGGGTGGCATGCAACAAATGTCGCCACTGGCGCTGGTCACACACGCCGCGGCAGCAAACAATCAGCAGGCAGCTGCCGCCGCAGCAGCCGCGCATCGACGATTGATGGGCGGCCCGGCATTTGGCCAGATGCCCAATCTGGTGACACAGGAGATCGAGAATCGCATGATGGAGTATCTGCAGCTCATACAGGCCAAGAAGGAGCAGGGTGCCGGCCCCGTGCTCGGCGCCACACTTCCCCACCAGCAGCAGCAGCAACAACAGCAGCAGCAGCAGCAGCAGCAGCAGCAACAACAGCAGCAGCAGCAACAACAGCAATCGCTGCACCACCACCAACAGCAGCAGCAGCTGCAGCAGCAACAGCAGCAGCGACAGCGCTCTCAGAGTCCCGAGCTGAGCACGCGCGATGCGCTGAGTGCGCAAGTGGCGCTGTGGCATATGTACCACAACAGCAGTCCCAATGGCTCGGCACACACCTCACCACAGCAGCGGTAAGTTTGCGCACTGTTATACACACTCTTATACGGCGCTTAGCGAGTGCACAAACCAAGCACTGCGCCTGTGTGCAGCCAAGACACTAACCAGCCAAACTGTTCGTTTCTGTTCCCATGGCACACCTTTAGCGAAGCCTTGAACCTCTCCGACTCGCCGCCGAATCTGAATCTCAGCCACATCAAGCGGGAACGCGAACGTGACCCAACACCAGAGCCAGCGGATCACGAGGATGCCGCCCACCAGCCGCCGCCAGCCAAACGCGTGGGCAGCGGCCTAATGCCGCCCGGTTTCCCTGCTAACTTCTACTTGAACCCACACAACATGGCCGCCGTGGCGGCCATCACCCATCACCATCATCACCAGCAACACAGCAGCAGCTACAACAGGACGCCGTGTCCGAGGGCGAGCCAGAGGATGACTACGGCAATGCCGAGCACAACACCACGGGCAACTCGTCCTCAATGCAGGATGACATCGAGCCACAGCAGCTGAACGGCCATCATCATCATCATCACCACCATCATCTGCATCACCAACAGAATCATCTGGACAAGTCGGACGATTCGGCGATTGAGAATTCACCCAGCACTTCCACAACGGCGTCCGCATCGGGCGGCCATCGTCACAGCTCGCCAGTGTCCACCAAAAAGAAGAGTGCCAGTAGTAAAGCAGCTCAGTCCAGCAGCAATGATGCTGAGCACGAGAGCTGCACAGTGAACGGTGGCGTGGCCAAGCTAAGTCCCCTCGAGACACTCAGCCTGCTCTCGGGCATGCAGTTTCAAGTGGCACGCAATGGTAAGCAAATCCAATTACGAGAAGCGTACAATCCAAATCTAATTCACTTCCCCTCCTCCCCACCGCGCACCCTTTTTCCAGGCACTGGCGCCAATGGCGAGCAGCAGCTGATTGTCAATCTGGAGCTCAATGGCATTAAGTACTCGGGTGTGTTGGTGTCCAATGCAACCCGAGTGGAGCCCACAGTCGATGCGGACTCGGACACGCTAAATGCGGCTGCCACGTCCGAAGAGCCAGCGCCCGAGGAGGCTAGCAATGCGGTCAAGCATGAGAATAGCCAGGAAGTCAACCAGAACGAGCCAGTCGACGAGGACGAGGACGAGGACGAAACGGAGCGGACCGCGGAGGACACTGTGAATGGTGTGGCAATTGCTGGCGGCGTTAGTGGGGTCAGTGGTGTCAGTGGTGTTAGTGGGGTCAGTGGTGTCAGTGGCGGGGCTGTAGCGGTGGGCGTGTCTGTGCTAAAGGATGCGGTCGTCAGTTCATAAGGTGCGAGAGAGAACAACAACGAGAGTACATTAAAAAGGAATACCAAAGTCATATTTTTCAGAAAAATAAAAAATCAAACAAGCAACAAAAAAAAAAGAGAAGAACTCTACACACAGACACACACTTACATACGCCGCAGAGTCCTATGTAAATACACTCACTACACACTCAGACACACACACACACACATACACACATAGAATGCATTTCTGGAGAGAGTGAGGTTAGAGACGAAACCAGCGAGTAACGAGTGTGTGTGAATTCGTAAACCTGGCTAAGACTAAAGTGCATCTCCACAGCATAGATACACCCCACACCTACAACTACATTGTACGCATCCACTATTCTACTATATATAATTACAAATATATATATACATATGTATATATACATACATATATATCGCTTAGTATGTTCAATTTCCACATTTTGCATAAAAGACAAGCTAACGAGCATTGTATTTATTAATAGGCCCTAGTTCATAAGCAGCTGCAACAATTTGAGAAGGAAGCGAGAGAATAATTCACATTTGATTAGTTTGTTAGGCCAACCAAGGAAATGCCACGCCCCAACGCCCCCAAACGACCCAGCAGCCAATCGCACGCAAACAACTTTTGAAAGCAGTCTTGTGTTTGATTTTATTTTCGGTTTTTTTTTTTGTGAATGGCGAGAGAATTTCCATTGATTTCTTTGGCTCAGCTTTTAAATTGTGTTAGGCTGCAAAGCTTGTGTACATATCAATAATTGCTATGTAGTAGTAAAAATTTTTTATTCATACACACACACACACACACATACATATAGATGAACCAATCTATATGTATGTACTATAATCTTAATCTTAATACCTTTATGTAATTTTAAGTGAACATTCACATAACAACAACACACACACATCCAAAAACACACCCACACACATACAGAGACACATTCACACGCTGAGCACTTAAACCACATACACCATAGGATATAGACATAAATACAATTATGAGCCTAAAAACATAAAGCATACAGCACATACATAAACATAAACATAAACAAATAATTATACATATATACGAGTAAATATCAATGTCATAAAACTTTACTGTTTACGTATTGGCTCCACACACCTCCCTTTGCCTTCCACGCCCCCATCCCCTGACTCTCTTGCACTCCCAAACAAGCCAAGTTAAACGTAGCTACAAATATTGTAAGCGTAAGCGTTCAATTTATTGAATAATAAATCTATTTAATTTTAGCTCAATACTCACGAGTCCACATACTCGTTGTGTTGCTGGGCGGGCTATAAAATTGGCTGATTGCTTCTAATTAGCGGATCGCCACGGGAGGATTAGACGGAATCAGAGAGTTGGGTGTATGGGAGTCGCCGTCGCTAAGTGGCCAAACATCGTAAAGCATGACTAAGAGTTAATTTTCCCTTTGGCTCGCCGAAAATCTTACACACTAACAGATCGTTGCCCTCTGCACTTGATTAATTCTCAAACGAGCCTAAAAGTATGCTGCGATATTTTTCCAGCCTTATGAAGATCAAAAATTATTGCACGTCAAATCTATTCGGTGATTTATTGTACCTGCTCTTGGCAAGTGTATAGCTGAAACATTATTTGCCACTCAGTGGGGCAGCATTTGTTGCACAAGATTACTCGTATAATGCACATTGTTTGCCATGCCTTAAGAAAGCAAAAATATTTGCCTCGCCCTTTTGCTGCTTTAGCAGGCCTCAAAAGTCATAAACACGCAGAAGTGGCCGTAGATTATAATCCAACCCCAGTCTCCAGTCGCCAGTCAGCAGTCGTCGGTTGTCGGGCCCTTAACTTCCTGGCTCCGACTACAAAATGCACACCAAACAAAGTGATGAAAAACAAATGTTGTTGAGAAACAATGGATGCGTGAAATTGTCGACTTGCGGGGAACGCTGAGGGAGGGGGCTACAGGCAGTCGGCAGAAGGAGCAGGTGAAATGAAATCAAGTACTAACTACATTAAGGCAAAAACTTCAGGGGTTTACTGACGGCGACTTCCCACATAATGAGAAGACGCAGCGCAACATTTTGTAGCGCCCTTTGTTATTTGCCCGAGCGAAGCAACTTGGATGGTGGTAAGTGGTAAGTGGGTTCAAGACCCCAGCAATAAACAGCTCAAGTTTAGCTTTGAGTACGCAACTTTTTGCAGTACATTCATAATTTTTCAGCCACCTTAAGGCGATTTGAACTATGCACTTGCGGTTGCACTTGATAAGTCAATTTGAATGGGAGCCCAAAAGTATGCTACACAAAAGTGGCAGCGAACGTTGGTTCAAATTATGAAAATAAACATCAATCCCAGGAGAGGAATAAATTGCGTAGACGGTAAATTCAATCTATTTAAGAACTCACGATTGCCAACAAGAAAGCTACGTCTAACAAGGCAGCTTTGAGCTAATTTAGACCGAGCCTCAAAGTATGCTGCAGTAGCTTGCCACACAATGAATATTTGAAATAAAAAAATCGATTGCAACAATTAAATTAATTGCGTAGTCTCTAAAGTCAAATTGCTTTGAAATTCGCGGCAAAAATAACAGCACGAACAGCAAAAATAAGAAAAGAAAAAGAAAAAAGACAAGAATAACAGCAGTGACAGCAAAACAATACAATTGGAATACAAATGAAAACATAACGCAAATTAGCCAAACGGAAAAGGAAGAAGGGAGCGCGTAGGAAATTCCTGCTGATGCCTGGGAAAATATTGATGGTCAAATTAAAGGCCAATAATATAACAATAAAGTCGCGAGCCGAGCCACAAGTATAGCTGCCCGCACCTAACGCACACACACACAAACACAAGGGAATACAGGCAAACAGGCTGGCAGTCACCTTTAGAGGTACTGCTTAGAAGTATTTATAAATTTTATATAATGTGCTATGCTGTAGATACATATGTACATACACACACACACACACACACACACGCACTCGTCACCTGTGTGTGTAGAGGCTTGAAGCGCTGCCTACATTAAGTACAATAGCTGTTTGCCCTTTTCGTTGCCCAGCCAGTCCATTATTGTTTACCAATACAAACTAAGCTTTAAAAAGCAATGCGCATAAGTGTGCGTGTCTTTGTATGTTACCTACATACACAGGCATACATACACACATACATATACCCATAAAGGAAGCGCAAGTATGGTTCCCGATATAAACATGTGTACAAGCACGAGCTCAAGTGCGCGCTGCACACACATTTAATGTGTTTAATACAACAATTGTGTGGCTTTTTAGTACACAAGCGAGCGAGCACAGCACGTAATTATGTTGCCAGCTCTTGTCTTCAGGTGTTTATGTGTATGTGTGTGTGTGTGTGTGTGTGTGTTTGCTGAGTAGCATTCGTGTGTTCAACACACTTCCGCTCTCGTGTCACACGCAACAGTTGTCAACGCTGGGAACGACAGCAGAATTCTCACACCTAACCAGCCTCAGATGTTTAGCTACATATGTTAGCAACATTTTTGCCACGAATTTCACATTAATTGAATTGATTTCGAATTATATCCAAGAGGCCAGATGATGTGGACTATTTTCTATACCTTAATCGGTTTTATAAGCTAAATGGTTTTATTTATTGAACTGAGTATGTTCGAGTCATCAACTGAATGCAAACTATTTTAAAATAAACAAATTAAATCAGAATATAGTATATGATTATATTTTATAAAGTAAAGATTTTTTCATTAAATAGCTTCCTATAATTCTAAAACGATTGTAGCTAGTTTGTATTAAGCTTAGCTTAATTGAACACTTCCTTTTAACAATATTTTCAAGAATTCTCTTGACTGACAGTCAAGAGTAATAGTCTTTGTCTACATATGCATATTTTACGATGATGAATATTGTTTTAGGTTAAAAAAAAAATAATAAAATAATATAAAGTATAAATTTCTCGATAACGAAATTCTTCTGAAAGTTGTATTAGGCCAAAAATGTGAAAATAGTTCTTGAAAAAATACATACTGTTTTACTGTAAAACAAAATTTATATTATGATATAGATTTTTGCGATTTATAGATAAGACTTTTTAATCACCGTGTGATAAGATTTTTAGATCTAAATCTGTGGGCTACGGCAACTTGTTGCTTGTTGCGTGGCTCGGCAACATCTCGTTGGAAACATTTAGTGCGGCGCTTGCGCTTCTCCAAAAATGTAGCACACTTATGTGGCGGCTGCAAGCTGTGTCTGGCTGTGGATGTTGTGTACGAATGTGTGTGTGTGACTGTCAAACAAACAGCTTGATGCTAACTTGCACTTTTATTTAGTGCTATTGCTTCAGCTGCTGCTCCTGCCGCCGCCGTTGTTGTGGCTGTGGCTGTCACCTGTCGAGAGTGAAGCAACCCCTAGCGGCGGACGAAGCTTGGAAGCTTTTTGTATCTCAACATTGGGAAGCTCGCAGGCATGCAACAAGCCAACAGTGTTTGCTTGATGTTGTTTGTGTGCGTGCGAGTGTGTGTGTATCTTTATCTGTATTTGTATCTGTATCCGTATCTATACACATATCTGCACGTGCGCCAGTGTTTTTGTGTTTGTGTGCTTACGCTTGTGTGTTCGTAGCTCTATTCGTGGCGGCACTCGTCAATACCAACATTTGCTCAGCCACAGTCGCAGCCACAGCCACAGCTACAGCTTCAGCGTCAGTTCCAGCTGCTCAACATAAACGCGCTCGGCTACCGCTGACGTTGACGCCGATGCCGACGCTGACGCCGTCGTCGACGCTGACGCTGCCATTGCCGATACTTCACTTATGTAGGATTTTTGCACACTTGAGAGTTTTAGTTCAGTTTTGGCAGAATTGATAGATACACGGAGCCGCCAGTGCGCGCAACAAACGACGCGTACGCCGTAGATATATAGATACAGATACAGAAAGGAACACAGCACTTTGTTGTACACAACACACAAACAACCAGCGCACATTCGAATAAAAAAAAAGAAAAGAAAATTTAAGAAACGTTAAGTAAAGAAGACAAACGTACGAATTTCACAAGCTAATACTACGGAATTAGTGAGCAAACTGAATGACCAACTGTCCCATATCGTGACAATCTGTGTCCGGGAATCACAAACTCAATCCAATTTCAGTCGAACAGCAGCAACAGTGGAAACAGCAGCTCGCTTCTAATTGGAAAACATTTGGTGGTTGCCTCCGCTCCTGTTCATTGTTGTTTTTCCGTTGATGTGTGTGTTCGCGTGTGTGTTTGTGTGTGCTCGCTTGTGTTGATTTCTATTTGTTTTATCGCTAAATATTTTGTGATTTATTCAACGTGCCGCAGCATAATAAACTTTGCAATTGTTTCTGTTTCTCTTTCGGCTGCTCTGCGATTAAACTCTTGTGTCTGTGGCTGTGTATGTGTGTGTGTGTGTGTGTGCGCGTGTGTTTACGTGTAGTTGTGCATCATTTAATTAGCAGCGAAATTGCATTTACAAAAATTCTGTGGAAAATCAACGGGCCCGCTAGCAGCAGGTAATAATTATATATATTTTAGTGCATGGCATGCCATAAATTCAAACACAATGCCCACACCCCACATCCATATTCATGGCCCATACTCACTTTCGCATTCGCACTCCCACTTATACTCAGGCACTTAACTAGATTCGTTTGGCAAAATGTGGGTCTCTCTCTGTTCGGTTTTGGTGGCAGGCAGTGCCGTGATTTGTTGGCATGCAGCCACAGCCACCGCCACAGCCGCAGCCACAGACCCAACTAACTAACGTTGACTAACTAACTAATTAATTGATATTAAAGCTGCTGGCCGTCAGTCGGTTCATCGGTCCACTAGCTGCCGCTGATAAAGCACTCGTGCACCCAAAGCGCACACAAACTCAAACGCAAACCCAAACGCAATTACAGTTAGCAAAGAACAAAAGCTCGTTATACGAATACCAAATGCTGTTAAGCTGCACAGCAAAGGCAAAGGCAACGGCAATCGCCAAAGGCAGGGCAACGTAAATGTGTAAGCAAACACACAAAGCACAGTTTTTTTTTCTTCTTACTTCCTCCTCATCCAATTTCAATTTCAATTTCGTTTGCCGGCAACGACAAAAAGGTGTGCGGGCATGAAGCTGCGGCCAAGCCAAGAGCGATCGTTCACGCTACTAACAGAGCCGAATGCAAGTCACGTGCCAGCTGTTCGTCGTTTAACAGAGTTTGGTGTGCACGTTTCGAGTCGTATGCCGATTGCTCTTCGGTTAACAGCGCGCTGTGGCGCTCGTGTCTCTCACGCACGATCGTTTGCGTCACGAGCTCAGCGCCAGCAGCAGCTCACCTTGTTGCTCCCACTCTCATTCTCATTCTCTGGCTAATGCTCTCGCTCTTTCTTAGTTTGCTATTGCGTATACCACTGTGCCCCGTATTGCCGTCTGTCTTACGCTCTCGCCGACACTCTTTGTGCGTGTGTGTGTGTGTGTGTTTGTGTCTTGGTTGGAATTGCTTTGATTTCTTTCGCTTCAACAGTAGTGGGCCGCTCTCGCTCTCCGACTGCTGTTTACTCAGATTGTTGTTGTTGGTGCTGGTGCTGCCGCTGCTGCCGTTTCTGCTGCTGCTGTTTCTGCTGTTGGCAGTGGCGATTGGCGTTGCCAAGTTCAGATACAGAATACTGATATACTCATACTCGCAGTCGTTCTCGTACTCGTACTCGTAGTCGTACTCGCACTCATACTCAATACTCACATCGGTACTACTTACTTCTCGTGCTGTGCGTTCGCCTCGCATTAGTATCCCGCAGATTGTTTCAGTTTTTCTTTTCTTTTAGTATTTTTCGTATTGTTTTGTACATTCGTATAGTATCGCGTACCGCGCTGCGGCTTTGCAGCGCTCTGAGCGAAATCAGTTTGACGTTTTGCTTTGACAGGCAATCGTCGTCGTCGTCGTCGTCGCCGTCGCCGTCGCCGTTGTCGTCGTCGCCGTCGCTGTTATTGTTGTTGTCGCCGTTGCTGTCGTCGTTGTCGCGTAGCGTCGGTCCGTGTGGATGTGGATCGAGATCTCCAAGTCGCAGTCACAACTCGCCGGTAGCCGCTGTCGCAGTGCAAGAACATTTTTCCCCCTCGTACAAAACAAAGCAAAAAAAAAAAAAAACTCAAAACTAAACGCAGTTGTAACCAAAATACAAGTGTAAATACAAAAGTGTGTGTGTGGATTGTTGTGGGTCTGTGTGTGCTGGTGTCATTGTGTGTGTGCGCGCTTGTAAATTAGGCAACCATAATGTGAGCCAATTGTATCTCGCAGATACACAGTCTACAGTCTGTGTGTTATCGCTGGGCGCATTTGTGACGTCACATCGCAATTTTTTGATTGCACTTCCAGTAGCTGCTGCTGCCGCTGGTGCTGCTGCTGTTGCTTTTCTTATTGTTGTTACTGCTGCTGCTGCTGTCTCGGCATCGGCTTCAGCACCAGACTCAGCTTTAGCTTTTGCCTGATGCTGTTATTATTCTTAATGCATTTAATTTAGTTATGCAGCTTTGTGCACACAACACAACCCCACACACACACACCACACACACACACACACTTTCAATATCTTGTGCGTCAACAACAACAAGCAGTTGCGCTGCGCTGCTGGCGCCGCTGCCTCCGTGCTATGAACGTGACCTCCGTGTATTAAAATAAATTCTAATTTGTGAAGAAAGAGCAACAACAACGGGGCGAGCACACACACAAAATGTTTTGTTATTGTTGTGACGATATTCCGCGAAGAAAAATTCGAGTATCTATGCACACACACACACGCACACACACATCCATACACACAAACTTGTATCTGTGTGCGTGTGTGTAAAGTGTATGTGTCCATTGTTAATGTGTATTTGTTTAATTTATATCTAGAGTCTGATATAAATATTAAAATAAAAAATAAAATACCAGCCACAAACCAAAAGCAACACCACCAACACCAACAACAACAATAACAAAAGGCACAGCAACAACAACGTAAAGACAAGTTTTTGGTACGTCAACAGATAATGTATTGTACATACTTTAGTTTGTTATTTTTGTTTTATTTTGTTGCCCATGTATCTTAATATGTTGTGACATTTACACAAAACACTTTCGAGCTACGAATTGCTGGTGAATAAGTAAGAATTGTTCAACACAGTTGTATCTATGCGGCACACACCAACACACACACGCACACAGATACTTGCCTTGAATTTGTCGTTGACTCTCGACAAAATTAAGCGAAGCGAAATGACATGAAATGAAATAATACAAAAATGAAGCACCAAAATAAAATAAGCATTAAATAATTAAAATTAAAAAATTAAAAGCATATTCGTTAGTTTGCTGGATATTTTCATGCGAGGAGCGTCGCAAACATATTCGACATATACTATAACTATGTACTATGTATGTATATGTACATATTGTCTATACATGTAGCTGACTTCGTCTCCATCGCTGTCTCTGTGTCTCGTGTCATCAGCTTCTCTGTTCTCGACAGGCGACAGGGCTGGGCGAGAGCCCATTAAAAAGCGCTCAACAACTGATCGATAGTAATATAGTCGGTGGCCCACGTTCAGGCAGTACTTTTGCACTAATAGATATGGCTATAGCCATACTCACATGCCCATCCTCATTGCCATGTAGCTCTATATAGGATCTATGGCCATATATCCCATGCTCGTAAACAATGCAAAAATATCGCCTCGCGCACTTATTATAAACAAGCCGCAATAAGCTTTGCAATTTGCGTTTCGTTCGCGTTGCGTTTGGTTCCTCACTTTGTTTTATACACAAATTTCGACTTACGAAAATTAACTCATAGACAGATATTATTGCCTCCATATAAGTAGGCTGTGTAGTGTAGTGACCCATTTTGGTGATTATCTAATAACTGAACTTTTTTCATTTTTCTTTTTTGTTTTTGTTAGTAGTATTTTGTTTTTTTTTTGTTGTTGTTGTTTTTTTCGTTTTCGTTTCGCTGGCGCTGTTTTTGTTTGTGTTTTTTTTCTTTCTTCATTTTCACTATCTATGCGATACGTTGTCTCCACAATCAGTGGCGGTGAGGCGACACCCGCCCTCGATCCGCGGGTCCGTTCGTTTCTGAGTATTTCTTAATTAATTCTCAATTTTAACTGTTTATTAAAATTGAAATTGGTGCGACGCTGCGGCTGGTGACGCGCTTTGTTTACAGCAAAAATAAAATTGAGCCGTGCCATTGCATACTGATTTCGATATACGCGCCGATCTCAATCCATTACGTTGCCCATCCACAGTCATTGCAAACTCAAACTTGTACATACATACAAATATATTGGAACGGCAACTCGAACATTTTGTAACCAGCGTTATGCAAGCAAAGCGACCCCTCAGCAGCGTGTGCATGCCAAGCAGGGGGCGCCCATTTGTAGATACACACATCTTTAGTTGCGAGTATGCGACAGATAGTTAGTATGAGTGGCCATATATCATCGCATGGATATGATTGGGTCAGAGCAGACTTCACTGCGGGGCATTCTTCACAAATGCCGATTGTCATGCGAATGCGAATGCGAGTACTCGAATCGTACGAGTTTTGTCGACCACATAACATACTTTCGAGATGCTCGCAATGGGCGACAGTTTTGCCTTTTATCTTCCAGTTTAGATCGCCATTTGAAATGCAAATTGGCAAGTGGCAAAAGAAAAGCGATTTCAACAACAATGTCCCCACAATATACAACTACATAGCACACATCATATTCAGACATATGTACATACATAGTATTTACATACATATATACATACATATATATTATCTACTTACATCCATTATCAAACAGGGCAGGCAGCCTTCCTCCCCCTTGTAAGCGATTAGTTTTGTTTTTTTTTTTTGGGTCTCATCTCACCGGCTTCAAGGGCAGTCAGTGTAAATGTATGTATAATTATACAATTCATTTCTGTGACGCACACACTAAGAATGAAATTCTCAGTGACCGGCGAAGGTCGAACACTCTTAACCGCAAGTCCAACACACACACACACACACACACGTCCAAAAACGCAACCCAACTCAGCCAAGCGATCCAATGCGACCCACGCAACAAACCATCTCAAACTCAGCTGACTGATTGCTTGCCATTTTCCTTTCCGGTAAATTTAAGCTACTAAATATACGCATAAATTAATTAGCAGCGCATGCAAATAGACGAATCGCAATTTTTTACAATACGCCTAGCAGAAAATATTCAATTTTTTTTCTTCACCCAATTGTAGACGTGTTCGATTTATTTCTCTGTTACTATAAATATTCTTAAGTGCATTTGCGGTTGAGTTTTGGGTATCTTTCGACGAGAGCCTCTCAAATTCTTTTCGGTTTGCTGAACTGTAATTTGTATGGTAGATTTTTTATATATTTTTAATGATTTCGGTTAAAGATCATCAATGAAATTGACACCCAATAGACATAAATACAGATTGAATTGTTCCCACGTCGTATCGATCAGAAATGAAAATTAATTACGAAACTTTGCAATTGAATATTGTGTTTATTATCGCGACTTCAGTTCTGTGAAAACAAGTTCGATGGCTGCCACATGTTGACTCCAAATCAGACATAATATAATTTAAGCTGAATTGAAATTGCTAAGACTCGAATGCAGCTTTGAAGTAAACAAAAGATTGCTATGATAAAATGCTTTGTTTAATTGCTTTTTTTTTATTATTATTATTTATACATAGAAATCGTAATGTTTATAGACGTCGAATAGATTAACAATTGAGTGCTTTATTATTCGCCTCGTATTATTTATTGCCTTTCATTTTAAATATGAAAATGAATTCTCAACGAAATTAATAAATTTATTGATTCACAATAGGAGGCAAAACTGATCCGAAACTGTTTCCCCAGGCTGGAACACAGTTCACGTTATTTCTATTATCAGATTTTATTAATACGACAAGCAGCTTTGTTTTCGATTAAAAAAATAAGCGAGGGGAGCGGATTTAATAATGATAAAAATCTAATTAAATTCTCATTAATAATCAGATGAGCCTGAAATCGCGATTTAAGGCCTTTATTCAATGTGATAAATAATTTACAATTGAAATTAATTAATATGCCGATGCACTTGCATTGAACCCAGGACCCGAAGCATTAAACGGAATCGCTTCGCAACGCAAAGCGGATCAAATATTTTGCCCCCAATATGATGTTGATGTTATTGAGCTAATGTCAATACATTAATTAAATAGCGTGTACTTTAAATAAGTATTGGTTATGGCCGGCATACGTATGGGAAAGCTGAAATTATCTATTTCAGGCAGAGCATATAAATGGCACAATTAAGCGAAAAAGATGCGCACATTACGTATACGACCAGTGGATGCCCTCTAGCGGGCAGATTGTTAGCTTTCGCTTCTATTTCAACTGTGAAAACAATACGCAGCCAGTCCGAGCCTGTACAGGGTATGTCTGTTACGTATATGCGCATGCCTTAATTATACCCTTTTCTGACCAGTTTTAATAGGCAGTGGCTATAAAGAGTGCCACATTGTGCATGCACAGATATAATTCATTCAACGCATTAACAATAGATAGATATAGAGACGTGCATGTATCGTACAAATATACAGCTAGATACTCGACTAGCTTCTATCGATAGATAGATGGATAGATGGATATAGATAGATATGCACTGTGTGTAAACAATAGAAAAACGCAGCGCGCAGCAGCTGCAAAACATCAGTTGGCGAAAACTATTAGCTACAAAATTGCTCGGGCTGCGTTTCGCTGTGCGTTTCTGGCTGGTTTCTTTGTCAGCTTGCTTGTTGCCGCTTGCGTTGCTCGGTTTGCCAAGTTGCCAAGTTGCCACAAATATGGATATGGATATGGCCCCCTGTTGCTCTACATGGCGATGCCTGGCTGGTGGCTCTCCATACATGATGTAGATACGACTTTGTATATACACATACACGCGATATACATAGACTTTAATTTATATTGTGCCACACACACTCACACACACGCTCACCTGATGATGCTATTATACAAATACCCACTACCACCTGCATACTAATAACGTGCAATGCATGGCATTCCATATGCCAGCCCACCTTGCTTGGCAGCATCGTGACTCTATCAAGACGGTCCTGCTGCAATGCCGCAGACGCTGCTTCCTTTGGCGTCACTAATAGAATTTGGTGCTGCTGAAGCTGATGCGATTAGTTTTTAGTTGCATTGCATAACATGCGGCACATGTGGCACGGCATGGTCGGCGTGTGTCCTTGTTGTGCCACTCGAAGGCCGAAGGCTGCACATAAATTGCGTTTGCTCCTCTGCTATTTATTTTGCGAAACTTAAAAGCGCCAAACGGGCGAGCAGCAAAATTCATTAATTTTCTTTTAATAGTTATGGCTGTGCTAAAAATATATTTTGTTTAAACACTGAGCGAAAGCGAGAGAGTCAGTCTATATCCATACAGATTATACACATTATACTGTACTCGGATCTCTCTCTCTATCTCTCTTTCCGAGCATTGGAATTGCCTTTCCATTGTCTCGTTTTGTTCTTCTGGCTGCAGCTGCTGCTGTTGACGCTGCCTGTCTAGTTTGTGTCTTGTTGTGACGCCTTTGTTTTTTAGCCAACAATACGAGCAGAGGCATAAACACAACACAACACAACACAACAAGAACCAGTCGTTCAGACAGGCGGAATGGTAGTGAAAGCGACGTCAACAAGTGGCTCTAAATGGTATGTGTCCTTTGCGGACAAAGAAGCCGATAGACTGACAGACAGACAGAGAGAGATAGAGAGAGAGAGAGAGAAACAAACTGTATATCCCTTTGGCAAGTCAATCAACGTCGTGCATTGCCTGCTTCCAATCAAGTGCAGGATATAAAGCATCTCGCATTTCCACTCGACGCTACAAAAGCGTCTTCCCTTTCACTCAACAATACGCGCAGCTTATTCAAAATTCTCATCCTGCCGCCCACCAGAGACAGCCAGACAGTCGAATAGACAGTTAGAGCGACTGTAAGACAGACGGACGAAAGTCGAGCACGAGCTGCGCACTGTGCGGAGGTTTCGAAAGAAAAAAAAGAATAAATGTATATTTGAAATAGGTCGACGTTGGAGCCCGTTGCTAATCTAAAGTGTTTTTTGCCCCCATATCAGTTGATTTGCTTCTTTCGCTTTCGTTCAAGTTTTATCTAAATATTTAAAATTGGTTTCGCACCGTTGATGAGGCATATGGTATTTCTATTTGTGTCGCCGATAATAAAGCAAACGTCAAGGCGACGTCACAGCCACAAAGCCATTAAACAAAACCATAAACAACGCACAGCCAAACGGCAAACAAACTTGGCATAAGCACAAGCACAAGCATAAAATGCAAAGAAACTATCCAACTATTCGACCTGGCTGACCATTCCCAATCCCCACCTATAGTTCCAACTCAATTCACGGAATGGCATTCGAATGAGAAGTCACCAAAAGGAACATTTCCCTTAGCTGCTAAAAACTTTTCGCCTTGAATATGTTTTCCTCTAGCTGCATTACTTATGGATATATATGTATATGTATATAGTAGGTAGTATATGTATTTGTGCAGGTTACTCACGTAGCGCGACTTGCGAATGGCAATGCCAATACAGTCCTACCTTGGCTTCAATGAAATCATTGCCAATATTGGGCTTTTTATGAATTTATTGCCGCTGACAACTTTGGCAATTTTTTAATTGTCTTTTATGTGCGGCTCAATGAAACTGACTCTACTTACCATACATACTTATCAGTATCCAATAATAATAATCGCAATAACTATAAAAGGTCAACGGTAGTTCGATTTGCAAGGCATTCGAAGCCATAAAATATGCGAATTCCCTGATTGCCAATAAAGTGTGTGATTTTGTGATCCTTGAATTGAGATCGATATACAAATACAACTACTTAAATAGAATGATACATAATAAGAGTGTTGAAATACATAGAGTAATTTGAATTTATACTTTGTCTATTTATTCAAACGAAGATATAACATAAATAGAAATATTTAGAATGGAAGTAGAGAGTGTTCGATTAAGTTACACGCTTGGCTAAAAAGCTGTGCATTCCATGATAACGACAATGAATTCAAAATAACTTGTTTATGTACCTTGTACCTTCGATCGCATTGTTTCCCCTGTCAAGTGACTCGAACTTGTTCTTCCTCTAAGTAGATAAAAAGCAGTTGTAGCTCATCAATGAAAAATAACAAAAAAAAAAAAAAAATAAAAAGAAAGGGAAGGAAAAAACCAAATTAATAATGACTTGAGACACTGGAAATTCGATCGTTCAATGCTTTCGCTTGGTGTTTTAGGGCGCAAATTATAAAATTTCAGAAATCAGAAACTAAGATATTCTTACTCACTAAACAGACAATTTATAGTCGAAACCTATGCGTGAACTAAGTGCTTATAAACAGCATTGAGGCTGCGCGTTATTTATAATTATAAATTGGTATGCAAAATTACAAATTATATATTTTAAAATCAAGGAAAATTTGCGTAAACAATTTAAATTCGTTTTCTTCGCATGTTTATTTGCAAATTAAACAAAAATATATTTGTTCCGCGAAACCAGATTAACTGGAAGCGAGAAACGATGTACATCGTTTTTGACTTAATATGCCTGGATATGTTTTTGGCGAATTATAAGATCAGATACTCATAAACACACGTCCATTGATCAATTGATTTAGTCAGTTCGCAAATGATTTATGATTATAATAGTTGTGTGTTGCGAAAGTTAATTGTTTGCTGCTCAAGCTGTTCCCCTAGCAATCTTATAGTTGTCAGCAAACTGGTTTTTAGGGTCTAAACTCCAACTGTTCCAGCTGATTGTAAGTAAGATTAGTTATTGACCCGCTTCAATGCAGACGACAGCTCAGCAAGAAAAGCCAAAACGGCCAAATAGAGGTCAGTTATTGCTAGCGGAACAAGTATGCAATCATAGTAGTACAAAGGTTCTTATTGAGTGCCAAAAGTAAAAAAAAAAATACAAATGAAACACATTTTTTGACTATTCATGATGTTGTGCTCTATTTTTTATGTGTGTGTATTTGGATGTTCTGACTCTTTTTTTGTTGTTGTCATTTTATTTTGCCGTAGGTACTCGAGATGTAAGAGGGCAGTCAGGCAATCAGTAAATCAATAGATTGTCGCTTGGCGCGCACACCCAAAAAATGTTTCAATTATGTTACCCACAACAACCGCAGAGCCACAGCAGCAAGAACATCATCAGCGAACTAGACACAGCACTGACAATGCCACAAGCCACCGCTTAAGCATCAGCGGAATCAGAAGCAGAAGCAGCAAAAGCAACAGCTTTCAGCATCACCAGTCGGCAACGCGATTGAAACTCAAGAACCAAACCAAACAGCGACCAAAACCAAACCGAAACCGACAGCAAATTAGCATCGCCATAGCAACAAGAGGACGAGTCCAACGAGAACTAGGAGGAGAACAGGCAGCGGCAACAGGACCAACAACGACAACAACAACAACAAGATGGGTTGCTCGACAAGCGCACTGCACAACTCATCGTCGACCACAGCAGCGCCGGGCGTCGGTGTCGGCGTGGGGGTGGGCGGCGCTCCGAATGCCCCCTTGCCACTGGATGCCAATGAAAAGGACGGCAGTCTGTTGTTTTGCATCAAGTTGCGACGCAGCCGCATGCGCCGCTGCAGCTGTGGCGCCGTTACGTTGCAGAATCAGAACGGCGACGGCAGCACCGGCAGCGCCACCTGCGGCGACAACATAATGTGCAACCAGGTGCTGCTAAATCCTCAGCAGACTAAAAACGAGTCTGACTACGAGAAGGTGAGTGTGCGCACCTTCTGGGTGTATTCACTGTCCCATCCGCTGACCAACCGCTGTTGAATTAACCGCTGCTTTTAATCTTCCTCCGCAGCTAAGCACTGGCAAAAAGGACTCCATTGTAACCGTGGCAGCTCTAGGCAACTTCACCCATAGCGTTGTGCGTCGGGCAACTGGCACTGGCAGTAAGTAGCTCCGATCCAACAATAGCACATGCAACTCTATAAAAACTAATTTTCGTGCGGGGAGTGCGGGATGGAGTGGGGGGGCGTAAGCGCAGTGCAGCTTTAGAATTGCGAGCTTAGAGAACGTAATTTCACGAAAGCAAAATTGTATGCAATTGCCACAATGGCAAATCTTCAAAAAGGGAACGGAATTATGAATTAAATCCTTAGTAATGATAAGCAGAATCTAATCATATTCGTTCGCTCTACATTATACGCTAAACAACAAAAGAGGGGCTAATCCTCTAAAAAATGTAAAAGATTGAGTGTGCGTATACGTAATATACACATATAAAATTAGTTAAAGTCAGTTCTTTAAAGTTTCTAGAGAAAGGCATAGTTATTGTTAGAGACTGTGTTTTATTTTAATTCAAAGTAAATAGTAGTAAGAAAATTCAACAGAAATGAGTTTTGTATGACTCGATAAATTAGTTTTTAAGTGACCGCTAGAAATCATTAAAAGACGCATTATTTCAAGTCCTGATTAATCATGCAGGTGACTAGTCACAATATGTTACTTGTAATTAAAAATAGAGTTGATTTCAATACATAACTTGTATCGACTAAGCTAAATTGCGTAGAAGTTATGTATCATACAATAACAAATATTGTTTTTCATACTACGATTATATGTCGTGCGTAAGCCGATCTCGTTGTTAGAAAGGGCATCCACATTTCTACATGCGGGGAACTGCGCGAAACCGATTAAACTTAAGGGCAGCAGCAAGGGGTGGAGGTAATACGATCTGTGACAAGTCAGCTGGCGCTAGCGCTGGGTTTCTGCTGCCCAAGTGCAGCTGTTTTGCGTCGACTCCAATTAACGGCTTGTCCAGAGCTTCGGGCCTCTGAGCTTCGCATATCAATAGTGCGCGGGAGACGCGTACAGTAGCAACAGACGACACAGCTGCACTCCAAAGAGAGCGAACAGCTGCACTAGTGTGTGTGTATGTGTTTGTGTGTGAAAGCGAGAGCGAGATTATAGTGCGCTTTACTTCGGACGAAACTTGATCGCGCTCAGCAACGAACGAACCGACTGAGAGCGTCGTTTATCGTCTGCACTCTCTCGTACGCTCGGTCTCGCTCTCTCCTGCACTGTGACTGTCGTCTGGCTCTGTGTTGTTTGCACCCCGCGTCCCTCAACCAGAAAAACCATTGGATCGCACTAGCTGCCAGACACTTCAAAGCTCGCACTCGCGCAACAGCTGCTCGCCATTTATGGAGTCAGTTGCTTTGAATTGGTTCGTCGTGTCGGTCGTTAAACGCTTTCGTAACGGGACGCTTATACGGTGCGCCTTGGTGCTTCGGGTCTGTCAGCTGCCGTGCACAAAAACAATACAATAATAATAATACATAGCAATAATAAAATAATAAAAAGGAAAACAGAAACTGAAATAATACAATACAGACAGAAACACACTGTGTGTAATCGGCAATCGTCACATACAAACACGAAACACACACAATTTTCGACTGTCGACAAGTCGCCCGCGTTATGCAAATGCAAAACGCAGAAGGTGAAGGCGTTCAAATTCAAATTTACATTCAGATTTAGACTCTAATTCAACAGCAGGCGCAGCCGCACACAGTTTTTTAGCTAGCAAGCAACAAATGCAGGGGGCGCGATTCGCGGGCGTGTCACTATCGCCAACGAGTCGCCAACAGCAGCAGCAGCAACAACACAAGCAACAGCCACAGCAGCAGCCTTAGGCACTTGTTCGTTCTACACGCTGTTGCAGTGGCCTAATGCGACGCCACAAATTTGGCAAGAAAAGCCGTGCAAGTGAACTGCAACGTGTATTAGCCAGGGCCAACCAGTTGAGAACCCAAATCGAACGCAATTAAAGCTTATGACACCACCAAAAACAACACCAACAACAACGACGCATTGCGATTGTGTGGCACGTACAACGAAAAGTATCTAGAAGATCGCTGCAATTGGCAAGCGAGTGTGCGATGTGTGTGTGAGTGTGTGGAAAAAAACAGCTCAGCGCCGCATAGCGAGCCAAAATAATCCAACAACAAATATCAAATAAAAAAAAGCAGCAACAATTTATACACAATATCGAAAAAGTGTTAAAATTCAAAATAAACTTCACAACTAAGTGTGCCAACCACAGCAACGCAACGACAACGACAACAACTGTAACTGTGCTCCAGCGACTAGAAGCTAGAAGCTAGAAGCTCGACGCTTGAAGCTTGAAGCGTGTAGAATTAGATTTGTCTGGCGATCCACAGGTGTATATATGTATATCTATGTCTCTGTATCTGTCGGTATCCGTATCTAGGCATGTATTGTATTCGCATATCTATCTGTTGCCGTAGTAGCTGGCGTGTATTTGTGTGTCTGTCGGTGCGTTTTCATTCTTGAATTTTGTGAGTTGTGCGCTATGTGTGCGACTATTTGCCAACTGCATTCGCCAAATGTGTGCAAAACTGCCTCATTAACATGTTTGGCGCTGTCAAACAAATGTGCAAGCCATGCCATGCTAACGGGCAACAACATCAACGGCTAACGACCCATCGCGCTGCGCCGCAATGCCAATAACAACTAATGAGAACGACCCACAACAACAGAATGAAAACATCGAAAACAACAACAATCAAGAAGGCTGCGTATTTATATAAAACATACTACGCGATATACTATACTTTTATTTTGAGTCGTTCGTAGTCAGTTTATTAATTTTTACTTACCGCTAAAAAAGATTCACATGACAATCTGGTTTGTGCTACACGCGACTACGACGATCTTTCCGACCACACACACACATACATGGGCGCCATAGGTGTGTGCGTCGATGAGCGTTGCCAGAGCGTGCGAACTACGAGCGATCGGCAGCAATCAGCGTGCGCTCTAAACAATAACAAAAGAAAGCGCAAAGCAAAGAAGAAAAAAGCACAAAACGCGTTCAAGGGGCGCCCACGCAACGGCGCCAAAACATCAATCAAAGCAAAATACACAAAAGCTACAGCAAAACAAACTAACAAGAGAAATGAAAACAAAACATTAAACAAACTGAAACACACACACACACAGGCACACAAAGAACGACTGTCAAAGAGGGCGTCGCAGATTAAATACCCTTTTTGTAGAGAACTATCAATTAGATTACAACATCAATCATTGGCCCATTTCCACTGAGTACCGACTGAATGCAGTTAAGCTATTGAACCTATAAAAGTCTATTAATTAAATTAGTCTCTCAATGAGTTGCACGAATAAAACCGGTGAAGCTCGTTAAGCTGTTGAATTCATTTGCAATAAATACTCGATATCATTAACAGTGAAGTTGGCGAAATATATTTCTGAAATTGTGAACACAATGAATGCACAATATTATTATACATCATCATATGTACGGCTTACGTTTATGTTGACAAAATGGGGTTTTAATTTATAGTGCGAATTGTGCAATATATATATAGTGTAAATTGTCAGCTCAATTTTTGGAGCATTTATTACACCTTCGTAACGAATTTGAAGTCTCGCTGCGAAAAGAGTATTTGCAAATGCATCAATGACAAAATGAGGCTGTCGATTAATTATGTGCGCCTAATCCCCGCCAGCCAGCAATTGCCACAGTCAGGTGTCAAGTGCCAAGTAGCAAGTGGCAAGTACCAGAGTTTAGTATTAATTACAGGTATGCACGACGGCTGTGCAAAACAGAATTTGAAGTTGGCAAACAAATGGGAAATTTAAATCGGAAACGAAAACGAAATAGAAACAGAAAATGCAATCAATTGAACTGATTGCACCCTTTGAAGTGGTCGACATAAATCGCTTCTTATGCCTACAAGTTGTCGCATTAAAATTCGATTTTGCGGCTTTACAGGCTCAGTCGTAATATTCGTAGTCTGTTGGCTGTAGTTGTTGCCCCGGCCCGCTTCGCTGCCCGAAAGCCACGTGAAGCTATTCACAAATATTGCGAGTCGCAGAGATTAGATTAAAGAGCAGTCAGTCAGGCCGAACTGTCCGCTAATGTCAATATGGCGACACTGGACTTGGCGACATGTCCATGCCCACTATCAACTATCAACGGTGATGATCGCCGTTAGGTTAGATAAGTAATGCCTCGGGGGCAAGTTTCGCATTTCACATTTCGGTCTTGGACGTAACACGAGCAACGTGCCCACCACATACATCTATGCACAACAGGCCAACTACATATTATAGCCAACCCACTCTCTCTCTTTCTCTCTCACTTACACTCTCTGTCGCTCTCTCTCTCTCTCTCTCTCTCTTTCTTTCTCACCCTCTGTCCTCAGCACTCACATTTCTCCTGGCACTAAGGGTATTACCTATATAGGTAGATGTAGATTGTGCACGCGTTTTGTTTTCTACTTGATTATTTATATTTATTTGTTGCCCTATCTGTGTGTTGTAGTCCATTTAAATGTGTGCGCTCTTCTTTATGGAATCGCATTATGCGCCTGTGTTTCAGTTTCAGTATCTGTATCTCGGATATGTGTGTGTGCGGGGCCTAAACATCTGAATACTATGAGCAAACTCGCCTGATATTATCTTATCACAAATTAATTGGTTGTCATGACAACGGCCCAAGGCGCAAAAGACACTGCCAACTAACTGACCGGCCAATGCCATTTCAACAATGCTCTGCAACATTATTTACATAACTACTATCGATAGTTTATGGCACTTATATAGAATAGTTTATAAAATTATTTTTATGACGGCCATAAATTGTTGGCAATTTGTGTAAACTGTTTTTTACAAGCTCCAACACAATATTTATACATTAATTTCGTTATGATAATTAATTTGATTTTAACACTCAATCAATCGAGAAATCTTCAGCTCATATCAACCGGAAATTGTCAGATCCCAGAATTTGTTTAAATAAATATTTTGCAAGCTTGTAACATCCGCTGCGGATGTTAATTCCTGTCAAAACTCACGTCTTACAAATAATTAATTGTTGTTGTTGTCAATATTGATTTGACAAATAATCCAAATTATTTATATCGACGACGTTTGGACAATAGAACATGTTCTCTGCCATAATACAATCATATTGCCCTGTGCATGTAACTGTTAAGTAGTGAACTCACAAATTCATTTAACATCATAAATATGTAACAAAGTTTGAAAATTTGTGCGGAAATTCAATGAATCGCAACTCCCTCAAGCTGTGGCACACTTTATTGAATTTCTCAGGATTGAGCCTTAAGGTCAAAATTCTGTGAAAATCATTTTACGATACTTTTATAATTGGCTTCCTTTCATCCAGCAAACGGTATAAATTAAGCAGTTGCCCTCTACTTCTGAAGCAGTCTTGTTGTTTAACAAGTTTGTGTGATTCCTTCATTTATTAGCTCAAATTGACGAACATACTCTTTAAGGTCTTTGATGTATTTGACGTTACATTGTAGTGCATTCAATTTAGTTATTGTTGATCACCAATAAGCACAAATAATTGAGGCTGTAATGAGAGTAGCTGGGTCCAAAAGGGTCGACTGTTTGGCATGTAGCGCACAGCGCGGTCGCTTGTGGTTTCAGAATCCGTGCGAGAATTATCATCTGGCAAACAGTTTTTCATAACGGATTAGTGCGGACGTTTCGCAGTGCTCTGTTCTGTTCTGTTCTGTACTGTTCTGGTCTAGTCTATTCTTTTCTGTGCGGAACTGTTGCAAGCAGTTGGATCGTTGTTGCTACGCATTCATAATTTCACTTTGAATAAGTACAATTTGAATTTCATTAAAGTTTCGTTCGTTTCGCTGTTTGTTTGTTTGTTTGTTCGCAACAAGCAAACTGTGGTCGCTTTTCAACTGTAAATGTGAATTGTGAATGTGAACTGTGAATGTGAATGTAAATGAAACAGTAACTGTAACTGTAACCGTAACCGTAACTTCAACCATAACTGTGCTCCTGTTTGTCGAGCAGTTCAATTTTAATATTGCCTGCAGTGTTTGCTCAGTGTGTGGTGGCCATGCTGCATACTCGTAAATAAGCCAAGTGCTAATCGATCAAAATCAAGCGCACCTTCAATTCCACCTCGAAGCCAGTTAACCAGACCTTCATCGAGCATCCATCCATCCACAGGCAAACTTGTGTACACTTTACACACTAATGAGCCAATAACTGTTGCCAGTGTGAGCGCTGTGTGTGTGTGTGTGGCTGTGGGCTGTGCGCTGTGTGTGTTCGTGTGTGTAACATGAGCCTTAATGTGAGCAAGTGTTGTAAGTATTTGCAGCCAGGCGCCACTTCTAGACCCATTCAGTGAAATTCCCGCACCCCGAGAGACGCTTTAAGTTTAAGTTGAAAGTTCGGCCCGAAGTGTGTGTCTGTGTGTGCGTGCGTATTTGTGAATTGTGTATGCTCCAAATAGTTGTCGTTGTCAGTAAATGTTTGAGAATAAACTCCGAAATTAAACATGGCCACAGAGCACAAGTCTCTGAGCAAGGGCTGCGCTGTGCTGCGATAGAAACCAAAACCAAACCAAGCCAAACCAAACCAAAAGCAAAGCCAAAACCAAACCCTGTTGCTTGTCGACGTCAGTGGTCGGCTGCTGCTGTCGCTGCTGCTGCTGCGGCTTTTATCTAAACAATTTATCGATTTTCGTTTAGATTACAACGCGCGTACCGCTAGCCAGTGAAACTGAGGCGAGCGGACGCTAACAACGATAAGATACACACTGGCCCAGCCAGCCAGCCAGCCTGTATTTATTTGAATATACGCAAATATTTTCTCCTATATAAGTTGTACATAAATATGGTAGACTCGTATGTACTCGAATATATTGGGTGTATATAAATATGTATGGGTCTGATATGAGTAGGAGTACGCGTAGTACTCGCTATTCAGTTCCGCATGTTTATGTTTCAGGGCTATTTTTGTTCATAAATACTCATAGATAGCTGCGACCCGAACTCACCATAGTCACAGACAGATATATAGATACATAGACGTAGTTATGCATGTGGAGCAGGTTATCATTACGCACTAATTGTCTGAAATCAATGCCAAAGCAGATAAACAGCCGGCCAACAGGCAACAGCCACAACAAGAACATCAACAACAAAAACAATAACAACAACATAAATGACAAATTAACATGGTGCCACGAAAATAATCAAAAGCGATAATTATGTTGAATATTTGTAGTTAATTTGCAAAGTCAGCGAAAAAATCAAGAAAAAAAAAACACAAAAACCAACAAAAAATCAGCAATACAACAAACTCGAGCAAAACAATATAAAGAGACCGACGAAAAAGGCGAACAATGATTATATCAAGCCCCAGCCAGCCAGCAAACCTGTCTGGCACTGGGACGTCGTCGTCGTCGGCCCACATGAGTGAAGAAAGCGTCGAAAGTGATTGCAATTGTGTGGGGACGAGTGCGGGAGCGGGGGCGGGAGCGGCGGCGGTAACGGGAGCTAGTGCGGCGGCTCTAATGATGGGCAGGGCGGCCAGACAAATGCAAACGCCAGCCATGGAGGCAGATACATCAACAACAACAACAACAACCACAACAACAGCAGCAGCAGCTACAACAAGCAGAGCTTCATTAACGCGTCCGGCCTCCGAGTCCGAGCTGCTTGTGGGTAAGCCGATTGTCTGCAAGTGTGTGTGCGTGTGCGTGTTAGGGGCGTGGGACGTGGGCGTCGGCAAGTGATGATGATGATGCTGAGGATGATACTGTGATGATGGGCAGCGAAGGGAGATGAGTCGGAGATGGCAACGTGCGTGTGCCTGTTATAAAGTGTTTTAGAAATGCCAACGCTTATAATTAAATAAAACGTGCGACTAGCGTAATGAATGGTTAGCTCGTGTCTGCTCCGATGTGGCGCTCTCTCTCTCTCTCTCTCTTGTATCGCACTCACTTTGCGCGTGTGTGTGTGTGTGCTGGAGCGTCTTTCGTGTGCGTGCGGCCATTTGCCAAAGGCTACCCCAAAAGTATGCAATACATTTGAGGCGATGCGCGCTGAAATGTAGCATGCTTTTCAGCGCAACAATTTGCTGCACAATTTCTTTCGTACAATCAATTGACCCCTCTCTCTCTCTCTCTCTCTCCCTCTCTCTCTCTCTCACTCTCTCTCGCAGCAGCTTAAGTCAACGATTCGCTCACATCCTTAATCTGTCTTTGCAGGCACTGGCACATCGGGCACCAGCTCATCCGGTGGCGGTCGTCCTGGTCACCGCAAATCCTCGCTGGCGCTGGCACTTACGCCCGAGGATGAGCCAATGGATGTCTATACGGTAAGTGAACTTGAGTGCGAATTCGAGTGCTCTGTCAATACTGATGCTGTGTCTGCTCTGCTCTGCTCTGAGCGTCATTATTTTGTTTTCTGGCCCTGGGCCAGAGTTTTGCGGGGTGGGCAGCGGACGGCAGCGCGCACATGTGTGTTACGTCTATGATAAGATATCTTATCACACAGCGCTCGCAGCCTGTTATATGATGGCAGCGCTCGCCAATGCTCGTCCAACAACAATTATTTTCCTATTTATTTTTTTTGCCTTTTGGTTTTTTGTTTTTGCATTTGTTTTCCTGTTTTTTACATTTGACTTGGCTGCGCTTCTTTAAATAGCCGCGTCTCGAGGTGTGTATATGTGTGTGTGTGAGAAGAGCACAACACTTATGAGTGTATGTGTGTGTGTGTGTGTGTGTGAGTGAGTGTGTTTATTGAGTCGCACATAAACAATGCGCCGCCAGAGAAATCAAATCAATTAACATTGAAGGTGGGAAATCAAAAAGTAAAGAAATAGATTAACCCGCCGCTTTGTCAGCCAGCTACTCGTAGCTGTGGCCCCACTGTCGACTGCCAATTGACTCAGTCAGTCACTCGAAGTCACAGTCGCAGACGCGTTTCGATCGCAAAACCTGTGAAAAATATATTCAATTTGATTTCTAGACGAAATTCGTACTTATACATAACTCACGACGCGGCACAAAAAAAAAAAAAAAAAAAAATACAACAAAATTAATACAAAATAGAAAAAACCAACAAAAGCGCGATTTTGTCCCATATTCCCCAAAACTGGATTTATTTCAAAAATAATTTCAGTGGAAAATCTTTGACATTTGTGGAGCCACAAAAAAAAAAATGGCTTACGCAAACACGCTGGCATTGTTGTTGCTATTGCTGCTGGATTAGAAGGACATTTTGATTATAGGACTAGTCGATTGACAACGACTACGACTACGCGAACAACATCGACAACGACAACGCAGTCAAGTGTTATTATTATTGTACAACGTGAAGTAGCTTGAGTGAGTGATTGAGTGCTATTGTATAATTAGCAGAATGCGCAATTGTTTGCCAAAAATTGCGAGTATTTTTCGCAGCAAATCGTCGTCGGCGGCCGGCCATTCAAATGAGTCGGACGGAGACTCCGATACAGATCGCTATATCATAGCAAAATCAACAGAAGCAACGGCTGTAGCAGCAGCAGCAGCGGCAGCGGCCACAACAGCGACAACAACAACAGGGGCAGTCACAGCAGAATCTGATCAACTGCTCGATAATGACAATAAAAAGCCGCAACAGCAACAACGATCGGCAGCCAAAGCGACGACAACGACGAGAACGACGACGGTAACGTTGTGCGCTGATGACGTCGATAAGAACCGGCAGATAAGCGCTGTTAGCACAGCTAATTCTAATGGCTTTAATTTAGAGCAAAGTCACAAGCAGCGCAACAGCAATAGCATTAGCAATAGTAGAAATCCAACGGCGACAAATGGCAGCATCCGGCAAGTGCACGACAAGAATTTGGACACGGAAACGAAGGTACCTGGCGTTGAAATTTCATTAGCAACGCCACTGGCAGCGATGCCAGTGCCGATGCCGATGACGATGTCGATGCCAATGTTGAGCAACTCCAGCAAAACGCCCGAGCAAATAGAACTGGAGTACGAGGCGGTTGTGGCAGCGGAACGCGGCGACGTAATGACGCCGTTGCCACGCGACCCAAGGCCACAGGGAATGGCCTTTATAGCAGGAGCTGACGTTGGCCGTGGGGGAGGCGGTGGAGGTGGATGTGGAGGTGTGAGCAGCGGTGTCGGACGCAATATGCAGCCGGAAATAGCCGAGGCCATACGCAATCTGGACACACAGTCATTGCGCCTGAACAATCTCACACTGGAAGATAGATGTCAGCTCACGCAACGGGAGCAGGAAAGCAAACCGGATGACGACCCAGATTACGTGGTGCTGCGCCGTCCACAGAAACATCATACATTTGATCGCCAGTGTCGCAGTTTGTACGAGCGCCGACTCCACAAAGGACCCAAACTCCATCTGTGGGTGGGCAACGGCAAGAAGCCATCGACGCAGAGTGACGATGACGAGTTGAAAACGTTTCAGGTATTGGTGACAGCGCATTCCAGTAATTAGGACAGCTTGACAGGCTCCATAAAATAGCTGAAATGTGTGGTCTCTTTTTTTATTTACGAACTGATAGTCCGCAAAGATAGCCAGCCCAGTGAGACAGCAATCGGAGAACTTCAAGTTCAACAACAGCTGACATATTGTCAGAGTCATTCCCATTTCCGTTTACGTTATTGAAGCGTGATTGATCTTCCGTCATTTCGTAAATCGTCAAAGTCTTTCGACATTTGCTATTACAATTGAACGAATTGATGAATTGCTTACGAATACTCTAAATATACTTTTATGAATATGTCAAAGATTCAATGTCCAAGTAGATTTGGACAGTGCATGAATTCCATTCACGCAAAAACATTTCATTGAGTTTCAATCGGCTGCAAAAGAACGAATACTTCAGAGTTAAGAAAGAGCCAAGTGCTTTAGAAAAAGAAACATTGTTTCAATCAATAAGGCACAAATCTCAAATCAAAATGACTCAATCATTTAGTTCAGCAACCTCTTTAAGCCATTTGGCAAACAGAATGAGCTTTTCAACTTTTAAGGAATCTGACAAGCAAAATTGTCCAAACATTTTTTGTTGCAGATAATTTGTCAGAACAGTGAAATGCAAAACTTCCAGGCGTACAAGAAAAGTAATTGTGATACCTGTATCAAAGGATGCTGGCATTTGAATATCCGTCACATACTCGCATGACAAGCAAATACTCAATTATTCATATGTTTGCCATCTAGGAATTAATAACAAGCAGCCTTCTCATGTATATTACAGTGCGTTTTAAATTGTTGCGTATTTGCTTTAAAATGCACTCGCGCAAAGAACTCGCGCACTTCCAGGTCATAAAATTTAATGCGCTCGCAAAATATTCGTACTCTGAGGGCATAGACAATGTTTATGTGCAGCTAATGGCAATTTTGATTTATGCTTGGCACAAGTACTACTACTGATGCGATGTTGGGGTTTACGATTATCGATTTTGAAATCAACGATTAGCATTTGTAATTGGAAAAGACGGTTATAAATAGTTTTGAATATGGGGGTTCCTTTTGATGTCAGCTTGTTTTTCCATTACCGAATTGACACACATCACGCTTACGCAGCCGTATATTATCCAGTATCCCAGCAGCCAGTGAGGTGTGCGTGTTTTGGGTGCGTTGTTCGTGTGTGTGCATAAAATCCCCGATTTTCACATATCGCATTTATTCATACGAGCATAATAAATCTGTAGGCCAAGTCACCAATACGGCAAATGGCACCCCAGCAATTTTCTGTCGGGGCGCAAGCAATTTTATTTTAATTTATCATCATTTGAGCGACACACAAATACACACACACCACACACATGCACACACACCCACGCGTACGCAAAGAGTGAACACAGCCTCATACACTCGTAAACTGACACGACACAGACTGAAGCCCGAGTTAAGCCCTCTTATTTTGATGGCAAAGCCAGAGCGCTGTAGATTTTTATTAAATTTTACACGTTGTTTCACCTGCTCTCTTTCTCTCTTCACTTCACTTGCTCACCTCCCCATGTTTTGACTTGTTGTTTTGCAGCGAAATCTCATGGACTTGAAATATCCAACCGTGCTACCACCGAATCCTCAACTTAAGGTAAGCTGACACGTGCCACCCGACTACAACTCAATATCTGAGCATCATCTCTATACGAAGAATCTAAGTCCAACAACCATTTGCCATGATGGCTGTCCTGTCCCATTTGACTAATGTCGATTCGCATGTCAATTCGTTCATTCGTTCGTTGCAGGCGCTTTTAGTTTTTCACAAATCGGATAGCATCTGCGAAGTGGTCACCTTGGCCTGTCAGCGCCATCAATTGGACGTAACGCTGGTCAAATCCAAGGAGGAGGCACTGGACACTCTGCAGAAGTCATATGCCACAGCGCAGTGCTATCACCTAATTATAATTGATGCGCGCTCCACAAAAGGTCTCGATGCCGAGCACATTGCAAGGTGAGCGACGCACAAAGTGCGAGGGCGACGTTGCGTATACGTGATATAGTGCCTTCAGCTGGCACGACGCAACTACACTATATATATGTAATGCTCACTAACTTTGGGCTTTGAAACTTGTATCCTTGACAGAACAATACGTCACACACATGGCCATCATTTAACGACAATAATTGCGGTCTGCAAGAAGAGGTAAGTGGACATTAAGCCGTAACGACGTCGACACCTTGAGCGACAGACAGTATTTAACGAGTTTTCGTCTTTCTTCTCCATCCTTCAAACACACAAACAGTTTCTTTGAAAAGGATGACGCGCTAATTGCTCTATTGGACGCTGGCGTTAATAGAGTAAGTTTCCACTTGAATTGCCCCGCCACACCCAAGGAGCTGAGTAAATAGCAATCCGTCTTTTCCTCGTTTTTGCGTTTTCTTGCAGTGCATTGCCGAGACAACCAACTTGGCTATGTGCAGCGTGGAACTGAAGCAGATACTGCACTCAATCATACGGCCCCATAATGTCATGTCCACTCAACAGGTAAATGCAGCGCGCAATCGAGTTAATGCGATGCCCAGGCAACCAGTTGGGTGCCCCGGGGCAACCAGCGCTGCAGTTCGTCAGACCCGCACGTATTAATTCAATTAAATGGCGTAACGTTGCTTGCGTTTTAATCAAATTGTAAATGTAAACCGCAAGCCTTTCACTCACCCTCACCCTCTTCCAATCGTAGGCCCTCTATACGGCCCTGCATCGGCTAAAGGAGGTGGTGCTCATCACGGACGACTTGCTGCGCATACAGTACGCGAATCGTGCCACAGAACGGCTGCTCAACATGCGGCTGGTAAGTTCTACGGGGCTCGTGCACTGTTTATGTCTAGGGGCAAGGTGCATCGTACAACATGCAACATGCAACGTCACTAATGGGATTTCCATTTTACATTTTCCATGAACGGCACACAACAGGACGAAATAATTAGTAAGCCATTAGCCGACATCTTCGTCTCGGACCTGTCGACCATCAGCGAGCAGGGCAAGAGCATTAAGGAGTTTGACGGCATACTGACGGTGCGCCGCAAGAACCAGGAGGGCATTCCCATGCACGTGCGTGTCGTGCCTGTGGCCTGCATTGGCAGGTGAGCGCAGCACACTAACACTGAGGATGCAGCTTAATTGTAAAACTCGTTTCCACTCTATCTCTCTGTCTAGTGCACCCACACATTTGATTTTCAACTTTGATATACCCGGCGGCGGTATGGACTTCATAGCGACGCTGCCACAGCCAAAGGAGGCGCCACGTGGCTCGCTGCATTCGGTGCGTCGGTGCAGCTTTGATGTGCGCTCCATTGCCTCCGACGGACTGCGACGCACCAGCCTGGCAAAGCTGACATCGCTGCCACTGGAGGCGCCCATTACCAAAGTATGACTCCACTTAGTGTATACCCAATTGGTTTTGACGAAAAACTGTTGACAGACCTCCAGCCACATACCCCCATCCTTTCCATCCCTCATCTGACCACATCCGAATGCTTACTGTGCCCATGTGCCGAATACTAAATTATCGTCCGTGTCCGTGTCCGTGTCCGTGAACGTGTCCGTGGTGTTTGTGTCCGTGTATGCGTATGAGCGTGTGTGTGTGTGTCTCAATTTCGTTCAGCATTTAGCCAGAGCCAAACAACAACGCACTAAAAACACAGTGCACACGTACACACACACATGCATACAAACACCCACTGACACAGGCAACAGGAAATTTAAGGTGCATTGAAGCTGTGCGCAATTAGTTCGAAAGCTCGTTCGATAACTCGTGATTAATCGAATTTCCAAGTGGCGCATTTATCGAACTAAGAGTGTGCACAACTCCAATGGCATCAAGAGATGACACTAATTTGTTAATAATTCGTAACTAATGGCACACTGTTAATAATAATATTTGCAAATTATTTAACACTTACTAATACTCAACAAAAAAGAAGAACAATATCTCAGTCAGCCAAATTTATTAACAAAACAGTCAACAACAACAACAACAACAGTTCCAAATTGCACATTGCACAAGACTAAAACTATTGTTTTTACATTGATTCTCTTTTTATCTCTTATTTGTTATGTTCTCTTTTTACTTTTATGTTATGTGTGTACTTGAACAACTTGAACCAACTCTCATGCTAAAACTCAACACACACAATAATAATGATTGTGGTTAATGATAATACATAATAATAATGATGGTAATAATATTGTAATTGTACATATGAACTGGTTCCGTTCGTTCGCACGTTCGCTCGCTCGCTCGCTCGTTCGTTTGTTTTGCTCGCTGCGCGTCGCTTATAACAAACAATAAACAAATGTATAAAACAAACTGAAAACAATCAATCAAATCAAATCAAATCAAATCAAATCGAAACAAACCATAAAAATGAATAAACAAAACGATCAACAAACTCTGGTCAAAACCAACACACAAACTGCGCACTCGCACTTTAGATAATCAATTTACTATCACAAGTACAGGAGAATTGTTCAGCCGACGAGGCACGCCTCATCGACAAGGTCTTGGAGTTCCTCAAACGCGAGGGACTCTACAGTCCCCAAATGAAAGAGATACGCACCGATGATCCCATCGCAACCGATCTAATTGGCGCTCTCTTAACGGTGAGCTAGACAATCCCCATCTCCTTGCTATCCCCATCTCTGATGACACTTTGCTCTTGCAGGGCCCCAGCGTCTACTCGTCCCGTCGCAGCTCGAATGACTCCATCATCCGCACTGGCAACTCTACGCGCACTGCGATTGTGCCCGCCAAGATGAAGGTAAGTTTGTTGTGTACCCTCGTACAATATCGAATTGCGATCATACTGAATTTGCGTTTTTATTCTGGTCTCAGGCAAATCCCATTGTCATGGAACTGCTTGATGAATCTCTTAGCTGGGACTTTGATATTTTCAAATTGGAAGAGATCACCGATTACCATCCACTGCTGTACTTGGGCATGGAAATGTTCCGGCGCTTCGATGTCTTTGCCACCCTGAATATTGATGAGAACGTTTGCAAGGCCTGGCTGGCCGTTATCGAGGCACACTATCATAAGAGCAACACATATCACAACAGCACACATGCCGCAGATGTTATGCAGGTGCGTCAATGCCATATGCTTATCTCTCTGCCAAATATTATCACACTTGTTATCCATTTTGTACAGGCCACGGGCGCATTCATCACACAGCTGGCCAACAGGGATATGGTAATGGATCGCATGGACGAGGCCACGGCCCTGATTGCGGCAGCGGCCCATGATGTCGACCATCCGGGCCGTTCGTCGGCCTTCCTCTCCAACTCGAACAATCCGCTGGCCATATTATATAACGATCTTACGGTGCTGGAGAACCATCATGCGGCCATCACCTTCAAGTTGACTCTGGGTAGGTTCAAAGTCTGAAAGTTAAATGCCTGTTATGATAGCAATTTGATAATCGCAGGTGATGACAAGATCAACATATTTAAGAACCTCGATAAGGAGACGTACAAGTCGGCGCGCAGCACCATTATCGACATGATATTGGCCACCGAAATGACGCGTCACTTCGAGCACTTGGCCAAGTTTGTTAGCGTCTTTGGCAGCGAGGTTGAGCCGCGTGAGGTGAGTGCGAAATGAAACATACATTGGCTATGGCAATGCTAAACATTTGTTTGATGGCAGCTGGTGCAGTCGGAGGAGGAGACCTCGATACTCATGCGTCGCATGCTCATCAAGGTGGCCGATGTGAGCAATCCCGCCAGACCTATGCAGTACTGCATCGAGTGGGCGCGACGCATTGCCGAAGAGTATTTCATGCAGACGGACGAGGAGAAGCAGCGGCACCTGCCCATCGTGATGCCCATGTTCGATCGTGCCACATGCAGCATACCAAAGAGCCAAATTGGCTTCATCGAATACATTATACAGGACATGATGCACGCCTGGGACAGTGAGTTCATTGCCAGCTTAAAACGTATCAGATTGATTCAATGATGTCTTTCTTTTGCTGCAGGTTTCATTGACATGCCACAGCTGATCACGTGCATGCAGATCAACTACTCACAATGGAAGAAATACGATGAGCAGGGGGTAAACACGCTGGCCGATATTATGGCCAAGCAGCCCCCTGTTGGCAACAAGCCGTCCAATTCCAAATAGCATACGGCTTTCCGGAGAATATTCTCGGGTTTTCTGAAGCCGCTGCCGGCCCAGGCGCCTGCCACATCCACAATTGGCGAGAACGAAATGGAGGACATGCTCTAGTGCCGGCGCAGCCGGCCCAGGAGCTGCAACTTGCGTCGCACTCTCTCGGCATAGATCTTGTTCTTGTCTTCTTGTCGTTTGTTGCATACATATCTCGACTAAATAACGCTTCCACTGCTGCGCTGTGTATGTGTGTGTGTGTGTGGGTGGGTGTATATGTGTGTGTGTGCCAAAGATGAGCTGAGGTGGGCAACGGAATACCGCATCGCATCACATTACACGTACACACGCAGGCTAACAAATACAAAAACTGTCGCAAATGTTTGAAGAGCAAAAGCAAAAGAAAAAGAAAAACAAACAAAAATTATTGGGCTGGACTCAAAATTTAATATTTAAGTAACATCACAAAAATTTGTATGTATACGTTAATGTGCGTGAGTGTGCGTGTGTGTGTGTGTGTGACTGAGAGAGGGTGTGTGTATGCGTGTGTCTGTCTGTCGTTTTGGTATAAATAAATACAAAATACAAAATACAAATACAACTGCAACAACTAGCAAACATAGTGAAATCCTTCTGCGCCTCCCAGTGAGGAGCGGGCAGTGAGGCGTGCGCTCAAGAGTACCTAAAATGGTATAAAAGCATAATCAACACATGCATGCATGCATATGTAGTACATAGGCTGTATCTGCATGTGTCTCTACTCCCCCCACCCTTTCACACACGATGACAATCTCTATTAAATGGCATAAATATCTATCACATAGTTTATATGTCCAACTATTTAAAATTAAGGCGAAATATCAAGGCCATAGCTTGACGACGGCTGTATGGGTGTATCAGTGTGTGTGTGTGCCAGTGCTGTGCCAGTGTGCGTGTGTGTGTAGCTGCATGATTCGCCAGGGACAAGAGAAATGAAATGATTCAAGTTCAGAGCAAACGAACTATTGTTAGTATTAGACATCTACATACATTTGTTATGTGTATCTAAATGCTATAACTATATACATAATATATCTGATTAGCAAAGCAACAACAATTCGAATCCACAAAACGTAACGTGTGAAATTCTATGGGGCCCGTTACAAATACCTTCTATCTACACAATATGAACTATCCAATATACCTATGATTAATATTGATGTTAATCTATGAAGAATCAAGCGACATGCAAAAACATTTATAATTAAGTGAATCCTTTTTGAAATCTTTTTTATCTAATTGACTGAACAAATTACATATTATATATAACAAGTAAATTAATACGAATCGATAATACGTTCTTGTTAAAACAGAAAACAAAATTGAAATGAAATGAAAAACGTATAGTAAATAAATGAAAGCAAAAGCAGAATAATAAGTATATGATGATATATACAATTTATATACAACTTTTACGAAGCATAAGCATATTCAAAGAATATATTTATATATTACTATTATTATATATGTATGTATGTATATATGTACAACAAGTGTGTGTGAGTGCGTGCTTGTGTGTACGCGCGGAACACTATATATCAAAGAAAATTCAACATTCACACTGTTATTTGTATGTGTTATAAACATTTTTGATACAGTTTACAAACGCCACTCCGCAAAGCCAAGACCCCCAAGATAACAAATTTGTGAAGCGATATTCCAAGTTTTCTAGACCCACCACAGCCACACATACACACACACACACACACACACGCACAACACACACATATCCGCATACAGACAGAGACGGCACACAAATACAGATAGATAGATATACGTGTGCATATATACATACATTTATTGTTGTTAATGTGTGTGTTTAACGTACGTTTGTGTATGTATGATAATGACATGCATACGCATCTTAATAAGTATTTACAAAAGAAAAAACAAAAAAAAAACAAAAACAAAAAAAAAACCCCAAAATGAAAGCGAAAAAGAAACAATTATTTTTAAATACGAGCTCTTTAAACAAATGCATCAAAATTTCTATTACTAATTACTTACAAGTAGATCGATCCAGTTTGTTTGAAAACAAAACGGAAATCTTTATACAAAACTACATACATACTTACGTATATTTGTTACTACATCTGTTTGCTCCTTGCAGGTTAAGGATTATAAATGTTAAGATTTAGTCAAATTTATTGTGAAAACAAAAAACAAAAATGCGAATAAAAACGCAAATACATAATACAAATATGGTTATATCGTTATTTTCATTCAACAGTCACCAGAAACCAGAAATGCGAAAGTGAAATTTATTTTTCATCTCATTGGGTCAAGGTTAAAAATTAGAATAGCATTGCAACAATGATAACAAAAGCTAAACGGAATTCATTGTTTTGGGAAAATAGAATATATAAGAATGTATATAGTATCTATATGCGACGCGACTTCCTTATAAGTCAAATTTCAGTCATTTATTGTGCGTCAGTACTTGCTTCCGTTTGGCATTCAAACTACCTGTTTAACTGCTTTCCTGGCGTGGTTTCGATTCTTTTGGGCCAAATTGCTGTCCAAAGAAGTACGCATAATTTCACCTCAGAAATAAACGACAAAAAGACAAAACAAGGTAAACAAACAAACGGTTGACAACGTGTGGTTAGCACCACAGAGAAAAACTTTCTTTTGCAGTTGAAAAGAGAGCACACACCCAGTAACAAAAGGCCGTCCGTGAAGAAAGTCTTACCTCACAAAACATTTATGTATTGCATTTCGAAAATCAAAATCGAAGACGACAACAAAAAACGAGTCTGTTTACAAGCTCAAAAGCCGTTCGTTGTGCCTATTATATAATCGAGCATACTCATACGAGTATATGGGAGTAACGACCAATCAGTGATGTGCACAGATACAGGAAACTGAAAGTAACTTTTATCAAATTTATTAAATCAACGTGCATTACTATTTCTTATTTATTTGAGTTTTTGTTTATTACAGGTTTTTGAAACCTAGTCACTACATTCTCACATTATTATAAAACCGGAATTACTATAATTTTCCAGCCTTATTCGTATCCGGACAAATTTAAAAAATATCATGATGATTTAATTAATATACTTTTAATATTTTAATATTTTCAATAAATTTCCATATGAAAAATAAATATAGATTTAAAAATACTTAAATAAACACTAGTTTTTGAAAAATATTGTTTTCGATTAACTTAAAAATTTTACGTTTATCATAATATAAATATATAATATAATAATATTAAAACAAGATTGAAAGTAATATTAGGTAACGGGCTTAATTCACTGCGCCAACTGGCTTTTCGAACGCGAACTATGCGAAGTAACTGTTTCAGCAGATCACGATCACTTAAGCACCTCTTTTTGTTGAACGCAGCTTTGAGAAATTCTGCCGCTGATTTCTCGCTGACCAGAGCTGCGTTCAATGTGGCTTCGACACTTGAGCCGATCGGTTGAGCGGGACTGAATTCGAACGTGCCGATCGATTTGAAAATTCAATAAACGTGTAGAGAGTGAGATTCACATCGCAATCGCAATCGCAGTCATGCCGCAATCGAGTTTCTTTGCGCGCAGCGTGCCCTTCGAGCAGATAGACAAACTGGCCATTAGCGGCGGCTACTCGTCCATTTATGCCACAAGCGAGCCAGGAGTGCCTGTGGTGGGGCACTGGGAACATCGCTTCTGCCGCCTGGCAGACACATTTCAGTCTGTGCTGGATCGCGTGCACGAGTTCGAGGTGCGCGAGGATGATGTGTGGATAGTGACGCTGCCGAAGTGCGGCACCACTTGGATGCAAGAGCTGACTTGGCTGGTGATGAATAACTGTGACTTCGACACAGCCAAGAGTGTGGATATCACCATACGTTCGCCATTCTTGGAGTAAGTGTCTCAAATTTCAGCCTATTCAAGCTAATTATTTCAACATGTATTACGCACTGAATGCAGATTCAATGGAGTTGTGCCCAATGTTCCACACGAC
Organism: Drosophila siamana; assembly: GCA_035047445.1. NCBI lineage: Eukaryota > Metazoa > Arthropoda > Insecta > Diptera > Drosophilidae > Drosophila > Drosophila siamana. The sequence continues at coordinate 537,158 of JAWNPP010000101.1, read as the reverse complement.
ACAATCGAGGCGGCCAACGCGTTGAAGTCGCCGCGACTTATCAAGTCGCATCTGCCTGCTTGGCTGCTGCCCCGTCAGGTGTGGACCAAGAAGCCCAAGATTATCTATGTCTATCGCAATCCCAAGGATGCAGCCATCTCCTATTTCCATCACTGGCGCGGCATGGTCGGCTACCAGGGCACCAAGGCCGACTTTATGCACTCCTTCATCGATGGTTACGTGAACTTTACGCCCTGCTGGCCACACGTACTCGACTTCTGGAAGCTGCGCCATAGAGATCATATTTATTTCACCAGCTATGAACGCATGAAGACGCAGCTCGACGAGGTCATCAAAGACGTGGCGCATTTCCTGCAGCGTTCAGTTAGCGTGGAGCAAAGACAGCAGATGAAACAGCATCTTTCCTTCGAGAGCATGCGCGATAATCCGGCCTGCAATCATGCCAAGGAATTTGAGAGCATGAAGGCTGCGGCCGGTCGTGAAGTCGAAGAGTTCAGGTAAGCAATGCTGCATTGTGGCAGTGGGATCTAATCCACATCGCTAAGAAGTGTTGCTCCACACAGGTTTGTGCGACGAGGCGTCGTGGGCAGCCACAAAGATGAGATGACCGCCGACGTAATTCGAGAATTTGATCTTTGGTCCGACATCAATCTGAGGGAGTACAAATTGCACATGGATGACTTTGCAACTTACAGCAAGTTCTCTTAATGGTGCAAGCGAGCAGTTGTAAGCACATTGATTAATCATTTTAATAGATTGTAAGCTAAAGTGATATTCACATACGTTGTACATACATAGATAAGTCTGTTTATGTATTCGCTATAAATAAATGCATCAATAAATAATTTTACATATTTATGCTTGCAGCAGAGATACTCATATATATAGTATTTTCAACTCGCCTGTTCCCGCATAAACACAGTAATCTCTGCCTACGTCAACAAGGCACAGTAGGTCAAGTAATTTCTCAAGAGGCAAATAGTTGATGAAGGTACAGTCTTGAGATCTGCTACTTTGACAATCAATTATGTAGATCAACATTTACTTCACCATCTTTCTTGAATATCGAATTACTTAACATATTGACTGCATTGAGATTCATCATCTCTATAAGCATTTAAGATAGTCAATGGTAAATGAGATTGCAATTTTCAGCATTTATGCAAGACATTTGGAAACTTACGCAAATTCTACACGTGAACTGTAGCGGCAATGAATTAAATTAAAAATGAGCGTAGAGAATTAATATTTCATTTATCAAATTTAATTACCTTACAGAGAGGCTGCAAGAAATTCAACTTACAATGAATTTCAATTTTACAACTTGATGAGCTCATGTCACTAGAAAAACAGCGATGTGTAATTTTGCATATTATATGTAAATATATTGACTAAAATTTTGCTTGAAATCAAATAAGTTTTTTAATTCTTTTCACTAATTTTTGTAAGATGATCTTCGATCTCCTTCTCTTCAAGTTTTCGAAATTGAGGATTTGTTTTACTTACAACGCCGATTTCAATATTGGTGGGCTTCAAGTCCACACCCAACACGCTGGATAAACAACTGATGGCCAATTGAATGGCCTTGTCATCAGCTAAATTATCCGTGTACCACTTTTCCAAGTAACTCTCTACCGCAGTCTTTTTAGCACCAGCGGAGCATGCACGAAATCCGCAATAGTAACCAGCTGGATCTGTTTTGTAAACACTAGGCCCCAGTTCATCGTCAAATGATATTAGCACCATGCAACAGCCAAGTGGACGCATCTCGGCATTCTGTGTATACACCTGGTTGAGGTCTGCAATCCGACAGCAAAGGACATCAACAGGCATCGCGTAACCAAATTTATATTTGAAGTTAGCGGCCTCGTAACGTGCCCTCTGCACCTGGGCTCGAGAATCCGCTGTGAAAGTCCAATAAACGTTAAAGTATCTACATAAAAGAAGGCAATAATAAATGTTACCAATGCGACCGGTCATAACGCATCCAATTTCCGGGGTAATACTGTACAAATGAGTTACCGACTCGGGCACAACATTTACGCCCGTCACCTTCTTTTGAGTGGCGACCACAGCACACTCGCCGCCTTTGAGGGCCACTGATGTGACATTCTCAAGGTTGATTGCATTAAATGCATACTCTAAGGATTTCAAGGAAAATAATTAACCGCATAATGAGTGTGTTTGCTAAAATACTCACCAACTTGATAGAGACGTCCCTCAGGGGAAAAGATAGTTATGTGTCTATCGAAACCGGCTGAAGTTCCACGGGACATTTTGATTTATATTCTACTGACACAAACAGCTTGATTAACGAAGGATTTAGATTTCGTATATGCATTTTTCGATGCAAAATTTAACCCTAAAACTAAATGACAGCCCAGCCTACTTTCATTGACACAAATAATCACTAAAATTGGAATATTCAAAAGGAATGTATTTATGATAGATGTAGCTGTAGATTTCAATTCCATTTCTGCGTTTTTATGTCTGCAAATTAGAGGATAATTTGTATAAATCGAAATTGCAATCATATATTTGGTTTTACTAGCCCTTAAATTAAAATTATATTACTAAATATTTTCATGCAACGGTAAATGTATGTATATAGAAATAACATATATATATATATACAACATAATGCAGATATAAAATATTTTTTGAATTACAAATCTCCCATAATCATAGCTTTAATAATTTAATCTATATATTGTAGTTCAGCATACCCATCTAATTGCACCCGTATGTGTGAATGAGCATGTCTTATCTTTCCGGGGCATATAAGAACTGGTCCCAACTGATAGCGAAGTACACGCAAATTAAATAATGTCGATTAGTAAAGCACTCTACAATAATATAAGATTGAGAGATAAATCGAAATTCAGTAAATCCATAATTAATCATATATAAAAGTACATACACAGTTTTTACTATTTATATTTTCATTAATTTATTATAATGTTATGGATATTATATATATTATACATTATATTTTACATTTATTCACTCCTTGTATAGTTTTATTATCAGCAGTAAAAATGGTTTCAAATAAGACGTTCTTTAATACCCTACTCCACCGGATTTTACCAGTATTTCTATGTGTAGCGTATTTTTAAGTTGGATAGATCTACCGCTCGATCATTTTCGAAACATTGTTGATACGTATTTTCTCTTTGTATGTGGTCTTTCTCGTTTTCAGTTCACATGTAAAACACAACTTGATTTTCTGTGAAACTTTAGTAGACTTCAGAAATGGAATACGAACAGGTCACGCCGAAGAGCTATCCAGTCGATCTCATCAAGAAAGACTGGACTCAGCGGAAACTATACTTTCGTAGTCCCGCCGCAACTATGCCAGATATGATTCACGATATGGAGGTATTGGAAGATGATGTTTGGGTTGTAACCAATCCGAAATGTGGCACGACTTGGATGCAGGAACTTGTTTGGCTTCTGATGAACGATTGTAATTTCGAGGCAGCACTATCTAAGGATCAGGAGCTGCGTTCCCCCTTTTTAGAGTACGTAAATTATACTTCTCAAAGCAATTGTTATTCATACAAATTACGAATGATGACAGATTCGATTTTTTGCTACACCACGATGTTGAAAGGGCTTTAAAGCCAGTACAGGAGTTGCCATCTCCTCGTATAATAAAATCGCATCTTCCGCTGGCTTTGTTGCCCGCTCAACTTTGGCAGAAGAAACCCAAAGTGATCTACGTCTTTCGAGATCCTAAAGATGCTTGGATATCGGGGTATTATCATAGTGTTAATATTGGCTTTCGATATGGTACAACCTTAGAGCAATACATGGACAGACTACTGGAGACGGAAGTCATTCAAAGAGATCCAGTTCTGCATGCGATTGAATTTTATCAACTACGAAATGAGCCGTGGGTCTACTACACGAGCTTCAATCGAATGAAGCAAAATCTGAGAGGAGTAATCGACGATATATGCAAGTTTCTTAACAAAACTGTCACAGAACAACAAATGGAACTCCTGCTAAAGCATTTGTCTTTCGAGGAAATGAAGAGTAAGTTAGATTGTATAGTTTGTAGCCCTTGTAACATAATCACCACATAGAAAATCCGACAACAAATCATCTCTGGGAGTATGCTCAAACACTTCACCCGAACAAGGGCAAAGAAGTCTACAAGTAAGTTGTTTGCTTGATGAGTTAAGTGGTTTGTTTGCCTAACTTGTTGATTTTCCAGTTTCATACGCAGCGGAAAAGTTGGTGGACACAAAGAAGACCTGACACCTGAGCAGATCGAGAAAGCTGATCGTTTCATAACGGAAATACTGCAGGCAAATCAAGTCACACTGCAGCAGCTTTTATTACTGGACTGACATCAAATTTCACTGCATTTTTACACATTTTCACAATAAAATGTGGTACGAAGTTTCTGTGATGTTTCTTGGCGCTTTTCGCAAGATGATGTTGATTTGTGTTTAGTTTATTGTGTTCAGTTCAAATATGTTCCACATTTTTTGTTCACTCAATAATAAAATATATATTATAAAGTTTTTCAATTTATATATTATGTAAAAAATCAAGTACAGTTTTATATGCGAATGTATAACTAACTAATTCTCAAAACGGTATAAAAAATTCAGTTTTGACAAGAGGCTTTCAAAAAAAGCAAAGTCTCTGTGGCATTTAGGGAGTTGTGGTTTCCACTTTCTTGGCATTATCCTCCTTAGAGGAGGGGCCAGTCTGTGTGATTTGCACCAGGCGCTCAGTTGGAGGCGGTGGCAGTTTCTTCATGGGAGCTGTGATTGTCAACAGACCATCTGAGGACAACGATGAGGTGACTGTGTCTGGATTGACGTCACCTGAACAGGAAAAGCAATCAGAATTGTTAGCAAAATAGTTTTCAAATCAGAAACAACAACTTAATACTCACTGGGGAGCTGGTAACGTCTGGAGAACTGACGAGAGACAAAGCCGTGCTCGTCCTGCTTCTCCTCGTGCTTGCCCTCAACAATGACGAATCTGTCGGCTACCTTGACGGTGATTTCATTGGGCGAAAACTGCTGCACATCCAGAATAACCTCGAATTTCTCATTGTCAATGTTCAGAGTGGAGCCAGACTCCTGCTTCTGCAGACTGTTGGCGGAACGCTGCCAGGGACGCAGATAGCCCGAGCGCAGAACTGTGGGACGAGAGTTCCAAACGGACGACAAGAGGTCGTCACGCTTCAGGCCCTGGCCAAAGTGCTGATCCAAGAGGCGCGAGGTGCGCATTGGAAAGTCGAGCTCATCCCACCAGTCGCGGAACATTAAAGGTACAACGGACATCTACGATACGAAAGAACGAAAGAAACAAAGCTAATGGCAATTAATGCACATCACATCAGTTAGTTGATTGGATCACTTCAGTCGAACGTCAAACAGCACACTGATCAATATTGTTTCGTTTGCAGCTAAGGATCTCGTACCTTTGCTTTTAAATCACCGATTAGTCACAACACAGAAAGTAATTTCCTTGATTTTTGGCGTCTTCCTCGATTCACTGTTGAAGCGGTTTTGTGAAGCTTTCTGAAAATTTGGGCAATTTTATACCAGAATCATACTGTTTACATCTTCGGTGTGCTAAAAATATGAAAATGTGTTTGCCATCTAAATTTAGCCAAGCGTCATCCATTTGAGTTGGCTCCCACAAGCGATATTTCGCATATATATATGCATGTTCTTATACCTATGAATGTATAAATCTCGTTTCCACGATGATCAGAAATATGCACAAAATAATACTCTGCGTGCTTCTAATTATTATTTTGCGTACAAACATATAAACGTATTGAGTGAAATTGATGTTTGACTGATAAAATTAAAAAAAAACAAATTCATTTATTTATGAAATATTTTAAAAATATGCATAGAGTGTCCACTGTTCGTATACTTAATTTTGCCAGTGTATTACTTATTTGTTATTTTATTTCTATTGGGGAAGACAGCGACGCGTGAAATGACGTCGGTGCATGGAAAATTCTCTAAATTCTAAATGTTCTACAGGACCATTTGCCAAATAGTGTGAAGATCCACCGTATTTTGCATGCAAATTTAATCCAAAATATCCATAAACATACTTTGAACATTTGCAAATTTAAATGGTGTGCAAAACCATATGCCAAATACAAATCTTTGCCACTTGCACCAGCATTATTGACCATAAATGTTTGCAGACGTTTTCCCTCTGTACTTTATGAATATGAAGGCAATAAAGTCTTGGAACTTGCCAGAAAACATCACATTTCTATACGACTGTTTGTTGTTTTCATTTTTTGTTTTTCTTTTCGGAATAAGCACCTAAGTTTGTGCTTATATGTACGCGACCTTATGTTCGTTCGTTTGGAAGCGAATATTTTCAACCTGTTGAAATTTTTGATGCCACATATTAAAATACTTTGGCTAATAAATGAGTTTCCAAACTATTTTAGGCATCCACTTGCTGAGTCACGGCGCGTCTCTTTGGCTCAGACAATCGTTGTGACGTACAGCATATGAATATTCAAAATATAAAAATCAAAGCAAATTAAATTGACTTTAAATTCGTGAGCAATATATGAGATTTAAGGTTAAGGCATGATTATAAATTATCTCGATGTTTCTATTGCGAAGAAATTTGGTCTCTTTAAGAAATCGTTTCCGAATTATTTTTATATTTTAACCAAATTTAGGTGAGCTCTTTGTTTACGTTTTAATAACTAAATGTAAAGTTAATTTTGCTTGCTACCAAACGGTAATTTAGAAAATTTTTCGGCGCACATATAACTCCATTTATAACTAACAATTAATTGAATTCTCACAGAAAACCCTTTCCCAATATCTGCACAAACATGTTCTATGCAATTTATTACAATTGTTGTATTTATAAAATAAAGATTATGTCCATGTAGAAATTGTAAACATGCTAGCAACATTTAAAAGTTATTCTCTGTGATATATTTGCTAGTATTTTCGATACATATGATATTCAAGAAATGAGCTGAAACTGCCTTAATCCAAAATAAATCGCTTTATTTTCCAAATTATCAATTAAATAATATTAATGAAATGATGTCAAGGAGTGCGATGAAGCAGGTTAAGCTGGCTAGTTTTAATTATAAATTTAAAGCTCCGAGCTTAGTGCAAAAAGTATAGCATACTTGTCTGCGCCGCCTACATACAATCTTATTTTATACTGGACAACTATGATAAAATTTCTTGTACTATGTAGACTGGTTGATTTGAAAAATAAGATTAGTTTTAATAGGAGAACACAGTGGCACACCCAAAAATCCTTATCAAATTTAGCTAAGACTTAAGAGTTACAAATAAATTCTCATAAAATCGGTGATTATTCCATAGTGCAGTGACGCAAATCGGAGAATATGTGTGTGCGTATGTCTGTGTGTGAGTGCCTGCCGACGGAATCTGACCGCCAGCCGACGCCCAACACTAGGCCAAAGACAACAAAGAAAAGCAAAAGACTCGCCGCAGGACAGGCACTCGTGTCTCGGCCTCGTCATCTCAAAAGTCTCTCTCTCTCTCTCTCTCTCTCTTCTCTTTGTCTCTCTGTTTTGAATGTGGGAGTGTGCGTGTGGCAGCGACATCGGCATCGGCAGTGGCAGTGGCAGGACGTCATGTGATACACGAAACGGGCTGCGAAAACATAACAAAAACAGCAATTACGAAACGCAACGCAACGCAATGCAAAAGGTGCCACAAATAAAAAGATTAATCTATTGTGCATTTATTTCTCTGATTTCGTGTTGCACGCTTTCAGGCGCTGCCCGTGACATTGCCGCTGCCTGCATCTGGAGCCGGAGTTGGTTGCTGGATGCTGCTCGTGCTCGCCGTGCTGATGGCGTTGACAACACCGCTGCATGCCAACGGCGATGGGCATCTCACCAAACGCTACTCGGACCACAGTGTGCACGGTTACATGACCGAGGTAAGCTGCGCAATAGCTGCCAGAGGATGCTGTTGCTAATCTTTGGTCATTGCTTATAGCGCACTTGCTGGTGGAATGAGGTCTGCAAGGAGGAGTTTCAAAACCTATTTCGCTGCAAGTGCCCACAGTTCTCGTACTGCCGGTAAGTCTTCAGTCAGCTGATAAGATTTGTTATCATTATCATCGAGTGTTGTGCTTAAAGCTCGCCGGGACGATATTATAACGCCTACTGCTCCATGACGGACACCGGATATATTTGGACTCAACTGGCGCTGGGCACCGTCGAGCGCTGAGCGCGTGACGTCAAACATATCGCTGTAACACCAACACCAACAACACCAAAAACACCAACGGCAGAGGCAGTCGCAACTTTAACACTGCCTGCTGATAGTATGCAACCAACCATTACCCAAGTGGCCTAAAACCTAATATTCTAAGCTATCGAAATGCCCATTGGTTTTAATCACAATTCAAACAGTTAACCGAGGCTCCCCAAATGGCATTATAAACGAAATCACTGCGAATCCAGTTTATAATGCCGATTCGGAAGCCTCCCCTAAATGTAGTCAACAATCTGAAACGTGTACACGCTAACTATTTGTGTGCATATATCTCTTGGATTCTTTGTTTTCGATTTGTATGCATAATAAAAATCGAACTTTTCACTATACAAAAAAAAAACGAAGTGTTGTCAGACTTTTGGCAGCCAATATGCGGGCCATGAAAAATCGATAACCAGCTCTTCAATCTACAGACGTGCGCTGGTGTGCGTGCCACAGTGACACCTAACATGCAACACTTGAGCCGCCATACAAATCACACCTGTTTGGGGCATCGTTGAACCACTGTGCCAAGGAGGCGCATGCGTTCGCAGTGAAAGCGAAATGCGTAGGTGCTGTGCATGTGTTGGCTATTGTCCCAGAGACAGTTCAGTTATTGCCAGCTCAACATATAGACAACTCCAACAGATGTTAAGGCTGCCAGCGCTTTCGCCAGCGTAAAGAAAATAAAGTAAAAAAAAAGGCAAAAAAAGGCCAACAGTGCAGCTCTGCAGGCAGTAAATCTTCACAATAGATCTTGAAGCTTGCACAGAAAATGCGACGCGTTTGTGTCTTGGCGCTGCTGGCGCTGTCTTTGTGTGCCCTGAGCATCGTAGACGCCAACCACCTGCCAGATGCAGCCCTAAACATCAACGAGCGCTTCTTTGACGAGGTCAGGGAGCTCATCAAACGACGCATGGAGGTAAGTCTAGTCATCGAGTGCTCTTAGCTGACCGCTTGCTGAAGTTCTTTGCTTTTCGCAAATGCAGAGCAAACCAATGCCTTTGGCGGGCGACGAAGTCGCTCTGCAGAACCAGCGCAGCTACGACAATGTGCCAATTCCAGCCGCTAGCGTTCCAGTGCCTGTGCTCGTCGAGAATTGGCCAACAGATCAGCATAGCTTTGGCCAGGTGACGGCCGTTTCTGTGGACCCCGAGGGCAATCCAGTGATTTTCCATCGCGCTGACCGCTATTGGGATGTAAAGTAGGTCAACAGCTGTCCAGTAACAAGTGTTTCACAGCATCTCGCTTGCATACGTCACTCGCAGGAGAGAGAGTGCACAGTGTGTGTATATCAAAATTGATTGCAATCCACTTGGCATTTTGACATTTGCAGCACCTTCAATGAGAGCAACATCTACTATCTCATCGAGTATGGCCCAATCAAGGAGAAGACCATTTACGTGCTCGATCCCAAAACGGGTGCCATCAAGTCGGGCTGGGGCTCGGACATGTTCTACATGCCGCATGGCATGACCATCGATGGCCATGGCAACTACTGGATCACCGATGTAGCCATGCATCAGGCCTTCAAGGTGGGCACAATCTGCAATTATACATGGTCGTCAAATGTTATTAAGTTTTGTTGTGCTAACTACAGTTCAGGCCCTTCGAGAGCAAGCCACAGCTGGTGATTGGTAAACGATTCCGACCGGGCGCCACTCTCAAGCACCTGTGCAAGCCAACCTCCATTGCTGTGGCCACAACTGGAGAGGTGCGTCAGACATTTAATTTAATTGAATTGATTTTAATGCTTGCCTTGTTTTCGAACAGTTCTTTATTGCCGACGGCTACTGCAACAGTCGCATTCTCAAGTTCAATGCCGCTGGCAAACTACTGCGTAGCATTCCTCAGCCACCCGGTGCGTATACGTAATGCGAATTTAGAATTAAGCAGTTTAATATTGCAGCCACTTGCAGAATTCCTATCGTTGCAGGTGCCGCACGCTATCACTCTTCTGGAACACTTGGACTTGCTCTGCATCGCTGATCGTGAAAACATGCGCGTCGTTTGCCCCAAGTGAGTGGAGCCATAAATTATAGAGTATTTCCTAAATTAGCAGCTAACTACATTTTTCAGAGCTGGTCTGAAATCATCGCATGGCGAGGGACAGCCGGCGGCCACCATCCAGGAGCCAGATCTGGGACGTGTCTTTGGCGTTAGTGGCTATGGCGACATTGTGTTCGCCGTCAATGGACCCACTTCCATGTTGCCAGTGCGCGGCTTCACCATTGATCCCCGTTCCGAGACGATTATCGGGCATTGGGGCGAGTTCAAAAATCCACACTCGATTGCGGTCAGCGTCAATGGCTCGGCGCTGTATGTGACCGAGACTGGAACCAATCACCAGACGAATCGGGTGTGGAAATACGTTCTGGCTTGAGGTCTTCGTAACCAACCGACGCGCACATCCAAAACTCCAATGGCACTTCCAAATATGCGAGTGAGTCGACGACAAGCATATCCCAACCAAATGGTAAATAGTGAATAACTATGGCATCTGAATGCATATTCGAATTATCCTCTGCACTGAGGGCATCTAGTAAGTATAGTGTAGAAAAAATCCAGAAAGAAAACTGCAACCGTAAAACACCAATAGAGACAGGAATATCAAATTTGTATGATTAAAGTCAATAGTAGTTAAATAATGTACAATATTTAAGTATGTAAATTGCTTAAACGAACAAATACCACAACAAACATAACCTCAAAATTTATGTTTTTTGCACTGTAATGAACAATGAGAATTACAAAGCAGCTTAAAACTAATAATATAACCATCAAATGCATCAGACGTAGTATATATTAACTAGGCACATCGGGAGTATAACCAAATGCGCATATATAATATACACATATACATATATATATACATACTATATAAATATATTTACTATTTAACACTGTGTATCATATTGTAACCTGCACAAAACATATAAGTGTATAACTCTATGTATGCTATATATCTATAACATATTACTAAATATTATAATAATCCATGTAAATTATGTAATAAACTGTTGTTGTTGTTGTGTCTGTAGTACAAACTACACTCACAAAAAAGGCAATTCCGGAATGCATAGTTGACTTTGACGGAATTCAGGTGGCATCAATGAACGCTATGAATGAGACTAGGCAACATGTGAAGAAGGCAGACAGATAACTCATTAATTCCCTTTCATTAAACAAATATATAATATATAAAATAGAATAATAAATAATATGCAAAATATATAAATTTTAGCTAGTTGTTTAGCCAAAGTCTAGCGAATGCCAGCGTCTCGTTCAAATACAACAGCCACTCGACCAATTCTGGCTGTGTGTCTGCCGCAAAGTAAGTCTCTGAGTTGGGGCACAACAGCAGGAAACTGCGCGCACGTGCACACAACTCTCTCGGCGCCACATCCAAGTCACTTTGCAGACAAGTCTCTAGTTGCAGCTGCAGCAATGGCGGCTCATCACACAGATTATGCTCATGCTGCCAAACCGACAGACGAAGCCCAGTGAGCGTGCACCAGCGACGATTCCAGTTGTGCTTGGTGTCCTGCACATTGAGATAGCCCGAGTGCTGTGATTTAGGCAGCCGCAATTCCACGCGGCCACTCAACGCAATTTGCGACATTAGATTCGAAGAATTTGGTGTGCGATATCAGTGGCAATTGCCAGGTGCGAGAAGTGCGCAGCCAGATTCTATCACTAGCCTCAGTGTCGCCAGTCATAACCAGCTCATAAGGCACCAAGTCACTGGCTTTTAGAGTAAAGGAGGCGTGCAATCGAAAACGCGAAACGATCTGCTCACTTTGCGCTGAACTGCTGGAGGAACCGGAGCCAAGACTGCCGCTGCCGCGTTTCTAAGATGAGGAGCGCAATGTGAGTGATGGATACAAATGAAAATGAAGTGAATCTTACTAGTAACGCCTTTGTAGGTTCCAACGATAATGTGGACACCTTACGCAGACGCAGCATGAATATCTGACAACGCAGCTCCAGCTCCTCGGCGGCTCCATCGCTATAGAACTCGAGTCCACAATCACGAAAGATTGCAGCACCATTGTGACACTCAATCGACTGTGTGGAGCGTATGCGGCCTTCGCTCTCCACAGTGCAGATGTAGTAGTAGTTGAAGAACACATCCTGGTTAACATCAGCCTTGATGGGCAAGTGCAGCGCATCGATGAGGAAGCACTGCGATTTTCGCCGGACTGTCTCGCTGCTCGCCTCGATTGGGGTTGTTTGCTTTCGCAGGGTGGAGAAGAGCAGCAGACGTTCTGCTTCAACCATTTCTGAAGAGATCTCCAACTCGGGCATTTGCCGGCAAATGCTGACAGCCTGTGCCAGCTGCTCATTTGTGGACAGCGATTCGTTGAGCAAAGAGTCCAGATTGATGGCGCTATAGTAGCCGCTGTTGTCCAGCTCGCCATCGGTTTGGTTGGTCTGATCACGCGACATATTCAGACTGTGCGTGAGTCGCTGTTTCTCGGCCAGCAAAAAGTCTTTGCCCTTGCGATAGGATCGCCGCACCGCATCCTTGAGCAGGCGATATCGAGCCAAGGTGCTCATGGACAACAGATTGCTCTCGCTGGGCAACGTTTGCGTTAACTCACCAAGACTGCTGTGACCTTGCATTACATTCGGGTGCGTCGCCGGCTGCTGTGGTGTCGTTGGACAGCTGACACTGGCACTCTGATGATGCCCCGACACAGTTTGACCATTGTTTATGTCGATGTTAAGCAAGCGAGTGGGCTGAAAAATGGCGCAAGTCAACTGATTACATATCAAAGCTATTTAGAAACTAGTTGAAATTGAAATTATAGTTGGAGTTGGAGTTCAAGTAGAAAGTCTGCGTGTAGCCAAATAACCAGAAAGCTTATATTTGTAGTGCTGTCTTGGAGCGTTTAACTTTTGTACAGTGTGTAATGGTTTCAAATGACAACAAAAGTGTGTGAGCGAGTGAATCTCTTAGGTACTAATAGGAATCAACAAAAATTTCTACCTTAGTTGTAAAGTGTTGACTTTGCTTCTTTGGCGTACTCTGGTTAACCGATGACGGTGGCGGCGGCTCCAACTGCACAGATCCATATTGACTCTGTCCACTGCTATTGGCGTCCTCGATAACATAATCATGATATACTTCGTTGGGCATATCGTATGAGACGGTATCTTCATCCACTACAGCCGCAGTCTTCGCCTTGAGACATGTCTGTAAGTATGTAATGAAAGACAGGCTAGTTGGGTTGATGAAACACTTACGTTTGGCACCTTCTCCAGTCGCATGTTGTCGTCGTGGTCTAGCACAATTTCGCTGCGACACAGATTCTCCAAGAAAACTTCACTGCGCTGCAGCGATAAGTCAGATTTGGAAAGATTGCGATTCTTTTTGGGCGGCGAGTGTTGTTCGTTAATGTTGTTCAGCGATTGATGCATCGGCAGTGTGGGCTGCTCTGAGATTCGATTCATCGATCTTAACGTGGAAACTGTGTAGGAATTATTGCTTGCCGGCTCATCTGGCAAAGGCATAAATTGAAAGAAGCTACCATTCATTAGGGATTCCTGCAGAAACTGACCCAGTGGTCGAGGTTGCACTGCAAATTTTGCATTAACTGATCTTGGCGATGACTTGTTTGACTTTTGCACTTTGGCATAGAGAGCACTGATATCAGCAACCTGAGATTCTGGGAATGGTGAGGCTCCAGGTGTAATTTCACTAACTGTACCAGTTGCTGAAGCCATTGACGATTTAGTTGGCGTTTCAGATGGACTAGTTGAAGGTGAACCAGCTGCTATGTCTGTCTGCAACGAAGATAATGCGGGTGTCTCAGCCTGTAGCACTGCAGCATTTCTGACTTCAAAGTGCGGGCTACCGCTAATGTGCATACAGTCCTCCTCTATTTCGGAGTAAATGGGTTCTCTTTCATGAAACTGATGTTGATGACTGCTTGCCACCGAGCGCTTCGTTCTTGTAATAGGTCCATCAACGCAATCGAAACCACGTTGTTTGAGTTCTCGTTGCTCAATGGGCGCAAAACGCAAACTCTCCTATAAAAATACATCAAATATATATATTTTATTATTATGGCAAAAATGGTTTAGGACAAATACATATGTAAATCAATCACAAAACGCCTTCCCAACAAAATAATATTTAAATCGATTAATTGCTTCATTCGTTTCGATAATTTGAATAATTTTTAAAATTAGCGCCATAGCTAAAAAAATTTACGACATCGACATACACACTACACATGCTGTCATTAATCGATAACGATAACACAAAATTGTATCGTTTAGAACGCAGCGAATAACAACGCAAAGCCAATGCAAGAAAAACAGCTGACTTACACTTAATTCGCTGGCGCAGGCAGTTTCAGTTGTTGTCCCAAGAGAACGATAAAAATACTTATAGCAAGTTGGCTAATGTGTTTTTCGTGACTGAATGAAATGTCCAAATCCCTTCTCCGCTCATTAAAAAGCCGCATTCAAGTCACACAACGACGTCGCAACATAATTCAAACTACAGTGCCAAAAATGGAACCACGATACGACTACAATCGCAAATGGACGATGCCTATTAAATTGGAGGCCATACCATCCACCACTTTCAAGCTGATTTCCTACAATATTCTCGCCCAGGATCTGCTAATGCAACACTTGTATTTATATATGAAGAGACCACAGGAACTACTGACCTGGCGCGCTCGTCTGCAGAAGTTGCAGCGCGAGATCATCAAGCTGGACCCCGACATACTGTGCCTTCAGGAAATGCAGTACGATCATCTGCCGCTGTTAGTGCAGCGTCTTACGGCCAGCAGTGGCAAGCGCCTGGAGTACGTGTACAAGAAAAAGACTGGCAACCGCACGGACGGCTGCGCCATCATCTATGACGCCTACAAGTTTAAGTTGATAAGTCAACAGGGCGTGGAGCTTTATGATATGAATGTGCCGTTGCTGGATCGCGAGAATGTTGCACTGCTGGCTAAATTTCGACTAAAGCAACCTAGTGACAGAAACGACATAAATGCCAAGGAGGTAATTGTGGCGACAACGCATCTGCTGTTCAATCCAAAACGTCACGACGTTCGCTGTGCCCAGGTCACCAAGATAATGAACGAACTACGGAACTTTGCGACCAACTCTTCTGACGAATCAGGCGACAGCTGCACCACGCCAGTCATTCTCACCGGCGACTTCAACTCCGAAATGGAATCACCTCCCATGGTATTAGTTAAGGCACAAGGCATCGAAGCGTCTTCGTTAAATTTCAAAATACTGGACCCTGGGGACTACACTGCCTCGACGTATCAGGATGAATGGATCACCGTCGACTACATTATGCACTCCGATGGGCCTATGTGTAAGCACAAACTGCAAGTGCTGAGCGTCTATTTGCTACCCAAAATTGTTGCTTGTGCTAACACCGGATTGTTACCAAATTACTACCTCGGCTCTGACCATTACTCATTGGGTGCGGTCTTTGCCATCGTTTAGTATTTAAAACTGCCATTCTAGTAATAATAAAAACTCACCCGAAAAGTACGAGTTGCATTCTCATCACTGGCCTCCAATTTGGCGCGAATGCTGCTCAGCAGATAGCCCATTTTCGTTATTGTAACATCCTGATCTATGTCCTTTTGATACGAGCGATATGTGGCGGGTGCAGGGGTGCTGTCACTCTGAAAGTTTAACTTGCGCGGACGCTGGCCACGCGGCACTTTCTTGGGCGGCATGGGCGGTTTCACTTTACGCTCAAAATCAAAATAGGGCTGCTCCGTACTCTCCCTGTACTGACGCTGTTGCGTAGATGTTGTTGTGGCCGATGGCGTAGACTGAACTGGCGAATGATAGCTGCCTGGTGGGGACTGAGAGTGCATATCCAGATGTAGTTGAGACGTTGATGTTTGCACCCCAACTGTGCATAATCTTGGCGTTGGTCGGTGTCGATTGTTTGGCTCCCTAGGCTCCCTAGGCTTATTAGACTTTTTGGGTGACACAAAGCGCAGAAGTTTGTTCTTGGAATTGTTGAGAAACTTTTTGGATTTGCTGCGCAATCCCGGACGATTCTTGTTGCCATTCCATTGTTGCGAAAGATTGTGCCACTGTTCACCCCAAATGAATTTCTGGCTGCTCTGTTTGGCATTGGGCAAGCGGCGATATTTAATAGGCGTATGCTTCTGATCCATATTGACTGCCAGATTGTCGCTGACACCGTCCACGGTGTCCAGCGAGATCTTCGGCACCACTGGCACTTGCCAGCCAACGTTGGCAACCTGCGGGGCCGGCTCTGGGGCATGGGTCTTGAATTGCGTTTGCTTGCCAGCATCGTAATTGAGCATATCATTGATTTTTGGCTCCGTCCAGCCCAGCTTTATCTCCTTCATGGGTTTATCGCATACGGTGCTCTTCCTGCTGACCATGGAAATGTTCTTGGCATAGTGAACTCCACGCTTGGATTCCACAACGCGTTCAATGTCGCTCAATGAGGGACAGGTTGGCAATTTAGCTTGATTCGTAGGTTTCTCCATTGCAGCTGCAATTGCAAGGAAGGTTATATAGCAAACGAATTACAGTATGCAGTCGGTATAGGGAACAATTCTTTCGTCAAGGGTTTCACATGCTTTATTCTCAAAAATAACTGACAAACTTTAATATTCGAAATTCACCGAATTAATATTCTAGATTAATTTAAACTTTCCATTTAATTAGCAATAATTATACTAAGTGGACTATTGAAGATATACAACATTAAAATACTTTATTAAACCACTAACAATTGTTTTAGTTAACTCAATTAACTAGAAATATACTTCCACCACCTTTGCTAATAATTACGTTACTCTATAGAACTCAAACTATACCGACAAATTTACGACTTACACTTACCCAAAGGATACGATTTTCGATTGCTCTTCGCCTTTGCCGATTTCTCCATGTTGGAACTGGGCAGCTGTACACCGTGTTTGCGAAGAAACTCATCCAATACACGCTCAGCATCGCGCACTGAAGGCGTTGTTGAGGTCAACGACGATAAGGACACTTTACCATCGAGACTCTGGGTGCTGCGACGCGGCGGTTTTGGAGGCGGTTGCTCCACATCACGTGGCTTGAAATTAACCTGTCCACCACTCGAGAGACGCTTCTGCAACAAGCGACCGCCGCCGCTGGAATTACGTCGCGACTTGCGACGTGACGAGTGAAAACTCTCACCCGCTAAGCTGGTGGCTTCTGTTTGAAATTCACAACTCTCGTCATCCAGGGGCGTCTCCTGCTCACTGATATTGGACAACGGAGGTGCTGTGGCTTTGTACTCAATGCGTTCATTCTTCGGCATTTTTGAAATGGGATTTGATGTGGCTAACGAGGATGTAGCTGTGGAGCTGCCCGAGCTGGGCAACTTCTGTTTATTAACGCGCACTTCCGAGATTACACAATTGTCGCGTAGCTCCTGTATAATGTGGATAAGTGGCGCATCGTCGCCCACGGCGTGCAGGCTACTGACAGCGGTCAGTGGTCTATGGTTTGCGATATTCACCAGCAGTTTGCTGTCGACACTCAGACTGCAGACTCTGACGACGTAGTTGAGTGTGTCTCTGGCTCTGTTGAGCGTTTAAATTGTTCTGAGCGTGCTGCGAAATGTAAAGTTTATTAAGAATTTGTAAATGAGTAAAATGAACAGTGCAAGGATTCATGGGCATACCTTTATTAGTGTCGGCACGCCTGCTGCGTTTGTGCTGCCGCACGTGGCAGTCACGTGGCGCCGTCGTTGAGCCACAGTCACCGCTGTCGCTGGTGAAGCAGTAGCAGAAACCATTCTTACATGGCTTGCCACGACGCTCCTGTGCCTTGTTGCACAGATTCTGGTTGATTAGATGTGCATCTGGCGCTGTCGTTTGTCGCTGCTCTTCCCCCGCTGTTGCTGTCTGCATTTCACGATCCCGACTGTGCGTCGAGACACGTCTGATGCGTCGCGTGCGAAACTCGTTTATGCATTCCTGCAGACTGAAAGAGCTGGTGGAGCCCGATTCGGCAGAGTCTTCCTCGTCCTCCTCTTCCTCTTGGTCATCGTTGTCGCAGTCATTTAGCTTTGCGGCTTCTGCAACAACCCCGACCAGCTTAGGGTACATTGAACCTGCAAAAATCTGTTGATCCCGTATGTTTACATCAAATGTGCATTGCGAACGCCATCTTAACGCTTGTTCACTTACAGTGGCCTCTGACTTAAATTATTTTCGAAAATAATTCACTGATAAGGTAATGAGTGCAGTCTGCTGGCTGGGTCGCGTTCCACAAACACGTTGCACGTTTTCTAATTCTCTATTCCACAACCCGAATGAAAAGCGACGCGACGCTGCTGCATTTGAATTATCGCATTCTCTTTTGTGCCGCTTATTCGCCGTTATCAGCGCACTGTACAGGGTTGTTGTCACACGTTCGCACAGTGTCACGCAGCCACATCGATCTAGTTATAAATGTTACAACTAAAGCAAGTTGACAACAATAAAAGTGATTATACAATTTTTTAAATTTAATGGAAATCTTACAAAACAAGGTTTTATTCTTCATAATTATTTAAAGTTTTTGTAATATATCGGTAATTTATCGATATCGTCATCTTCGATAGTTCATAACAGCCCTGTTTATCTATTAGCTGTCGAAACAGCTGACAACTGTGCCCGGCGTGAGGTTACGTCGGTCTTTGGTTACGAAAATTGAAAATTGTACATAAATACAAAATAAATAATAACAATGTCAAATAGCCATCTGTTTCTCAAGTCTGGTTTTCCTCGGGCTCCTCTCCAAAATGGGCTGGGCCGCTACGTTTGCCAGCTGCAGCGCATCACATTAAAATTCTGTAAGAACAACGGCTCCAGTCGCGGCATGCGGTAAGTAAATATTAAATAAAAAATACTTTTATTTAATCTAGCCATTATTTATGTATAGAGATTTTATTGAAAACCATCTGGTTGACTTCGCCAAAGAGAATCCCGGCATTGTGGTGTATGTCAAGCCACGCCGCCATCGCACGCCAGTTTTGGTTGGCGAATACTGTAAGTAGTGTATAGTTATTTAATTATAAACTATAAATAATTGTGTGATGCCTTTCAAATGCTCAGTGAATGGAGAACGCGAGTGGCTGAACTGCCGCAACAGCACCAAGGATGAGATCTCCAAGTGGATTGATCTCCTTAAGACACAGAACGGTAACTCCAGTTCGCTGCGCTTACGTAAAATGTGGCACACCGATGTACCATCGATTCAAGGCCCTTGGACACCATTTCTGCTGCGTTCCCCCGATGCCAACAGTCAAACCTATCCCAGCAGAGAGATTTCCGCGCCACTTGATGTACCACAAACGGCTACTGAGAAACTCATTGAGTTGTTCAAGCAGCAGAAACTGGATGCTGGCGAAGGAGGCGCTGATGTCTTGGAGCAAAAACGCGCCGAGTAAGATTGTTTAGCATAAATAAGAAATTAAGAGTCTTAGTTGAGTTTTGTAATTATAATTTGTTGCTTTTTATTTAAGAAAGTCAGCATAAATTTGTTTTCTAAACAAATAAATAGATGTTTTAAAAACCTAAACAACTATAACTTGAATCCCACAAATTGTTGTAATATCGAAAATACTTATGTGTGTGCCACACTCTTAATTAATTGAACAGTTTATTGTCCCGTTCATAATAATGATATCTGGTTGCACGTGTTGAATCTTTAGTCGTATCAATCCTTGATATGTTCAGGGTACATGAATATCAGTTAGAAAACAATTATGGAATATCATAAATAATGCTTAAGGTTATTGACCCTCTGGCTTTCGTTGACTATGAGACATGGAATACATACATAAAACTGGTTATTTTAGACCACACGGGTTAATCGAATTTTGAACTTAGTATAAACATTTACTCTCAAGATAGTAATAACTTAACAATTTTATCAATTTCGCAAAATTAAAGTGTAATTTTTAATTTACTGCATTTGAAGCACTCAATTGAAATAATAGGAAAACTCTTAAGGAGATCGGCATAATTGGGGAATTAAGTACATGCATATATATACGAAGTGAAAGCGTATATATCTATAATATGTTCCATTATGTGAAGCGAGTATATAATTGCATTTGGAGAGCGAGTTTCGGAGTATCAAAAACGGACAAAAGTATCAAACATTCAATTGCATTGTGCAAAACGTTTTACATCGAAATGCACCGACAATATTTAGACAGACTTTTTAGACACTTAATATAGTAAGAGTACAATTAGATATTACAAATACAATCAACGACATACACATTGATAAAAAGCATTTGCCTTTGACGTTACACTGTTGTGAGTTTTGCTTTGTGAATTCCTTTGGCGAAATGCATTTCACTTAAACCTATACGACAAATATGTTAACAATTTCAATTACGCAAGTGTTAACACTGTCTTAAAAAATAAATCAATTTGGACGTGTTCTCGACTCCTACTTAATAATGTTAATATAGTGATATCACCAATTCAATTAAAAATAATCGATTTTGTCTAAAGAATGTTCCTTGCTTTTCCACAGACCACACACATTATCTACTGTCTATTTGGTGTTTGGTGGCTAGCTGTGGACTTGCCAGGCAAAGCATTTCTTGCTCTAAATTAGGTGTTAGTATCTCATGTTGTTGTAGGTGCTTGCTTTGTTTTGTTTTTGGTTTGATAATAGCCCCTCATTCCATAACTTATACTGCGCACACTTTGCTCAAATGTCGCCCGTCTCCATGGCCGAGTTAATATCGGCCACAATTTTTCCCATAACCTCACGATATGGTGAATCTGGCTTAAAGGCCGTTTCCAACAGCGCAGGGTCGCCAAAAAAGTCAAACACCTCGTCGATGCGGCCCAGCGACTTGTCCGTCAAATGTGGCTGCACAATGGACCTAAGGGCTCCATGCGAGTCCTTAATGGACTTCTGAAGATATGCCAGATCGAAAGTGAAGTCCACCTCATAGAACGATATAATGGACAATTGCGTGTTCTGCAATTGAATTTTAAAATTATTATCTGTATTTAACCTCTCATCTCATGCTTACCTGGAACTTCCGCTTAAAGATTTCCGCATTTTGCAGTTCCTCAGAGCTAAATTGGTTGTTTCGATGTAGCACTCCGATTTTAATGACAATTTTGATGATATTTTTAATGAGTTTCTCGGCGCGTGCCTTGTTCCCCGTATGCATCTTACAGAGCTTGTACAAGTTATCCAGCAGTGAAGCCGTTGTGCCGTCGATGAAGGTTTTCGCTATATTTTTCGTTGCCATGCGTGAGAGTATTTTCTTTTGAGCGCGTAACCCGATATCGTGCGACTTGAATACATTGTCCGCCATGACTGCTACAAGAGTTTGTAATTGAAAATTAAGTAGTAAGCATATTTTTGCATTGCAAATATCGAAGTGTTAAATGAAAAGTGAAACCATAATTGAAGATCAAACTCAAACCAAAGCAAAAGGCAGAATGAATGTCATATGGGCTTTGGGTATTTATTACCTTCCAGATTCCAGTAGTCAACACTCCAGAGCAGAAGGCTCTGTCTCAAGCCAGCGACAGACATTTTTGTATCTGTATCTGAAGCTTTAAATGTATCTCTATCTGCATTTTTGTGGCATCAATCCAGTAGGCAAGCATGAGAGTTGATAAACGCATCATAAATATTAATACTGATACAACAATGTGTATATGTATAATCAATGTCAACTTTACCGATAAAAGACCTACGCTGAGCTGTACTTTTTCAAATATGAACAGATAGCCTAACGTCAAGTGAGTAATGATGACTGTCGAGCTGCAATGGCACAAATGACACGATAAACGATGAATTTTTCATTGGGCCACTCTAACGGCATTCAGGGCGACGTATGTGTTCTGTTCTGTTCTGCTCTGTTATATTGTGTGCATACGTGCTTGGGCCATAAACGGAGTTCTACGCGGTGTGGCCAAAAAAGGCGCCACGTTGGCCGTTAGACTAATTCAATTAAGAAACCACATACTCCAGCTATAGTCCCATTCGCATGCATATTCAAATAGTCGTACATATGTACTCAAATACATATATATTGTATTCTAGTCTAAGTCGTACCATGACATAGCCAGCCACGGAATGGCTTAAGGTCACGCGACACACAATGATACTACGGTCCAAACTGTGGCATCGAGCGACCGAGAGGGCGAGTGACGCAGGCCCAAGGACAAACGGAGCATTTAGCCTGACCGGATGCGGTCACAAAGGGTGCACAAAGGGGGGCAATGCGGAAACATCGCGACGGAGTAGAATTCTTAAAGAAATCAACCGACTGTTCGACATTCGAAAGACTGTTGTCCAACATTATCGTTATTTCATACATTTCCATGTTAACATGTATTTTATGTGTATGTGTGTGCTGTCGTTGTTGTTGGGGGTTTATTATTATTTATATTACACATTGTTTGTGGTCTTGTGCGCGATAGTGGGTGATTGTTTGTGTGGGGGGCGTTCGCGAGGGCTTTTGTTGTATTATTGATCGCAACAAGCACACCATACATTCACTACATTCCGATATACACACTCATATAGACCTCGACTAGGTTTGGCGCTCAATTAACTGACAGCAAACTCACCTGCAACTATTTGTTGTTGTTGTTGCTGTTGCTATTGTATTTGTTGTCCCAGACCCTCGACCAGTATCCTTGAGAATTTCTTCTGTGTGCGTGTTTGTTTTCTAGATGCGAGTGCAGCAAAACAAAAAGACTTTTCAAATTCCCTGCTCGTCAGCTTAACTAAATTGGAAATATGTGCAGCAGATCATCTATCGAGGACTAAAAACAACGAAGAAAACAAAAACACGAAACTGTGCAGCAGCAAACAAACGACGCAAAATGAAACTGAGTGATGACAAATCATCGATAAATACGAATTTTAAATTAGAGCCATTGATATCGTTGAATAGTATCGGAATATTCAGCCCTGCCAACTATTTTCAACATTGAAGTGCCCTTTGCACATCGATAAGTTACAGCTGTTTGTTAGTGATGGCGATGTGACCATTTATGTTTTTTTTTAATAATCTACCGCCACTCTGAATGCTATAACTTTTGTGCTAAAAATTTGGTTTTAAATCAATTGTTTTTTAATTGGTTGTGAAATCTGAAGCCTATCCGGCATTATTACAATTTATTTCACCAACACACGTATTCACAATAAGTTCTTCAGAAGCTTAAAACTACAGCGCATCCAACTCCCGACATTGCCTATATTTTCGCGGATGCGTTCGGATTATAGGGTACCATTAGGTTTTCTGAGAAGGTTTTAATGCTATCTGGTCCGCGAACCTCCTTTTCTAGCAAGGGTAGCTTAGTTACATGGAAGTCCTCATATAAATCTGCAATCTGGTCCAAGTATTTCTCCTGTATCTTGAAGCGGGAAGCACACATGCTACACGAGTTATGTGATTTCTCCAGGAATAGCAACTGGTTCACAATAATGTTATGAACATCAATGCCACACTTGGTCAACTCCTGCACCAGGCGTTCGGTTTCATATAGCGAAAAGAACTCGGCTATGCACACACAAACAAATGTAGTTTGATCCTGCAATCGTACATTAAATTTAATATAGAATTTCAACAGTAATGCATGAGCACTTGGATGCTTACCGGGTTCTTGAACTGTTCGTTAACCTGTGTGATCACACGCAGCATATCATCTAGTTTCTGTGACAAGGTATCAGCATTGACATCAGCCATCCCCAGCATGGACACAAATTGCGTTAGCAGAGGAGCCAGTTTCATCTTTAGACGCAACAATTTGCCCAATCCCTTTTCCACAACTTGCGGGAAGGCAATCAAACGCAGCGTGTGTCCAGTTGGTGCCGTATCGAAGACTACCACGGAGAAATTCATGCCCTTCACCAGTTTCATCACCTCAGCATAGCTCATAGCCTCATCGATACCGGGCAGAGCATTAATCATCTCCTGCATCACGCCTTTGCTGACGCGTAGAGCCTCATTCTCGCCATCGAAATACTCGTCGGGTAGCTCGCCAAGACCCGCATTTGGATCTATTTCCATGGCAAACAAATTATCAAAGCCATTTACCTAGTTGGCATACAAAATATAATCAAATTTAAGATTGCAAAATTTTCATTTCTTCTTCTTCATACCGCTCACCTTAGTGGGCACCTTGGTGAACTTCTGATCGAAAGCATCTGATATATTATGCGCAGGATCTGTGGAAATGATGAGCACCGACTCGCGAACTTTTGACAATTGGACTGCCAGACTGGAGCTGAAATTAGTAATTGGATTTGTCGCAGTATTAACGCTATTCATGTTGTTGTTTGACTTGTCTTCTAGCACTATCTCTCTCACACACGCACCTGCAAGTCGTTTTGCCCACACCGCCTTTGCCACCAACGAAAATCCATTTGAGAGATTCCTGCTGCACAAGATTTTGGAGACTAGGTTCCAGGGGCTGCAAATTGTCGACCATTTTGTTAAATTCTTGACGAAACACGTAATTTTTTTGTATAAAATCCTAAGCAAGTTTTCTGGTGCCGTATTGCAATTAGCGTGACCGCAGGTTTAAAATTAAAATTTTACCAAAAGTCCACTTTCAATTGTTATTCAGTACTTCACTAACATGAAAAGCTCGAACTACTTATCGATAAACTAACGTTAATGGAACTTTCCTTGATATCGGAAATATTGTGATTTAAATTTCAAAACAATGTTTCACGGACACTTAAGTTTAAAATAAACCGATTTTAATTTTGTTTTGATTTTAGAAAATTTATCACAGTAGTAGTAGTATTTTACCAATATTAATTCTGTAGGAACACATATGTTAATAAAGGAACCCAGTGCACACTGATGTGAATTGAATATTCTGTAAATAGTGAAAACGTACATATTTCCGATTTCAGCACTGGTCTTCTGTGGATTAAGTTTTGATTTTAAAAGAAATTTAAAAAAAGGAGTTTATGGTATAACATACTGAAAAGTACTAAAAACTTAACATTTCAAAACGATATCCTCATTTGTTCTTTGACTCGTCCCTTTTTTGGTGAAATATATTTTAGTAATATAAATACATTTTTAAAATTTATATATACTAATATACCATTCAAAGTGTAACAGGATGGCAATTGTCATCGATTCTCCATTTTAGTATATTTAAGCTTATTTTTAATAAATTCTACACAAGAACACACTGTTAAATTAATATGCTTTAAAATTACCCTTTTTTATATTAAACGTTTAAACCCATTTTAAAGTAATTTTAGTACTATCGAATAATAATATTTCAAATAGAATATATTATAAAAAAAAAAACTATGTTTCATTGTAAAAACAATTGTAAAAACATCGATACATCGATAGCGCCATCGATCGATGTTTCTCCACCTCTACTTTTGGCTGTTAAAATGTGTTTGTTTTGTAATTAACTGCAATAATTTCAAGTTTTGAACTGAAAATATATAAAAAATTAATTCACCTATATTTTGGAAAATCCAGAAAAAACTAAAATTTATATGGATGCAAGTGACAAGTGGAAAAGAAAAGGCGTGTGTTGCGTGCTACTAATACTAGAAAATAGAAGCAAAGCAGGAGATTAAGCGTGTCCTGTATGTACATATGTGTGCGTGTGCGCCTTCAAGATTTTGGCCGCTGTGCCCATTATTTTGTTCATAAAAATTACGGGAAGAAAGCTTTCGTGTGTGTGTGATATAATTCAAAATTGCAACAAAATGTGTCCATGTGAATAAATTGTTAATATGCCCAAATGATTCCGACAACGATAACGGTACTTTAATGCTTTTCCGCACACATTCTCACACACACACATACACACGCACACACACTGCCATCAGCAAATCTTTGCCGACATAGCAGCCGCACCTACGTTCATATGTGTATATGTATGCGTGTATTGTGGGTGTAGGTGAATGTAGATGAATGAAAATTCAACAAAGAAGTGTCATCTAAAGTAATATGCAACCTAAAAAGTGAAATATTTAAATAACAAATTATTTAAATAAACATTCGAATTGTACAAGGGAAATAGCAATACACATGCAGAATCAACATATGTACTTGGCTTTGTATATGTATATGTATATGTATGTGTGTGCACATATACGTACAACAAAAAAGGCATAGAGAGCCAAAGCAAGAGGGAGAGATAGAGTGAGAGAGAAAGCACGGTGCCAAAAAGGAACGACAAAAGGAAGAAGCAGCAGCACACAGCATCGGCGCGTTGCGTTGAGGGAAGATTGAAAATAAACGTGTAGTAGAGAATTTTTGAAGCACACTCCAGCAGCCAACAAGCAAGCAAGCAAGCGACCAACCGCCCACTGCCGCCATTCTTCACTACAGCGAGTACCCTCTCGCCGCCAACGCTAACGCCGCACAGCAGTGCATATATACACACACACATATATACACAAACAAACACTCACAAATACACACACATACACATACAGACAAAACAGACTCGTATGCGCGAAAAGTGTAAGCCGTGCACAGTTGGTGTTGTTGCTGTTCCTGTTAGCCGCCGCCAAAGGACGATAGACGCGACGGCGACGTCGACGACGACGGCGACGACGACGACGACGAGGAGGAAAACAACAAGAACAACAACAGCAGCAACGAGAGCAACGACAACGCCAACGACCACAAGAAGAACGACGACGAGAAGGAGGTGGAGAAGGAGGAGGACGACGACGTGTTGTTGAAGCCAACGCAAATGGCAGACCCTCTAAGCGGGCCCTGCTTTTGAGACATGTCGTAATGGCCAGAGAGGTAAGTGAGATTTCTTGCAGAGCCAAGCTAAAAGCGCGGGCGTGCCGGCGGCCCACATAGTAATGCATAGCTAGTGAATTAAAATATGATATACATATTACGCATACGTACGCACATAAATACATAATTATTACGTATACGTAGACACATTCATAAACACATACATATATATATATTTATATATATGTATATATATATATATGTATATATATGTATCTGTGTTGTATTGCCATCCAACTGCGGATTCCGCGTGCTGAACCACATCATTGATTTTAAGTTGTATCTCAATCCCGGTCTGCTCATTTGTTTTCAATTCAGTCTCTGAGCTGCCACGGCTTGACAACTAAGCCCCCGTTAAACATTTTGCTGCATTAGTGTGCGTTAGTGTCGTCTCCATGTTTTATGCAGTTTTCTTCATTTCGTTTCGTTTCACTTTGCGTTTGCCTTGCTTTGCTTTTGCTTTGCGGGTGAGTGAATAGCTTTGACCCAAATATCTGTGGTAATACTCACTCGTATCGCACACGCTATACAGAATGTGCACATGTAGCTTTTGTTTAAGTCCTCCGTCTCTTACATTTACTTTTTTCTCATGTTTTAAATATTTTTTGCTGATATTTATGTGTTTTTTCTTGTTTTTCGGCTCACTATCCAAATCAACAGTGACGTTCGTACAAACATTCATACATACCATACAGACATATGTACATGCGCACGTTCAGACTTAT
This sequence comes from Drosophila siamana, assembly GCA_035047445.1. NCBI lineage: Eukaryota > Metazoa > Arthropoda > Insecta > Diptera > Drosophilidae > Drosophila > Drosophila siamana. The sequence continues at coordinate 509,376 of JAWNPP010000101.1, read as the reverse complement.
GCAAATACAATTTAATGTGGATGTAAATCTAGCCTGCAGCGACAGGCCGAGCATGCAAGTTGCACTTAAAGACACTCCCATATTAGTAGGCAGAAGTATGATTGTGGGCGGTTTAGCAGCGCTCGCACATGACCCACATGTTAATTACAGTTCTGTTAAAAATGTCTGTATTGGACATTATCCTGTAACTGAGCAATGCAAAGCGTTTTCGCAAGTTGCTAAATTTTATTATATTTAATTTATTTTTACAATTCTCCTTTATTTTTATTTATTTTTTAAATTTAATTCATTGCATGATTAAAAGATAGTTGACAAATTGACCATAGCCATACATTGCTTCTGAACCACAATCAGCTACTTGCGGAATTAACATTTCAGTGGATGTTATTGTTATTCGCAGCTGGCAATGCTGCGCTGAGAGCACGCAAGAGAGAGCATCCGCACTCTCTAACTCTCTGAATAAATACGCAGTCAATACCAACGCACTGATGTAAATAAAATTGTACAAATTGCAACTATAATTTACAGATTAGGATTAAGCATGATTAAAAATAATGAGTAATTAATTGTGGGGATTTTATGTAGAATACTCTTATTATTTAATGCTCATACGCAAATTGAAATATTTAATAATTTTGATTGTTAGGAGCTTGGATTTGCAATAGTTATAGCTTCGTTCCACACAGTTTATGGGGTTTTCTAAATTGAACCCCTTAGAACACAGGAAATTAACGTAAATACTTTCTTGTAGCATACTTTCTTGCGCAAACAATTCATTCTGACTGACAAGCAAATTATTATCATGTGCTTTGTGCATACAAATTGCTGATTGACAAAAATAAAGGATTAATTGAAAGCATTGACTTAATGCAAATGTTTACCCAAAGCGCAGCTTTGATTAAATGAAGTGCTGTATAGCTAAGCGCATACCAAATGGAAATCAAAATGAAAATGAAAGCGAGTCAAACAAACCGAACTTGTAAAGGGGTGCCAATTTTGATCATCGTTCTCCCTCTCCTTTGCATATGTGTGTGTCAGTGCTGCTGGTTTTTATGTAGCTTGTACATATATAATTCGCGACAGAAGTTGTCTGCTATAGAGTTGCTAATACTTGTGGAGCGTTCGTTAGCAGTTAGCTGTTAAAGCTAACGCGCTCTGATTATATCACATTGAAAATGTAGGCCAAAGCACAGATGTTACTACCAAAAAACAAAAAAAAAAAAAATGCATGAAAGACAAGAGCGAGCGAGAAGGAAACTTATCGAATAAGAGTTTCAATGTGCAAGTGCAGTGCAGATTGCATAGAGCAGCAGCTCGCTCACATGTTAACATTAAATAAATTACTACAAAATGCTCATTAGCTGACATCAAGACAGAGAGAGAGTGCAATGGGAGAGAGCTTTACACGCTCTCGAATGATGCGCACAACTTTCCCTCTCATTTGCGTTACTCTCTTTTGCATTGACAACCGCTGCATATGCACTGCAGACAGCAGTTGCAACAGAAATGAGTAACAACAAAAGGCAGTGGCAGAGGCAGAGGCAGAGGCAGAGACTGTGACAGAGGCAGGGGCGATGAGCAAGCAAGCACACACATACGAGTAGATGGTCACACGACGCTGTTGACATGTCATGAGCAGAGCAGAGCAGAGCAGAGCAAAAGCAGAACAGAGTCGACTAAAGCAGCACAGAGCAGAGCAGGCAGGCAGACTCAGAGTGTGCCAGTGTGCCAGGCAGCCAGCCACAGCCAGCAAGGATGCTACTTTCATTTACGAGCGCTTTTCGCAAGCTACGTGATTCCGCTGGCAATTTGTTGAAATATTAAATTTTAACTGGGTGTGACAACTGGCAGGCAGCGCCGCAGCAGCGTCAGCATCAGCTAAACGAGAACGACAACTTTTTTCTACAAATCAAATATCAATTAGAATCGGAAAGCTCGTGATAAGTGCGAACGCAAAAAGTTGAAACCTGACGGGCAAACGGAAAACGAAAATAAGTCACCAACACAAATAAAAAAAATAAAAAAAAAGATAAACGAAAGGGAAACTGTGCCACAAACTTAAATCGAACAAACGCAGGCTCAGCACCTGCCCCAGTCCCAGCCCCAGTTGCAGTTGCAGTAGCAGCATCAGCAGCAGTAATTTTTGTCCAAGTCTCCCTTCCACCACCACGCCTCACAACCACACACCCCACCAATGAAAACGCGGCGGTTTCAGGCATACGCAATTGGCGCAAGGCGCGTAGTAGTAAAGTGAAAGTACGAAGGTCAACTCTTGAAACTCTGGCGCCTGCCCAGCCCCTAATGCTGTTACTATGTGCTCTGCTCTGTTCGGCTTTGCTGTGTGTGATGTGATGTGATGTGATGTGATGAGCACTGCTGTGGCCTAATCCTAAAAAGCTTATCAGCTTGCCAAAAGACCTCAAGATAATGAAACAAGTCCTCAATTTTCCTACTGACTAAAGATAAATGCTTAATGATAAGGATAATAATAATAATAATTAATGCATTGAACGACGTGTTGTGTTCTTCTTTTTGTAAAGTGTGCAGCAATTTGTTAAAATTTTTGTAGCCTCACACGACGAATTTTCAAATGGCATTTAATATTAATAGTGATGTTAATTGTAAACGAAACAAAAGACAAAAACCACAATAAAACGCGTTTAACTTAGGCATAAGCTTTGAGCATTTATACGATTTTTTTTATAAGGCGGAAACCCAAATCATAATTTTAATCCCAAAGTGCGCGGGCATTTGATATAACGTTTTTTTAAGACAACAGAGAGACGAGAAAGCAATTTTAATCTATAGACTCTAGTGCAGTATAATAATTGTAAAATGTTAAACAATAATTTTATTAACTACTCGCGCAGTGTTGTTATTGTTGTCGTTGTTGTCTAAATACCAATAGTCGAAGTAAGCAATCGCATTAAAGTGGCTGAGAAAGGTGAGACGAGCACTTGCAACGCCACCACCATGTGGTCCAATGCTCTGTGCACGCTGGGCGTGACAAAACCGCTCTGCAACTGCCTCAGCATCAGACAAGTGGCGGCCGCAGCAGCTGCCGCTGCGGCAGCTAACCATGGTGCCGGTGGAGGTGCTGCCATCACCACAGGACCAACGGCCGCCAGCAATGCAGCAACTGGGGTAATAGAAAACAGAAAAAAAAATCAAAATAGATAAATAAGATAAACATGCATTTATAATTAATTAATTACTGATTTGCGCAACCATTGGCTGTTAACTGACGGGCGTAACTCACAAGCATTGAATATATTTGCATAAGTTGCAGCAGTGGCACCAAGAAATATGTACACACCCCTTTGATGCTGCAACAACGCATCAGCAGCTGATGGCCATATGGCAGCAGACTTGACCTATCCCAATGTCTGCTTCTCTCTCGCTTTCGCTCTCGTTCGCGTTCGCGTTCGTATTCGCGTTCTTGCTCTCCTACTCGAAGTGTATATGTGTGTGTGTAGCACTGATTACACTTTCGACAACTGCAATTGCATTTCCAACTCGAGTGCCAACTCCAATTTAACAAATTACACTTTTCAGTTTCCTTGGAAATGTCAAAATTAATTTTTCGCAATTTTTCATTTCACGTACTTTTTTTTATGGTATAACTCCCATGGACATACATACACGTTTGTGTATATGGTATGTGTGTGTGAGAATGTCCGTCTTTTTTCATTCTTGTTATTCAGCTCGTGTGCTGCACTCGTTACTGGGTCACTGGAGCGCCACACTCATGTCCTTGCAATACATTAAACATGGCTTCGTGCTGTTGTTGTTATTGTCGTTGTTGTTGATTTTGTAGTGACTGAATGCTCTGTTAGCTAACAGTGCGCTGTTACCGGATAACAGCGGTGCTTGCTGTTATTGCAAGTGCACAGCTCAAAATTCGTTTGGTAAATGCAATGTGAATTGTTGTTCGTTGCTTTCCTCTGATTTATCACTGTGTGCCATGTGTGCATATGCGTGTGTGTGTGTGTGTGTGTGTGTGTGTGGAGTGTGTCTGCGTGTGGGTTAGACCTATTTCTATGCGGTTGCATTGCTGAACATCAGCTGCAGCCGCCTGGAGCTGGCAGCGGCCTTGACATTTGCGCCCTTTTAGCGGGCACGAATCTCAATTAGTAGCGCAACTTACGACGCTGCCCGGGTCTGCCACACCCACTTGTCACGCACACACACAGGTGTCACGCACTCACCCGAAATTATGCTGATGTGCTCGGTAATGATACTAAAACTCTGCCTTTTGGTCATTCAGCTAATCTCAGTCCCGGCTGCCATATTGAGGTCAGCACATTTATGCCATAATCCTCTCAATCTGAAACTAATCATGCTCTCTGATTTTAGACGTCACGAGTAACTCCTTTTACTTATGCTGGTATCCCTACTTTTTGCAGGAGTCTCGCGGCAAGCGACCACTGAAAATTTGGGATAGTTGGCGGAATGTGCGTAAAGGCGTCGTAGTTGGTACATTTGAGGAGCTACTGGTGCGCGGCAAGGATAAATTAGGGGTTCCTGCTTCAGAACCTGTGCGCGTTGTTCTGGAGTGTGATGGAACCCAAATCGAGGATGGCGAATACTTTCGCACCCTGGCCAACAATACGGTACTCCTGCTGTTGAGGCAGGGCGAGCGATGGTATCCAACTGGCGTGGATGTCATAAAGGCTGGTAAGTAACTTCCACACTGGGACTTACACCTCCCACACACACACACACACACATGCAGGACACGCTCACTTATGCACTCCCGCAATCCGCAGCGATATCAGCTATACCGAAAATCGTCTGTGAGACGATCCATGCCCTGGAACTGCATGATGAGACACCATCCTGGAAGATTATGGATAATAAAGGGCGTGTCACGGTCGTATTGCACTGGGATCAGCGCCAAGGCGGCGGCGGCGGCGGTGGAGGAGGAGGAGGTGGTGGCGGTGGTGGCGGTGGCGGCATGTGTATGGGCGCCGGTCTGGGCAGCAGCAACGGGCTGCTGTCGTCGGACAAGTATTCACCCTCGAAGAAGGGTCTCTCCGCGCAAAGTTCGCTGGACAACAAGTCGGTGTCTTCGCAATCCTCACAGCCTCGCTACGCCAGCCCACAAATAACGGTCATCAGCGATGAGGGACCGGCGAGCATTTACCACCCGGGCGGTGTTGTCCTGCCGCCGGGTGTTGTGATACCCGGCAGCGGCAGTCGCCGTCTGTCCAAGCAGGGCGGCTCCTTTGACAGTGCCGTGGGCGCGGTGCACGTGCACACGCCCGAGTGCGCCCATCACGCGCACACGCCAAGCCGGGCGGGCAGTCCCAGCACCACGGAGTGCGACTTCCACTGCTGTGCGCTGCACGAGGAGGGCCGCAAAATAGCGGTGCACAAGAGCGTCGCAACGTCGCCCATTCAGGACGGCAGCAGCAGTCCGCAGCCGCATCAGCAGCAGCAGCTGCAGGCGCATCAGGCGACGCTGGGGATGTCGTCATCGGTTATGGATCCTATGCTGGGCGGCAGCGGCAGTATGCAGCGTCGCTCATCCGGCGCCAAGGGTCATGTACGCTTCCTGGACATTGCACCGGAGCGCGACAGCTCGGAGAGCGAGACGGAGAACACGGTGATGGAGGACGACAAGACGACGACGGAGAAGTTCTTGCTGCTGATCGATCAGCTGTCCGTCGACCAAAAGCGTCACCTCAGCATCAAGGACATCGGCATCATACTGGAGCGTCTCAACTCCAAGATCCTCGATGTGGAGCGCCTGGACCGCGAGTCCGAGTCGGACGACTGCTACAACTGGACGATAAAGGCGACAATACGCGGCGATGCGTTGCGCGAACTGGGCGTCATATACAATGGCAACTATTACGCCATATCCGAGCATCCCGGCTACAAGGAGGAGCTGGAGGAGAACGGGGAGGAGGTCGAGGAGGAGGACGAGGAGGATAGAATTTAAAGCAAAAGCACAGCATACACAGCAAACAGCTAACAGTTAATATTAACATTTAAAACAGAGAGGAAACAAAATCCATAGAAGAAGATGGTATCAATAATTAGCGCATTTTAGACAAACCAAACAGAGAGAACAGAACCCGGGTGCAGTGGCAAGTGGCGCGTGTTGCTGAAAACTGCCACCCAGATCAAGCATAATTCACGTACACATATAAAATTAATATGAATTATAAATAAACAAAACCAAAAATGAAAAAAAAACTAAAAACTTAAAAGGCAACCGCACATTGTATAATAGTGAAGTAAGCATACAAGTGAATTAAAATTTTCGCAATACACAACAAGTTAAAAGAAATGACAATGGATTACAAAATCAGATTGCAAGCAAAAAAATGCAATGCGACGGGAGAACGAGAGAAAGTAAAAAGAGAAAGCATGTAAACGAAAGTATTGTAGCATTTAGCAAATTTGTCATTGTCGGGAACCGATGATGTTGCAGCGATAAGCGATAGACGATAAGCTATAAACGATGAACGAAAAGCGATGAGCGATGAGCGATACCGAACCGAAAGCACATACTACCAAATACTTTCTTTATGTTGTTATTATTATCATCATGATCATTGTCGTTGTTATTTTGTGTGCCAAACAGCCTAACGCATGCCTTATTTAGTTGTAACCCCCAGGAATCCTATCGACTTATGTACCATATATATGTATATATGTGTATGTATATATATGTATATGTATACTATATGTATGTAAGTGCACACATTTCTGTACAAAACTGAAACTCCTCTTCCTCCCCCCGAACGGTACTATAGATATATTTGTATATGTATATACAATACGATATGCTATATAGAACGGAACACGCATTTATCGTGATGATCAGTTCTATCCACACACATTAACAACACACACACACACACATCATAATATACAATTCCACATCTGAATGTATGCATGTATGTATTCGAGGAGGCAGGCCTTTATTGGAATATGTACCTTTTGCATCACTGGCCAAAATGACTCAAGTGCCACGATCACGATCATGATCACGATCATATTTGTGTAGTTCCTCAGTTGGATTCCTTGATCAGCACATTGGTATTATCCCATTTACTTGCAAGTTGCTTTCCGTGGCTTCCATATGTGTTGTTTGAACTTGTATTTTAAGTAATGTAATGTTAAACCCCCTTCCCCCTCGAAATCAGCATTTCAAAACTGCCGTTATTTGTAGTGTTGTAAAACGTTAAGAATCGCGCACAACCAGCCAAAGACATTTTTTGGCATTAATCATAAAGCAAACTCGTACCAACAATCGTCTGGCTTGATGATGATTGACGTAATTAACTGTAGGTATACTTACATTGTAGAAATAAACCCAATAAAAACAAAAAGAATCGAAGAAACCAACCAAATGTGAATTACACACACATTTTATAGCAATGAACACAATTGTGTTGTCCTCGTCCCCCTCTCCCACGAATTCCTCTCGCCCAGTATTACGTTCCTTCCAAATATCAGAAATGCGAGGATTCCATTGTGTAATTACAAATTATATATGTCTAAAAGCCAATTTACATATACATACAAATGAAACACTGCCAACAAAAGTCATAACAAATTTTGCATTTGTTATGTTATTGTTAAAATAATTGAATTTTCAAATCGGCTGAGCATAACTTCCTTAGAACCCAGTGTCCTTTGTTTCAAGTGTTCGATGTCGATCCCAAAAGTGTCTCGAGTATAAATATAGAGCGCAACAGCAGAAGGTTCTTAGCAGGAACAAATCCAATGAAAGTTTAGAATAATACAACAAAGCAAAACAAAACAAAGCAAAACAATTAAATATATGTACATCCATTAAAATAAAAATAAAACTCTCAAGAATGTTATTGTATAAAAATAATGGAAAAGAATTGTACAAATGTTTCGACACTGATCGATTCTCACACTTATCGTTTAGCTCGTGTGATGTGTTGTGACTCCGTTTCAAGTGCTGGTAGATAAGCGACCCAAATCCAATTTCAATCGGAGAATACACAGTAGTAAGCAGCTATCGCAATACCGATACTGTTGCCAACAACTAACCTACTATTGAGAGCTGCATTTTATGTGGCTTATCAGCAGCCACTTGTTGCTCTTGTCGTCCGATTGTAGGCCTCCCAGTTTCTGACCTTCCTTATATTATCAGCACACGAACGAACATTATGAAATCATTGGAAACAATACCAGAAGAACAACCGATTTCTATTCTAGAAAATCAAATTTTATGAAACGTTTGCCCAAATGCACAAATACCGAACAAATAAAAAAGAAGAGTATTAAAACGAAACGCAAACAAAGCTTGTACTATAATAAACAAAAATTGAAATTGATAATTGATTATGAATTGATAATAAACACAAATGAGTTAAAGGAGAGAATGGAAAATCAGTAAACGATATAATGAAATTAAACCACAACTCACAATTAGTAAAACAAAAAAACCAAAAACAAACACATAACAAAACCAAAAGAAGAAAAACGAATTCATTAGCGTTGTTTTAATTTATTAGTAAGTCAAGAGCAAAAATAAAAAAATGAACACAAAAACGTGCAACAAGAATGATATATGATATAAGACGAAGAGAGTTCAGAGGAAGTAATATGAAAGAAGTCGAGTGCTACAGAAACGGGCACCATTATATATATGTAACAAGTATAAATACCTATACATACTCAAATACATTACATTACATTATAATAAGAGAACTCGCAGTATATAACATAAATGACGAACAAAACAAAAAAAAAAACCAAAATGAAAACTCAATTTCCATACTGATACTGATACTGATAACTGATACTGACTTCTTCAAATGACTTCCATAATCATAATCATTGTTAACACTTAACTATAGATAATTGTGCTTTAAAACATGACAAGATTGTAGCCCTTATACATATTATGTATGTGTATATCTTTTGTTGACGATATGTTGAATCTGCATCTGTGTCCCTTCGTTTTTTGCCTAGGTTCGATACTGATATTGTTGATTATGTTCCTTTAGCCCAAGAGAAAACGAAACTAAACTTTAACATGGTACACTCTGTATAAATGCAATCAGTTAGATTTATAAGGTAAACGACAATGTGTGAGACCCTAAAAGCTAAATCAGTTGCATTAGTTAAGCTGCAATGCCAATCGATGGCTACCGAGAGTTCGAAAATGTGCGACGGTAGATTCTAGATGACATCTTCAATGGTGTCGAATCGACCAAGGCACACAAAAAGCAAGATTATACGTTACATTGTTTTAATATTACAAATTACGAATAAATTGATCAATTAACATATATACAAAATAAAAAACCAAAGCAAAAAAAGAAATAAATAAATTAAATACAAAAAAAGAAAAAAAATACACGTACATGAAAAATGTAAAGAAAACCAAATAATGAATTGTTTTTATTAATTTTGTTAAAAATGCGAATAAACTTAATAATAAATAAATAAAAAATATACATATACACATACAAAATGATGGACAAGAGTAAAAACAAAAATAAAAACAATTCAATTAAACAGGAAAAAATAAAGAAAATCAAGTTTAATGATGGACAAACTCAAGTTGTGAGAACAAACAACAAAATTTGTTCGTAACGTAAATGTATAACATAACACATAACAAACACAAAGAGTAAAAGGAGCTATAATTATAATAATAATAATAAAACTACTTAAAAAACAAAGCAAAAAAATATAAGAGACACACACGTAATGCATGATTAATTAACACATTTAAAACATGCTAAAGTAAATACATAACAAACACAAATAAACGACAAAGATTAAAGCATAAACATTCATAAAAAGAATTGGACTAAAGTAAACATTCACCATGGGTAAAATTAAAAAAAAAATAAAAGAAAATAACAAAAACAATAAAATTCGATTACAACAAGAAACAAGAACAACAAAGTAAAACAAAAAGGTTATTTATGAAGCGATTTAAACAATAAAATGAAAAATAAATAAAAAAAAAATTTAAACAAACTTGAATAATTTATTATTGCACTGGCAACACGAACGGAAGTGAACCGTACTGAAAGGGAATTCACATTGAGATCTGATTAAGTTAATTATTGCACCAACTGTTTATTCTCAAAAACAAACCACAACAATAACAAAAAAAAAAAAAAAAACGGAAAAGTACGAGTTGTATGTATTTACTTATAGAACGCATATATAAATATTTCATTATTGAGCTGCAGTTTAGAGGGGCTTACTGTCAGATCGGGCGCACATATAGGAAACAGCTCATTCCAGAGTCTCAATTTCACAAGCACGAGCTGTGCGTGAGCACGTGAGTTTTATAGGCACACATGTACTTACATATACATATATATATATTTGAAAATGTATGCACCGACATTGTACCTATCGTACATATATAAAATTGTATAAGTATATTTTGTGCGCGTGACTTAAAGAAAAGTGCAAAACGACGGGTATGCATGATATAAGCTCGGAATACAGTGTGACAAAATAAATCGCTGCTCAGCCATTCAATGGCAATTACAAAGTGACGAAAGCCCCCTACTTTATCATTTAAATGTCGCACACTGATGTGCACATACTCGTACTTTTACTGAAATACATATATGTACGTAACGTACAAACTTAAACGAATACATCTAGATGTTTGAACATGCACATTATTCATCAAATTCACACAAATACCTAACGCGCACAAGTTATTCATCATCTATCTTCTGGTATTGACTGGCGAGACAGCGATTTCTAGGGTGGAATGAAAATGGGACTGTCAGCGGGGAGGATGGGGTTGAACGGAGGGCGGAGAACGGAGAAGAGATAGGGAGGAGAATGTGGCTGGGCGTTTGTCAAGTTAATTGAATTAAGTAAGTCACTTATCAGACGCGTGACTAACAACTAATTGTGTGCTTCGATTAGCAAAGCATTGCACATTTAACCTTACAATTGGCAATTTGTTTGTTTGTTTTCTGTTTCTTTTGTGCTATTTGTTATTCTCTTATGTGTACACATATGGTTTTAGTTTAATTATATTGATTATTGTCTTTACACTTATGTAAATATGCTTTGTGCGTTTCTCGTGTGTATTCTTCGTGTGCGTATGTGCATATATTTGTGCATGTATATATTGTCTTTATTCGTTGTTGACTTACATAGTTTAACAAGTGCGTCTAAATACATTAAGTTAGTTGGCTTGATTAGGATTAGGATTAGGCTAGATTACAAACAATATGGAGGGTGAGGTATAGGTGACGCTTACGAGCGATCGATGGCGATGGTTTCATTTATTTTTTTGTTTTTGCCTTTGTGATGGTGCATTATCATTGTCATCATAACGACCACCACAGCGACGACAAGGACGACGATGATTAACTGGGCGCTAGATAAGGAAATTCACATTCATTTCGTTCGCGCTCCACACTTACACTAACTGTAAGTGGAGGGTTAGCTATATTCCGCTTCTGCTGCTCCTGGTGCTGCTCTCACTGGACCTCTTACTTAGTCACCTTTAACACGGTGTCTGCAATTTCGATGTGCTTCGCGTGAACGTCTTCAACAGCTTGGAGCTAATTTTGTTGAATCGTTTCTTTTTGCCCGAATAGGTGGACAGATTGGATACGCTATTATTGAGCTTGTTATCGTGATTCTGATCGTTGATGGCACTGGACGATATCGCATGCCTCAGTGGCTTCTCAGTGGTGCCATTTCCTGAGGAGGACGAGGAGGAGGATATAATTCGAAAGACAGGCAGCCTGACTTTACTTTTCTTCTGCTCGGGCACTGGAACGTTTGGAGGCTCCGTTTTGTAATACGTTTTCGGTTCCATCAGCTTCGAATCCGGCAGATCTGTGACATCTGCATCATTCACCATTATGCGGGGCGTTTCTGGTAGCGAATTGACTGGAGTCTCAGGTGTTGTGGGTCTGTGGAAGTTAGTATAAAATCCCAATAACGTACTTTTCTTGTGTCCGAACTTAGAAATCGGAGTACTCACTGTTTGAGCTGCGCACCCGAGTTGTAGATTTGTGTGACATTCATATCGTATAGTGAGCTGGCCAATCTGTTCCAGAAATTGAAAAGTGCAGAGTGCTGCTCGTAGACAAGGCGTGTATATATCGACAATGTTTGTGGTAGGGCCATTTTATAATTGTACACTATGGGTATAATCTTTCGCCTGTGACTCTCTGCAATGGTAGGAGTTAGGGGTTAATTCTATCAGTGCACACCGATTAGATATGTGATTACTCACCGATTTGTAGCTTTTGCGTAAAATTCACCAAATATGTATTTTCGCGACTTGACAGAAACTCTTCGGTTAGCACGACTATCAAATGATTGCAACGATGGGTCATGAACTCTGATAGTTCAACATGCTCGAAGGGCACACCTGGCAATATATCGCGATGCTTCAGGAAGAGCTATGGATTATCACAAACAAACATATTGAATAACAATGTCAGGGTCAACACTTTGTCTAGCAGTTACCTTCATATTGTAGGGGGGATACTCTAGGTTTTCCATAATATTCTTAGCGTGTTCGATGTCCGCCTCTGCGTAGAGGACGCAGGCATTGTACCTTGGCAATGGTAGACCCATTTGCAGGCACTTTTCATCATCCAGAGTCAGTATGTTGACGGGTTGAGCCAAGCTATTATTGTTCTTTTCTCTCAACTCGATAGTTGGCGGCGGACTGCTGCGTGAGACTGTCAATTGTTCCCGCTGCTGCTTCTTGAGATTGTAGCGCTCGGTGTCCTTAACTGCGATGTGAATTTTCGCATAGATTACAAGGGGCAGACTTAAGAGAATTGCGTGTGTGTAACCTACTCAGATTCTCCTTGATGTCGTCTTGAACATCCCAGCGATCGATGATGCCCAGAAACTGTTCCAGGTAACCAACTTCAGCTGTAGTCGGGTTGTGCTGAATCCATGTGCTGATCACCGCCTCCATCGGTTTGTGGACGTTCTCGTCGAGAAGATTCGTCAGCTTGGCGAGGTATGCGATGCCACGCCAGTCGCGCTCGTAACCATCCTCGGTGCGCAGGACCTTCTTGCGATTGAGCATGCATGAGAGCTGCCGCTTCGTCTCGATGCTGAGCTCCGATAGCGGGGTCCGATTGAATCCGGAGGTAGCAACGGCGCTGGTGGGATCGGGCACCGGTGTCACCATTTTTGGATAACGATAACGATCCAGCCGACTGACGTCAGTTGGCTTATGGAAATGGGAATGTGAATGTGAGTGTTGATGGCATACAAATTGAGGGCGCATTCGCACTTGGCGTTTGGCGTTATTGCAATAATTTGTTAGCCTTTTCACTTGATATTTATCAGCGCGCTCGGTTTATCAGTTAAACAATAAAAACGTTGCGCGTGAGTCTGTCGTTAACTCTTTTTGTTTCACTCTTCTTTTTGTCGGTTTTCGGTGTGTTTGCTGTGGATATTGTTTTATTTATTCATGTGTTGTTGTTGTTGTTATTGTTGTATTACTGCTTCACTTTAGATCTGAGCGCAAACTGAGAATCGAAACGTCGGCGCGCGTGCGGTTGCGGGTGGCTGGACCGTTAAGGGGAGGGCGGAGAAGATAGACAGATGAAATGGCCGTGCGCGAAATGTGCTGCTGAACTGACCTCGAGCACCTCGCGCCGCGTCACCGAACACAACTAATGTAGCTGTTGGTGCTGTTGCTATTGGCTACTGGCTGCTGCTGTTGCTGCTGATGTTGTTTATCTGTCTGCTTTTTGATTGTCTCGGTCCGCTTTCGACCCCTTCCTTCCCCTTGGTCGATCACTGTTGTGCGCAGAAGATTTTGTTTAAATATTTTTATATGTATGTATATCCAACGATCGCACAGACACTCGCACAAACACGTTGACACACACGGGGACGCGGGTTTAAAAGTGAGGGGCGCCTAAACACAAAAATAAATTTTTATTGAGCAGTGCGCGACTTGCTTGTTGTTTTGCTGGTTTGCTTCTGTTGCTGTTTCTGTTTCAGTTTCTGATAATGCCGCGGATGCAGGTGCTGCGTTGTCGTTTCACTTTTGTTTATTTAGATTGTTTGTATTATACGTTTCAAATACATTTGTTTTCGTTCCGAGTTGCAGTTTATTTACTGCCGTGAATTGCGAATGAATTAACTGTGTTCGTTGTTTCCCGATGCGCAACAGACTCTGCAGTCGAGGTGGAGAAACATCGATGGCACTATCGATGACATTGATATATTTGAAATGTTTCTGAACATCGATTTTGTGTGGCATACATCGATGTTTTGTACAACCAAATAATATAAATTCATTTGTTATTGGTTGAATTAATTATTATTTTCTAGATGAATTTAGACTTTTTCTAAAATAGCTGTTTTATTTAACACCTGTATCGGGATGTGACCACAAGCTATGTTTCTGAAATATACGTTTTAATGTCGAACAAAAATACTAAAACACAGAAGCCCCTTAATGAACACTTGGTTACATTTCATATGATATACGATGTATTACAAACACAAAGGCGCGACAATTCAAAAGGTTTTATCAGTTTATTATTATACACCAAAAAATAAATTATTCTATAAATATAAATGAAAATTGTGAAAAAATTGAAATTGGATTCATAACTGCGAAATCGAAAACGCACGTTTCTTTTAATTTTTTATAACAGTTTTGAGGAGTCGTTTTTTTTATGTGGCGCTAGCTTATTTATTTGCCAATCTCTACATGCGTTAACAGTCGACTGTTAAACAAGATAAAATGAATAAAAGTGGCAACGCCAGTACTCGCGGGCAGGTTGTGCATTATTTTGAGTTCTACAGTACACAATATAAGCTCAAAAGTTTTTATATTTAGAACACTTTTCGCTTTTAGTTTCAATTTTATTCCACAACTTTAGTTTCTTTATTTGGTTTTCCATTTGTAATTTTCACTTCTAATTTTCGTATTTTCCTTCCTGTTTTAGATGTTACCTAAAGTAGTAGATTTGGACAATATTCTATTCGTAGATTGAGCTTGACAGCTTGTACCGAAGGTTACCATGTGGAGGAAAGCTAGATAGTATAAATACATGTTATATGAATATATAATATTTGTGGTAGTTTAATTTCCGAAATACCTAATATTGGTAATATCTTTCACGACTGATGGATAATGTTTGTCTATGTAAAATTTACAAAATATATTCTCGACTTAAGAAATACTCCTACCATGCAATTTACTTAATATTTAGAGATAATTTTTAATCATCATGTTCCCGTTAAGAACCTTTTCTGACCTTTGGTAGGTCTAGTCCCTAGATATATGTTATGTCTATGATGTTGTTCATTAATATTTAACCAAATATATATTTCCACCCCCAAACACTCTTTCCCCTTTTCCCAAAAAAAATTCAAAATTTTTAACCCTATTTTTTTTTTTTTTTGGTGAAAAAAAAAAAAACCAAAACACAAAAAACAAAAATTTTTTTTTTTTTTATTTCCCTTTTTTTTTTTTTGTTTATGCTGTTGGAGATGACTACTTCAGGTAGCTATTGAAACCAATTATTATCGAGATTGGTCATTTTGCGCAGAAGATATGAAGACTTTATCTCCATCTTACCTTACCCTTTTGCTGAGATTTGCAACAATAATCTACAATACACACATGCTGATTTTCCATTTAAAAATTCAGTTTATTTTGATTGGTTTCATTTTTGTTCAAGTTTGTTTATTTTCTTGTTTCGCATTTCAATATCATTCAGTTACAAATACTGATATACTACACAGATGACACAATTTGATTTGTATTTGATTTTTTCTTTTGTTTTTATTAAATTTTGTTTGAGTTTTGTTAGTTTAATTCAACATTTTTGTTTGATGAATAAAACGCTTAATGCGTTCAAATGTTTGATTTGATTTCCACTTTCATTTGCAATATCATATTGATTTCGATTTCGAGCAACAATTAACAGTTAAGTTTGAATTCTTGCACACATTTAGGTATTAAGTTATCGTTTTGTTTTTGAATTTTCTTTTTCGATTTTAGTTTTTGCTTTAGATTTTGGCTTCCTTGTTAATCAGAATATACATTTGTATGCTTGTATATATATTTTTTTATACATATATATATATATATAATTTAATGTATGCATTATTATACTGCAAGTTGTAAACTTTGATTTTCTTAAGCTTTTTCTTTATGCTCGTTCAATAATATTATTAAATTACTCTTAAATTCTTTCTATATACAATTTGCCGCAATTCTTGTGTACTTTGTAAATAATTGCTCAAACTTGAGATTGGGCACCAGAGTCTGACTTGCAAAGGCTAAAAATCGCTCAAGAGCTGTTTGGAATTGGAAAACAACAATTTCGAGCCTGATTTTGGATCCTCTGAATTCATTAAATTTAATCGATGCTTACAAATAAATTGTTCTTCTTTATCGAAACGCTTTCTTTTTTTCAGATTGTATAATAATTCAGCTTAGATTTTATACACTTAGCTATGTAGGTTTTATTTAATGTTCTTATTAATATTATTATGATTTATTTTCCTTTGGGCTGTTGGTATAATTATGTAACTAATTTAATTTTGCTTTTATATTTTATAGTTATACTCATTTATTTCTTACGTTAAATGCAATTACAAAGTACTTTGATTTTGTGAAATTCCATTTCAATTTTCTGCCTTGAGCCTCAAACATTCTGCAACTTTCTTTTGTGAATTTTGTGGTATGTCTCTGTGTGTGTGTATGTATATGTGGAAATTGGGTTGAATTTGTTTTGATTGCGTGTTATTTTACTCTGTGCCTGTGCTTTTTGTTTATTTATAAGTCTAAGAAAGAGTCCTGTCGACCGTCTAATCCTTTTGGCAATACATCTGCCAAAAATGAGAAATTTTACAAATGTAAACTGCACTACTCAGTACTGTTTGAGTGTGAACGTGTGTTTAAGAGTGTCTTTGTGTGTTTCATGTCTATTTGTGGGTCGGTTAAGTGTTTATTCGTAATTCGTAATCTCCATTTGATGTACTCGTATCGCATTTAACATTATTTTCTTATTTGAATAGTGTTTTACTCGATTTTCAAAATTTTTGTTTAATTTAAAGCTTTCCATTTACTTTTGTTTTTTATTTCTTTATTTTTTTTGTTTTTCGTTTTTATTTGTTTTTAATAGTTTTCTTAGAGTTTCATCTATGAACCTTGTATTCCAAAAATGAGTGTATGTATCATAATTGTTGCTAGCAGTTAACGTTATTGACATCGATTTAGGCTGTATGTTTGTAGTTAGAACTAATTTAATTAGCAACTCTGCAAGTTTATCTGCCAACGGTATTCGCAAAATGTTATTCAATAGTATAATATATTATTATTACAATTATTATTATTATTATTATTATTATTGGTTTAAGTATGTTTTGTTATAATTCTCACTTTCGATTAGGCACAATCTTACACAAAATTCGGGCTTAGTTAGCTTAGTTATACAGTTGTGAAATGGCCAATAGTCGATGATTAACCATTTACCAATTTCTAACTATCAAAAAGAATTTGCTATTTCCTGCTACTACCATCAACTACTGTCCGTCATCTATGTATGTATGTATGTCTATGTATATCCGGGAACAGCAAATAGTGTGTGTAACAACCAAAACACAAGTGAACAACAATATTGAAGACTGCGTACTGTGCCTGAATTTAGCTTAAGATGCGGCTTTTGCGGCTGAAACCGATAGAAATTTTGCTTCAAGCTAATTTCATGAAATTGCAACAAAGTAAGCACACACACACGCAAGCTAACAAACACACTCATACACAACAGATTCACACCCATTCACACACTCACATTCACATTCACTGGCTTTGCAATCCGAATTTTCTCTGCTCCGAATACAAGTACAAATTTCAATCGAACACCTAACAAAAATACATATATGCACTAGAGTTCAGTTAATATAGATCGTATTACTCGAAGATTAGTCAAGTCACACACTCGTACATGCTGGTACATGTATAATTGTAACTTAATTGTAGCTAATTTTAAATTTAGATTTAAATTAATTAAATTTAATTCGACAACAAGCTCGTTTTTGCACTTAAGTAACTACTAATGTTTAGTTAATGTCTATATTATTAGCTATTTCCTATACAACAATTATTTCTCCTCCTCCTCCTCATCCATTAATTTTCTCACTATCCTCTGTTCCTGTCTCTGGGTCTATGTCTGGGTCTCGTTCGGACTTTGGCACAATAGCGAATACTTGTTTGGAAACACAGTGAGAATAAAACTATTGAATGCGTCATTATCGTAATTATTATTATGCAATTATAGTTTCATTATTATCAGATCGGAAAATTGTTTCAGTGCTCTCATTTTATTCTTTTTAGTTGTTTTCCTTGCCATCATTTCATTCGTCGTCGTCTGTTTTCCTAGTTACCATTTATTTACTTACAGTTACAAAAACTTTTTCTTCTTTTAACATTTACTTACGAATACTTTCAGTTAACAACTTTCTTTTAGATATACATAACTATTGACCAACTATGTTATTTTCATTTTTTTTCTCTGTTTTTGCTTGCCCAACGCGCTATTCAACAGTCATGTGGGGGACAGGGATGGAAGATGGGAGATGGGAGATTTTCAGCAAATACCATGAAAAAAATGTTAAATTTATTATGCGGAAAAAAGGAAACGATGAAGTGAAACCAATGAACAATCTGACTGAAATTGCGAAACCTTTATTCACCAATCGTAATATGCATCTCCAAGCTTGTCGAGGGAAAGGCGGGTAGAAAGGACGATAGTGTGAGTGTGAGTGAGAGAGTGAGTACTCGGGTGAGTACTGTACAAAAATATTTTAGTCGCGTGGCATGTGTGGCGCAAGTTGACAGCGATGGCTACGTGTATTCAGATTTATATGCAGATCTGAGAACAGATCGTAACACGTAAATTACATTTAGCATACGAGACATTAAATACATTTATAATGCTTCAAACCAACTTTATAAATAACATATTGCCCACAAATGGGGCCTAAACTGGATCACTTTTGATTTGTTTCTTTGTTTTTAGTTACAACTTGACTAACAATCTGATAAACACTCGTCTTGGTGCTTATATCAAACAAGTTAATATGTTTACTATATTTGTTTTACTTTATATATATATATATATATATACTACATACATATATATTTGTATTAATTTATGTATTCTCATTTTTTTTCTTTTTGTTTTTTTTTTTGTTTTGTTCTCTATCTGTTGCTTAAGTAGTTGACTCGTAAATCTTTCAAAGCCTCGTTTGCTCCCCACTCTGCAGGGCGCATCAGAGTGCCGGCTTCTTCATTTGAATTGTAGTTAACAAAGTGGTTTTTGTGCGCATAACTTTTGTGTGTGGGGGGTACAACGAGTACAACGAGTGGGAATCTCCGTAGTTCTCCGGTTATAAAAAAGCACGCCAGTCGATGAGCCGTAACAAGGACACTTGCCGCTGTTGTTGTTTGCTCGCTGGCGCATCCTGCTTCTGTGTTCCAGCCACACTCATACATATTCATTGGCTGCTAGTGCTGCTGGTGTGCTTGGTTCAGCAGCTGTTGCTGGCGCTGCAGGTTTAGCTCCGTAAGGTTCTTCATCATCAAAGTCCTTTCCAAGTTCTCCCGTATGCTGCGCTCGTTCTCCTGGCGCACTATTTGACAAATAAACAGATGTACACACATATTAGCAAATAAACCACGTGTATTTCATATAGGTATGTATATGGCAATAGTAGCTGACTCTAATGGAACAAGTTGTACATAGCACTGCACATTATTATCCTTCTCTGTTGCTTATCGTTTAAACTGCAGTTGAAGTAAATGCCTGTTGATGAATTCTTGAATATAACTTTCATCAATCCAGACTATTTACTTTAAGCACAGTTCAACATCATTCGCGTACTCGCGAGTTTCAGCTCGGGTTTCCGGTTGCGATAACGCCGCCGACGATGACACATGCTCTTCATTTCCTATATGCAACAAAGCCGGCCACGCCCACTTTAACGCGCCCACACTCCAAGCAGAGCAATTGATCAAGGCAGCGAGGGGAAGCGGTGAATTGAGGGCGCAGTCGGGGGGATGGGGGAGCTAGGGCGATTGGTTGGACGATTGGCAATATTTGCTCACCGCTTTTGTGCATTTTACAGCAGTTTTAATTAATGGCAAACAAATTGACATGCGCCGCACACACACAGTGGCAGTGACAATGCATTGGAATGCGTTTGCTGGGCGTTGTGGGCGTGATGGGCGTGCAAGTTGCCATATTGGGGCTGTGTAAAGTGTCAAAATTTGTTTGCCAATCAATCACACTTGCATACAGCTGCAATGCTGCAATGCTGCACTGTTCGACTGTTGCACTTTGTTGTTGCAAAGTTGTCGTCGGCATGCCAGAGACTTGGTTGGGTTCGGCGTCTGGTCTGAGGTCTGATTGTGTTTTTGCCTGCTTCAGTTTCTGTTACTGTTCCTGATACTCGTTGTGTTTCTGTTGCTGTTTTACTTCATAAGGCTTTTGTTTTTGCCCCGTTTTTATTGTCTTTTGGTTTTTGTTTGTGTTTTTTTTTTTGTTGGGGGTAGCCTGACAAAGATTTAACACGATATTGCAACAACAGCAGCAAGGTCTGCTTTGTGCGGGGGATACGAGTACTATATCATACTATAACCCTGGCCTGCATCTGCATATTCACACTGTGTTGCACAAAATGTGAGCTGTAAAAATTTAATTAAAAATACTTGCCCTAAATTGCACCGACACAAAAACACACCCATCCCACACACTTCCAAACACACTCACAAACAAACTCGCACACACTCTCTATACACGCAAAAGGGCAAAGTATTCAAGTAATTTACGAACGGTTTCGTTTAATTGCAAAATTAGTTACTCTTTTATTGAGCAAAAAATGAATTGAATTGTCTGGCTCAACGCGTTGTATACCCTGTTTTGCCAAACAATTTTTAGCAAATAAAATTAATCCAAATATAGTTCGTGTATCGCTAAAGACAAGTTAAGTTAAGAGTAAACATGAATCTAACTTTGATATTGCAGCAAAGTTATTATCCGAAAAGTTTTAGTGTTTTGTTTGAAATATACATATATTAACAAGAGGAAATCGAAATAAAATCATATTTATTTACGCGTATTCTATATATTATATTTTGTGTTTCAAACAGTTCACAAAGATTGCAAAATATGTATTCAAAGGATAAACAATTAAATAAAAATATGCTCAATAAATACATATTATAAATTAAACTGACCACCTTAACAACTCAAAAATGTCATATGTACATATATAAATATTTTGTATTTAAAAGTACTCTGTAGACCTTAACAATAATATTCTTGGAGCTGCAAGAATGCGTGGCATTAACACAACCAAATTAAAAATATAATATATAAGAGGGCTTTAAAACTCGCGTTGATGCTTAAAATGCAACAGTTAAATGAACAAAGTCAGCCAAAGCCAAAGGGTCGGAGAGTCGCTGGGGTCGGAGGTGGAAGAACATTGCGGAGCATTTCACATTGTCGCCCAACTCGCTGAACTCAAACATAAGCCGGACCAGAGCACGTGGTCTGTGGTCGAAATTCATTGTCCTGCTTCTGTTTCTGTTGCTGTTGCTGTTTCTGCTTCTGCTGTAGGTTCGCGCTTATGCAAAAGCTTTGAGGCGTAGGCGCAACGTGTTAATGTCCACAGGGAGAGAGAAAGCGAGAGAGCGAAAAAGGAAGAGGGAGAGGGCGAGGTGAAGGATGACGGAGTACTGGGAACAGGTGACGATGAGGCTGGCTGCCATTATTCACGTGGCAAGTGCTGTGCTGAATAGCAGCCACTGAGTGCGAGTGCGAGTGCGAGTACAATGTGCTCTCCTTGCTGCCCTCTTGCCCCCATTTCCTGATCCTGCCTCTGAGTGAGTACGTGTTTGTGTGTGTGTGTGTGTGTGTGTGTAGACGTACGTGTGTGTGTGTCTGTGTGTGCGTTGGGCTATTTGAGACCAATTAACATAGAACTTTCCCACTGGTAAACAAGTTAAATTGTTAACAGCCATTAAGGGCGCTCATAAATGCCGCCGTGTAACTTTCAGCCTCACTTTGTCTTTCCTTGTGTGTGCGTGTGTTCGAGTGTGTGTATGCCCAGGTGTATATGCTTGTGTGGGTGCAAGAGCTTGGACTGGCGCGTGTGTTTGTGTTGCTTCTTTGTGTCTTTTATGTTGTTTAATTATAAATGTGGCGTTGAAAGCAACAGCTAGTCCACGCCGCTGCCCTATCCTGCCCTGCCTTTCACTCCCCTCATCGGCCATCCCAACTGACTCGCTTGTTGTAACTTCGTTAGACTGCTGTGCTGTGCTGTGCTAGCATGACGGATGAAGACCGACGACCATCTAACTATATAACTAATTAGTTTCCTGCCTCTGAGTGGGTGATTGGGAGTAGTTGGGCCAACTCTTGTGGTTGTGTTTTTTCACCTCCCCCCACCCACTTAAATTCAAATTATTGATGCATTTCTGAGGTTTCCACTTTTATGGTATTGCTAGTAGTTACTCAAAAATAGAGCATTAGGGTCTCTTATATTCCCATTTACGACACGGCCTAATGAGAACTGGTTTGCTATGCACAAAGTCAAAGCTCTTGGCATTAAAGTGAAATATTGAATGAACAAAATGCAGTCGAAAAGAAAAAATAATAAGGAAACGAGTATTTGCTAGAAACCTTCCATTTTCACTTTTCGAAGTGTACATTTGTTTTCTTTTTTTTCCCCATATACGTATTTCACAACGAAGTTTAAATTTGTTTTCTTTTTTTTTTGCCCATATACGTATTTCACAACAAAAAAAACTTTCACACGAATCGTGAAATCTGTTGAGTTGTAAAAACCATAGACAACAGTAGTCAAAATTCAAAAGACCAGCTTAAAAGCCTATTTTATATGTATTCTCTCGCAATAAGCCTGAAATCCTTTATCCTGACTTAAAGGCAAGCCAAAAATATATACGTACATAGTGATGCTATTAAAAATAAAAAATAATAGACGGTAGCAAATACTAGAAAGTCACAAAATTGACAAATTTAATAGTCGTATGAGTCGCCATATCTTTCGAGTATCAAAAGCCATTTACTAAAGTAGTACAGCTTAAAAGCCTATTTTATATGAATTCTCATTTAATGCCCTGAAATCATTTATGGACAAAAGACATTATATCAGAAAAATAATATTTAAGAAATTTCCCAATTGGTAATACATAATATTATTAAATATAAAAGTCGCCATATTTGATTAGTTATAACTTATTTATCTTGCGTCCGCTGCTGCGCATCGTTGTCTGTAATAATTTCGATTAATTATGCTGTTTGAAATTTCCGCTTTTCTTGTTGTGTTTTCGTTTCATTTTTCCGCCAACGATGAGTTGAACCTTTTGTGTTTACTGACTCTGATATAATGTCTGACATTTACCGGAATTAAATTGAAAACTTTGCGCGTTTGCTTTATGTTTCATTGAGCAATACGTTATTTTAATGTTAATTGTTGGAGATTTCCAGGCGAGTTATGATTGATATCGTTTTTTATATTCTCTGCCAATTATTGTGTGCTATTAATTTCTTTGTGAATAAATAAACTGGAACTTCTTGTCAATTTCCAGTAGAAAAGGCATTTTGTTGGTAATTGAAATAAAATAAAATACACAATCAATTTGCTGGGTATCTCTTCATATTTGTGCTCATATCATGCTTAGGCGTTTGTTGCCTTTCAATTTGCTATTTTGACGCAATTTGCGGACGGTACGAAGGCAATGGGAGGGAGGTTGAGTATTTGGGGGGGGGGGGGTGTTCGTGGTCGCCTGGGCATTTGCCGCGCCGAGTGGCGTTCACAGGACCCTGGCAAGGACGTGAAACCAACTGAGCGGGCAATGTCACCAGCACGAGCCACGTTGCCAACAGCAAACAATTGTTGTTCACTACGGCTTTTGTTGTTACCGCTGTTGTTGTTGTTGCTGTTGTTGCGTATGCTGCACTCACTCACGCGCACATGAAAATGTAACCTAGTTTCATGTCGTAAACGTAAAATTACGACTGTGTGTGTGCGTGTGTGTAAATAAGCGTGCATGTCTGTGGGCGCACACATAAAAAGGATGCTACAGCCGTGTGGCATGCCCGTAATGATGCACACACGCACACTCACAGACAAACACAAACACAACTATTAAGTGAAAGTATAAAAAGTGAGCATGATAACTAAAGGTCCTTGCAGACGCAGCCCTGCTTCGGTCACTCAGCCAGACAGAAAGACAGCAAGAGCAGGCAGCAAGTCAGTCAGTCAGTCCCTCAGTCAGTGAGTCAGTCAGTCAGTCAGCCCACGACGGCAGAGCCCATTGTCATTGTCTGCGCTCAGCTAAACAACACACACACACACACACAGAGACACACACACAGTGCTGATTAGTTTGGCTTGGCTTTGGTCGACTCTTGTTGTTGTTGTTGTTGTTGTTCTTGGGTGTGGATGCTGCTTCCACTGCTTCTGCTGTTGCAGTCACAGCCACATTCATTAAAGTCGAGGTAAGCATCATTTTTTATGGCCAACGCATGTGTGTTGGCTTGTATGTGTGAGTGTGTGGGTGTTTGTGTGCTTTCTTGCTGGTGTTTGCAAGTCAGTTAGTCAGGCAGTCGCTTAGTCATTTAGTCAGTTATGTAATGCTCGAGATTTGCTGAGCTTTTGCCAGCTCAATTTTCGAAAGTCAGCATCTGGCAGCTGCTCATTGGGGAGCCAGAATCACACAACGAATACGAGTGCTCGTACATGTGTCTAAGTATTTGTATGGCTTTATGGTTATATGGGCCATATGACCATCTTGCTGTCTGCCCTTCTGTCTGTCTGTCTGTCTGACAATGGACCGATAACCCGACAAATGGACAGGAGCTCAGTTGACCTTATTGTTTGTCGATGCGAATGCAAGTAAAATCGAAATCATAAGACAGCGAATGGAAACCAATTGCAAACGGCTCTGTTTCTAATAGAGCACTGCAATAATTGAAATTAATGCAACACGTAATCACATTTCACAATCAAGGCATCCATGAACTAATAAACACTACTCTTTGCTGCTGAATTTGTAAACATTTTTCAAATATTTAAGATAAACAATTTACTTTTTCATTTTTAAAATGCACAATCAATTTACCACAAGTTGACATTTAATAAAATTTATTTATGTATGAGAGTCTAAGGTAAACAAATTCAAATATTTTATG
Source organism: Drosophila siamana (assembly GCA_035047445.1). Taxonomy (NCBI): domain Eukaryota; kingdom Metazoa; phylum Arthropoda; class Insecta; order Diptera; family Drosophilidae; genus Drosophila; species Drosophila siamana. The sequence continues at coordinate 484,156 of JAWNPP010000101.1, read as the reverse complement.
TACTCTGCTCACTGGATGAGAGCATGTTAAACACACACGAGCTTTGCTCAAAAAGTTGCCTCATTTTTAAATCATGCCGTGAGTTGAAAAGTTTCAAAATTATTATTGACCTTAAAGCAAGCCATTTAAAAATGTATAATATGTTGTACACAGCAGGAATGCTCGTTCTCAGTTATTTAATGTAGAAATATTTGAGAGTCATAATCAAATATTGGTTTAAATTCCATGTACAAAACTGCAAAGAATAAATCATAGTTGAATATAAGGAAAAGCATTGCCTACTTTCAGGCGCAGCATGAGCCAACTGCATAAGATTGAAGGAACAGAAATGTTTGGTTAATAAATTGAACAAAATATATATTTAATTAGTTTACAAAATTATTTCCGATAAATTGGATGTGCAATGGTAGCAAAAATTCACTCATTTGTATCAAACAAATTTACGAAATGCGTAAATTCAATTAATATTATTTGATTTATTGGAAAGTGGACAAATATTATTATACAAATGTGAAAACTTCACGATGAGTATATTATTTGTTTAAGTTAATATCAGTAAATATTTTAAGACATCATTGAAGCCTTTAGTGTCAGAATTTGTTACTAGCAAATGGTTTCTATTTTCTGATAGGCTTATAAAGGTTTTAAAGCAATTTTAAATGATATTATATATTCTTTTCAAATTGGTAATATTTTACACTCAACACGCAGCACTGAAATCAACAGTTTAATGATATCAATGCAAGTGTTTTGGTGTCACATTTCATTTGCAAATGGTTTCCGTTGTCCACGCCATTATTACACAAAATGGCGACAAACTGAAAACCATAAATTGTAAATAGTTGAAAGCATTGCCAAACTTACAGGCGTGTGTTAGTGTACATTTTTTATTTCAACTGCATTGCAAGTTGAAAGAACTGTTGCCAATCGTAGTTGCACTTGTAGTTGCAGTTGTTGTAGTTCTCAGTTTGCAGTTGCTCTTCAATTAGCCAGCTAGATTGGAAGTCGTCGGAGTGCTGTTGAATTGTTTTAGTGGTGTCCACTGCTCGCAATGCCAATTTCGAGTTTGTTTTTTGGCACCACTGCAGGGCAGCGGTAGTGAAGCGTCTCACAATTACATGCACGCACACACAGAGGGACACAGGAGAAGAGGCGAGAACAGAGAGAAAATGAATTGCACGTAAGCAGAGCGGAAACGGAAGTGGGACGACTCGAGCTTGAATTGTCAGCGAAATCCCCGAAATACGTTCAGCAACGTGATAAAGGCAATGCTCCTCGTCAGCGTCGTTATCGTCGTCAACGTCGTCGTTGGTTGCAGCTGCAACTGTTGCACTTGCTGTTGTTGTTGGAGTTCATGATGGTCGCATGCCCGTGTAGTGAACGGGCGTGTCCCTGCTGAACGAGTGCGCCTTCTTCCCCGACTGACTCTGGCCGGAGGTGAGCGTGACGATGACCACGAATACGCTGGCGCACACCAGGCAGAGCAGCACCGTGGCCAGCACAATGCAGACGATGCGCTTGCGTTTGCGATCCGCCTCTTCGTCCTCATCGGTCTCGTCGCTCAGCGACTTCTTCTTCAGCTTGTGCGAGCCGCCGCTCAGCGATGGTTTGCGTCCGGCGGCCAGCTTGTGGTGGAACGGTCGCAGCACCTGGGCGGCGAAGGCCGCATCGCTCAGCTCGTGCTCGTAGGTAAGCGAGGCCTTGCGCTCGAACGACGGACGCTTCTCCTCGATGAAGGCCGCCGCAGCGGCCGAGATTGGACGTGGACTGCGCTTGATCTCGTCGATATTGACGACACTGGCGCCCTGGCCACTGGGCACCGCCGTCGACAGCGGCCGACTGTTGCGTCGGTGGGGTGAACTAAGCTCAAAGTCGTCGCCGACCGTCGGCCCACTGCTGCTGCCGTCGCCAATGAAGCTCTTCGACTTCTTGGTGGCGCTCAGCGTCTCCCGATAGTTGCGCAGTCGCACGCTGGCGCTGTGCAGCGCCCGCGCCTGCTTCACGCTGGCGCTGGCATTGGTGCCCTGAAAGGCGGCCGCTGCCGCCAGGACGCCCGGCCGATGCACGGCCAGCTCCTCCAGATTGCTGGGCGATAGGTACAGCGAGCGTCCGTGCTGTGCGCCCCGCTTGAAGTGATACGCCGCACTGGCCGCGGCCGCTGCGCTGTGCAGCTGCATGGTGTGGGCGGCAGACGCGCCGCTGGTGGATGGCCGACCGTCCAGCTCAAGGCTGTGGGTGCTCTGCTGACGGGAGTGGGGATGCGGCTCGCGCTTCTGCTTGACGCTGTTCGAGGCGGAGGCGGCGGGCGGATGTGTGGCGCTGTGGCCGGCGGCGAGCGCAGTCGCCGTCTCCTCGAAGGAGCCGGAGCTCTTGCGCATGCGCTGCACGGCCACAGCGGCAGCCGCCAGCTCGGCCACGCCCAGCTCCTCCATCTTGGTGTGGCTGTTGCTGCGCGAGCGCGACTCCACGAACAGCTCGTTCTCCAGCGACAGATTGGACTGCGGAAACAGTGTGCGACTCTCCAGCGGCTCCATGAGGTCATCGTTGAGCGACGGATGCCGGATCTGTGACTCCACCACCGAGTCGGGCTTGCTGCTCGGCCGACGGCCCGGGTCGTTGAACGAGCGATGCGAACGACAGCCCCGGCGACTGGGCGACGGCGAGCGTGAGATCTCCTTACCGCCGCCGCCGCCGGCTGGCGGGCCGGGCATCAGGAAGTTGGCGCGCACCGAGCTGGTGCGTCGGCTGGAGCTGGCCGAGCCGGCGGCGACCGCCAGCTGTATCTGCTCCATGGCGGCGGGATCCTGTTGTGCGTGGAAGGAATGCGTTTTCTTCATCTGAAAATTGGTAGACGGATGAACGTCAATAGTGTCGGAACGTCGGAAGAGATTCTTTTTCAGTGCGTGCGCCTGCTGCTGCTGCTGCTGCGCGTGGTGTGTGGCGCGTGGCAGCATATCATCGACATCGATGAACTGTATCGGTGATGTGCTGCCGCTGCCGCCCAGCGGCGAGCGTGCCAGGCCCAGTCCGCCCAGGCCCAGACCGCCCACATTGTCGCCCAGGCTGCTGCTGCTGACCAAATAGATATCCGGCTGATGTTGTTGCTGTTGTCTGTGCTGCTGCTGCTGCAGTTGCTGTTGCTGCTGGCCCAGTATGGGGCTGACCGCGTGCGAGGTGGGTGAGCTGGTGGAGCTCGAGTGCGGGTGCTGGCGGTGCGAATGCGGATGCGGATGCGCGTGCGGATGTGGCAACTGGTGGTGGCGTGCAGCAGCTGCCTGTGCGGCCAGTTGCTGAAAAGTGTGCATATGCAGCTGGTGTTGTTGTTGTTGTTGTTGGTGGTGGTGTTGTTGTTGTTGTTGTTGTAGGTGGTGGTGCTGTTGGCGAGCGGAAAGTGCCGGCGACACAGAACCGCTGCCGCCGCCAGCATGTTGGGAAAGTTGTTGTTGTTGTTGTTGTGGTGCTGGGAGTGCTAGGGTCTGCGGCGGTGCAGACGAGCGCACGGGCAGCGGCGACGCCGAGCGGTGGATCAGCGGCTGCTCATGCACAATGAATCCCTCATCGAGCTCAAACTCCAGATCGGTCGCTATCGGCGCATAGTTGTCAATCGCCATCGACAGGGAGCGATGGATGGGCTTCAGCTTGGGCGGCTTCTTTTTCGTCGCGGGATTGTCAAACGACGACGTGCCCGAGGTGTGCTCCTCGTCCGCATCGCCGGCTGTCATATACGGGTCGTAGCTGTGCACCGACACCACATGCTGATGCCGCTGCTGCTGCTGCTGCTGTTGCTGATGCTGATGCTGATGTTGCTGCTGCTGGTATTGGTGCTGATGTGGGTGCTGGTGGTGCGACTGCGACTGCGACTGATGCTGCTGACCACCGCTGGTGCCGCGCTCCATGCGGTAGTAATACTGCCGTGGGTATCTATGGTAGTAATGTGCAATTGTGGTGCTGGTATGTGGGTGGTGTGGCGAGCAGGAGTGGGGTAATCACACAGACACTGACCTGGTCGGGCGCGGAGGGCAACGGTAACGCTAACGCTAACGCTAACTGTAACGCTAACGGCAACGGTAACGCTAACGGATTCTGTATCGGATTCGGTGGTGTTGCTCTTATTATTGTTGCACTTTGCTGTTTACTGTTGTTCGCTGATTTACGCTGACTCGTTACTTGGCGGTGGCTGTTGTTGCTTGTGGTGGTGCTCTGGGTGGTGCTCTAGTGCTTAGTGCTTGCCACCCAATGGGGCTGGAGCGTGTGAGAGAAAGAGAGAGAGAGAAAGACACACAGAGAGAGAGAGAGAGAGAGAGAGAGAGAGAAAGAAAGAAAAAGTGTGCTGTGAGGGACGAGGGGACAAAAGAGGATGACACTGAACACTGAACACTTGAGACTTGGCTGCTCCGTAGAGCGGGACAGAGGTACACACACACACGCACGCACGCACGGACACACACACAAATAGGGGGAGAGAGGGAGAGAGAGAGAGAGAAAAGACAAAAACACACGCTAAACAGCTAGACTGTAAATGTGCAGGACATTCAGCATTAAAGGCAACTAAGTAGATGCTAATCGTGTGTGCTTGTTGTTCTTATTGTTGTTCCATTCACATTTATTGTTGTTGTTGTTGTGCGTTTTGCTTTATCACTGTTGGTTGCTTGTGCTTGTTGTTGTTGTTTGTTGTGGCTGTTTTCACTTTTTTGTTTTTGTCTGAGAATGTGGTGCAATTAAATTCCTTTTATTTGGTTTTTATTTTTATTGTCACATTGTGTATAGATGCTGATTGTTGTTATTGTTACTGTTATTGTTGTTCTTGATGTAAAATGTATCTAGTTTAGTTTTTGCTGTTGTTGTTGTTATTGTTGTTGCTATTTGCTACACTCATTAAAATGGGCAAATACAAAAGCACAACTAGAAGTAGACAAGAGAAATACGTAAAAAAGTATTAGCAAGCTGGACGGGGGACGAGTGCAGGTGCAGGTGGGGCAGGTAGTGCAGGTGGTGTAGGTGGTGCAGGTGCAGGTGTGGGTGTGGCTCTGGGTATAGGTGTGGGTGTGGGTGTGGGCGTGGGCGTGGCATATGCTGTGTGCAGTATTCAAAAAAAAAAAAAATACAAACAAAAACAAACAGAGTCGCAATGGAAATCAAAGTGAATAGCGAGTACAGAGAGAAGCAAACAAGAAAGCAACGAGAAATCCAGCAGCAACAATCAAATAAAATTGCAAAATATTCGCAAATATTCTTGCTGCAAATTGAGTCATGGCGATAGCTTGCAACTAGTTGCACATTGCACATACATCGTGTTTAATACACAAGTGAACAAAGCGTTTTTTTGCGCAAATAAACTTCGAAGTTTTCATTACATTCAACCCATCAATAGATAGGGCTAAAAATTCAAATTCATCCCAATCATATAAACACATTGATACTTTTCCCACTTTCTTTTTACTTATCACACAGAACTTAGTTGTAATAGCTTAATGACAATAAACTGTTAATCCACTGCTAGTTATTTCGTCTTCTGCCATTCACGCTTACTAACGTAATAAATATTTAAATTCGTTGATAGTAATTAATAATTATATATCAAACAATAAACTGTTTACTTCACAATTCAAATACAACAAATACAACTTTTGCCATCTTTGCCTGTGTTTTGTGCTGTTATTTTCGTTTAAACTTGTAGTTTCTACAGTGTAGTTGGTTTATGTCAGTGTTTCAACGTACATTTGATGGTTCGATTCCCGGTTGAGCACTTGGTCACGTAGCGTGCGATGCAAGTTAATCGAATTTAATCTATTTGGCTGCCAACTTTGTTTGTCCTGTGCATTTGGGCACGCCCATTTAGGAACGGTGGATGCCACTAACTCTTTGGCAACACAATTCATCATTTTGCAATACCTTTGAGCCGGGGAATTGTAACGTTTTGCATAATTTAAAGCGACAGGCCACAGTCGCAGTCCACATCCTGGCTGCTGTTGCTGCTGCTGCTGCTGCTGCTGTTGATGGAGTGAGCGGGAGTCCTTTGCTACTGTCACTCACAGTGTTAATTTTTCAAAGCTCATTGATGGATGAGTGCGCCAGTTGACATTTATGTGCCTAGGCCACACACACACACACACACACACACACACACACACACACACACACACACACATACACAAGAGACGACTGTGGCGGCAACATCGAGGCTGGCTGAGCCGGAGGGTGAAGCGGGGAGAGGGGCCGGGACAAGTGAAGCTGTTCAAAAATTAACGCTCTGCGACTTGAAACTTGTTCGTGCCCGCCTCGAAACGAGTTAAACATATTAAAATTTGCTTATGCAAAAGGTAAAGAATGAAACCCGCTTCCATCTTTCCCCACCAGGCACACCGAGAAGCCCTAAGCAAAGTCTATGTGTGTGTATGTGTGTGTGTGGGGGCGAAGTGCTCGGAAGACATTTAACATCACGTACTTTAAATATGTTTAAAAGAGCTTAAGTGAAATGAAATGTGGCGGCCGTATATAAGCATCTGCGAGCGTATTATATACATTTATACATTTTCACACACTACAGCATACACACCCACACACTCACACACACACACACATTCACACACACGTGCACACAGCAAAGAAACAATGTAGAGTACAATAGGGACTCGCATGTGGATATGACAGCTTCTGCCACTGGCAGTTGTAGGAGAAGCAGCGAAAACGAGAAAAAGAGAGAGACATAGATAGAGAGAGAGAGAGCGAGAGTAGAGAGTTGGAGGCGCAGATCCTGACGAGATATTACTGCATTGCCGTGGCTAAAGCGAGCTTCGTCCTTTGTCTTTGCGCAGAGACTGGAACACAACCAAATGAAGCTCTAGCCCGGTTCGTTTTGAGAATTCTGTATCTGCTGCTGTTTCTGTTGCTATTTCTGTTGCTGTTCCTGTTTCAGTTTCTGTTTCTGCTGCAGCTTTAGGTTGTGTTTCAGTCTCGGATTGAATGAAATTCAACAGCAGCGCAGCAGCGCAGCAGCCACACTTGTCAAATTTCTCAGCATATCAAATCTGATACGAATTAGGTGTAATTCTCAGCATGCGGACGAATTACTGGGCCACGAGCCACACAAATCGGATTTGCTTGTGATATGCTTGAGCCATTGTATATGGCTACAAATCGTAGGTTGTCCCAGAGACGTCAACTGGGGGCAGAGACGCCAACTCAGCATACATAGATATGTAGATGTACATATGTTAAACTATGATTTAAGCAGCAGCAGCAGCTTCTGCCTTTCACGTGGTTACACTTGTTGCCAGGTATTATGACGGTGACATCAAAGAAGCCAACTTTATTGACATCTTCGGGCTTGTTTGCCAGAAGTTTGGCCCTGAAACTTGTATTATGCCAAAGTTCATAATACAACAATCTAGGTGCGTTATAATAGGAATTACGGTGATGACTTGAAAGCGTGTTTCGTATTCGTTGGTTGCTTGGCTTAATATATTTGTCACGCATTTGGCAAGGGACAATCGAGAGCCCACAATTATGAAGTGAGATTTGGTTTATGCTAATTTTGAATCTGCAGTTGAATTTGAATTGGAATTGGAAGAGCAAGTTTCAACAGTGAATTCGAAAGTGAATTTAAAGGCAAAAGTATTGCGAAATTATTACAAATGAACAAAAGAGAATTATTGTTGTAAGCTCTCAGCTTGCTCAATAATTAATTATTCACATTGAGTTTTGCTCGATGCTACAAAGCATCAATTTAATGTTTTGAAATAATATTTGTATACTGCTGTATATTTATTTGCTTTGAAAATCGTACAATTCAATCGAATAATTCCTCTCTTGCACAACTTTCTATTAAGAGTCAAGTTTATTATTGCTGCTCAACATTAGTGCAGCTGTGGAAAATAAATTGGAAACACCATAAAAGCAAAATGACATTTTGATTGCGATTTGTGGTGAAATCTGAGTTTCCTAATTTAAATTCTCGCATCGATAATGTGGGTCGACTTTAAAATTGTGTTTGATGTGCGTGCTTTGCCATCAAAATCCACACGAATCAGCAAAGATTGCAAATGAGTTTGTCATCAAATGTTGTCTGTCCGTCTGTATGTGTGTGTGTGTGTGTGTGTGTGTGTGTGTGTGTGTCAAAACAATGTACGCTGGTCTGTGTCTGCTGTGTTAAGTGTCCTCTAGGATGGCACGGAGAATGTGCTGACAGACTATTTGCTCTAATTCTGCATGGTGTAGGGTACTTGAGGCATATCTCACACTCAGGCGCTCAGGCGAGCTGAGGGAGTGCGGGGTGGCGGGCAGACGTCTTAATTGGCATAAACAATGGTTAATTAACATAAAACTAACATTTCGAACCAACAGAAAACCTAATTTAAACAGTCATACGTGCGTAATTAAGTCCGTCTCCCGCTCTCGCAATGGCCATTTAGGAGTGGAGAGGACGAGCTCCCTCTCCTTCTCTCGCTCTCTCTCCTTCCGTCTCTTGTTCTTGCTCGCTGTCTCTTGAAACCCTCTGAGTGTCTGTGGAGACTCGGGGACTGGTTGGCTGAAACCCAATCCGCATCGGTTTCACAACGAAAGTGGCATTAAACGCACGAATAGTCAGACCTCGATGATTGTTGACTGTTGACTGTTGACTGTTAACTGTTAACTGCTGACGGCTTCGCTCAACTTCCTGGCCGCCTCTGTTTCTCATTCGTGTGAAGTGTGCGCAATTAATTGCGTTTAACGGCGACCCGAAACCACAACCCGCACCACCACAGCGCCGACGACGCCGCGACACCACAACCGCCATTATGGTAAGTGGTAAATGAAGGTTGCGCCAGCCGTAGTAGACATTTAATTTTATTAAATGCGACGCGGTTGGGTTTTTCATCGCGGCTCACGCATATGTTTCAAGTGTGAGCATGTGCGCTGGGCTCAGGCTGAAGGACTCTTAATGGAACTATTTGATTTGCACACTCGTTGGCGGTAATCCGATTTAACGCCAAGGAGTTGTGATAAGATGAAATGTGTGCGCGTCGTTAGGCAGGCTTCAGAATGCCAACTCAAAATACTTGACGGTTGCAATCCTGCGCCGCACTAATTTTTGCTGCTGATTTGTGCGCAATTAAAATGCTGGCACTGTCGAAGCTGGAGCGGCACGACTCTTGGAAATTTCTTTAGCTCTGCCTTATGCTGTGCAGTTATGCAATATTATTTTAAATACACATTCCCGCAGCATTGTTGCTGCTGCTGCTACCCTGTCAGAGGCAGAGTTAGAAGCAGAGTTAGAGGAAGAGGCAGAGCCAGAGTTAGAGCCAGCGTCTGAGGCATTTGTAAGTTTCAATTTAATTTGAATTGTTTTGTGAATGGCAAGCATTTCTGTGCGCTTCACTGCACGCCACATTGCACTCCGCTGCAGTGCCGCAATGCTGCAACACTCGGCACACACAGCGTCTCTATGGCTCAGGGCCACGCCCTGTCCGTAAGCTTATTAAGTGCGCTTAGCTCTTTAATAAACACTCATAGAAACTTTCCAGCACAGCCCAAAGTGCAGTTCAAAAGCTGTGGCCACATCATTTTCTGCTACATGGCGCATCGTTGTGGGCGTCTGCGGTGTATGCGGGGGCGCGAGGGCGGAGCGGGGTGTGGCAAGGACAAATCTAAGCGTAGCAAATACAAACTGTGAAATGGAACTATTGAGAGCGAGAGCGAGAGGAAGGGGAGCTATAAAGCCTTCGGGTGGTAAATTCAATTAAATAACTGGGCAAAAGTTTTACAACATGAATCCAACGTCTTGAAATGTTTCGGCTACAGTTTGACAACAATTTATACACTCACACTTTTAAATTCTTACTCTCTGTTGTGTTTTCGTTTTCGTTCTCGCTTTGTATTTGTATTTGTATTTGTTTTGCTTCGCGCTGTCATTTTACGCAAAAAAGTTTTCCAACATTTTTGTAGCATTCGTACAAAAGCATTCGTAAAACCGACTATGCGCAAAAAGGAAAGTGAAGTGCAAGCAGGGGAGGCGGGGAGCGCCAATGTTCCCTTCCTCCATACTCAGGTCCGGGTGCATTTTTGATGGATTGTCGAGCTGGCTAGGGCAAGTTTTTGGCCGAGACAGGACTTGAACTGCGAGTAAATCTTAAAACTTTGGCAAGCAAAATGAGCGCAAGCATTCTTAGTCAGTTTGCTAAATGAATTTACAGGACCACAAGCTGCTTAGCTGCTGCTGAACAGACAAGGAATGAGGTCACCTCTTAGCCCCCAGCCCTGGCTGGAGCTAAACTTAAGCCGAAGCTCATTTTATTTCACTTATCGCCTGGTCACTGCTCACTGGTCGAGTAATGAAAGGCATGGCATAAACTTTCATTTGACCAGATACATATTGCGCAAACAGCCGAGGAACAGAAAACCACAACTTGGCTCGCCAGCTGCTTTATCAGCTGCAGGCTGCTCATGACTCCATGTCTTCGACTTTGTCTTCTGTCTTTATTTCCGTCTTCAGCGCTTCCATTTCGGTCTTCAGCGCTTGGCTCTGCTCGTATTGACTGTATTCTTGTTTATGGCTCTCGGCGTGCTTGTGTTTATATAATTGTTTGTCTTATTGTCCTCCTCGCCATCGTCGCCGTCGTCATCGTGGTCGACGTTGTCTTTCTGCTGTTTGCACATTTCCGTTAACTTTTCCGTGATGTTTATATTTATGTTGCATGCCCCGAAATCCAAATGGATTATGCCAAATTGTTGTTTAATACCGCTTTCAATTAGACTTGATAGCCATTTGAGCACGTAAATATGCAGACGCACTCAATTTGGCCACAGAGATTTGTGCCACTTGAATGAACTAGAGCTCAGACTGCAATATACCCTATGAGCAAGCGTGGATATTCCTCAAATTAAGCTATAAGTGAACATTAAGTCACCAGAACAAACACATAATGATTTCTTTCGCCCCTAAAAGTATGCAATTATTTTTGCTTATGGTCGCTTTTAATGCGAGACAAGAAGAAAATTTAGAGTAGAGACAATTCAAATTGCTAACATTTAGTCGCACCAAAAATTATTCATGCATTCCGTAGCTCAAGAGTGCAAATATTTGTGCTTAAGCACACACTAAGGTCTCGCTTAAAATTCGGCGTACATCATGCGAATTAATATGCAGAGAGAATGTGGTTTGACGCCCCTAAAACTTTTTACGCAAATTGCAAGTTGAATGCTAATAAATCTAGACCAAAAGATAATTTTTGATCACTTCACGAGCAACGTTAAACTAATATAGAATGCATATTAGACACATTTGAATTACAATTTGCATAAATTTCGAATAGTACTCTTTAACTTCCATGCCATAGAAAGAGACATTTTCGTCTACGTGCGAGTCAATAGCATATGTGTGTATTTGAGTGTATGTGTGTGTGTGTGTGTGCGGAGGAGGAGGCAAGCGCATGGGAGTCATTATTTAGGCATTGAGAGAGACGAAGTGAATAACAATGCGAATGCTTCATTAGATGACGTAGCACAACACGCCAGGAAAGAAAGGACACTGCCAGCCAAAAAAGACAAAAATACAAAAAGGGCCTGTCATTGCCAATATGCCGTATATATAGTATAATATATTTGAACAGTTCGCTTCGAGTTTATTTCGCCGCAGCGTATTATATTTGTGGCAACGAGTCGAGTCGAGTCGGTGCAGAGTAAGGAAACTTTCCATTCACATGCATGTATGTATATATATATATAATATATATATATTTATGTATATAGTATATGTTTGTGCTGTCTATTTTGTTTTCCACTCTCTGGCCGCATGTGTTGTGTGTGTATCTTTGGTAGAGTTCTATGTTGTCCCCAAACCCTGAAAGTAGTTTGATCAAGATTTGTGTGTCGGTGTTGTCGCTGGCTGCTGCGTCTGTGTGTTTGCTTTTGTGTGTGTTTGGTGTTTATGTTTATGTTTACAATGTAACCTGACAGTTTCAATTAATTGATTTATGTGTTCGAGAATTTGGCAATTTCGTCCACTGCTCCCCATTTCCGCTCTCGCCGCCCGTTGTTCTCGTTGTTCTATTGTTTCGAGTTCGGCAGCTGCTGATTAAATGCCAACTGCAATGAGCGCAGCGAACCAATTGCAATCAGCACGTACGTCTGCATACATCTGTGTATGTGTGTGTTTATGTGTGTGTGTGCTATATATTGCGATTACCTGCTACGCTCGGTTGCCTGGTATTAATCAATGCACAATTTTTCATAATAAGTCAGCAGCAGCTGCGGCGAAAAAATTGAAAATGCCAGCCGCAATCAGTGGCGTTTGTGGTATTTGTGGTGTGTCCTTGGCAGGACAATGGCACATGACTTTGGCAGTCGCTACTGGGAGATCCATTGATTCATTTATGTCGTATAATTTGACAACATAAATAAATTAGGCCAAGCTGGCGGCTGGCAGGGGCAACCAAAAGAACGGGAACGAGAACGAGAACGAGGATGAGGACGAGGACGAGAGCAGCAAGGTTGATGTATCGAAACAGCAAAAGGTAAACCGTTTGCGGATATTGGCAAGGCAACAGGAAACGCAGCACAAAATGCGAGAGCACATGCCAGGGCAATGAAGAAGAATAACAAGAATGAAACAAAAACGGACACACAAAAAGCGCGCAAGACAAAAGGCAAAAGCGATACCGGTAGCGGCAGCAACGAAAGAAGAGAGAGAGAGCGAGGCAGACAGAAGCAGAGACAGCAACATTCCGTCCCACCGGAAACGGAAATCTCAGGTGTTTGCTTTGCGTTCGCCATGAAGCAGTCGAGCAGGCAACATCATCAACATTATCAACATTATGACGATGATGAGCTTGCGTTGAACAACACTAAGGTTGTTACACTTAAAGCTACAGTTTCGGCTAATTAATCTTGTTAGAGAGCGAGCAAAAAGTTGAAATTGTCTTAAGGCACATGCGCTGACATTCACATTCATTTTCATGTTCATGTTCATGTTGCTACTTCAAAAAGATGAGTACTTAAAGTAAGCGCATTCTAAACGTTCACGACGGCAATGGAATGGCTGATGGGATAGCTTGTGTTCCTCCCAACTGCTGCTGCTGCTGCTGCTGCTGCTGCTGATGTTGATGGTGACGTTGACGTGAATGACGTGATGAATGTCCCAGCGTTTTGACGAATGCGTCCTGTTTGCTGCCACGATGCTGCGTCGCTGGGACGCTGAAACACTGGGCACATGGCACTTGGCAGCGCTTCACTCCAACGGCCGAGGGAACATGCGAAACAATTTCAAGTGTCGTCATTGCCATTCGAGCGCTCTATCATACACGCGCATGTTCACATTGTTGCCGCCACTCTCATCCCCCAGCTATCCATCTATCCAGCTATCTAGCCAGCCAGCGAGATACCTTTAGCCACCTGGCAGCAACCAGGATATACGGCAATGATGCGGAACGCCGACTGACATCCGCTTGCAGTTTGTCAGCACGACAGCAGCGCCAGCTAGCGTCGCTGCATGAAAATGAAGCAGCACAAAATCGCTCGCATGGCATAGATAAAATAATACGCTGCGTATACGTGATATTTTTGTATATTTCAATCTGTGTACGTTCCATCCGCTTAGCGCTATTGTTGGCTTCAAATGCTTCACTGCCCGTTTATTCCTTTTGCATTCGTAAGCTGATTATGATTTGGAGCATAAGGCGATGCGAATGCTCACATCGTAGCATAGTTGGCAACTTATCAGAAGGGATTAATATACTTTCTCTGCTCCATAAGTATGCACTAAATCGTCGTCCAATTAATTGAAAATATTCAATTGATTTCCATTTGATGTCCTCGAATTAAGCTTTGCTTCTCACCTCACTAATTAAATCGTTCGTCCACTGTTAAGCTGTCTTCTAAGTGCGACAATAATTGCAACTTGCACCTGCCATAATTAGATTTAAATGGAAAATCGAAATGTTGCACACAAGTGCGTCTAACGAAAACAATTTTGTATAATTGCATTCTCATAATCGAATTGCAAACATAATTAGAAATGCAAATATTTTGGCTGCAATTAGAGTCGAGATAATGCATTGCCCGAAATACAAAGAAATGCGCTCGCCAAAGCGTTTTTGTGTTTTGCCCAACGACCCAGTTTCAGGCAGCTATCCTACAGATTGAAAGAGAAGCTATCATGCCTCTAAATGAGCGTCAATCAAGCGGACCATCAATATTATCTGTCATATGGTCTAAATTGGCCATCGGGGACTGAGACGCAAGTCCTGCGTCTCGAAAACAGGATCTGCGTTAAAATTGGCAACAGATTAAGCGGCAAATAAATTAGAATTGCTAATACAATTTCGACGCAAACATGTTTATTGTTGTTGCTGTTGCTGTTGTTGTTGTCGTTGAAGTGTCCAAGTTACGGAATGCGAACGAGAGACGAGCAAACCGAGTGAGTGCTGAGCATGGATGAGTGATGGTCAAATGTAATCTGAGCAGCAAGTTGGAAATGTAATTTGAGTGCAAATTACATTCGCGCTGGAAATTAGCACAGTTGTCAATCTGAGCGAGTGTTAGCCAGTCAACGAGTGTGTGAATGTGAATGTAAGTGTGAATGTTTGTAGATTGTATGTGTGCCACACAGCATATTAATGTGCAACGGAGAGGCACTGTGGTGAGGCCAATGCCTTGCCACAAATGGCCCAACGTTGACAACAGTTTTCAAATTCATGAATTTCTGTGATGAGCATTCTTTTGGGTCTTGGCCTTCGGAGGGTGCATGTAACTATCCAAATCTGAATGCTGAATGGCACAGAGAGTGAAACGAGATTCTCAGTGGCCTGTTTACATTCAATTTATTGGGCTGGAATGCAGTAGCAAACTGATAACCTGGCAATCCAATTGTTGTCATCACTGGGTGTGTTACTTAAACCACAAATTTGCTGTCACACAGTTTGTGTGGGTGAAACATAATGTCACCTGTTGGCCTTGCAAGTAAACGGTGGCAATTTATGTAATTTTAATATTGCATTTTCAATGCGTTCCTCAAATAGTTGTTTAATTGATAAACCCGAAATAATTTTCATAAATGCTGAGCGAGTAAGAGAGAGATAAAAATAAAGCAAAATGCAGGGCGACACAGAAGCATACTGACAACGGCAACGAAAATCATTCAAAAACATGACAGCCCGAATTCTTTACACGACATTTCGATGCGTATTTATGAAATGTTTTTGCCATCGCTTTAATGGCTTTCTGTGCATGCGTGTGTGTGTGTATGTGGCCTTGCCACAGTTGGGCGTACTGAGCGTATGATTAATTGGCATATTCGCCACGTAATTTACGGCTGCTGTCGTTCGACAAGCCGCTTGGCGCAGCCGATATGCATTGCATGTTGAAATGTTTGCTGCTTGAATTTTCGCTCCAACCATGCTGACCGATTGACAACTATGTGCATGTGTGTGTGGTGTTATTGTGCACACACATGCTACGGTCACATGAATAACCTGTGTAAACTGAATACTATCTGGTCTTTGACGAGTGCGAGATGGCGTTGCCATCGCTTCACCCCACGGGAGATACAAATACTTGCACAGTTATTGCATATGTCAGAGATATGAAATCAAATAAGAAATACGGTTGAAAATTGATTTAACTGCGGGAGACTTCTGCATTTGTACTCAGCATTCCAAAGGCAGATGCATATTTTCGGAATGTAAGCTGATTTACCATGTTCATTTTAAAGGTAATCCTTTGAATAAATTCGAGAGATTCTAGTGCACTTTCAATTAAAGTGACAGCATTCAGTGCTAGCAGTGAATAGAAAATTTTCGAACATGAACAGTTCACAAACAATGTTTGTTATCGTTGCCAACTTAAAAACTCTAACTTTTCAGCTTTATTTGCAGTTGTTGTGGCGACTGTTGATCTTGTTTTTGTTTTTGCTCTTGCTGTTGTAGTTTCGTCGTGTTGTGCACAAGGTGCTTAGCTCCAGCTCAGTCGAAAAGTCAGATAAAGTTATGTACATGTGCTTTATGGAACTTTTCATTAACTAAACAAGGTATTAGTTATGCTCTTTACGTAATTACGAATACGTACAGTTGGACGAGTGCTCGCTCTTCAGCTTTGTTATGTGTGTGTGTGTGTGTGTGTGTCCAGTCCGGCAGTCAACCAATCTTGCTGTCATGCTACCTGTTCTTAGTTTTAATCATATTTCCACTTGATACAACATGACTACGTGCTGAAAATATATATTTTTAAAAATGCACATTGCCAAACGACATGCATATAAAATGTAGAAAAAATACTCGTATTACACAGCTCCGTGTGTGACGAACTGAAAGGGGAAATGGGGGGCGGGGAGGTGTGGAGGTGGGGTTGAGCGAACGTTCATGGCTGGTGCGATGCGCGTATTACTTGTAATGAATAAATAAACATGGTAACACTCGACTGTACTCAACGCGGCGCATGCAACCGTGGAGATCGAGAGTTTTGTATTCGAAATAGTATTCACATCATTCGTATGCCAGCTGGTGAACTGAAGGCTGTTTGCGTTGCGTTCGCCACGCGCAAATAGTTGACGTTTTTCATTTGCATCAATATCAATTCAGTTGACATTTTTCATCCTCGATGGAGAGCAACTGCGACGCTGCGACACTGAGACATGACGAGGCTGAGTGCGAGTTATGGATAGAGTTATGGTTATGGTTATTGTTATCGTATCTGGTAGCACAAGCAAATTAAAGACTCGCTCCCACACTAGACCTGCCTCGCTCACTCGTTCACTCACCCCACTACACTACACTCTCTGTGTATATGTGACATATTGACACTTGCCAGTTACGAGAATTTCTCATTTTTGTGTTGTGACAGCAGGAAGCCAACGAGAAAGTCGATTGCGATGGGGGTATAGCGTTCACTTGACTTGTTTATTGCATTGTTGCTGCACTCAAATTGACTTTTGCTGTTCATACTTAATACAGTCGTTTGCAGCACGAATATATCATGACCAGTGCATTACTCTAATCATCAAAAGCACTCCTTCTCCGCCTACCCGCCCTTGGTGTTGCATAACAGGCAATCTTTGAAATGGATATTCATTTCATTTCTGCTCCTTTCAGATTTGTTTGTTTATTTGCCTTGCCGGCGCGTGGGCGTGTTGCAGGACGATATGGCAGACTGTGCAGGTGGAGGAGGGGGAGAGGCGAGGTGAAGGTGAGTGTGGTGCAGTTATTTGCTCTTCGCCTGGAGGCCCGACAGGATCAAGTTATAGGAGCCGAGCGCTTTATTGAATTAATCAATCAATTTGTAACACAGCCAAGTGAATGAATGAATGCCAAGGCAAATCAAACAGAAGCGAATTCAATTGCCAGTCCGTCTACTTCAACAGCTACTGCATCAGTTTCTTAGGCAGCTTTCAACTATGGAACATTTCAACATGTTTGCGCCAATTGTGCTGCCAGTTGATCAGCTTTTGATTTATAGCCTTCAGTTTGAGTGTACAAAAAAAAAAAAAAAGAGGGTAAAAAAGATATAACTTTAGCTCATTAAGCGGCTGGCAATTTAACAATTTGTAAATAATTAATTTCCAATTATGCAACTGTAACAGCAGCAACTAAAGCTGCGCACGAGAACAACAACAAAAAAGAAAAACGTGGCAAAATCCATTAACACGCACATGACGATGATGAGGACGGACAAGAACAGCAAATTAACCAGCAGCTGTTTGAGTTGCCTCAACTATCCTTTTCCCTCTGCAATAAACACAGAGTTGTGTCTGTGTGTGTGTGTGTGTGTGTGTGTGAAATGCTGTTGTTTATGTTGCCATAATTATACGCAAAAAGTGCTGCGGGCGAATAGGCTGGGCGCAACACAAACACAAAATACACGCTACAATTACTAACCCACAAGTCCCCAATCCCACGTCGAACTCCTCTTCAAATCCCAATCCCAATCCACAGTCAGTGCCCAATCGACCCCTATCTGACCTGAAGCCGAGGCCGAGGCATATATAAATTTTTTTGTCTTTTTGTGTCGTTGTCGATCGACAGAACGCATTTTGGGTCATGAGAATATGGCTGGCTGCTGCAGCAAAGATTGTCAAAATACTGGGCACAAGCAGACGCACACACACGCACACACACATACTACATATATTTTCGTATGAACACACACACGAGTATGTGGATATATATGTGTATTGTGTGTATGCTAGTAGTCTCTCTTTCGTAGTCGTATATCACAAAAGCTGTTCGTGTGGCACAAAGTAAAACGTAAAATTGTTTTTCTTGTTTTCGTTATTTTTCTTATTTTTCTTTTGTCCCTGCATATCTATGTGTGAGAGTGCGTGTGTGTGTGTGTCCTGTTTGGTTACTCCTGTTTATTCAGTTTGTTTCGGGCTCTGTTTTTGGTTGGTCTCTTGTTTGTTTTGGAGGACGCAGAGCTACCGAATGCCCAACGCACATTTGCCCGAAATGAAATTGTGAAATTCAAAATTAAAGCATAACATACATTTGTTCGACAACAAACGTCGACATCGACATTTTGGCAATGCGAATTTTAGTCTGGCTAAATTGCGCTATTTGTAGCCGTTACATGAGTTGATGACATTTATCCAAAAAGCAAAACTCACATGTCAGCTGCAACCCGTTTGTGCGGGGGTGGCGATTTGGTCTGCTTAAAGTGCTGCTGATAGCCAGCACAAATAAAACATTCCAGTTCGATTGAGTCACGGTCGTTTGATGTGCTTAAAAATAGTCAGCTAATGGATTGTGTAACAGCTATGGAAAGTGAATAAATGTTGGCTCCAAACAGGCGTTAGAAATACTGAAACATAAATATTGACAGCTGAAAAATGCATCAATCAAACAGTAGTGAAAAGCGAAACTAATTTAATTACATTTACAAATACTGTAGACTTGCATTATTGACTGAAGTAATGTGTTGTTTAATAAACGTCTATGTTTAGTTGCCACAAATATTTAAAGTTCGGTACGCTTGAACTAAACTTTCAGGAGCAGTCAAGTGAAATCTAAGTTTCAGTTTGGGCCAAACTACAAAGCACAAAGCCAGATTATAAAGTAAGTGTGTAGTGTGTGAGTTTTGCATCTTTGGAATTCGCTCGTAGTCGGTAGTACATAAAATAAAAACCAAAAATGCTGCTGGCTTTCAAGGCGAAAGTCAACAGTTGTGCGGAACACGACAATGCCAGGAAATGCCTTCAGCACCATGTAGGCGTGGCCCCTTTAGCTGGGTAAAAAGTGCCAACTCTGGCCCAGAAACCGAGCAGCGAGAAACGAGAAACGAGCGAAAAGAGGAAACAGTTTGAGAAGCAGAAGCAGACGAAGACGAAGACGGGTGCGAGGGCTGAGAACCTTTACGGCTGTTTACATTAAAAGCTTTTTAATTTGTATTCTAATTTCAATATTTGCTTGTGCATAACAATAAAATGAATTTGTATCCAAAAAAATAAAAAAGGGATAGCCGAAGCACGAGAAGCAGGAGAAGCAGAAGGGATCTATGAGAAAGCCTCGCCAGTACAGTCAAACCGACATCAAGAGTCAACGCTGTTGCCAAACGGCACATAAATATGCAAATGGCATTAGGCCATGTAGCGTGACTTTTGGCACGTTTAGCCAAACGCCAGAGCGAAGTGAAAGGCACAGCAACAGCATTTCAACGAAATCGGGCTTAAGTCCACACACCTGTGTGTGTTTATGTGTGGGTGTGTGTGTGTGAGTGTGTGTGGGTGTGAGTTCTAGTAAATCTGCACGTCTAGCTGCTAAAAACATATTAAAAACTTTTGCAGCTACGAATGCACATGTTTCGTTAGCTGCACGCTGCGTATGCGTAATTTGCACTCCGGGGCGTCTGTAAGTTGACTCAGCTGGATAGAACAGCATGTTTGCATTACCACCCACACCCACACCGACACCCACACGACTATCTCACTTGGTGTACTGTCGTATGTTGTGTGTTGTGAATGCCAGCAAAGTGGCTCTATAAAACCGCAGGCGGGCAGCGGTGACGCATCTAGCTCGTACATCGAGTGAATTGTCAATGACAACAGCAACAGTAAAAGCAGGTTTTGCTCGGAAATCTGTTGGAAAGGTCAAACAAGAGATTAGATGACCTGTCAGCAGCATCCGCATTCTTCTCGGCCATCATCATCGTCATGTGTTATCAGTGAACGACTCGGGCAACGGCTACGGAAATGTTGAGCTTGATGTGATGACGCTGCTCTGATGACCACAAATTGATATCGCCAAATGGCAACTGACAGCTGGCAACGACTTTATATCAAGCTTTTGCGGAAAGGTTGCATTCCCTAGCTGAGATTGTTATTGTTATGAGCGCACACTCCCCTGGCTCGAGATCAATTGACAACCCTCAGCTGTCAGATGTCATCGAGAGCTGGATTGTGATGGCAACTCTGGAGCATTGTTAGCTGCCAGCGGAAATATAGTATCCAACAGAAGGTTGTGACTTCTGACGGGCTGACGGACTGACGCACTGACTGATTGACACTGACGCTGTCGGACTCTTTATTAGGCACTCGCCACGCACTCGTATTCGGGAGTATTGCCAACCGACTGGAAACAGAAGTTAGTGTGGAGAAATCTTGCATGATTTATGCATATTAAAATTGTCTTATTGCTCTCCAGTTTCTTTTTTTTTATTCTTCATGCACACACAACTTCTCGAGTAGGGCAAAAGTTAAGCAGAAGTTTTTCGCTTTGTAGCTTTCGTAGCTCGTACGTGTAGCCAACAGAACGTCCGATTACAATAGATGGGCGTGGCTGGCGTAAACATGAGCTGCCTCTGCTATTTTTACTTCAACTTGCTTCTCCTGCTTTTGCAGCAGCAAGCAGAGCGCAACTTTCTTTTTGAAGGCTCGAGCTTAGCGGGAGAGCGGGAGAGTGTGCTTGTACTCGTATTTGCCCAGCTCTTATTGAGTTAAACAGTTGTGAGGAATTGCCCGACACAATCTAAAGTGGAAATGTGAGCAGCAAGTTTCTGCGACTTTCAGACTTTTCGACTCAAAGTCATTGTGTTGACTTAAATTGCTTGGCGTTTCAAAATACGGCACCGCACAAATAGACAATACGAGTCTTAAGCTCCTTTGTCAATGTCAAAACAGCCAACTATAAGTGTTTATATATATTGCTTTTGTTTTTTTTTGTACTTCTTTTGCCTGGCACTTGGAAAGTTAATTAAAAACAACTTAAACGATATGTGATAATCGCGTGTGATGGCTGCACCGTGCTCCGCTCCCGTTGCAATCAATTAGTGGACCTGTGACCGCCAAGCTTCAAGTGTCCAAGTCCAGCGTCAACTTCAACTGAGGACCGTCACAAAAGAAGCGCGCACAAAGCGCATATTTTGTAAGACAAAGGCGTAATTGCACACACACAGACACACTTACATTTGCATTTCATTTTGTGTGCACAACTAAGCAGCTATTAAAAGCGATGCATAGCAAATTGGGCGACAGTCGCCTTGAGTAGCGCATCAAAGTATGCAGCACTTTTTTAGCTCTCTCTGCATACAGAAGGCGGAAGTCAGCCAAGGCAAAAAAGGCTGAGGCTGACGCTCAGGTTGTGGCAGTAGGATAATCGAGAAAGGCAGCAGACTGCTTGCCTGCCTGCCTGCTTGCTGATGATGATGATGATGATGATGCTGCTGATGAAAAGAGGTGGTCGAAAATGCAGTCGACAAGATGGCAACAAAGAGCGCACAAGAAGTGGGCCATGGGCAACAGTTTTGATTTGCATAAACAAAGGTTCAAGTGTAGCGAAAGTGGCCTCCCAAGTGGGCATGATAGGCCAACTGATTGAAGATGATGTTGCCATAGTTCTCAGTCATCCCCTCCACTTCCCCTTCCCCCTCTACCCCATCAACCAACCCCTTGGCTCATTCCCATTTCCATCTCTCTCTCCCTCTCTCTTTTTACTTTGGCTGATGGAAGAGCAGCTGCAGCTGCATCAAGGACGACTATCCACCTGAGCAATGGCAAACAGCGAACGAAATTGTGAAATGCGGGAGGATCAGGGGGGTTAGCTTGGGAAATGTTGCACACTCGATTTCCTGCGCGCATGTCGCGCAAATGTTTGTCGACAACGACAACGACAACAACGAGGAGAAACTAAGAAAAAGTTGATTGTTTTCATCTGCGCGGCGCGCTGCGGTGCGGCACGACACAAAGTTGACGGCTGTTTGCTGTTGCTCCCGCTGCCAGCCACATTGTTATTTTTGTTTTTGCCTGTCGTTCAGCATACTTTCGAGACAGATACAAAACAAAAAAAACAAGACATGGTGGAAGAGAAAGACAGACTCGCCACACACAAAATTTCCTTTTGCTGCATTTATTATGGGCCTGTAATCGCAGCCTTTGCTTTTGTTTTCTGTTTTTGTTTTGCTTTGGTAGCTGCAGATAAAAATCAGCTGACGTCACGATTATACTCGACTCTATGGTCACAGCCACAAAACATGGCCAGATATTTGTAGTATATATACACACACTCACACACACATACACATATAGTAGCACACCCCCAAGTTACACACTTAAACAATGTCGGCCGTAAATAATAAGGAATGTGAAGGAAAAGGGAACGAGAAAAAGGGAAGAAATATGTACAGCAAACGACAAAAAAAATCATTGCTTCGGGTTGCGTTTCGGTCAAGGAAATGGAACAAATCCTGTCCTCCGCCTGCACGCTGCACACTCTGGAGGACATTGTGCCAGTTTGTGCGCTGTCGCAGACGTCATTTTAATCACATTGCTCCATAAAGCAGTTTGACATTTTTGCCCAGTTATTGTAAAAGTCGCAGTTCATTTTTATTTTTTGTCTTTTGTCTTTTTTTTCAAAATGTTTATTTTTGCCTTTTCGCGCGCACACATACACACACACACACATACATATATTGACAGTTGACAAAAACTGGCAACATTTGCATTTGGTGGCCCACTTGACAATTCGCACTTGAAAATCTTCATGGCGAACGCAGCGAGTGAAGGGGCAAAACATTTTTGCCAGATTTTATGATCTCTCCAAGTATGTGGGTGTGTGTGTGTGCGTCAATGTGTGTTGGCTAAAAGCTTTCAAGTACATACTCATTGCCTGCGAAGGGAGACGAAGAGGGGGCAGGTTTGGCGGCGGAGGCATTTTCGAAATGTGCTCCCTTATGTTAATTAAGCTTCCACTTTTCCAGCGTCAACTATTAAAAAGAAAACGCTGAGTGTTGCACTTCAGCTAAGCCATAGCATAGAAGCGAGTAAGAAGCGCAAGAGAGAGAGTGAGTAAGACAGAGAGAGAGAGAGAGGGAGACCGAAAAAGAGACAGACAGATTTATACAGTGAAGAGGTGAACAGCAAGCGAGATAAAAGACACATCAAGCTTACAATACATCAGCATCAGCATCAGTGCATCAGCTGACATCGCGCATACGTCGCGTTGTCGGCCTGCATTTGACAACGGCCTCATTTGGCGACTTGTTGTCAACATCAGACGCTGCGTCGTTGTTTTGCATAATCAGTTTTATTTAATCTGCTTTTAGCCATGTGAGGAGATTAGCGCATTATTATAGGCTTAATACACGTTCTAAAACACGCGGATAAACCAATAGAAGCATCGTCGAGGGCGAGAGCGAGGGCGTAGTTGTTGTAGGCTTACTCGCTGCTACGGACAGTTGTCTGGTAATATCAAGGCCGCTTTTGTCAAAGCAAATTTTCATACTCTCTCTCTCTCGCTCACTCTGCGTTTTTGAATGGGGGTGGGGCAGAAAGTGGGCGACGGAAGGCGGTGCATAGATATAGCGCATAAAAGATCAAAGGCCTTGAATAAAGCATCAAATAACGTGCACGCCAAGCAGCAGCAATCGAGGCATGATAATGAAAACTGTTTCGCGCTGTCCCGCTCCCAATTTGGCAAGTAAACAACGACCTTTGGTGGCGCTGACACCGCCATCGCTCTCATCGCTCAGCCAGAGCGAGCAAAAGAGATGGAAATGGAATTCAAACCATGTGCCACAGTCAGGCTTCTGACATGCGATTAAACCTAATTTGTCCCTGATGCCACTGCTGCTGGCGGGTTTCGCGAGCTGCCAGCATGACCATAGCTAAGTACTTCCTCTATGCTCGCGGAATTAAAGAGCATTCTAAATTAAGTGCTGAGTGAAAGAGGGAAAATGAACTGAAATTTAATCGATAAGATGAACTCGATTGATTGGAAAGCCATTTAATACAGTTAGGCCTACGACTTTGCCTTATGAATTATGTATATCGAACCATTCGTTTGGCTAGTTTCTGCAAAATTCTAATCACAAATCATACATGATGGCAAACAGTTGATAATTTGACAAATTATGCATTCAATAAAATAATTAGCCATATTTCAAGTGGCCAATCAATATTCAAATTTGCTGCTATCGAATGTGGAAACTTAAATGTAATTAACCTCAATCTAAGAACTCTAAGATAATGCTGTTGTAAGTAGTAACTCATTTGCCTAATTTTAAATGCAAAACCATAGCATGAACTATGCCAAACTGCTGATAATTTGCCAAATTGAGTATATTATTTTAGGTTGCCAATCTGATGAATTAAATCGGTGTACTAATTTTTCGACATCGAATTCCGTAAGTTCAATTAATTAGACCCTTGCTGGGCTAAAGGAAATCAATAAGACCACACAGCAATGTTAACTAGCCTGGCCCGAGTTGGCCAATTATGGAGCACACAACATGCATAATTAATGCATGTGTGTGGCCAGATGTCGATTAGACCAATTAGCAGGTATGCTCAGTGTGCTTGTGTTTGTATGTGAATTGACAGCTGTGGCTGTTTCAATTAATTAAAGTTAATGCAAATCGACTTGTGCTAGAGCGAGAGAGAGAGAGAGGCAGAGAGAGAGAGAGAGAAAGAGAGTAAGTCGGTAGCCAACTAGCCACTGCTAATTAAAATCAGTTTTTGGGCAACACACAAATGTAAAAAGCTAATAAACGACCTTTTGAATTATTATGCGATAGTTTCCGTACACACACACACACACACAGATAGACAGCTACATGTGTGTTATTGTCAATTGACACAGTTATTAAAAACGGCATTTAGAAAATGGCATTCAAGGCATGCGGGCGACAAACTTCGATATCGACATACTTAGGCATACTCTTTGACACGTAGAGGGGAGCGGACAGCGGATGACAGTCGTGCAAAAGTGGCAATGTCAGTGGCAGTGGCTGGGTGCCCCATGTCGCACATGCCAGCAGCCCTCGAACGGAAAAGGAAACATTCGCAGAGATTTCCTTGAACACAACACGATGAGGGCACGACGAAGGAGGTGGCAAAAGTCGACAACGACAACGACAACGACAACGACGAAGGCGACGACAGCGGCAAACGTTAAGGAATTCAATTAGGCAGATGAGAGGACGGTTGAGCGATGAGCAGATAAAAGTGTTGCCAAGCCAAGTTAAGTCAAAGCAACAGCAACAGCAACAGCAACGGCAATACTAGAGCAATATCAAAAGCCAAAGACATCTCTGACACTTCATATATACTTGAATGCGGGCAGAGGGCGCACACATTGGCATGAAGTGACTTAGCATTGCCTAAGCTGACTTGCAATTGCCCCTCTCTCTCTCTCTCTCTCTCACTCTGTCTCGCTGTGTCTCTTCAGTTGAGCTACTCAAGCGGCTGCCACTAGAAGCATGCTGATGCTGCTGATCCTTTGGCGATGGCATTGCCAAGTTTGCTCTTGCCGTCGAGTATGATGGCTTAATGGCAAAATCTCAATACATCTTTTGCACTTTGCACCCACACGCAGCAGAAGCCACTTTGATTGACATTACCACAAAAGTTGGATGCGTTCGAAAAGTAACCGCAAGCGAGACAGAGCCTGGAGACAGAGATGGAGACTGTTTTTAGATAGCGAAAGAGACAACGAGAGAGAGAGGGAGATATACGCAAAGACAGTGTGCGATATGCTGGCAATGTCGAAGTTAGACAAACTTGTAAAAGCATTCATCATTCATGGTCTGAATTGCAAGCAATTTTCTTTGGCTTTATGTTTGTGCTGCACAATTTTAGCAGCATACAATTCACGGAATCTGCATATACTCCTCTATATATATGTATATATAGTTTTGGAGTCTATGTATATTTGATTTGTTCGCTGGTAACTGCTGCAGATTATTCAGTGGCTTGTCCTCTTCTCAATGTTCCACCTACTCGTTGTTCATCATTCTCGTTGTCTGGCGTGGCGCCATCACGACGCTGAAGTCAACTGAACCGTTTTAATTGCTGCATAAATATTAGTTTAAAATTAGCTCATTGTGCGCCGTTCACAGCTATTCGTGTCCTCGTCTCTACGCGTTTGTAACTAAGTGCAGCGCCAACTGAGTTGCTTGGCGGGCGTCGTTGCCAGTCAGTCAATTATAATTTATTTATCTATAATTAGCAAGCAGTCGCTGGGTTCGCTCCCGACTCAATAAACTAAAAAGATTGTCTATCTTCGGCGTATTCTATATATCTCTCTCTCTCTCTCTCTCTCTGTCTCTCTCCACTTGCAGTTGAGTTTATTGGATCACAACTACCTAAAGTTGCATCCAAAGTTGCCCCAGACAGCCAGCTTTTGTGGCAGTTTCGATTCGATTCTAGAGATTACTTTTTATAGCCGCACTCGAGCACAATCTCATCGCCATCACCATCGCAATGCCCATTGAAGCACTCTGTTACTGCATTCAATGGAAGATTTCAATGCATCTTCAATGCTCATCGCTATTTATTTTTACTATCCTTCTTGCCGCCCACCGCCAAATCTCCTTGCTTCTATCATCCTCTATGGCTCTGATGGCGGCCCATTAAATCTGCAGCCGCACAGTTGTGGCTACGTTTGAATGTCTACCTTTAGGTATACATCGGGATTACTTAGCACTGGCAAAAATTAATTTGAACGCTGTTTGCATTTCCACAGACGCTCTCACATCGATGCGCACACATGTGTACTTATTTGGCTAACAATGTGTGTACACGAGATTGCTTAAAATACACCACCCACACACTACCCACCAACCAACCAGACTTGTTAGCAACTACACGAGCAACAACATGTGTAACAACAACTTCTTTTTCATTCTAGGTTATGGTTGTAATGCCGCAACTAGTTTCCGAATTTCACCGAATTTTTCTAGCTCGAAGTTTCTTTTCAGAACCCTCGCTTTTGTAGTGCGATATTTATGTGTTAACAGTTTTATAATCGCACATTTTTTAACATGCAAAGTTTTCAAATATTCCCAGTTTTAGTATTCATTTCATATACCAAGTTGTGCTATTAATAACCTTTCAAGCGATAGTCTTGACATTATTAAATAGAACTGCAAATTTGTATATTTTTGATCATCCAGTGTAAAGTAAACGAATAATACTTTTTGTATTTATTATCAAGGAATTTGAATTTTACCAGCGCGAAATCAACAAAAATTTGCCTTTTGCAATTTGTAATAACAAATCATACTGAATTTCCCTTCGGCGCTAATAATGAAAGCGTTTTGAATCAGATTTAACACAATGCTGTTGTTGTCGTGGCAAACAAACTATTTGCGTATCCTAAGCATTGTGTTAATAATGAATATCGATTCTATTTTTAAGATGATGGTTATCAATCATGAAAATGGATGCCCAATTCATATAGATCATATTTTCTCATTCATATTTGATTATTTCCACATTTTATTTTTATTTCTTGAGGCATTTTGCTTGCTACACCTTCAATGATAACTTGACTTTACCTTGGACTGCTGCAAAGTGTTGACATAAAGAATTAGCAGCAATTTAGAACAAGATGCTGTTAAATTTGGGTCAAGATTGTTGGCCAAAAATACACGCTAAATAATTAAGGCAATTTGGTATAGAGGTCGACGTGGAATTTATTGTTCCTAAATAAACTGTAGTATTTCGCCAGATGTTTTAGTTAAATCAACAAAGAAAGCTGCTTGAATTTACTGTACCTAATCATCGCTAATGGGGCCACGATTAAAGTTGGCATTTAGCAGCGTGTTTGCGATGCTGCAGTCGTTGCTGCAGCAATGAGTTTATTCTCTGTTACACTTGTTGTAGTTGTCGCTTAGCAGCTGTTTGCAGTGCTCTTGCTCGGCACGCGGATAAGTCGAAATTTACACTGACGTCGATTGTACGGGGTTGAGTGCTTGGTTATGCTGTAATTTTACACTCCACACACACGCACACTCAGTGAGCAGTGCATATATTTGGTATGCGGATGTGGGAGCGGAGTGGAAAAGTTGTTGCTATCTCGCGCACATCGCCCTGGGGGGCGGGGGGGACGCGACACGAGCAGCATAAGTAAACAAGTTTAGTTAGTATAATCAACGCGGATGCCGCTGCAAAAAGAAAGTGTTGCATGCATATCCGCTTACATGACACGACCAACAACAGCACGCAAAAAGACGCGACGACGTGGATGGAGTATGGCGAGTATGACTATATGTATATATATAGATATATGTATATGTTTTTATTAGCCTGCTTTTGTTGCTTTGTTATTGTCGGGCAGCATTTAGCGGCCGTTGGCGCAGGTGAAAGAAACTACACTGCGCGTCAAAGTGGATGGGCGAGTGAGTCTGTGAGTTCGACTTGATGCTCCACTGGCTCGCAGTGTCCATAAAACCGTATTACCTCTGATTTACGCTAACACACATGAGCATCAGTGGCAGCAAACGAAGGGCGGGGGTTGTGTGGTCGCTCTGGCGCCTTTGTGCTACGCTCATTGAATGTTTTCATATTAATTTTTTATTGAATGATGCTGCTGGTGCTCGTCCTCTTCACTGTTGGTTTAATACTTTTCGCTCTTTTGCGCTGTCGGGTCCATGGCAACTTTATTCAATTTCTATACAGCTCGTGTGGCACAAAGTACCTGTAACCTCCGAGAATGTGTAAGTGGATAAAGGGGGGGGTTGGGAGGACGCAACGACAAGAGCTGCCGTGTAAAATGGCTAACAAATTGCATGTACTTAGGACGGCCACAACAGCGGCAACAGCAACAGCAACAGCAACATCAAGTGAAACATTTCGGTAGTTGTTTAAACCGTCGAGGCGAGAAAACCGCAGACAGACAGACAGCTTGGCTCAAGCTAATGTGTGTGTGTGTGTGAGTGTATTTATAGCTGATGCGGCAAACAAGGCGGCAACAAGAATATAAAAACCGACACGACAAAGGATACAAAGCGGAAAAAAAGCAAAGCAAAAGGACATGGGAACAGCAAGAGCAACCATAAGACGAGAACGCACGCCACAGCGGAATAAACAAAGCCACAAAACGAGATGGACTTAAGCGAGGGAACTCGTGCTTCGCTGGCACCCAGCACGGACGCCCTGTCAAAATTATCGAGCACACACCTGGGCACACTCTGTGTGTTACACTTCAACTTGCCCCCTGCCGCCTTGCACCCGCCCCTCGGCCACCTGCCACCTGGCGGGGCTGTATAAATATTTTGCATAAAATATCAATTTTTATATGTAAACACCGGATATGAGCATTCTGCATAAGCACGTCCGTGAGGGCGTCAGGCACTCAGGCAGTCAGGCAGTCTGGCAGCGACTTTAAACTTAATGAAATTGAAAACGTAATGCCGACTGACTCCAACTACAACTGTCGACTGTCGACAGCCACGGCCCGCCCCGCTCCGTCCTGGGCCCGTGTGCGGTAAATAAAAAACGCACACAAAACGCAAAGTTTATAAATTGTTTAATAAGTTTTTTTCCGTACGCACACACACACACACACAACAAACAGACTGACGACATTCATCTTTCTGTTGTTGTTCGTGTTGTTCTCTCCGCATTGGCCAAACCAAATTCATTGCATAACTTGAGGCGCGCGACGAGACGCAACGCGCTGCTCTCGGTGATTAATGTGGTTGCCGCTGTGGTTGGGCGTTGCGGTGGCTGATGTGCTCCGGCTTTTGGGCCTTGCAGCGATTTGCCTGTCCATGAGCGACGGCTACAAATTTATATAAATCTGGCGGGCGCCGTTAGTCGTCGTCGGACTTATCTATGGCCCAACCAGGGCGTGGCCGGCTCCATGCAAATTAGGGCTACAAAGATACACCACAAACAAAAACAAAAACAAGAGCAAAAACAGAAAGAGAAGACGAAGAAGCCGCCGACAAGCTCAGCAAATGGGGTCACACAGCGAAGGAAAATAATTGAAGGCATTTGAAATGACATTAAGCCGAAAAAGAAAAAGGTTCGAGAAGACAACGCCAAAAATTGCCTCGATTTTATAAACATTACTCCTCCGCCCACCAGCTGACGCCGATGCTTCTCTTGAAGCAACGTCCCTTCGAACGCTTAGATTTACTTGTTGATTTTACCCTGTCTGGCCAGTCGATTGAATTACGCGCACACAAAGCGATACCGTAATGAACTTTGACAGCAGCTGGGTGAAATTAATGCCATTGGGCCATTCGCTTTGACTTCGCCGTCTAACTGGTTGCGCAGGACACGCTTAATTGCCAACTAATAGGTTTTCCATGTTGCGGCAAATTGTCGCCAACATTTTTTGGGTATTGAATGCTGCTAAATTGAAATCGAAATTGAAATTGAAGTGGAAAGAAAAAGCCTCGCTTGTTGTAATGCTTATCTGTCGTCGGTTATGCAGCTGGGCGTAGAACCTGACAGCCTGCTGCTGCCACAAACACAAGTCAGTGCAGCTGCTGCCTTTGGCATTCGCAGCGGAGTGGCAATGACTGCCTATCTGTGTCACGGCTCTGGCCCGCAGGCGACCATGCATGTTTGTGAGGGTGAAATAAATAAAACAAGCAGTTGCTACTGCTGCTGCTGTTGCTATTGCTGATGCCACTGCGTGCGAGTTGGCGAGTGGCGAGTGGCGACTGGCGACTGGGGCTTGGAGTGTGCCATGCATTTATAAATGTTAATTAAAATAAAAGCGCTGCAAGTTGGGTCGAATAACAACGCTTTAAGCTGTGTTTATTTGCCGGCATTCATTTGTTTTATTCGCTGCTCAGCCAGCCGCAAAAAAGTCGACCACCATGATTGTGTAAAATACGAAATTCCAATCAAAACATAACACCACAGCCAAACGGCAAACACGAAACACTCTCAAACAAACACGCACTAGAACACATCTTTCCGAAAACATATCACGTTTCCCTGTTAACGCCAGCAATAAATATTTCAGGCGCAATTTCCTGGGCGTTCACACATCCACTTAGCCCGCTTAGGCAGCCCTTGCCGCTTGCCACTTGCTGCTTGCCACTTGCCGCTTGGCCTTGCTTGGCCTGCTCATATGATTTAAACCACACCAGCCCATCTTCGGCCACGGGTCTAAAAAGCCCCGTTGCACTTGGAAATCCTTGTCGCCTACCCAAAATTGTGGGCGGCACCGTCCCAATTGTCTATTATCGATGCTGCTATTGCTGCAAGCGCTGTTCAATGCCAAAGATCTGCTGCGATTCATCGACCAGCTGGTCATCATTAATCAGGTTTTCGCTGACCACTCGCATGAATGCCCGGTTGTCGTCGCATCCCCAGCATTTGCTCGTATACTTTGTCAATTCAAAGGCAGCCCACGGCCACGCCCAATCGCCTAGTCGCTCACTGCTTTGGCAGTTCTTATGCACGGTGTTGGCCTCGAAATTGAGCAGTCGTGGCTCAATGCAACGCAACTCGTTTATCTTTGTGGCATTTTGTGGAAATTTCGCATTTCGGATGCGAACTCAGAACCATATTGGTCTCGGACAAAACATGAGCTTAACTGTCGTGTTGTTGCCTGCTCGTCTATAATGTCGTTTAAAGACAAAGTGCCCAACAATATCAAAGTGCTGTCGTTGCTCTTGGGACAAATAGTGAAAAACAAATGAATTTTCATTCCTCGCTTTATGGTGTAAACTTTGATAATTATGTGGAACACTGCGACTCAAATTGCTTTTACGATACTCGGTGGTAATGCATTTAGTTGCTATCGAAAACATTTCAATTTGAAAATTCTAGAGAAAATACTCAGATTTACAGTGCGTGCTAAGCCACAATGTAAGGTCAAGCTGAATGTCCTTTCAGTTTGCGACTACAAGTGTTGTCTCAAACTAAACCTTTTGTGACCTTTTTCTACGGCAAACGAAAGCTTTTGTTTCAAATTTTATCTCAACTTATTACCCTCATAATTCATGTGGCATCGATTTGTTTGAATTTTGTTGGTAAGTTTCCGGAGGTTATCAGTGAATTAATTAAAGTGCAATCTAGTGATAAATTCGATGCTTAGCCAATAAATAATCTGCTGGCTTACGTTGTAATTAAAAACATGAATACATATTTCAAAGTTGAGCAAACTTTGCCCAGATACACACAAATCCTTTT
This sequence comes from Drosophila siamana, assembly GCA_035047445.1. NCBI lineage: Eukaryota > Metazoa > Arthropoda > Insecta > Diptera > Drosophilidae > Drosophila > Drosophila siamana. The sequence goes on along the minus strand of JAWNPP010000101.1, from coordinate 451,821 downwards.
TCTCGCTCAACACTGAATAACAAACTAAATTGTTTCAGTACTCGTAATTGAGCTTGACAAGTCCATAAAAAGGTATTTTTAGTGGCAATAAAGGAAATAATATTTGGCACGCTCTCACCATCGTTTATTTTGCAGGTCATTAAGCGCACTGCGCTTCAATGGCGCCAGGATAGCAGCTGTCTAATTACGAGCCACGTTCGGATTAGGTTAAGTCAAATTATGCACTAATTTGTTGGAATTGCATATGTTGTTTTTGGCGAGGGGGAGCTGCTGTTGGCTCGTTTATCCTGGTTTTATATAAATATAGAGACAAGTGCACAGACAGAGATAGAGACAGAGGCAAATGCAGAGACAGAGACAGAGGCAGAGGGAGAAATAAAAAGATAGTGGCTCGGTAGCGAGAAATTGAAATTCATGAGGTATTCCATAAAATAGGCAAACGTGCTCATGCATGTGCTCCTCTGGAGCAGCACACTGGAATTTGTGAGCTAAAAGTATGCAACAAGAAAAATACAAATTCAACATGAACAACACAGCAACAATATGGAGACGAGGAAGGCAAAATAACAAGCTAAGCTATGTGCAATGCCGTCTGGGCCTCAGCCATTAGCCTCCAGCTCTGCAGATCTGCTGTTGGCTTACGTTGAGTATAGGGATGAGGCTGTGAGCATGCCGCACTCATCCCTATATATCCAGCCAACCAGGTGAGGCTCCTTATTCGCTTGGTTATGGCATGCGGCCGGAATGTGCTTCCCAGTTTGTGGAATTTTACGTGTTGCGGAATGTTCAGTAACCAACTGCCGAGATTTAGCCAAAAGTAACAGCTAGCGGGCAACAGCCAGCGGGCAACAGCCAGCGGCCAACAGGCAACAGCGACTATGTCAAACGAACTGTGACTCCAACTTGACTCCATGTGGCTATGTGGCACTGCGAGTGGGCGAGTAAGTTCTGAGCTGGAATTTTATTATTAAATTGCGAAAATTTGCACATGCATTGTATTACGGTTACACCGTATTCAGGTTCCTTTATTTTTTTTTGCCCGAGAACTGGAGAGCAGGGCGACAGGCCGTCAGCAGCTAGTACAATGGATTATGTAACAAATTACAAACAGCTTTTGCTGGCATCATTTGTTTTCGCCAACGGCAGTTGATTTACGACTATTTTCTCTTACTGCTGTTCTCCCTTTTCTCATTCTCAGTCTCGCTTTACTGCAATCATAGCTGCTGACTGCTGCTGCTGCTGCTATTGCGATGCGGTAGCAACAAAAGAAGCAACTAGGTACACAAATAAATAGCTGCTGATTAATATTGGTGACCACGCCCCATTACACACCTGGAGCGCAAATATTGAACATTTACAGTCAGCATAAAAACGCACACAAATGGTGCGTTGTTTTCTCGTTTGCTGTTGGCCAAAAGATAAAAGTGTGCACAAGTTGAAAATAGTAGCATCCCAAACAATTGTGGGTCTGTGTGTGTGTATGTATGTATGTGTGCTAGTGGGGGTATTAAAATGATGAACAAAATGAAAAACCGCGCAGCAAGAGCAACAGAAAAAGCAGCACAGATTTTTTTGCGGTTCGTTGAGCACATAATAATTCCATCAACGGCAGCAGCAGCAGAAGCGGAGCGGCACGAACAACAACCACAGCGTTGCCAACAATACTGACAACAGCAACAGTAACAACAACAAAAGGTGCTAGCAAAACGTTTAGCACTGCCGCAGAGATAACAGCGACGTTGGCAGCGACGCGACGTCAGCGACGCCAACGGCACTTTGCCATATCTACAGCTGCACTCTCCGCGTGTATGTGTGTGTGTGTGTGGTGTGTAACTGGTCAGCGCAACAAGGATGAAGTGGTGGGACAGCATGTTATAAACTGGACGACAAGGCGTATGAGTAATGGCTGCGAGGCAAGTGAAAAGTGGACTGTAGAAAGTGGAAAGTGGCTGGCGGAAAGTGGAAACGACAAGCGGGGCAGACGTTGCCACGCCTCGATGATTTTCGTGACCATTATGTTGCAATTTTTGCATATTCTGTGCAGTTCACATGTTTCCACTTCAAATTTAAATAAAATATTTAATTTTCAGTCACGAGTCACCTGCGTCCCATAAAAGTATGCTACACTTTTTTCTTGGTCACATGTTTACAAGCTCATATACATATTCATAGGCACACACACACACAGTCACAAACACATCCACTTCCAAAAATACATATGTATTTATTTTCAGAGCTCAAAGAACCACGAACTTTGTGGGCGTGGATGGGCGTGAACAAACTTTTCTAATTAAAATTGTATGGCCCGTAGAGTTAATAGACGTGGCGCCGCTTGACGACGAAGGGCGACAAACAGGGATGTTACTTTTTGGCTAAGGCGCAGCGAGCGACTTTTAATAGAAATTACATTAATTAATTTTTAAATAATTTCTATGCATAAATTAACATTCATCTCACTAAGCAAACAATAAAACGTGCCACGCGCCTGCAACAAAGCAGGCGAGCAGCCGAGCAACCGAGTAACCGAGCAACCAAGGAAACCGCTTTCGGCATACACCACTGGGAAACAGGCAAGTAGTATATTAGTGGCGAAAGTGAACCTGGCTAATTAAATGCCTTTCAATTTCTGCTCAACTACACGTAATGTGGCATCCCTTTCATTTGGCTTGGACACCTACTTAGCAGCAAATTGGCTGCATCACGTTCAATTGCCGCAGTGTTTAATTGAAAGGAACGCCTTTGTTATTGACTACCACGGCCGAGGTGGGGAGAGAATGCAGCAAGCAAAGGATAGATAGAATAGAGCGTTCTGCGTTACTAAATAACTTCAGCATAATTGCAGCCACTTGGCAGGCAGCCAAGTGACGTTGTTTTTCCGCTACTCAAGCCCAATACACTTGCAGCTCATTTAATTAGCCGGCAGCTGGTGATTTATGCTGTCGTTGCTATCGCATTTAAGTTGAAACTATAAGATTCTAAATTCCTTTTATGCTGCTCCTAACTGCGCGCATTGCAAATGCAAATTTGCTCAATGCGTTTCTTTGCTGACCCAATTGAATATTCCAATGCTGAACTTTAGCTTGTCTTCGTTGTCGTTTACTTGCATTTCCCAAATCTTCCAATTGGCTGCCCAACGTTTTTTTCTACCGTCGTATGCAAATGAGCCCACATATGAACATAATACTATGGCAAACACATGCGCACAATTTGAATTTCTATAAAATATGAACGTTTGAGCAAAACATAAAAAAATGCCTGCCTTTGATTTTATTGCACAAATTTAAATAATTGTTCCAGTTGGGCTTGAACCAACAAGACGAGTTCTTATTATATTTTCAGCGAATTAAATTATTTCATGTGTACTGTTTGTTCTATGTTTTTCTAACATCAATTCAGTCTTTGCAATTTGATCAATAGAGTGAAATAATTGAAATGCAATTCATTAGACAATTTAAACATTGGCAATAACAAAAAATAGAGTATTAATATAAATTTCATGGTATTTTACTGATATTTGTTTTTCTCGTTTCTTCCGCGCTCTACAAACAGCAAAGTTTGTTTTCCCGGTTATTATTGAATTATTAAACATACACACAAATGTCGTGCGCATCGCAAACAGTTTCATATTTTTTATTTTTTGTATTTTGTAATATCTAATTGCTTTTCCGGCCACGCCCATTGGCCCCACCATTACGGCGAGTAATCTATGCATAATTAAATAACTTTGCATTGGAAATTCCCCGCTTGCCGCAGACAGTAATGTACATTACACATAGTTCATTATTAAGCAGTTGAATAATCAACAACTATTCCAAATGTGTGAAATGCATAGAATGCGCGAAATATGTCATATTTGTATATTGAATTCTATTTGCCTTGACTTCTCTATACACAACGGGGGCGTTGGTAGAAGCGCTGGCATGACAGATGCTAAATTAATGAATGAAGAGCTGGGTTGAAATCGTCAAGTTGATGCCATGGGGAGCAAAAACGGAAGAGACACCAAGTTTGATACTTCATTCTCTCGTTTCAATTAAACTTCCCAAAATTTCCATGACTTGTACAATTAGCAAATTGAAACCGAAAAATTAAGAAACACACTCTACTCATTACGGGCAATCTCTTTAAAGGGTATGCTTTGTGCCAACACTCCCCAATCCCATACTAAAGCAGATTTATCATTTTGGTTTTTAAGCAGTACAAATGCATGTAAATCAATTTGCCGCTTAGCTTATTACCATTGTTTTGTACGTGTACGCAGCAGACTGTGATTTGTGTATTTACCCAAAAACCACATAATCACATAAGCACAATAGATACGTACAGGTAATATTTGCCAACATATGCATATAAATATTTATATGTAAAATGATATATGTATACACTGAAGTATAGGTAATTGTTATTTGCATAATTGCCACAAAAAGTACATTCGTGTGTACACAAAGATATTTGTATAATTGAAAGCAAATAAGATGTATTTTGCATTGTATTTTCAAACAGTTTGGCTTTTGACTCAATTTGCAGACACATTTGCCCCCTTGAGCGATAATTGTAATTGGGCAGATAAGAAGTAAAAGCAAAGAAAATACATGTAAGAAAGAAAAAAGACTAAAACACAAAAAACTGTCGACTTAAATGCAGATTTTTTTTTACTTACTTCTAGATCTCCGGATAAAGATACGTATTAAATGTAAATTGAATTTATGTCTGATAACGAATTAAGTACAAATTGCATTGTGTACGAAATGAAAGTCATTGTTAAATTGCGCAGAAATTGTGTCTAAAATGGCATTGGCCCAAAAAGAAGCTTTTTAGTTGCAAAAAAAAAAAAATCTAAGATGAAAATGAGAAAACACTCGCAAGTGAAAAGAAAATGTTGAAAAATGACTTTGAATAGCAATTTTCTTACTGTGTGTGTGTGTGTGTGCATGTGTGCGTGCGTCTATGTGTATATGTGTGTTGTGTGCATGTGTGTGTGTGTGTGTGTGTTTGTGTGAGTGTGACTGTTTGAATGACAATGAGAATGAAATGCTATTTATATTGTTCAATATTTAAGTGAAAATAAAGTGACGCATGAGTTTTTTTTTTTGCGGTGTTGTTCGTGCAAAGTCTGGTATATAATATATATATATTGAAAAGTATTTGTTATTGTTATTGCTTTTGTACATTACAATTTTAGGTTCCATGCTTGATTTGTGCGTCTTCGTTGATTTCATTAGGATGCTGTGGTGTCCTTGCGCCTTTGCGTCGCGTTCATTCGCTTGTATCGAGTATCGAGTATCGAGTATATATAATGGTTTTTCAATTTCTACTTTTCTCAATTGTCTCCGCTTTCATTTTCTTTTTCCTTTTGCAATTACAATGTCGATTACAATTAAAATTACAATTGCGATTGGGATGGCGATTGTGAATTCGATTGCGATTACGATTTTGATATGCTGCCCATTCAAGTTGGCTTTTGATGCGAGCGAATTGTTTGTTTGTTTCTTAACTGCTGTTTGTTTGTTTGTTTGCTTATGTACTTTTAATTAAATTTTAGCCACAGCTTGTTTATTGAACGGCGATTTTCGGCACTTCATTTCACTATTTTATTTACTTATTTGTGTTTTCTTTTTTTTTTTGTTTTTGCCCCTTTTGTTCTGTTTCTGTTTTTATGGATCAGTTTAGAGGAAACCGTTTAATTGTTTTTCTCATTAATTCAATGCTATTGTTAGACCGTTCTATCTTTCTCTCTGTCTCTTTCTAGCTTTACTGTTGTTGATTTGTTGCGTTTTTTTCGAATTAATTTCGATTTTGTGGCTTTTGACTTTTGGCGTTTGGCTTTTGATATTTTCAATTTGATTGTAGTTGATTTGTTTTTACTTTTTTTAAATTGTAATTATGTTACAAAAATTGTTATTTGGTGTTTTCGTTCAATTGGATTGATTTTTGATATTATGTACTAATAAAATGCATGTAAGTCAGTCCGTCGTTTCACAAATTGTTTGCCGTTGAGCTGTAACTACAATGAGAGAACAACAAATGACTTGTAAGTGGCACTTCCCATTCAAACGCACAAATCAGACACACAATTCGACCGAAATTAGAAACAAATTCCAATTTCGAACGGTTGCAATTTGTTGCAGAAACTTGCATTCAAAGGACAAACACACACACACGTGCACAGACTGTGGCATGTGGCAAGAAATGCTGGCGCCATTTGTATAGCTTATTGCACGTTTCCGGCAAAAATGTGTGGGCGACATTTGGTCTGCTTGAGAGCAGCAGCTGTATTTTGGGGCTAGCAAAAGTGCAGTCTGTGACTGGACACGCCTCCACAGCGCAGTGGCAGCAATTTCTCTGTCCATTAAGCACGCTTCAATAGCACACACACACACACACACACACACACACATACATAGCAGACAGACACACATACTGATAAACGCACTGCACTTGATGCTCGGCCATTTATTTTAGATTTTTTCTTTATTATTTTTTTGTGTTTTGTGCTTTTGGTTTTTGGTTTGTTGTTGCGACTAGTTGGGAAATGTTGCAATGGGCGCTTCGATTTCGTTGCGATACGTGGCGAATGCTCCAAGTCCAAGGCGTGCACAGCGCTCGGCGCTCAGAGGAAAAGACAACTTGATCACAGCATGGAAAATGTTCAACTGACCGAACAAATCGCGAGCCAGTCACGCTTAGCCACTGCTGAAGCCTCCAACAACGGCAACGGCAGAGTCGCTGGCTTTATCAGTTCGTGGCGCTCGTGTGAACGAAATAGACGAGCAGACGCCTTCGTTCCACAGTGGCTTCGTGTTTTTTCTCGGCACTCGTGCGCCTCGTGTCCTCGTCGAGTGCTTGACTCGTTTCTCACTCGATGTGCGCGGCCGAGTTGGCGAATGGAAGCAACACGTTGGACTCAGTCGCACAGCATCCATCCTTGGGAGTTGGCTCTCAAGGCTGCTTTGAGCCGCACACGCGTCACTCAATGCCGAGCGTCACGTGTTGCTCGACGAACGAGTGAAAGCTCTCGCTCTTTTCCCTTCATTTTTGCGCTCAAACTCAACTGTGGCGTGGCACTTGCATTTGTTTTGGTTGCGATACGGCTCAACGGCTCAACGGCTATGCTAATGTGACGAGGCGCGCGCACAGGGCGTACACGTCGTATACGCAACGGCAACGGCAACGGCAGCGGCCGTTACTCGTCCTCGCTGGCGTCCTCATCATTGTGACGCGCTCGCACAACGGAAATTATGTATGTTGATGATTCCCAGCATGGATATGGCTATATGGATATGGCTTTATATGTACACATATATGTATATGGATGCAGTAGTCATCGCTTTGCCATCTCACATATGAAATGTTCTTTCAGCTTTCTTCAGAAACTCATCATCAGCATTTGGTAATTGAAGACAGCGTTTCTGCTCTGTAGGCTATGCCTCAACCTCGTCATCGTCGTCATCGCTCAGTCTGTCTGTCTGTGTGTCTGTCTGTTTGTCTGCCTGTTTCATTTCAGTTTGTCTGTCTGCTACAAATATACTTGTACATATCTGTTTAAAGTGCAAGAACATTCCAAAGAGACTACTGATAGCGGATAGTACAACTTTTCGAATATTCTCGCAGGTGCATTCACACATGAGCGCCCCGCTACATAGTTCGGAAATTAGAGTAATGCACAACAGTGCAAGGCAGAGACAAGCCAAGGCACAAGGGTGTGCAAATAGAGCGACAAGGGAGGAGGTCGGAAGAGGGCAGGCAGACGAGCAGTCTTGAGCCATCGTAATTCAATTATTAAATGCTGGCAGGCAAAACTCGTTGGTAATAGGCACTCACAATTTGCAGAATGAAGTAAGTCACACAAGAAGTTACTATTTCTAGTTTTTCAGCAGGCCACCTGACCCCGTCCCCGTCCCCGTCCCCGTTCCCAGGACCTGCAGCTGCAGCAGTGTTGCACAGTCAAGTTGGCAGCTAAATGAATGGACCTACGGCAATGCACTATGACTATTTATGAATTTGATGCTCATAATTCGTTCACTTTGTGCACTTTATTAATAAAGTTTCTCAGTTTTCCACTTTTCCTCGCCATCCGAGTTGCCTCAATTGTCTGCCACACGACGCAACGAGTATCCTGCTTTTTATGTTTAGCTGCCACAGCGAGCAACAACAGCAACAAGAGCCACCCAACACACTGTGTGTGTGTATGTATATGTGTGTATACATGTATATGTTTGTATACGTGTATTTGCGTTTGTGGGCTTGTTTGTTGTTGCATATGCCGATTGGTCTTTAAGAGAGCGGCTAAACTTTTGTATACTTTTAAGCTGCGGTTCATGAAATAAAACTTTACATTCGGGATGAAATAAAAAACTTTTCCTCTTGGGATTGTTTAATAAATATTCAAACTTGCCCGCAAACTTGTAAGATCTCCGACTTTAACATGCGACTGCGACTGCGACTACGAGTGCTTGCCGAAAGAATTGATGAATTCGCATTAAAACGAATGCGAACTGTAACCAAATTATTTCAACAGTTGCCAAACTTTTCGGGTACTTCGAAAACCCTTCGGCGCTTTCCATATCTAATGAGGATTGTACACGTCTCTAATCTTGGTTGACAGAGATAATTGCACAACAAATAACACATATATCGCACAATATTTACATTTGCTAAATATTTTTATTGAAACTGTTGTGCACTATTTGAAATTTACAGCATTTATACATCGATTATTTTTCACTTGTTTAGGCTCAAGTGTTCTTTATTTTAGTTCTGATTGTTCTGGCCCTGTCCATTTTGACCCTGTCCATTCTGGCCACCCTGCGGCGGCGGACCTGGGTGTCTTTGGGAACCTGGGTTCTGCTGTCCGGCGTCAGGGACTTGCTTGAAGCCCGAGCTCAGAATCTGACGGGGAATCATGCCGATATGTTTATTGGGCAACTGCGGCATCTGCGGCATATTAGCAGCCTACACCGAAAATACTTTTAGCGTGACGTTCTCCCAATCTGCAACTCGCACTCACCAGGACCATGGCCAAGGCCAGGAATAGAACTCCGAAGAAAACGAACTGCTTCATTGTCAAAGTTGGAACTGAAGTTTGCAATGAATAGCCATTGACATTTATATAGTCCCTGCCACGATGAGATGCCTATCAACTGGATGAACATGCAACACACATGATCTGTGTGTGTGTGTGTGTGTGTGTGTGTTTGTGGTGTCAACAAATTGGCCGCAAACAAAAGCGTCAGTTACGTAATTACGTTTTGTTGCCAAACCTGATGATGCAGTTTTAATTCGTTGGTTGCATGTCATAATTAGAGATCAATTGCACTAAATGCCACAATTATGGCTAATCGAGGTGAACTAAAACAAATAAATTAATTATTACCAATGACAAATTCAAATAATTGTGGAAATTGCATAAATTATAGCTGCGAGCACACACACAATTATCGCTTATCAATTATCACATCGCGTACGCAAGTCGACGTCCATTTTAGCGTATGAAAAATAATATTTAATTCACAAACTCACTGCAAGCTACAACAGAGCAATGGTAGTAATTTAATAGCTGCAAACGTTACGTTTGAAAATTAGAAAAAAAGTGTATGAAAAAATTGAATGTTGTCAGTGGGTTTTTTTTTGCGTAAATATATTTAACATAATTTATGTGCGACCTGCTCGTAAAATTCTAGCTTCTAGTCCCCTGCCGCTGGCAGTGAAAGTAAAAAACAAGCCAGACACCACATACACACAAGTGCACACACACACTCACACAGACACAGACACACACAAAACACTCAATTTATGAGTCATAAATTGTGTGAATACAAATATTAGTTCGAAGTTGTGTAGCATTTTGGCCTGGAAATTGACTTTTTAAAACAGAAAACTCAGTGCCATTTACGGTCACTAGATTTAAACTAAACCAGCCAGCGTCCCCAGCGCCTCCTCTTATTTTGCCGCTGCCGTTGCTGCGACTGCTGCTGCTGCTGCCAGTGGCAACGAGCGCCATCAGCCCCTCACTCCCCTTGCATTGGCAATGGCAATGGCAATTGCGGTACATGCGGTCGTACTCACGAAAATGTCACCTCCGCCAGCAGGCAAAGCAATTTCGCTTAGTGGCGCTGGCAAAATGTCTTCGGTTTGACATTAAATTTTTCGCCAGCAGTTCGCCAAACAAACAATTTCTAGTTGAGAATGGCAACAAAAGGTTGCGCGACACCGACACGTCGCACCCTTCTCCTTCTCCCACCGCTCGCCGGTAAACATCAAGTCACAGTATCCAGGTATCCAGCTCTCAACCGGAGGTCCAACCTCAAACTCATTCCAACTCATTGTGTGTCTTCATATTCACATGTAAACAAAACACACGTATGCGACTACAACAAAGTCTTGCATAACCAAATAAGTGTGTGTGTGTGTGTATGTGTGGCTGTGTGCTACCTTCTGGGGCAATAAATATTCCTTTCGCTGCGAAATATGAATATTGAATATGCCTACAGTCAACCGCTTTCATAATAAACCGCAAGAAAACCCGACCGAAGAATGGCGACTGGCGAGTGAAAAGCGGTGAGCGGAAAACTACAAAAAGAAACTACTTCTACTTATTTAAAATTCCTTAGACGGCAGCACTGAGAAAAATATGAATGCATACCTTGAGAATTAATAATATTGTAGAAATACTAAACATCGCTTGGCAAATGCTTGAGAAAAAACACAGAAAATATTTCATAAAAGCCACTTAACAAAACAATAATTGAAATAGTAGCGAGAGAACTATTTAGGGAGTTAGCTATTACAGGTAAACACATTTATTAATATACGCAATTAGGAGTAATTGTTATTCTGTATTAAGTATGCGTAGTTAACACTTAACTAGTACAAAAGTAGTTTTTATTAAGTATACGTAGTTAACACTTAACTAGTATAAAAGTAGTTTTTATTAAGTATACGTAGTTAACACTTAACTCAGAGCTCAAATTCATTAATCATCAATATATGCTTATAACTGCAGAAAATGTATTTAATTTCAAGATTTATGCTAATTGCAGTTTTTCACAGTGAAAAAGCCTTCACGGTCATAGCTCTTAGCGTCTCATTTTCCTACAATATTTGCTCTGGTGCTTAAAGCAATTGCGACTACTTCTAGTTGCTACTTCGCTTTCTACAAACTACAAATTGCTCGAAGGAATATTTGAAAAATGCAGCAATCACAATAGAAACTTCTATGCTTAATTTCTATTGAACTCGAATTGAATATGTTGTGGCATTGTCCTAATCGCAGTGTAACTACTTGTATGTGCATGTAAGTGTCTGCCCTGCAGCCAGCATATAGTATAGTATAGTATAGTATGTATAGTATACTTAGGTATAATATGTACATATTGCCGTACACAGTGGATGAGTTGATATGGGATGAGAGCACTAATGAAGTTTCGGTTCGTCCTTTTACAGCTGGCTGCCCCATTGTTTGACTTTGCCGCATTCTCGTTCTCGCCGTTCTCAGCCTACAAGTCGAGCTCATAATGTTTACACAGCCGTCGAGTCCTCGTTTTCATTGTATGGGTGTGTGTGTGTGTGTGTGTGTGTGTTGGTGTGAACTTGTGTCCTGCCTTGCTGGGCTGCTGTGTGTGCGGGTACACCATTTGCCTGCCCTGGTGGCAGTCTATTTATTTATGTTTATAATAGGATTTTTATCAAAACTTTTTTGCCGATTTCAGTCTGTAATGAGTATTTAAAAAGACACAGAAACCGCCAACTGACAGCCGACCCGCAACTGCTGTCGTTTGTCTTTGACACGCCCATTGGCAACAGGACAGGTTCCCTCCCATCTCCACTCCACTGCACTCCCCTCCATTGTTCCTCTCCGTCGCTCAGTAGGAAGCCCGCAGAACGTGCGGCCGTCAACTTTCTGTCGCTGCTCATTCACACCGACAACTTTTTATACTAATTTGCGGCAATGTTCATTCACTCATTATACTTAATAATGTCGATGTTGCTGTTGCTTTTGCTGCTGCTGTTGCTCTTGATGCCCCGCCTCTACAAAACTAAATGATTGCCAAATATTTGTGCAAGTTTTTTAAGCGCATTCATCTCATTATGGTTTTCACACTGACGAACGAGGAGTGGACTTGGACTGCTTTGTCAGTGCTCACATTTCGGTTTTGGCTTTGGCTTTGGCTTTGGTTCGTTCTGCCGTTGACTTTGGCTTTGGCGTTGGCTTCGGTTTTCCCCGGGCAAAGGCAGCTTCTGTTGCTGTTGGACTCATTAGTCACAGCACTGTTTTAGAGCTTTGGCTGAATTTAAATAAATCTGCAGCTATGTAAGGTGGCACTCATCAGTTTTTGCGCAGCGTGTCTATTTTAGATTCGTGTTTCTCTTATTTGATTCGCCATTTTTGGGTCAGAATTTCCCTTGCAAATTCTGTGCTTAAATACGCCTAATTTAATTTGCTTTTTCCTGCCACTGCAGGCACTTAGCCAAAGCGTTTCGTGCCGCCGTCGCTTTCGTTTTCTGCTGCTGTGTAATTAAAACAGTGGTCGAGAATTAAACCAATGTCAGCAGCCATTTGGCCTGCTCTCAGCTTCAAAGTCAAGGACCTCAAGAGGCACTCGACGCAAAGAGCGAAAGATGGGCAAATGATGAAGAAAATAAATATTAGACTAACATATGTAATCATCGTACAAAACTTGGAAAGTATTTTCATTTAATACTAATAAAAACTAAGAAAATAAAATGGGACTGTATTAAAATTCTGAGATCGTAATGTGGCGCAATAGAAAAGGGGTTTTAGTTTTTAGTTCAGCAAACTTTTTCGTCGAGCCTTCAACTCTTCTTAGTTGCATTTAATTAAAATATCTAAACTATTTCATAACACACTAAAATGTATGCTAATTTTCGTTACAACTTTGTGTTAGATTTTATACATATATTTTGTTTTCTCCTTACGGTTAAACGCTCAGCAAATTGAAATTTAATTGAACATTATTGCATCCGATGAAGTTGTTGCCCAAGTGCAATGCAGCTGCGTGTCAGCAGAGTTGATTAAATCAAGAATGCAAGTGCATTAGCAGCAACCAGATCCTTCTTAAACAATGGCAAAATGATTATTTGATTGCATGATGAGCACAGACCACAACGACCAATGCAAATAAGACGAAAACAGACTCACAAATCCAGAGCAGAAGTCGAGACGAAGACGCTCTTAGATGGCAATTGTGGGTGCGGTTGAGGAGGTTTGCAGGGTTGGAGGAGTTGGAGGGACAAGTAATGACAAGTTTTCAAAGCGTCATTAATCATTGAAAGTTCAGAAGGACTTAATCCATGACAGCCTTAGACCTAAGCCAACAGGCAAAGCGAGCAGCTGGGGCAGCAAAAAGCAGTCGAGCTGTCGATATTTGTTTTTCGGGTTGCTCAAATTAAGGAACCGACAAACGTTACGTCTTACTCGTGTCAGTTTTGTTGTCTTGCGATATAGTTGGAGAAAAAAAACTTGCAGCTTGGTCTAAGTAGAGACATTTATATTTATTTTATGGCTCAGTATTGGTGCGTGTGCACCTCACACTCCCCTCCTGGATCGATGTGTGCGTGTATCTGTGTGTGTGTGTGTGTGTGGTTCTTTGGGACAAAATTATGTTTCTCATATTTGTTTGGAATGCTTTGGGCGAGTTATTTTTTTTGGTTTTTTTTCTTGGTTTTTGCTGTTGCTGTTGATGTCGTCGGTGGTGGCACTAACCACAGCCATGGGACAGCTCAGCTCAGTACAGCACAGGACACACATACGTGCGTGCCGCTTGCTCATAGATAGGACATTCCCTTTGTCTTTTGTCTCCGCCACTGAAGCTGGTCGTGTTCCTGTGCTACGACTTCGTCCAAGTCATGCAGATTGCGCACAGCGGTTGTTTGTTTTGCTTTGCTGGCTTTTTTGAGCTGACTCGCTCACTCGAAATACTGTAAATATTTTTAATTCTTTGCCAGCGCCAGGGGCAATGGCAATGGCAATGCGTTTGCCAGTACATATACATAATACAACACACAACACACAACATACAGCAGCAGCGGCAGCGGCAGCAGCAGCATCAAGTAAACAAGTCGAGGGAAGCGAGCTCACAATGAGACGCCGCTTGCCGGCATTTCAGCTTTTAAGCTAAAGCTATGAAAATAATTTGGTCCTGAAATACTTGCGGCTTTGCTGGGCAATCGGAATGCTTTTTGTGGTCCACACAACAGCTACAACAATAATAATATGCATGCTTGATGAAAACAACAGCGAGACAGCAAGAGCGACGACAACGTTGACGATACTCGCAGCGGCGTGTTGATTAAGCCAAAAGCGGAGGAAAACGCACACCGGCACAGGGCACATTGTCGTTGTTCGTTGGTCGTTGTTCGCTGTTCGTTGCCAGCCCGTCTTCTCGGCGTCTTGTCTTCTTTTTGGACAATGCCACACGATGGACGGCGGAGGGGCCAACGGCAAAGTGGTGGAGCAGCAAGTGGATAATAACTAGCGGAACTATGTGCATTTGTTTTATGCAGCAAGTAATGAAACAACAACAAAAGCAGTCAACGCTGCCAAGCTGCAGAATGGGCCAGCGATGGCAGCCAACCAAAATGACAACGCACTCAGCCGCGGGGCACGCAGAAAATATGGCGGACGGAAATTGTGTGGCACAGTGAAAAGTTTTTTTCCCAACTCCAGCTCTTCCCCACCGACCCCGCCGCTTGGCACGCAAGTCTTGAGCTCCTCCCTTGAACGTTCAGGGCGTAAAGTCAAGAGCGTCAACGACGGACGTCGACGTCATCAGCTCAGCATTTTTGCAGCTGGGTTCTTTGCATTTTTGAGTGCCCCAACACACACATACACAACTACATACACACAATTAGATGCTGGCAGGGCAGGGGCAAGTCTTTGTACTGCAAGTCGCTTTGTCACTGCCGCAGATTCAACTTAAGAAATGCATAACTGCATTTTACATTTTCCACAATGCACCAGCAGCAACAGCAGCAGCAGCAGCTGCTGCAGAAGATGGCGAAACAGCAGCAGTTCGTCTACGTTTGCCACTCGCCCAAAAGAGCGCTCGTGCGTGCATCTGTATGTGTGTGTGTGTGTGTGTGTGTGTTTGTATTTGGGGTGGTGCAACCCTAAGGCCAGCACACAAATTAGTTTTAACCAGGCATTGTCACGCTGTGGTGCACCCCATTGTGGCGCCAGTGGTTGCCGATTAAGTGAGGCTTCTGTTTCTGCTTCGGCTTCAGTTGCTGCTTGCTGGTTGCTGCTGCTCCCTTCTGCGCGTCGCAACTGGGGAGGACCTGGCTACGCCCACGTTGACATTGTGCCACGCTTCAAAGTGGCTTTGGAGCTGGGTTGCAGCTGCGCCGCAGTTAACGCCAATTTCTAATCAGCGTCTAATTAATTGCACCACGTGCTGCTAATGAAGTTGGCGCGTTGCATGCAAATTTAATGGCACATAATTGATGTTTGATGTTCTTTCTGGTAACGAGCAATTGTCGCGTATGCGACTAAACCAAAAAATAATAACAATATCGAACATCGTACAAATCTATTCCAAATGCACACACACACACACACACAAGTGCAAGCAGTCAGAAAATGTAACATTAACAGTGTTAGCATGGGTGCGTGTGTGTGTGAGTGCTTGAAATGCAACATGTGATACACTGTCCTAGTTCCACGACTATTACTGCGTTGTTATGCAACACAATGCCACACAAAACCTATATGTGAGTGTGTGTGTGTTTGTGTATGTGTGTGGGTGTGTGAGCGTAAGGCAACGGCCATTGAGACTTGATTGAGAATGCACTCAGAGCCAAAGCTCAAAGAGGAGCAAAAGCTCCGACAGTGACACAAGTTCACAATAAAGCTCATCGCCCATACGTTAGTCGACAAGTAAAGCTTTTTATGGGAAGTGGAACACAAGCTGAACTCGAACGCAACACTCAGCAGAAATACAAAAAAGCTTTATGGATTATAACAGAATAAGTTGCGCAAACTATGATTTCGCAATAACTTGCTATACACTAGGCTTAGGGAAGTTTCAAAAGCTTTTCATAACTAAACAGTAGTATAACATAGTTTGTTTGAAAACTGTAAACACAGCAACGTCACCACATCCTAGCATACGCAGTTGAATTGCAAATATTTACTAGTTTCTCATTAAATTTCACGTACTTGCAATTCTGCTGGCATATCGACACTTTAAATCAGCCGAATATAATTACATCGTATTATATCTTGTGCTTCTTTGCTTGTACTTACTTTTCGTTTGGTATTCTGTACTATATTTGCAAAAACAATGAGATAAAATACAATGCACACGGTATTAGATATATCATAGTTATTTTAACGGACTCGCGGTTGAAGCTTATTGAATTCGCGGGACTTATATAATGCGTATTTACAAAGACGAAGCAGAAGGATAATAACATGTATCATTTATAAATATATCATATTAATATTTCTTAATTGTAAACTTGTTCCATTAGAGTTGCTTAAAACTAGAGGACTGCCTTGCAGGCATAGATATTTTATGGGATCAATCAGATATATCAGACATATGTCCTAAAACATTTGAAACGGGGAGTTTTTGCCACTTACCCATGTCGTCAATAATGGGCGCCATTCGCAGTGTGACCCCGATTAGCATGAGGCACATGAGCAACAGGAGGCAGGCAGTAGCAATGATTGTCCAGCGTGCTCGCTGCGAGAGATCATGTGGATCGATCACCTGACGAAAACGAAGAATCTTTAATCGTGAGGCACTTTTAAATGTCTTTCAATTGATGTACCTTAACAACTTCTGTGTCCAAGTCCTGTACAAGTATTTTGGGTTTTTTATGCCGATGGCGTTTTTTGTGACGATGCCTGATGGAAACGAGGAAAAAGAAAAGCAGCAAATATTATTACTGTGCGAGGGCAAATCTAGTCCCATGGTCCATGGCTCTAAGCCTACAAAATGCCGTTCCATTATTAAATTACCTAGAACAAGCATGCGGCTGTTGCTGCTTAATCCCTTTTCAGCCTCTTTTATGGCGAAAAGAAAACAATAAAGTTGTAACATGTTGTGTGAATGACTCTGCAAAGTGGGGCGGGAGTCGAGACTCGAAACGTTTCCTGTTAACTAAAGGCCAGACTTGGCGCACAGAAAGTGGATTTATTTCAGAAGAACGGCTGTATCAATATCAAGCTTAATCAATTACTCTTCAGCTGAAGGCCAACACACGTGGAATACACATCATACACACATCTGCTCGGGCATATGCCGCATCTGAAGCTGGAAGCGCAACAACAGCAGCTTAAACATATTTGGTCTATTTCCGTTTGGGTTTTGCAAAACTTCCGCATTACAAAGCTGCCACAATTTCCCCGCTCGCTGCATGTCGTCGTCGTCGTCGTAGTCGACGTCGACGGCGCTACAAAAACAACATCAGTATTTGCCGCATGCCGTTGCTCGTTTCGCAACGGAAGTGCCTCCTGGTGGAAAAAAGCAGCAGCACTTTCAGGTAGTCAGGCACTCAACCAGGCAGCTGATGGGCGAGCGATGTCAGGAAAATAGGGGAAGGATGTGCGGCACACAGTAATGTTCAGGACCTGGGGTTTGGGGTTTATGATTCGGCCAGGTGGTGACAGTGAATATGCCGTCGAATCTCCCACTCTCTCCTCGAGGCTGCTACACAAAGCTTGTCAATCAATTTTTGTCTGCTTCTTTTTTTTGCTTTTTTTTTTTGGAGGGACTCTGGAGAACGCATTAGGCGATGTTTGACAATCGCTTTGCAGCTGGACATTTATTAGTGCAGCTCAAGGCCAGCGACGGACCGAATGCCAACGCTATTGTTGCTCAACTGCCCCACTGTCCCACTGCCCCACTGTCCAACTGCCCCTACGACGTCCAGCCACTGACCTTAATGTGCAATCATTTATAAATTCTCTAATCATTTCTTAGCTTGGCCAAATAGCCAGAGCGTACAGTGGCGTCAGAGCACAATTATTTAATGCCAACTCTTTTATAACGTTTAAGGACAGTGCCTCAGTGCAGTTTTCTGGCAAACGTTTTATAAGTACGTTGTGTATCAATGGAACAAATCAGTTGGCAATAAAATAGTGAAATTTTAAAATTTTTGACAACTTAAAAAAAGTATACAAAACAATTTATAATATATACATTAGGGCATAATAAAAAGGAATCTACAAAATAATCATTGATAGTTATTTAGTCAATATTCATTGTTAATTGGGGAGAATGAAAAGCAACTTACGTGCAACTCAATATTAGTTAGGGAATTAAAAACAAAAGCAAATAGTACGAATATTAATTTAAAAAATAAACATGAATAGATGGGGAAAATAAAGAGGAGTTTAGAAAATATTCATTGATAGTTAGTTAGTTAATTAGCAAAAATAAAAAGGAATTTGAAAAATCTTCAAAGATTGTGAGGGAAAATGTTGTAAGTAAACCACTAAGAATATTATCTGAGGTCCGCTCGTCTTCTATCCACAATTAACAGATTTTGGCCAACAAAAAGCTTTTGAATCGACCCGCTGGCCATGCTAAATAAAAAGGAATTTACATAAAACTTGATATTTAGGGAAAATGTTGTAATAATTATATAAAAATAACATCTGAGAACAGGAACAGAAAAATAAACTGATTTTGCCCACATTAAACTCGTGAATTGAGCCGCTGGCCATGTAATGAGCCTTCTTAGCTGATTGATAGACACACGACACTGTGTTTGAAGGGAACTCGGCTTGACGGACAGGTCGAGATAGCGGCCAGCGACCAGCGAACAGCGAGCAGCGAAAAGCGACTTACCGATGCTTTCTGCGATGTCGCTGATGACCGCCGCCAGGCACCATGTGTTCAAGGTCGTCGATTTTATCAGCGTCCGTGTCCATGTCGATGTCGAGCTGCAGGTCGCAGGGCGAGTCCTCGGCGTAGGGGCATTGTCTGTGACGGGTAATAAATGACATTAGTTGACAGCCGCGACGCCTTTGTGGCCTTAGTTATGTTGATGTGGGTTGACCACCACACACACGCGTGTGTGGGGGGTTTCACTTACATGGACTGGGGGACATCGGGGGCCAGGCCGAGCATATGCACACAGTGCTGCAGTCCGTTGGGTGTGGGATAAACCAATGCGGGATCCGAGCAGCGATGATGCCGTTCTGCCGAACGATTTAAATTACAATACAGACAATACAGGCAAGGGTGCGATTATTTATTCAACTCACTGTACTTCCGCTTGCGACGTCGGTACTCATCGTCGCTGCCGGTGCTGGGCGCCGTCAATGTGCCGGGCATCGGCATCGGCATCGGCAGCGAGGGCTTAAAGCTCTGCAGCTGTTTCTCCTTGCTCGACTTGGCTGCACTGCAGCAGCCGGTGGGCGCCAAGCTGGAGCCCGTCGACGTTGAGGTCATGCGATGTAGCTTCTCCGCGTGCTGCGCTGAGGCCAGCGCAGGCTGCTCATCCTCCTCCTCCATGGGAATTATGGTGGCCTCGGGCAGCACAGGCGTCGCTCGCATCGGCAGCAAGCCGGTGCTGCGAGATTTTACGCGTTCCGGCTCGCGACCAGCCGAAGCTGTTGGCGTATTTGCATAGCTGGGCAGCGCGTGCAGCGACTGCGAATCACTCTGGGCCAACACGGTGCTCACCGTCACATTGGCGCTATCCTCGCTGGTGTTTTGTCGCGAAAAGTAGCGAGCATAGGCGGCTGCTCCATCGAAATCGCTGCCTGCACCCGAGTAGCTCTCGGTGCACGATATTTGCTTGGGCAGCAGTCGCTTGCGTTGCGGCACCAATGCCTCCGGCTGTGGATGGGGCTGCAACGGTGGCTGGTGTTGAGCATGCTGCAGTTGCGGCTGTCGCACCGGCAGCGAGTCGATATCCAGCGCCACATGCGGCTGCTGTTGCTGCTGCGACGGCAGCCTGGCCAGGCTGGAGGGAACATTCATGTGGATGCGCTGCAACAAAATGGAGAATTGAGCATACTTGTAGTGCACTTTGTACTGTTCGACGAAAGCCTTGTTTTCACTAACACGCAATTTAATTGTTGCCCTTTGTGCGCTAAATACAGTTCGCTCGAATTTCAATTAACAAACTCGCCTAAAGTGCGCTTAAAATAAGTACAAAATAACCTCAAACATAAACCCATCATAATTATAAAACCTTTGTGCTACTGGCAGATTATAAGAGAAACTAACAAGGGTATTAAATCGATGTATTTCTGCAATTCCTTTTATTGAATGAAACTTGTATAGATTTAAAGACTTCTGTAGTCGCAGTAGTCGAAACAAAAGACCCTTTTTAATAGACAATTGCACACTGAACTATTAACTATTTGAAAATCAACAGCTAGCCGCCTAAATAAAGCATTCACGTGTCTGCATAGTGCAACGTAAGTTGTGTAAAGCTTTGTAAATGGAGTGCAGTCGATCGATGACGACAGCAAGCTTTACACCCACCTAATCTGTGTCTGCAATGCAAATTGACTTGTTGTGCAGTCAGTTTAAAGTCGAGACCTTAAACCAAATTGCACAGCTGAAGCACATATTCAATTAAAACACGTTAAAATGCATATTGTACTTTAAAATAAAGTGTCAAACAAAAAACCAATTAAGCCGAGACGGAGCACACTTTTAGGGAAATCACTATTCAACATGCTTTGGCCTGTAAACAGCTGCACTTGACTCACCGCCTGCTGTGGCATGGGCAGCGCCATAGTACGTGCCACGCTGCGTGGAAAGATGGGGCTGCACTGGGCGCTAATCGACTTGGCCTCCAGGATGCGCAGTCGCTTGGCCAGACGCGCCCGCTCCCGCGTCTCTGCGTCGCCATGGGCCACGGCGATGATCTCGGCGCCACCAAAGCTGACCGTGCAGCGCGAGCTGGAGTAGGAGAGGCTCTCGAGGCTGCCGCGCAACGAGGTCGTCAGGCTGTCGTCCGCCATCGTCGAACTGTGCTGCCCACGGGTGCCGCTCACCACTGTAGCGCTGACGGTGGCGGTAGCTGTGGCAGTTGCTGTGGCCGTTGCTGTCGCTGTGGCGGTGGCGGTGGCTAGCGAGGTTTTGTCGTAGCAGGAGACGGCCGGCGTGAGTGGCCGCGGGTCGCCGTTGGTCGTTGTGCTCGTGGAATGTCGCACCGCCAGGTCCTCGCCATCGTCGGAGCTGCTGTCGCGCTGCGCCTGCCGCTGGGACTGGCGTATGCGTCTGCGCCTGCACCAGCAGACTGTGACTGTGCCGCATCTGCGTCGCACCCTGACGTCCCGACGAGTTGCTCAGCGTGCTGGCTACGCTGTTGTCCGGCGCTGGCTCAATGCCCGCCGCCGGCTGTCGATAGACGGGCAGCGAACCGGAGGCCACTTCGATGGCATCGCATTGCGGCTGTTGCATGCGCAACGTCGACGGCAGTCGCTGCACATCCTCCACGTCCTCATCCGCGTCGGAGTCGTCCTTGCTGGGGCGACGCGTGCCGAAGAGCTTGCGGGGCAGCAGAATGCGACCAATCGATTTGCGCTTCTTGCGCTTGGCTCGCTTGTGCTCCTCGTAGTCGCGGCGCAGCGCCTGCATCTTGTGCTCCACGAGGCTGCTGAAGACCGCCTCGTAGGTGAGCGCACGCTGCAGGTCGAGCAGTATGTCGTTGGTGGACACGGCCTTGTCGAGCTTGGTCAGCAGCTGCAGTGAATCGCGACGCGACTCGAGTCTGTCTCCGCTGCCGCTGCCGCCGCCGCTGCCCTCGCCACTGTTGCTATCGTCCGCATCCGCCATGTTGGTCGCAAGTGCCAGTTAGATGCGTTTGCTCAAAGTATGGCTTGTTGTTGTTGTTGTTGCAGTTGTTGTTATAGTGCTTGTTGTTATTTTTACTGTTGTTGTTTACGGCTATTCGCATTCTCCCCGCTCATCGAGTGTCACTGACTGCGGCTTTGGCTGGGCTCGTGGTCGTGGTCGTGGATTGGGTGCATTGAGCGTTTCGCTTGGTTCGTCCTCGTCCTCGCGCTCGTCATGTGGATGCCACGCCTCTCACTATCAGCCACATTGACACTGTGCTGATACGTGGCATATTTCTCCGTCTCCTACACCCAATATTGCTTTTCCTGTTGCCCCAGTTTCGCTGTTTCGTTTACGATTTCGATTGCAATTTGAAATTCAGTTAACAGTTTGCGCTTTTGCCTCCCTCTCTCAATTGGCATTCAATCGCATCTCGATTGTGTCGTCAACGACGTGAAGTGGCTCCAAGTGGCGCTTATGGGCAAATGGCGCACACCTGCAACAAAAGACAAAACATTAGACTGGCAAATGCGCCAACTGTGATAGCGGTTCAATAGCCCGCCAATAGACAAGGCCGCACATATCGCGCTCCCGCTCTAATCCGCTCACTCTCTCTCTCTCTCTCTCTCTCTCTCTAGCTCCCTTGCTGTTGGCAGCGAGGACACAGCGCCAAAAGTTTGCCAATAGTTGCGAACATCTTTCTGATTCAAATTCAGGGATTCACCTTCCCTCTACCGCATTATTCATGAGAGCAGCTTCCGACTTGTTGCACACATCGCACACACACACACATACAACTGTACACCTGCACAGGTGAAACACGAAAGGCTGTCGACAGTGCTGCGAACTCAACACATTGACTGCAGATATCAATTTCGTTGTCGCAATTCAATGGATTCTGCAATTTGTATTCAAGTCAAATTTTGTGGTCTATTAGCAAATTTTACGTTACACTTTCAAAATGTATGAATTCGTTTACACGAAATTTGCATAAAATAAATCAATAAATACGAAAGAGAAGCTAAAAACTATATTTAAAAGTAATGTTTTAGACATGTTTTAGGACATCAGAACTTAATCTTTGAATTTCCAGTTTCTAAGATTTATATTCCAAAATTTACTATATCATAATTTTATTATATTTTTATATTTTCTCTATTATTATTATATTATAAATTGTTCTTGTTAAAAAAAATATATGAAATTCTAAAAAGCGTTTGCTTTCAAATTTAATTTTTAAATTATAATATTTATTTTCCGCTCATGGATCTTATGCAATTTTCTTGAAACATTTTAAGACTTTTCTATACAACTGTTTATTGTTTTATAATTATCTTCCGAAATAGAAGGAAATTTTTAGTTTCTGCTATAAAATTAAATCTTTAAAATTGCATTTTGTAAGCTGTATTTCCCTTTCATTTCTTAAGAAGCTTACTCATTACATTATTTCGTTTGACTTGATTAAATGTTCTTGTGCATCTGCGTCTTGTTAACACCTAATGAGAGTTAAACAATAAGTAAATTAAGCTTTTGTTTTATGATTGATTGATTTGCAATAAATGTTTGCTATGCAAATGAAAATCTACTGCAATTAAGTAAATTAAAGACATGTAAATTCACTTGCAGAAGCAAATCGAAAGTGGACGCTGGCAACTTAATATCGCCAGGGAGCCAAAACAGCTGCCTGGGTGCAGTGCGGCACCGTGGCACCGTGGAAACGTGGCACCATGGCTGGCACTGGGACACTGTGCTCTGGGCCATTGGGCGTGTGCCAGCGCGACTTCAACGGGACGGCGAAGGCGACAGCGACAGAAAGAGAAACAGCGACTTCGAAAGGTTTCCCCACGGCCGTTTATTGCGCTTTTTGTCGCCGTTGCTGCTGCCGCTGCTGATGTTGCAGCTGCTACTGCTACTGCTGTCGTTCCAGCAAATAAAAATATACAATGGAAATGGATATTGTTTTCATTTCCGCAGTCGTATTTTGCAATCGCAATCGCAGTCGCAGTCGCTCTTCTGTTCGCGTGCGACAGCGACGGCGACGACGACATTTGAAATATGCACACAAACACTGAGCAACGATTTACAAGCATGTGCGACAGTATTTGCACACAGACAGGCTGGGCTGCGGACACGGGAGACGTGTTGGTGTGAATGGTTGCATGTTCGTAGGCCTGCCATGGGCAGAGATGCAAATGGCACACAATAAGGGTCATAACAATGGCGCCATCAACTGCAATGCCAAAGAACAGCATCAACAACAGCGACGCAGCAACGGCTGTAATAACAAAAAATGATTAAATGTGAAAACACGCTAAAGGCGGCAACAACCCTGGAAAAAGTTTTTAGCTTTTCTCCCAATTTTTGTTTTTCTTTTTCTCTCCCGTTTTGTTTTATTTGTATTTTTTTTTTTTTTTTTGGGTTTTATGAGTAAGCATTCGCGTGCATTTAAACGCCTTGTGGCAGACGCTAATTAAACGATACGACCGCACATTGGCCGGGTAATAGAAAAAGTTGTTGCTGTAGTATGCATAAATTTCCACTAGGCAAAAGTTAACCGCATCGCCATTAGCATTACCATATTACCGTACAGCGAAGCCGAGTGGAGAGTGTGCAGACAGAGTACTCGGCGTACTCATCGCATGACCACCTGACGATGGGCCATGCTGCTGCCTAAGCATCTTATCTTACCCGTCGCCTCTCTGCCAACTGCAAGAGCACACAATATCAAACAAGCCACGCGTGCAAACAAGCTGGGCACAAAAGCATAGTGAAAGCGAGAGCGATGGCAGCACGGAAGAAATGGGGGGAGCGGGAGGTGTGTGACAGCGAGGGCGAAAGCGAAAGCGAGAGCCAGACCGAGACCGAGACCGAGCGAGAGAAGGCACGCATAAATCCAAACAAAACCACATGCCTTAACTTGGCAATACCAACAGTAGCAGCAGCAACAGCAGTAACAGCAGCGACAGCAGCAGCAGGGACGCTGCTGGCGTCGCAGCCAGGCCAAAAATAAATCATTCGAGGACATATACAAAGAGAAGGCAAGCAAAAATTATAACTGTTGCTGCCACTGTTGGCCGCAAATGTAAATAACAGGTTAACAGCAGCCGCAGTCGTCGACATCGACGTCAACGTCGCCGTCGCGTTGCGTCGCAGCAGCAGCTCGCTCAACAGTTGAGCAGAAGTAACTGAAGCAGAGAGCATCCATCCTGTTGACGCGCTTGCTCTCTCGCAAACATTAATCTGACGCTCACTCGCTGTTACGGCGCTGCTAACGCACTGTTAACAGCCGCCATGCGACTGTTGCTTCTACTTAGTTGACCATGTAACCATGTGTTAGTGTATTCGCGTGTGTGTGTTCGTGTTTGGTGTTTTTTGTCAACAGGAACTTTTTTTGGATCCAGCCAAGCACTTGACAGTTTTTCCATTAAATTTATATGATTGTATTCGGGATTCCGCAACTTGCTGTTTCAGATGTCAATGCTGGGCCTTGACAATGCCTAATTAGCGCCCTACGTGGCGCAAAAACTGCGGCACATGCATTCGCCATAGGGCGCTATAAATTTCATTTTTAATTTCGCAAGATGGCCAAAGCTAATGCCTGGTATGTGTTAATAATTCGCAAGAGCAATTACCCGCTGAAATCAGAATTGGAATTGCAAATGCAAAACCCGACTGTGCTGGGGTCACGGCTTAGAGAAAGCACCCTTCGCAGCTGCTTAAATTTAATCAACTTTCCGCTGCTGGCCAAAGCTCTCAGCTGGGTATTCAATTATTGACGCTTCCTTTTGCCGCGGCGGCGGCCTTCGCACAATTCAGTGGGCGTGGAATCAAATGCAGCGTATACACAAAAGGCGAATGCCAAATAAAACATGCACATGGCTTAAAACACATGACACCGAAACGAGACAAGCTCAGCAAACGAACAAAAAATCAAAAAAAAAAAAAAAAACCAAATAATTCACAAATGCTGCCTGCCTAATGACTGCTAGATACTCTTCAAACACTCTTTAAACTCACGAAACTATTCTCGAAAGCAATCGGAGAGCGGTAACTTGCTACCATAAATATTTCGCTTAAATATTTATTATTTGTACACTGTGTTCGCAGCATACCCAATCTACAGTTGGCTTTTGAGTGCGGGGTAAGGAAAATAAAAACAAAACAAAAAAGGAAACAGTTTTTGCACTTGCACGACCTTTGAAATTAGAGTTCTGAGATGCGCACGTAAAGTTTGTGTGTGTGTCTTTGTCTGTGTATAGTCTGTGTGTGTGTGTGTATGTGTGTGTGTATACAACAGCAAATTCAAAATGAGTCCTTGGCCGCAACGAGCTGCAGTAGCGACAGCAGCAGCAGCAGTAGAGATGTCCGGGCCCTCCGCCAATCCCCAGCCTCTGTCTCAGGCCCCAACAGCGTGTCAGATAATTAGTGAAAACTGTCTGTGAAGAAGAGTCTGTCGCTCGGTCGAAGTCCGAGGCTCCACGTTCACGTCCATGTCCACGGCAATGTCACCGCTGTAACAGGGACAAACCAATGGGGCTGCCCCCGCTGCGTCCCTTGGCCCCAGCCGTTTCTCTGTCCCGCTGACAGCCTTCGTCCAGATGAGCCATATGAAATGCAGCCTGACAGTTTTCTGACACAAACACAGATACTCACACATACCTCTGGCATGTGGAATGCGAATGTGTGCATTTGCATACGTGTCGTGTTGTGTTGTTGTTGTTGTTGTAGCAGTTACAGCTCAGCTGACAGCCAGCAGACACCATATCTGTTTTTGCTGTTGCTTCTGCTTCTGCTGCTGCTTCTGCCGCTGATGTTCAAGTTCAAATGTTAGTCTCACAAGAATGCAACGTATCTTTTTGAGGTTTTGCTTTTTAGCCTTTGCCTAAACGCAAAACTTTTGCTCTATCAATGCCAACTGACCTGCATTCTAACCAATTGCGAGTTGAATTCAAATTTATTTTCTTCTCGTTACAATTAGAAACCACAACAATGCTATCCATAACAAAACTTTGTGCAAAATAAATAGAAATGTTCCACTGCGAAGTAAAATACGTGCCGACGATGCCCAAGTTATCTAAATACTTGGTATTCGCCTGCTCAGAACATTATACGATAGACAATAAAAGATGTCAGACGATTAAGAGGAAACCCAATTTGACAGAATTATACACTTGCACTTGGAGCTTATCGCAAAGGCAAAGTGTGCGACGAAAATTGATATGTCAAAAGCAGATTCTAACGAATGCTTGAAAATTAACATTTGACACATGCAATAATTATTATATCTATCTAAGCACTACAATGTTAGCATTTGAATGGCAAACAAATGATAATAAAATATAGCGAATAAAATGTTATGACAATATGCAGCGAATGGGAAAATATAAGAAACACTGAAGGATAAGTTTCTCATACACAAACAAATGCGAATCGAATAAATTAATTATGAAATCAATTAAACCTTGATTCCTTAGGAGAATTATGCAGCCACACACAAACAAACGGAAATAAATGCATTATTCTCTGTGGTCCACGTCAAAGACGCACAATCAATTTGACAGTGATAGATAAACAGCAAATGATTTAAATAAAAAATTATTTGTCATTTATGATGAACGAACGAATAATCGAACCCAATGCCAGCAAATTGAATAGATTCAAGTTCCAGTCGCATGAGGAATGCGAGTGAGGCGCTCTGTTTGTTAGTTTAGTTGTGCATATTTATAGACCTTTTGCAGTCACATCGGCCAGTCAACCAGCCAAACAGCCAATCATCATTAGCTGCTGGCGATATGCTCACACTGTCACATTCCCCGCAATCGCCAACGGCGATCCGACGTCCAATCCATGACTGGGTAAATCAACTATCGAATGGTATTTTGGGCTCTGCTCGACGATATATAAACACGCGATTCGCAGCGAGGCAAAATGTTTACACGGGGCATTGTTTTGATTTGGATTTTGGATTTTTAATTTTTTCGTATTTGGTATTTGGTATTTGGCTTGCCGTTTGTTGTGCTGCGTTTGGCATTTTTATGAATGGGCCAGATCTCCATTGCCATTGTCGGGCAACAACAATAAAAACCATTTAATTTTTCCGGTTAATTTGCCGTTTCATTTGCCTGCTCTGTCTCTACTGACCATCCCTCCGTCCGTCCGCCCCTCCCTCCGTTCGGTCGTTTGTCTGCCTGTTTGTCTGTCTACTTATTTGTCGGTTTACTTTTACCCTCCATGCGCAGTATATAAATATTGTGTATACGTAGTGGTGTCCTTGCAGCGGACTCCGCGCGTTAGTGCCGTTAATTTTCACGGTAAATCATGAGCGCCTTCGTTACACAATACATATACATATACACATTACAGGAGCGAGCGTTCGTGCGACTGGAGTGGTTATTTATTTTGTTCTTTAAAGTTTCCTTTTATTATAGAGTTGGTGTTGGTGTCGGGTATTGCAATCATGTTGCGATTGTTGTTGTTTGGTAATGGCAAAACATTTGTTCATGTTCACAACCAACGTTCGAATGACAATCGATTTGTACCACCCTGAACGTAAATACAAATCAAATATGCATTACAATTGGCCTGTTGGCCAACACAGCAGGCCTTGACCGCCCCTTTTGCCGTTTGCTCGGATCCTTGTCCACGGACAGGGACTTTTGCCTCTGCTTTTCAGCGCTGGCCACTCTACTTTCTCACACCGCAAACAACCCCAATCCGTTCCCAGAAAAGTTCTGTTGCTGTTTTTTTTTTTTCAGTGTGTGCATTTGCAGGCAACACTTGTAATTTTAATGGCGCGTTCGCTTCCAGATCACTTGCAAGGCCCAGCACAGCTGCTGCAGTTGCCTTGTTAAAGTTTACTAACTGAAAAAACACAAACACACTCGCACAATCCCATAAACACACACATACACATACACACACAGACTCATAGACAAACACAAGCACACATTCCGTTACGCAGCTGGATCTCGAAACTTCGACCCACATGCTTCTCGACAGAGACAGGGATAGAAGTGTTGCCAAGATGGCGAGCTAAGTGAATTGATTGGAGTACTTAGTTAAGAGCCTGGAAAACGGAAACTCCCACGCCTCTACGCAAATGTCAACCACATCTGGTTAGAGTAGTGTTAATGTCTTTTTCTATCGCACGCAGAGGAAGTCATTGCCATAAAGATCTCAGATAGCTTGCCAGACAAGAACAGTAGCCATTAAGTTACATATGCACGGTCTCCAATACATCCATGAATTAAACAAGCCATTTTTATTAGGCTCAATCAATAATAATTGCAAATACCATTTGGATGAAAAAATTATAAATTAAAATTCCCTCGATGGCTATAAAATGCAGCATAAATTGTAAATGTAATATTAAAGCATTTTTTTAGGATAAATGCACAATTGCCAAGGCCAACAAAATGCAGCAAAAAAATAGTCGACAATCAGCAACAAAAACAACAAATTAGCATTCAATATAGCGACGACTAACAATCAGATGAAACCGATTGAATTTTATAGTTTTTTCTTGCGTGCTCAATAAATATGAATTACCCAAAAAACGATAATTATTGATATTTTAAATATTTTGTCAACCCAGGCTTAAATATTTTGCATAAATAAACAAGTTAGTATGCTTTTAAAGAGTGTTTTGCACGAGATAACAAATTTTCGCAATTAAATTACACTTCTCTAAAGCCCCTTGCATTTGAAAACTATTTGGCAATAATCATATTAAAGAGCTAAAATTGAAAATAAACGCATTTAGACTACTAAATACGTTTGCATTTTTATGGCAGTTGATTGAATAATATTTTACATTCGACCATCAATAGTTAGTTAGCTAGTTCACACATGCAAATGAGATCTAATGCATGTCCAGATTAGAGTTACGTGCGTATCAGGTCAGGCACTTAACGGCTATTGATGAGCAAGCAGCACGACGAGAGTGTTTAATGCCCCTGAGAACGCAAGCGATTTTAGTGCAATTTAATTGCAAGCATTTAGTCAAATGGGTGGCCTGGGTGAACTGAGTGGCGTCGTATGCGTTAAGCTATTAATTAGAGAAGCTCAGAGACGACGCGCACACACACACACACACACACAGAGACACAAGAGTCACAACACACACACACACACACACACACACACTCAGACACATATGTGTGATGCTGGCACAAAGTGAATGGCAAATTTATAGCTTTTTATCGCTGCAACAAGTTTATCTCGTGTTCCTGCTAACTGGCGCTCATTACGGCCGCCAGCGTCTGGCGTTGCTGTTGTTGTTGCTGTTGTTGTTGCTATTGTTGTTATCGCTACTGTGGCTGCTGTTGCTGGCATTTTAGCCATGCTTGCGATGCTGACTGTGCGATTTGTGTGTAAACAACGTGGCGTATGAGTAATCAAAATAGCTAGCTACGATTTTACACGTTGCATTAAAACTTAATGTGCTCATAAACATAGCAAGACATGTGTGTATGTGGTGTGTGTGGTGTGTGGTGTGTGAGAGATGGTGTGGCTAACATCGATGCTGACACTAATTGAGCGAGTGAGGAGGCAGTGCTCTCGATAATGGCCATCGATGTCGGCTGGCGAAACGAAGACAAGCTCGTAAATCTTAATTACAATTGTCAGCATTGTGAAATTGAACTCTGAACTGTGGCAGTGGGGAGTATTCCCTAGATTGAAAATACAATTTTAGCCATTCGTTTTGTTGCAAAAGTGGCCGTTTATAGCAATAGCAACAGCAGCAGCGACAGCAGCGGCTACCAGAGTCAAGGCAATAGCAAGCATAGCTGCAACAGCAACACAGCGTTGATTACATATGCCACGAATATGCGCTCATGCATACAGTCATGATGTGTGAAGCCTCCAGAAATAATACGAACACCGCTGTGTCTGTGTCGAAGCGAGTCTGGCTCATGGTTCACAGGCCGGGCCGGGCCAGGCCAAAAGGAAAACCAAAGACGCCGCTGCGGCAGGCGCAGCAATGGGAAAACGGCTTATCCTTGAGATATAAACTGACATTTAAGCAACTCAGGCAGGCGTATGCTTAGCACACAGACACACACACTCGCTGCACGCTAAAGTAAACACAGCTGCCAGGCTTTGCCCTTGTGCCGCCACACGACACTCGCCAC
This sequence comes from Drosophila siamana, assembly GCA_035047445.1. NCBI lineage: Eukaryota > Metazoa > Arthropoda > Insecta > Diptera > Drosophilidae > Drosophila > Drosophila siamana. The sequence continues at coordinate 420,917 of JAWNPP010000101.1, read as the reverse complement.
AAGCCGCTCAACGCTTGCATTCAATGCAATTGACTTGCAGAAGGGGCCAAAGCAAAGAAAAAATAAAAGGAAAAAATTGTTACAGACGACGACGCTGCGCTGCGCTGCGCTGGTGTTGCATCCTTTCATCAGCTTGGCCCATGCAACTGCAACTATTTAGATCCCTATTTGCATTTCATTTTGGCGAATAACGTGCCACAGATTAGCAGCAAAGCAGCTGAAATAAAAGTTAGCGGCAATTAAATGAAATTGCATTTGTGTAAACATCAGAATGTTATGGCCACTTTCGTAGGTGTTGTGCGTTTTTATTGAAATTAAATTGTTCGTGTTGAATTTCACTGCAGTAAATTGCTTGCCAACGCTGCGTATACGTGTTGAGAGGAACCTCTCCCTGCATGATTATGCGTGCTGTGTGCTAGTGTTGGTGTCGCTGACGCTCTTGGTGTTGATGTTGGTGTTGGTGTTGCTGTCGGTGTGGTATCCTCTGGCACGTTCATGTCGCACGTTAGTCAATGTCATGTAGCCTGCCAGCACACACATACAAGCACACAGCAGCGCATGCAAACAGTTTGCGGCTTTTGCAAGTAAGAGCGCATGTGTTTGTGTGCGGCAGATATGAAGTATTTGTTCGTTGCGCTGTTGGCATTTGCTTTTTTGACATTATTTGTGAGTGTGAGTGTGTGGGTGAATTTGTTTGGCTCTCTGTTATTTTTGGCTGCTGTCGTCATGCAAATGGGGTACTTACAACTTTGTTATGAAGTTTGCGGTTCACGCTGTGCAATTTATGTGATTTTCTAATTACTCTCCGGGGCCCCGGGGGCACCTCAGCAGGGCGATAACTGATGGATGCAGCACTACTGCTCAAAGGCCTCAAAAACGTAGGCTAAACGCATACTTAAGCACACTAATTAATGATTAGAAATGCGCACCAAATTTTAATTATCATTGCGTAAACACGTCAAATCGAAAGGCAAGCGAAAGTCGTTAGAAAGAGCGTTTGATATGGGACAAACCTAAAACGCTGCCAATCGCAGACACAGCATGGCCGGAAATTGAATTTGTCTGTTTGAAAGTAGATTACATTTCATGCTACGTTAACGTCCGTTAACGCACTTGACAGGACCTTGATCTTATCAATTGACTGGCACCTTTGCACCTTGCTCAAAGATGCTGCCAACTTATAAGCCTGAGGAGGCTATACAAATAAATTTAAAGCACTCAAAATAGCAATACTATCTCGTAGTAAAATGAGTCATATAAATGCCAGCAAACAAATTGAAAGCACTATAACTACCATTGCCATCCTATCTCACAATAATTTGTAGGTTTTTTATTTCATAAAATGTGCCAAATAAATCGCATTTTTATTTCACCTCTAAATGGTATTTTAGTCACTTGAAAATAGTCTTCACTTGCACTCTTGAACATTGTTAGTATCCCCATTTAATGTGATTCGAATTTAATGCTCAACTTTATGAGTGTGTTTGCAGCTAGCACAAGTTTTTTAATAATATCAAAACAAAAAGAGAACGCATCTTCACAAAACTCAACGGAGATAAGTTGCTGGCAATCCAACTATTAAAATTATATTGCATAATAAAAAGGCTTTTAAGTTCTCCAGCATCAACTGAATGAAGCTGAAGCTCCGAGGGTCCGCTCCATATCCATATATACGAGTATGTGCACACATACAAGTATATGGATGTGTATGTACGTGATACTACTATTATGTGATACATCTTCGCACCTTGGCAATAAAACGGGGCTCGTAATATTTATGATGCCATATATATTTGCCGGCTTTTCTTGGCCAAGTGATGACATTTAATTAATATTAGTTAGCATTGAAATAATTCACCTGTTTCAAGATTTATTTGCTCGCATTCGTTGACTTGCACTTCATCAGATTGCTTTGTGTAGCCGCCTTGTTGAATGGCTTCGCTTCTATTTTGTTTATTTTATTTGTTTTTGGTTGGTTTTTGGATTCAGTTTAATTGAAATTCGCAAATCACTTTCGCATCTCTAATGTCGTTGGTGTGAATTGAATTTGTGTTAAGCGCATTAAAACTGCACTCGTTTTGAGGGGCTTTAACCACAATGCGAATGGCTTTTTGCATATGCAAATATTATTTCAAATAGCGGTCGCACTTTTAATTAGTCAATTTACATACTTTTTTCAATTGCTGGTTGGTTGCTATCTAATTCAGAGCAGAACTGCGGCAGCGCCCTAAGGAAATTCAACAAAATACTTAAGTACCTGCTTCAGTTTCCTTCCTTCCACTTCATACCAAATTGTCATGCTAATTGCATTTTGTGGGCCAAGCCCAAAGGCGTTTCATATTAATTTTCACAAAATGCGAGCAATTGAAGGAAAACTCAAGGAGCGCAATCGAGTGAAGGACGCTGAAATCCGGATGCATTTCTCTCTCCCCGCTCTCGCTCTCCGTCAAAACTTCTGCCCTGGCTTAGATTACCAAGAGATGCTCCTGCTGCTGCCGCCCCATTTAATTAGAGCCAATTCGCAAGTTAACAGATTCATAAATTTCGAAGTCCACAACACACAGTTGTAGGGTTGCATTTATGTTATTTATGCCAATCGTTGTCGCCTTAGGCAATTAAACAGAGACGCAGATTTACAATTTATGACTGCGGCTATGACTAGCATTCGCATTCGCATTCGAAATATAATTTATTAACAAGCTCATCAATTACGCACAATAAATAAAACCAATGCCAAATTTGTTGCACCGCCAGCCAACAGACGAAATAAAAAGCAACAGAACTGAAAAGCGAAGAGAGAAACAAGCTGGAATGGGGCAATGGTTAAATGTTGGACGTGGAGCATCCACAATATGACCGAAAAACGGGAAATTGCCATTTAATTCTGGCCCCCGCAGGCACACCACTTTTCATGTCCGTCTATATGTACATGTGTGAGAGTTGTGTATGTGTGTGCTGATAATTTGAAAACCAAGTCAAAGTCAGCAACAAAATTTCTTGCTGATGTACGAGCATGTGATGACTTGCAGCCTGTCGCAAGCTGCTTGAGCTTTGCTGGTTTCTGGATGTGTCTATGCCATAAATATAGCGCGACGTATATCGATGATTAAGGAGTTGTCATATGCTGCCTGCCCAACAACAATGGCAACAAAGCAACAATAGCAGCCCTTTGTATACGATCTGAGCTCAGCTCTCTGTGCATTTGTATCTGTATCGCATATACATATATGTATGTTATATGTATATATTTCTATACTTTGACCTTGTGCGTAATATGTGTGTGTGGAAGCCAAGTGGCAGCTGCTGCTACACTGAGCGAAAAGATTACAAATCAATTTTCGCACAAATGCATCCATCCATCGCAGAGCTCAACGATATTCGTCGTATATCTATCTATCTGTGTGTTTGTAGCGAATGCCATAAACTGCGCAGCTCATTTTAATTATGCGAAAAGGAAACGGAAGACAAAGAATATAAATATTTGGTGTGGACATTCTATAATTAGATTTTTCTGCTTGGCCAGCGATTGCTGTAGTGCAACTCGTGCTGCTGTTTCTGATATATTCCTGATGCTGTCTTTCTTTGCTCTCTCTTCCTTTCTTTTGGTGCGCCCCATATTATTTTTGTCTCTGTCGTATTGGCAGTCACCAAATTCGCATGCCAATGCCACGCAGATTTGTATTATTTATGCTACTAACACAATATGCTGCCACACGAGTATATAGACATTAATATATATGGATGGTCTGGTACCTGCCCTTATATACAGCAACATATACATACATATACCATACTATATGTATGTATATATGAAAGGCACATGCCAGGTTCCCACAATATTGAGACGAGGCGAGGCGTGTTTCAGCCAAAATACACATTGGGCCCGCGCACACAATAAACAATTTTGGCTCTTTCGGTTTTGGTTTCTGTTGCTGTTGCTGTTTCAGTTTCAGTTATGCGGATACGCTTTAGGAGCGCCTATGCTCAGATTTATGCCAAACTTTAAAATAAATTTCCATTTGCGAAAAGTTTGGGGGCCCAGTCAGCAAGAAAAAAGGGATTGCCAAATTCATTTGGAAGTTTATAAGGCAGAAAATGAGACGTCAGACATGTCACATACAATTATCTATACGCACACAAGTATCTCGTTGTGCGTGTTTTTTCCAGCTCGGGCAGAGACGCTGAGACGAGCATTGAGCCATTTTGAGCATCAAGCAGTTTTAAGTTTTTGTTACCCATACGACATGTTGGCTTCAATAGCAGACAATGCGTATACGCACATATGGCCTAAGCTGAGGATAATACAACCTCACACAGCTTCGCTTTATATGCGTGCCCGTCTCTCCTGCCTCTGGCAAAGATTCAACGAACACAAATGCACACACACACACACACACACACACACAAACACGCGCGCGCACACACATTCACACACAGACGCACTCATAAATCTCCTCACGAATATACTTATTTCGAAATTTGGGTATCATCTGCACAGCCAAAATCAGTTAGGGCAACACATGAAACGCTCGCACATGAAACGCATTTCATATTAATCTAATGTTATCGAACTTTTCAAGTTGCCACAACTTTGCTTCAAACTTGTAGACGCGACAAATACATTCTCACAAATCTACACAGCTCCAAACTCATCAATAAACTTCTGGAAACGCACTTCAATTTAATTAATTAGTCCGAAAGCGTGCACAAATAATTATGAATTAAATGATGAAGCAGTTCAAGTTCGTTATACAAAGATAAATTGAAATCAATTAATTTGGAATAAAAGCTAAAAACTCTCATCAGTGAATTTGTTGGACTTCAATTAAGTTCTATGAAATAATCAAAACTTCAAAGCAATTAAAAATGAAATTAAAGATTAAAGCCACTTAGAGCTCCGCCATAATAAATCGGTATTGATTTGATAGCTTCCACTTCCGCCCAGGCATATCTTATACTCAAACTACTCGCCGTATGTGTGTTTTTTTTTTTGGGTCCCTTGGGAATTCTCGGCGGCAAGAAAGTAGAATTGCGTGTATGCGCGTTTGTTGTTCGAAGCTTTAAACACCTCGCTTCGAATACATTGTTCATTGTTCAAAGGCCAACAGATTGTTGTTATTTCTGCGTGATTCCCAAAACATGTGGCATGTGTTTGAATGTGTATACAGTTCGAATACGCAATGTATTCGAATTGTTTATTTATTTACTCGGGCATACCTGAGTCAAAGCTTCCCTCAAACAGCAAAAACAAAAAAGAAAAGAAAACTGTGTTGTGTGAAGCATTTTGCTGACAATTAATTGTACATTAATTTTAATTAGAGTAAATATTTCTTTTTTTTTTAGCAAACGAACCGTCCAAGCCAAATAGGTTGGCCAGCAAGGCCAAGAGCGAAAAATGCTACCAGCTAATTACAAAAGGGTCCAAAATTGTGCGTCGACCTCCGACGTGTGGGTGTGCGTGTGTGTGTGTGAGCTTAGCTCAGCACAAAATCCAACTCCAGCATATCGCGAGCGTGTGTGCGGCGCCAAGCAATGTGGCAAATATTTCAATTAGCAAACTGATAACTAAGGTTCGACGGTAGTCCTCAGATCATAGAGCAACTCGCATTGAGATCATACACATCATTTATTTTGGGCAGACTAATAGACGTTAAGTTCGCTTGCCAGAAGTACTTGGAATTGGCCAAATTGCGGTTGCCAAGCGCATGGAGATGTGACAGAAATCGAGTTAGCAGCAGCAGGCCGAGAAGACCGAATGCTATTGGCAGCACTTCAAAACACACACACATTCCTACATCAATAAGTATAAGAATGTAAGAATGTCTGGGTGTGTGTGTGTGTGAACTGCCAATACTCAGACACTGAGCAACAACGGCAATTTACACTCATAATTTATCTGTACTGCTCGGAGAACCTACACAAATTTTGACATACTTCAAGGCGCCACTCACACACACACACAAGGAGACAAACACACACACACACACACACACACTGATGTAGAAATTGAAATTCTGGCAGCGGCAACAGCTTCAACTTGTTGACGACTACGGAAGCAGCCGCAAGTAGTGGGCGTCAGATGCTGGAAGGACGCGAACAGCAGAGCGAAAAAAAAGAAGAAAAAAATCACAAGACGCTGCTGGATTCAACAATTTGTTGAATGTACATACACATACTCACCCACACCAACACACACACACACAGAGACATGCGTGTGTATGTATTTATATGTATTTTACATGCATATACAAATAAATGAGTCTCTCCGTGTAAATCTCTATGTGTGTATGTGTGTGTGTGTGTGTGTGTGCTTGTGAGTGTTTCGTTTTTACATAAAGCGAAAAAAGTTCGAAACTCACACACACACACACTCACTTGGACTTGGAAGCGTCGTCCAACTCGAGTGCTGGGCAAATGGTTTGCGGCGTGCCCTTTGTAACAGTGTGTGTGTGTACAAGAATCCAAGAGAGAACGAAACGGCAGCCGGAACGCCAGGCTCCAAAAAGGAGCGTGGGACACACTCACACAAACACACTCACACACAAACAGAGACACACAGATATCCAGTCGTACAACGCAGAGCAGCCAGTGATGAAACGTTAAAGAGCAAATAAATGGCTCGACACAAACAAAAACCGAAAAAGATGAAACAAAACACACACAGACAGCCAAGTTAAGCGTCGCAACAGCAACAACGTCAACAACGACCCAGCAAAAAAATGCGTAAAAATCAGCCGAGCTTCAATGTAGAAGTGTGTGTGTGTGTGTGCTTGTTCCATCGAGCAGAAAGCTAAACACACCGTGTGGCCGTTACACTCTCTAAGTAGCGCCTTCATTTATTATTATTATAGAATTTCTCTTTAAACAACATTTTGTATGGCGTCGCTTTTATATTGTAGTACTTTGGAACACTAAATTACCGCACTGTTTGTTGAATTTATCGCTGAAATATTGTGTTTTACTTGCACTTTTGTTTATACACATTTATTTATACATTCTTTTATTTTTCGTTGTTTTTGTTGTTGTTGTCGGGTGCTTCTTCTTCTCTCTAGGAAATTTCTTGTCGTTTTTTTATTTTTATTTTGTTTTGTAGGCTGTTGAATTTTTTATGAAGTCACAACGCACACACACACACTCACTTATAAAACTAACTCACATTCGCAATCGCAATCGCACTCACACACACTCACTCACTCAATCTGTGGCCCGTGGGGCAACCACGCGCAGTTTTCGACTGTGCTCTGTCGGTATGCGTATCGGTGCGTATATGAATGTGTGTCGGTGTATCTGTGTGTGAGTGAACGCGTTGCCGACGATGCAAACAGATCCAAATCTCGCCCAACACTGTTTGGGTATGGTGTCTGGGCGCTACAGCAGCCAACAGACCAGCTCTCTGTTAACCCACGAAAGCATCATGTTAGGTCTAACATAATGTGGACATTAGCAACACCGAACGCGGCCAATAGGTCAGTGCTAACAGCAACTGTTAACTCGACGAAGGCCCACGCGAGATGACTGCTGTTAACTGGTCTCGTGTGACGTCGACGCTGGCTTCGGCGTTGACGTTGACATCGCAGTCAGAAGCAGAAGCCTTCTGCGTCGACGTCTACAGCAGGGACAAAACTGTTTTTTTTTTTTGTGTTGTTTGGCTAGCCTTAGTCTGTTATTTATACGATGCTGTTGCATGTTTTAGCCCAAGCATCTGTTTTCTATCAAAAACTTTGTTGTGAACGTTTTACGACTAGCTGGTGCCGATGTGTGTGTGTGTGTGTACAGGTGTATATGCGTTTGTAACACGTTGGATTTGGAAGCGTTTTATGGCAGTGCTTCCGTTAGCCAAGCGGAAAAATGTTCACTACCAAGGAACACACACACGCACACATTCACAGCGAGCCATATGCAAAATGGCTTTTGTCTGTTTGCCGTTATTCAGCTTTCCGTTTTGTTCTTGCTATTGTAATCTCGTAGTGATGATAGTCGGCACTCTTGCATACGCTTACGCTAATGTGGCCATTTTATATGCGTTTATTTAAAGGAGACAGCAAAAAACTATATGGAAATTGTCGGCAAAACTTTTTGCTCCAATATATCTGCCAAGCAGCTGCCGCAACACCAGCCACAAATGCGTGTGAGTGAGTGAGCGCCAGGCTGATGGGCTGCCAAAACACAGTTAGCAAGTACAACAAAAACAAAAAAAGAAGCAAATGAGCCCAGTCAGCAACAGACGCAGCAAACCCAAAATGAAACGTTCTAAAAGTTAAGCCTGGGAGACGCAAACTGCGCAGCTTCTTCTTGTTTCTGCCACTGCTGTTAAAACTGTTGTTACTGTTACTGTTGCTGTTGTTGTAGTTGTTGTTATTGTTGTCGTAATTGTAACGCGCCGCGGCGTGCGTAAAACGCACACAAGCACAACAGCAACAACAACACACACACACACACTGACGCACAAACACAATTACGCTCACAGACTCCACTTTGCTAATGGAGCTGTGTGCTTACATTGATGTTGTTGCCACTGCCTCAAAGGGAATACACATGTTCATGTAGCCAATACATACGGACACTCACTCATAAATACATATATTCATGTGCGCATTTCTACGTACTACGTACGCATGCATGTTTGTTTGTTTGGATGTGTATGCCCCGTGAGCTGTTGCTGCTAAACACGCGCCATTTCATTAGCCTGCTTTGTGGCGCGTTTCGGGTACCCTGAAATTACGTTTACGCACTCGTTCAGTTAGTTCAATCCGAGAAACTGTTGTCAAATCTGCTTCGTTCGATCGCGCACACTTCGTAGGCAAGCGTTCACAGTATATTCCTAACTGGTTGACTAGTATTAGGACTGGGACGAGGGGATGTCGGGCGACGGTAACGGAGCGCACTCCAGCGAGCTTGCGAACCTGTCGAGCACTCGGCGTAAACTGTTTGAATCCCACGCACAATGCGACAAACGAAGCAGCAAACGGCAAACAAAACGAAGAGAGCCACGAATTTTAGCTAACAGCGCGTTAACAGCGAGCCTAAGTTGGCCAATAGGTCAGTTACACTGCAGATGCAATGCTTTGCCGCAGCGCAGAAAACTCGAATGTTAAAAATTAATTTTCATTAACAGACACTGTGAAAAATTTTACAGACTTTAAATAAGTTTGCTTTTCAAAACGCAATGAGTTAATGCTTTAATACAAAATGCACGGATCTTTAAAGGAAAATTAAATACATCCACTCAGTTAATAACTTTGTTTAAATTCAGTTTTTAAACTACTTCACGTTAAGAAATACAAAACAAACCCCCTTATTAGGAACTTCTTTATTAAAAAATTGTCAAAGTCAATTGAATTGGCCGTGAAAACCCGCATTTATTACATTACAATATGTCAAAATGTCTTTGAAATGAAAACAAGTAAACGTACATGAAACATCTGCCATAATTGGCAATAATTTAATTTTCATGGGAATTAAAAATTCGACCCGAGTTAATATGGGAATGTATGTATATTTGTATGCTGTGTTTGAGTGAATTTGTATTTGTACGTATGAACACATATTTTGAAATGTACAAATGTGCATATATACTTTTGCACTCTGCAATAATACTTCGAAGGCAACATTATAAATTAAAAATATTTTTAATGCCAGCAAGCAGTAAGTGCAAATGGAAGAGCACAGCTTGTTGTACGCCCACTATAACCCAATGACATTGGACATATGTACGGATTTTCAATCAAATTATCATTAATTACAAGTCGGACTGACATTCCACATTTGCATGCTGGGAATATGCCAGCCACTTACTTATTTTATCTCACAGAAAGCATTTTCATGTTAAATATTTATGTAGCTGAACCTGGATTAAATGTGTGTATGGTTGTAATGCTCAGGGCTGAGTTCATTCTGCTTTATTTTAAATGGATGTAAAGAGAAGAATTTGAAGCATTGATATTGGTAGTCGCTTATTAAAAAAAAAACAAATCGCTGTACAAATCAATTTCGGAATTGGTAGTTTTTTCTGGAGATATGGTGAACAAACATACGAAATAACAACACGACTATATTCAAATTTTAACGCGTTCTAGTTTTCTTTCCTGAATCCAGAATTTAACTTATTTCTTCGAAGAACAGACTTAACATTTTATAATAGTTAATAATCTTTTAAACACGACAAAATAAATCGACTATATTAAAATTTTATCCCATTTTCCTTTGTCTGACTGCTAATTATGACTACATATATATAGTAAAATGAATGATTTGCTGATAGTCTGTAAGTAAATCGAGAAATAAATGCCAAATTTGAGTTTGTTAAATACAACTTGTATTTAATTTTGTGGAGGTTTTAGGAAACGCGATACATTTATACAGCATATAAGGTGTAATACAACTACTATTCGTAAAGCTAAAGCACTTAACGGCGATCGGTCTTGCCCGTGCCACGCTTGCCGGAATACAAATGCCGCGGCATCTTAGTGCCAATGAAACGATCGGCCTCGCCCTTGAGACCCAGTCGGGTGACCTTCTTGGCAATGTCGCGTTTGGCCATAACCTGCGCCTTCTTTCTGATAGCCACATCCTTGATGCCGAGGGTATCGCGAGCTGGAGCACGCTTCAGTGGCTTGCCGGTCTTCTTGACAACCGCTGAAGATTCTTTGTCGAGCAGAGGTGTCTTCGGCGTTATCTTGCTGCCAACGGCAACGGTGCCTCTTCGAAGATCGACCACCGACTTGGTGAAGTTGGCATTCTCATTGCCTGACATATCCACGCCCAGACCCTCCATGGTCTCCACCAGTTTGTTGACGGAACGATCACGCACCTTGGGTTGCTTGTGACGTGGAATGACAGGCTTGTTCTTTCTGGATGAAAGACGCTTCTCATCGCGCAATTCAAAGCGCTTGCCGCGTATTTGTTTGGCCATTTCACGAATCTCCTTCAGCGTCTCATCCATGGTCATATCAGGCACGTTGTAAACACCACCAGCCTCACGCAGACCCTCTTCGCGCTCCAGTTCCTCCAGCTTCTCAAATATATCGGCATCGATATAGTCGGCAATGTTGCGACCCTCCCAGAACTCTGGTATCACATCGTAACGCTCCTCCTCAGGTATTTCCTCGTAGTTCTTCTTCAGATCAAGAGTGTAATCATCACCCATTTCCTCCTCGATCTCCTTCTCCAATTTGCGCTTACGCTCAGCCTTGGCAGCATTCTGTTCGAGACGCTCCAGCGCCTGTGGTGGAATACAAGGAGCTCTGACCTTTTCATCACGTGGGGCTGGCATTGCAACATGCAGACGGTTGAGAATGTTGTCCACCTTCTTTGTGCGCATCTTTTGGTCAACGCGATACGATAGCAAGCGCTCGCAGGCCTCTGTTTTTACCTCCATAACGCCAGTTTCTTGCACCGTTGACATGAACATAACAGGCACCTGTTTGTCCTCCTGCAGCTTGGTGATTATAGCCTGACGCTCTGGCGGCATATCCTCCAAGGTTAATATGTCAATTTTGTTAATAGCCAGTATCAGTGGCTTGTTGGTGAACAGTGGTTTAATGCTCTCGAACAACTGCACCTGTTCCTCCAATGAGTGACCGCACTGCTCGGAAATGTCCATGAAATATAGAACACAGGCGCGTAAATGCGCCAATGCTGTAATAGCCTGCATTTCAATAACGTTGCGTTCTTCGAGCGGATGATCCAGGATGCCAGGAGTGTCGATCACTTGCCAGCGCAGATATTTGTAGTCTGTGTGTCCCACGTACAGGGATTTGGTGGTGAAAGCATATGGCTGCACCTCAACATCAGCGCGAGTGATTTTGTTGATGAACGAAGATTTGCCAACGTTGGGAAAGCCACAAATTATAATGGTGCGCGAGTAGGGATCGATAGTTGGCAAACGTGACAAGTGCTGTCGCACCTGCTCCAAATATGTCAAATTCGAGGCCTGCCGCTTCATGATTGTAGCCATGCGACCGAGGGCGGCCTTTTTTAGCTGCTTACAACGATACAGCGAATCTCCGTATTTCAGTAGACGCACATAGTCCTTGGCAACACTGTCGTAAGTAAACACAAATAATTAAAATATTTTTTAAAGTTATGTGACTCAGGTACTTACTTGTCTACCAGGTGCCTCGCTGTGTTCAGTTGACCCAGCGCAAGTTTGTAATGATCCTTGTCGTAGAGTACATTCATAAGATCAGCATAAAAAGGATGCACATCGTCCAGCTTGGGAAAGTCCTGTATGATCTGCGAGAGACGGTCGTGGAAGTTCTGTTGAGTGTACTTCACCTTGCGCGTATAAAATGCCCGAATTCGCGAGATTTTGTAGCCCTTGTGCACGACTGTGGGGGTCTTGCGTTGTGTCTTCGACAGCATAATGTCGATGAAGTCCTAAGTGATATAAAAAAAGTAATGTTTGTCATTATTTATGTATTGCGCATTTTGTAAACAGAACCACGAGGTTATGTTGCATGCAATGGGTGCTCCGACAGACACAAACAAAAATAACAATTTATCTTCTACTTACCTTTGCTGGCGGAACCACCATTATCTTCTTAAAGTTGTACAAACTCATTGTTGTAGAATTCTATTTATTTTCCACGGAAATTAAAGGAAAATAAATGGGAATCGACAGCAAAAACACCACGCGGTGCCCGCAATAGATTCCAAAAAGAGAGGTGCCAGTGTGACCACAATTTGGACGTCATATTTTACACTAAAAATTAACTTGGAGCTATGAACTTGTTTACATGAATTATTCATAAATTTAAATTAATGTTTACATTATCAAATACGTTTCCAATTATACAAATATTCATTTGCAGAAATTTTTAATGGCACGCGTTTTATATTATTTTGGCATCAAAATATATTTTTTCAGCCCTGGCTAGAAATAGTATATGGCAATTAGCAGTGTACTTCTTTATGGTGCATTTTGGAAACCATTGGCGACGGGCACACTGTCTATATCATAATATAAAACATCTCAAGTTTTGAATGATTTTATGCTTTTAATAGTTGTGAATATTAAATGTTATTAATTGTGGAATAGGAATCGTTCCAGCAAGAAAGGCGATAAACAATCATTTGCCCAAATTATTGGCGAGTACATCGTACACTGCGATATGCCATTTCGACTAAGGCCAAGTACAAACGCTTTGTTGTCACTTACGCTAAGTGCACTATTGTCATGGATTATTATTAATTTTAGGAAAATTCTTTAAAAGTGCCTACACCGATTAAAACTGAAAAATGCTTAATAAGAGCGGCCCAAAACCCTTCAAATGTGAGCAATGTCACTATTCGTCCAAACGTGCGTTCGACCTACGACGTCACATGCAACGCCACACAAAAGTAAAGCGCATCGAAGGAACCGAATTCAAATGCAGCGAATGTTCGTTCACTACAAAGTGGAAACGTAATATGGGGCGTCATATGCGTACCCACGATAATAATAGGCCACCAGCTGATGAGGAGACCTATGAGGAATTCCTAGTGGAATTAATAGATCCATCTGAAGCAGAATCGATTAAGGATGATGACCTTCCACCACAAGTCAACGAAACTGATCATGAGACGTCGACTGAAATTACGATGAAACTCTTTGTTTGTGGACAATGTCATTACACGTCTAATCGAGCGTTTGATCTGCGTCGACATGAGCAGACACATTCGAGGGAAAAGATCGTAGAGGGCACTGCATTTGAGTGCTTGAAGTGTCAATTTAAAACAAAGTGGAAACGAAATATTGTACGTCACGTGAAAAAACATGCTGAGCTCAGCAACGAAAGCGATGGCAAGGAACTGGAAGATGGACAGTCATCTGATGAATTAATTGTTGAACTGATGAATACAGATGATATGATATCAGACGGTGATGCAGACACAGCTGACAACGTTTGTTCTGATTCCCAGTCAACCATTTTGAAATCTGCTTCCCCAATATCTGTGTATGAAATCGCCGACTATCCACAACCAACATGTCCGACAAATGAATCACAGCACTTTGAATCAAATGGAGAAAAACGCTTTAAGTGTTCCCATTGTCATTATGAATCTAAACGTGCTTTCGATTTAAGACGTCATGAACGGAGACACACAAAGGTAAAGGTTGTCAATGGAACGGCAGTTAAATGCCCCGAGTGCTCATTTATAACGAAATGGAAACGTAATATGAAGCGTCACATGCAACAACATAGAACGAGAGCAGTTGCATCAGTTAAACCAGCACGGCAAGAGGAGTCATTGGTGGATTTAGTCGAAGAGTTAGAGTCAGAAGTCGAAACTTACTCCCTTTCAATTGAACCTAGCAAAAGGCCAGAATTATTGGACCCATCTGAAATAGATAGGGAATTGGTCTCCCCTATGTTTGAACTACTGGAGTCTGATGACGATGGAGATCCGGATGTGCTTCCCTCCCATTGGCTTGCTGTCCAGGGATGATGCGTATGATAATATTTACCTCCTAGCAGAATTTAATTTAACATTATATTTTTAATGAAAATAATTGCCTCAGATTATTACTAAAGATCTTATGTATAAGCATATAAATGTATTTATTACAGTTAAATTCTTTTTAATTACTTTTAAAAATAAACGTATGAGCAAATAAAATAATGAGATAAACATGATTGTTAAGAATAATACGCTGTTGAGAATATATGATTGTGTGTGGTGAAAAATGAAATGTTCGATGAAAACGGTTTAAATTGCATATACTTTAATAATTGTATAAGATTGCAAGCAATTCGATTTTGCGGTATTATCGATAAGTCATAGAGAATCGATTTTTATTACACGTATGATGCATAACCATAGTATTTATATTTTGTGTGTATTTGGGTTTGTTGCAATTTATTATTCCACAATCTGCCATGTGCGCAAAATAACATAGAACTTTGCATGAATTTTACGAAATTTCTATTAAAAAAAAATGTAAGTAAAGTATGACCATGTAAAATTGGAAATGGTATAATTTTGGCCGAAGTGAAATAGTACATTTTTGCATTCGATTTGCGACCACATTGGTTAAATTCATCACTCGTTTCGATGTTTTTTACGTAGACAAATCTTTCTGGAATTGTTGCTTAAATTTGCCTAAAATTCATACAAATTGCCTCGTCCAAGCCAACAAATTTTAAAGCAACTAAAACAAATTCGTGAAAATGGCCGACGACTGGGGTAAGTGCACGCGTGTGCGTCATCAAAAATAACGTGGGCGCTGCGCATGTGGCGCTCGTTGCCCTAGTACCCACAGCACCCCGAACTCTCTCCTCCGCTCTACCGTTGTCATAACGACAGACAAGAAAGGAGACTCGCAGACGCGGCGCGGCGTTCGCGTATGGCAACGTGCACCAACCTTGATGTGTAGTATATTTTTAGCAATGCGAGTGTCATACCCATATATTAACCAAACTTTGTTTCTAATGATTTGGCAGAATCCGCCGCCGACAGTGAACTTGTCGTACGACCGACTACAGTTAACATAAACAAGTGGGAGGGTGAGGACGAGGACGAGGATGTTAAGGTTCGTGTACTAACTAAACACATATGTACATACACCACTACTTTCAAAAAATCTGGCCATTTACATACAGCGTTTTTAGTGCAACTTGGCAGTCGAAACTTGTTTCAGCTGTCTCTTTTATTTTCTAGTTTTCACTTTCATAATGCTGTACACGTGGTCAATTTGTGATTGCACTTTTTTGTGTCATTGTGACTCATAAATAATCGTTGCGTCTCTGGTGTCTATTTAGGAAAGCTGGGAGGATGAGGAGGAGAAGAAGGACGAGGAGAAACCCACGAAAACAGAAGTGCCTGTAAAAACTAAACCCAACAAGGCGCTTAAGGCTAAATTGGAACAACAAGAGGTTAGGCTCCTGTTTAATTTTGCACTTAATTGATTATACAATTCGTAATCAATATTTAGCGACTGGAAGAAGAGGCGGAGCAAAAACGTCTGGAAAATTTGACACCCGAAGAGAAACTTGCAGAAAAACTGCGTCTTCAGAAAATCCAAGAGGAATCCGATCTTAAGAGCGCTCTTGAGACATTCGGTGTGACGAGTATAGGCGGCGGCCTCGATGCCTTTAATCCACAAAATAAAGAGGAATTTAAGGAATTCGGTGCTTCAATCAGCTGGAAGGTTGCACAGTACCGTGAATCGCCCCATTTCCCACAATTCGTTGAGGATCTTGTTCGCAGCTTATGTGTGCACTGTAAGTGATCATTGCGGAAACTGATTACAATCAATCATTATAATCATGCTTCTTTATCAAGTGAGTGCCGCTGACATTAAGAAGGTCAAGATGAGCGTGGAAAGCTTACACTCGGAAAAATTGAAAATGGAGAGAGCGAATGCTAAGAAGCCAGCTCCCAAAGGAAAGGGAAAAGTTTCGTTGCGCACAGAAAACGATGTAATTATCAATGCAAATAATCGTATCATATAAACAAGAAGATGTAATTTTAATTATTTTGCATTCTTTTAGGATATTGATGGCTACCAGAAGTATGGAAATGATTTTACCGATGACTACGATGATTTCATGTGAATAGGATCAATAGCTACAAAAACAACACAAATATCTGATTATTGAATATACATATACATACATAGTTGCTTGTTGGAGTGAAAGAGATATTTCTTCTTGTTAAAGAAAGCGCGCAGGAATTTGAAACCTTTTTGTTGATTAAAAAGCTGAAAATAGCGCCATATTAATATAAATATATGTACATATTGTATGTGTATACATATATATTTGTATTTGTATGGCAGCACAGACACCATTACATGATGTAAAATATATATAATAGTATAACTCAAGTCAAGTCAAGCAAGCAATCAAGAAACCTCAAAGATCATATTACAGAATACAGAAAACAAAATAATTAGGTACATGGACGGCTTCTTGTAAATTCTCTTTTGTATAATACTACTATAAAGCGATATTAAAACAAGCTCATTGGATATTATTATTTACGAGTTATTTGATGTAATATGGGTTTTATTTCGGTACAATCTAGTTTGAAAATCTGCAGTCATCGATAGATTCGCGCGTGTTACGTCATCAAATATGTGCAACCTTATTTTAAGACTCATTTAATGCAGCCCTGTTGCTATCAATGTGACCAGATTAAGCATATGCTGCACGTGTGAATGTCGTTTGCCAAACATAAACAAACATGTCTAATAAATTGAACAAATACTTATCAGGTATTAAAAGATAATAAAGTTAAATTAATTGAGAAACAAGTTGTATGAATTAATATTATAGAAGCCGCCGTGGCTAGTTCCGAGGACGAAGACGATATTGATGATAACGACACTTGCGCTGCGCATGAATTGTCCGCCAAGTTTCGTTTTCATTATCCCCAAGACGAAGCTTCGTTGTCCCTAAAGCGAGATTATGTGTTGCGTCTGTGTGCCAACAAAGGATTCACCTGCATTGCAGCGGGACTCTCAGACACCACAGTTAAACTTTACGATCTCAATGCGTCTGGATTACTTACTGCCATTCATCGCGAGCGAGTGACATCCGTGGAGAGTTTGAATAATGACGTGACCATTTGTGGAGTTCGATTTTTCGATGATAGCGCCAACGTTTTGCTGGTAGGCACCACAAATGGCTCGGTGCGACTTCTAGATTTGCGGGTGGAAGGCGTACAGGCTAATTATAGGTACAAAGACGATGGAAAGGGTCAGAATGGACTCCCGCCAGTGCCAAACACAATAACCAGCTTTGATCTGAATGCTAACAGCCGTATTATTTGCTGTGGCACAAATAAGCACATGGGAAATGTATATATGGTGTTCTTTGATGTACGAGCCGGCAAACAACTTGGCATTTATGAAGAAAGCCACGACGATGATGTGACCGCTGTTCTGTTTCACCCAAGCAATCCGGATTTGCTGTGCTCGGGAAGCACAGATGGCTTGATAAATGTGTTTGATATAAAGGAAGATGATGAGTATGATGCGCTGTTGAACACGATGAACACAGAAAGTAGTGTAGATCGTCTGAATTGGCATCGCAATGAGAAAGGACAAGAATTGATTTCCTGCATTACACACACCAATGATTTTAAGTGTTATGAACACAAAGAAGGGGATGAGATATTATCGTTTGATCGCTCGGAAATTACTGCAGGCATCCAACGCAAAAGTGCCGCTAATTTCAACTTAATCAATGCCCACAATCTGGCTGATGGTAGTGTGTTTTTGCTCGGTGGCACCAACCATAACCGCGGGTATGTTTTTATTCGTGTATATTTTAAAACCGCAATTCAACACATTTCTTCTTGCAGAGAAGTGCTACGCTCAGTGACTATGCAGGATAAGGACACGATAGTGCCACTCACAAACTTTGTGGGCAACAAACAAATTGTGCGCGATAGTCTGTACGATGCCAACCGAAATCTGCTGGTAACTGGTGGCGAAAGTGGTATTATTACTGTCTGGACGTCTGATAGCAGCAACATTAAAAATAGCAGCAACCTGAAAAGTAAATCGCATGCTGCTAGATCACATAAGAAAACTCCATACTGATGTCAATTTTATACAATAAAGATTTGTAATATGGATTTTATTTACTGTAACTGTGATCCAATACAAAATTTAGTTTGCGCGCTTCACTTAGAGTTGCCAGATGTCGTAAGACAGTTTCGTATGTGCTGCGAGCTGCCATATAATTGAAATTAATGCGTGTTTAGTGACACATGCTCGCTGCTATTAAAATTTTATAGATGATCTAAACGTAAGCCGCTTACGTTACGCGAGCAGGCAAGCTAGCGATAAGCAGCAACATTTGGGGTAGTTCCCCTTCCACACATTGGGTGGATATTTTCGGAATCTTAAAAAATCGATGCAGATGGTTCCGAAACGATCTCCAACGCAATGCCATCAAATTCGTTCCCCAAACTAGTTGGAATACCTATGAATTTTATTCAAGCTATTTTACTTAATTTGCTGCTGAGCTGCACTAATGAAAATATACTCTGTGCCCGCAGCCTGAAATAATGAGACAGAGTAAATGTCAGAAAGGCAGCAAGCTCTGCTGGGTAAAAAATTAACACATCCTTAACGCACACAGCGCACATCCATAGAATGATAATTTTCGACTCTCTGTCTTGATTTAGGTATTCTGTTTTGTCTCCCTGCTTGTTATCATGAGTTTGCCTTTTGGCATGTAGTCGGCCAATTAGTGCTGCAGGAGGCATTGCAAATGCGTGCCCACAAATCGTCTAATCCACTGCCACTGACCGGGACAGAACAAGACGGAACGACGGGCTGCAGCTAAATGTTGACAAATACAACACCTACGATACAAATAAAATTGCTACAGAAGTCCCACCTAAAACGTAGCATCGAAAGGCCTAACCGTAACGACTTAATTTTCACAAATTTACGCCAAGCCCAAAATCCAACAGCAATTGCAACTGCAACACAGCAGAGTGCAGCAACCGTTGCCGCCACCGTTGCATTTGGTCCTGCGGCGCACACAGGATCGACTCCAGGCTCTAGCTCTGGCTTTGGCTCACTCAAACCGCCACTCACCGTGGCTAATTGCTCATGAATAAATTGTAGTGTAAAGAATTCCATCGAAATGAAGCCGACTGAGACGGAGAGAGACGAAGTCAGATCTCCCAGTCAGAGACGCTCAACCAAAATATTATGGTGTTCCCTGCTGTTCGTGCACAGTCAGCGCGAATTTGCTGCGGTAAGTCGATGCTGTTTTGGGTCTACAACAACTAGAAGTAGATATGGACATGGCAGATATGTTCGATGTCTTGGTGCCTTTGGCGGCGATCTGCTGTCGTCGGTTTGTTGGTTTGTTGTTCTGTGATTTGACATGTTTGTTAGCAGGGCGCTTGACCCTGAAATTGTGTTCCACTTTGATGTGATTCGTCAATGCGGTGGACTACCGGCTACCGAAGACTCGTCTCCTTTTGCCCTACTCGTCTCTGCCGAGATTCCCAGCTGAGTTTGTTGGCGAATCTATCCCGGGGCCGAAGCGTCGCCTTGTTTGTTCTCCTGTTTGGCTGGAGTGCCATTCGTCAGGCTCGGCATGTCCTGGCCATCGATTGTGGGCCCCTGTGGGTGCGCATACCGCAATACGCCGTATTTATAGTAAACGTAGCCGATCGATTGCCATGTTTTTGCGCTTCCCCTCGGCCATATCAAGGACACATGGTGGTTTGCCGCAGCACTTTAAGTGCAGCTCAAATATTGCATTACTGCATTCGAAGGTTATTACAACTATTTTATTATTTTATAGCGGCTGCTTTAAAAATTATTAATTATTGTCTTGGATACAGTTTATGTTTAAAATATTTCATTGGTGTTGCCAAATACGTAGTGCAATTGTAGCTGGGGACTCATTGAAACTTTTTTGAAAATATAGTTTTTACTATGAATATTCTATACTGCTGACTAGAGTGAAAGGTTTCATAATTTTAATATATTATTATTATTTCACTCTCAATATATACATTTATATATCTAATTAAGTTTGGAAGCTGCTGTATTTAATAAAGAATCGTTTATATCATTGATATATATAATAATCATTTTTTAATCATTGTTTTCATATTGCAAAATCATTACAATATATAATAATTTCTTTATGAAGCTCACTAAAATGCCTCCAATAGTAGTTATATCGCTTGTTACCTCTGCGCTGCCACAGGTACTCAACTGAAGCACTCGAATTATTTGCAGCGCTTCAATGAGACACTCGATGCAGTGCTTTCGCTCTTTTTGTGGCCCTAAAAAAAAGAAACCGCTAATCATGGCACGATGGTCCACACACAATATCCGACAATGGCTCACCTAATTATTTGTCTCAATTGTAACGCGGCTCGTGGTTTGCTGCGCTCATGTTTTTTTGTTTGCCAGCGGCACTCGACAAAAAGCGAGCCAATTTTTAAACGATTTCGTTTCTCTTTTTATGAGTTTTTCACGTTTTTCCAGTGTCCGCTGTCCGCTGCCCGCCATCCGCAGTCCACGGGCCGCTGGCCGCTGCTCTACAAACGTCCTAATTACGGCAGTTAGTTGTTGTGAGTCCTTGTCGCAGCCTCGAGAGTCCTGGGTCGGTTTTATTGCGCGCTCGCATTTCCACTAAAAATTGTGCCATTTTTTGTTCTCGGAGACGGAAGACACAGGACACGTTGTTTGCTTTTAGGTAGACGCGCCTTTTTATTGGTCCACCTTCGGCGAAAATTGCAATGCGACCGCAGTCCTGCAGTGCAGTCCTCCAGTGGATATGATCTGCATGCAACCTGCAAAAGGAATTGGAAATAATAAAAATTGAATTTGGCAATCAGAAGGGAATCGAATTTATTCATCTGCATCTCTAAAGCATCTGAACGTTGTGTCTCCACCATCGCCAGCTCATTGATTAATTCAGGCCGTGGTAGTTGAGCGTCGAGGTGATTGCTTTAATGTTTATTTATTAGCCGCAATTTAAAAAATAAAACAATATAAAAAAGAAAAATGCGTGGGTCGTTTTCGTCCTGGTCCCGTTTCGCATTGTTTGCGGCAAGCAGAGTGAAATTTTCGAAAATTTATGGCACGTTCGTTTTGGTCCCGTTTGGCATTGTTTGCGGCAAAGAAATTGTCTCAAAAATATTATGGTATATGCAGATTTTTATGGACGGCCTCTGCTCTGGGCAGTCGAAGGTTCGAGGAAAAACGGGCCGTGTCCTGTCGTGCATTCCGAGGACCGTATTAGGAAAGTAGATCAAACTTTTTTGTTTCCATTGTGCATTTTTTCGTTGCGCTAGTTTTTTTCCCCGAACATGAACAACGCCGACTGCTCTAATTTTTTAATTCTTCACGGGTTTTTATGGCCGCCGGAAAAACAGTGGAAAAGACGCAAACAGCGACACACAGCGCACCAAAAACCTATTTTCTACAACTACACAAGGTTACTCAGCACCATTTATCGCCACAGGCTCTACTTACCTGTTAATTGTGGCCATAATGCAGTCCACATTCCGGATACGTTTTTAACATCTCAACAGTTCGTTTCAGTTCCTTCCCTCCAGTTAGCAATGCATGCATATTTTTATTAGGACGTGCCCACTTCAGCTTCTTTGCATATTTCTAGCTTTGTTGTTGAACATCTCTCGGAACTGAGATTGAATACTGATCCAAGACTTTGAATATTGCAAGAATAAATGTATGTTGAGCTCTCTTTATGTTGTTTTACTTAAAGATTGACAACATTAAAGAACGAAATTGTTGTTTAACATGAAATTTATAGCATTTGAAAGATAAAATCAATTTTAATGTAGAAACATGCAGAACGAAAGTTTTTTTTATTTTATAAATAAATGTTAAATAATTTCCAACATTTTTATAGAATTTTGTTCAGTTTTTTGCAATGCAAAACTTATTTATTGATTTTAATGTTTTTTTTGTTAATTTTCCATTCAGTTCCATTTTTTTTTTCATTTTTCATTTATATGAAAATCAACATGTAAAAACCTTAAATTTTTATTTTCAAATTTAAATAATAATATAGAATAAAATATTACAAAGCTTTGCGGACTTTTAAGTGCTGATGGTGTAACGTTAGATTTGGAGATGTGGCTTAACTTGAAATTAAATTATTTTAATTTTTTTTTATTTAAATAAAAAAGGTTTAATTTGCTCTTCAATTTAAAACACAAAAAAAATTCCTTTAAAAAACACAATTCTTACACTCTCAGTAAATATAAATGAAATATTTAAAAATATATATTTTTACTGATGAGAGATGTGTTTTGGGTCAAATCAACTACACTTTAAGATATTTTGTGAAGTAAACTTTTAGAGTAAATCCACACCAACAACATTTTAACTAATGGTCTTGTGCTCTAGGGTTATCAAATCTATGTTTTTATCTATAATCTAGAATCCTTAAACTCTAAAAAAAAAAGTGTATTTGGATTTAAAAACAAAGATTTAGTAAAAAATCAAAATTTGCGAATAATATTTTTCGCGATTTTTATTATTTAATATCATCGTTTATCTATCTGCTTATGAGTGCTAATTTAGTTTCGCGATAATTGCAAAATGCTATTGTGTTCCTCAAGGCTTTTATTGGGATTGCATAGATAGATATAAGTATTTTCATGTTATACTATCTGTGTGTGTGTGTGCGTGAGTGTGTGTGAGTGTGTGTACTTCCCATAATCAGCATAATCAGCGAGATCGGCGCTTTGTGAGTGCAAAATGCCAATAAAAGAAGCAAAGGAGCAACAACGGGCATAAAGAGGCTTCCAAGTATTGAGGGTTGGGCCAAGCCGATGAGGCCGAAAGTGTTCAGCGCGAATGACGGATGACAATGGTCGGTGATCGGGTAGGGTCAGCGGTGGTCAGGTACAGAGTTGACACTGGGATAGGCTGCGAAGGGATGCGATGCGATGCCTTGGCATGGGTGTCTACACTTTCGCTGAGCTCGGGACGAAGTGAAAGGTTGAAAGTTGAAAGAAGACGCTGGCTGCTTGGTTGGCCTGTCAGCCATAAAGGGTATTTACTGTCGCTGCCGCAGTGTCGCGTTTATTTGCCTTTGGCCCAAAAGGTTGCTCATTCTGCCCGACAGAGCGACAAAGGGACAGCGGTCCGCGGGTTGAGACAAAAGCGCTTGAATGCACAATAGGCAAGGTTGTGGGTAGGGTTCGGGCCGGTGGGCAAGGCTTGGGCTTGGACATCGACTCGACATCGCCAGGTCAGACGACTGAGAGGTGAGAGTCGAGTACTGCACTGGCCGGCCACTGTTAGGTAGAATACTCGACGAGTTAATGCAAATTGCCGCGCAATATAACCCAATAATTTTAACTAACTCACAAAATGCAGAGCAAACACACACAGAACAACAACAACAGCAACAACAACAGCGAGAGTTACTTAGTAATGCATAACAATGACAGTCGCAGTTAGCGCAACTTGAGACTGCGACTGAAGCTGATGCTGAAGCATTTGTATGCAAGTGAAGAAGGTTTTCGATTCCAAGGGTATTCGGCATTGACTGGGAAACGAATCCTGTGCGTTAATCCGTTTGCCATCAGCGACATTATTAGTCAATTTTCATGTTTAAACCATTTTCATTTCCATTTCCATTTCCATCTTCATTTTCACTTTCGTTCCGACGAGTTAGATTTTATTGCAGCATCTTGAACAATCAGCTCGTCGTTGGATATTTAGATTTGGACACATGCTGTGTTGTCACTGCTCTAGTTGCATTCGCTGGTGACGACTGACTGGTGATTTAGGCGGAATTGTATGGCATTGTCTTTGACTCGCTGACCGGGTTACTCAGGCTCCGACTTCGCCATCGACTTTATGTTTAACTTTCAACTCTGCCCGACTCCTTTATCGACTCCTTCCACCGCGACGCGGAGTTTCCACAGGCCGCAGGCAGTTTGTTTATTTGTTTGTTTTGTGGATTAGCCGGGCCGAAAGGGGCTTGACTTGAACGCTTGGCTTTCGCTTTGGCGAACGGCTTTACGCGTTGATCCCCGCGCATTTTCATTAGAAAGTCATAAAACGCATAATGACTCGCAGCTACGCACACTCGCAATGTAATTAGCAGATTTGCAAAATTGGTTTATTTTATTTTTTTTCTTAACCAGCTTAATGCTAAGCCGCAGCTCAAGACATTCCCATAAACCCAAACACAGGCATATTTAGTGCAGGTATCGAACTACTTGCTTACGCAAGCCCATTTTGGAGGTAGTTCAACCCAAGCGAACATATGCCTTCCTCTTCCTCTTCCTCTTCCTCGAGCTCTTCCTCTTCGCACTCCCATTCCCCCTGCCTGTTATCAACTGCTCTCTGGGTACAGTTGCGCCTTTAGGCAACATGATTATATCATCATAATAAATGTTTGCCGCAACTAAACTAAAACTTTTCAAATTAAGTTTCAACAACTGCGCCCCCAAAAGTATTTCATTGTTTATGCACAAGAGAGTGTGCGTATATGTATGTGTATGTGTGTGTATGTGTATATAGTATATCTTGGGGTGGTCTCTGTGGGCGTTGTCCAAGCTTTTGCTTTATTTGTCCAGATAAACTTCATTTACTGTTAAAGCTACGACTCTCGCTCAACCTTATGTATCCTCTGTCCCTTTCCCTCTCACGCTTCGACGGAAGTGTGAGACCGTTAAACGTGCGGCATAATATTAAGACTTCATAAAAGAGCAAATCATTTGGCTGGCTGCGACGTCGACGGCAGCCGCAGCGACAGCGGCAACGGCGTCGCATATCGATCGAGCTAGCCTCCACCGAAAACGAGAGAAGGGAAGCGAGAAAGAAGTGGATGGAGCTCGTTCTCCGTCTCGGTCTGTGCATTATGCCATATCATTCTTTTGCCTGATGAAGCCGATAAAATCCCATTATTATGGGGGCCACTCCCGTCTCGTTCGCACAAATGGCGCTGTCTGCTTGCGGGCAAGCGAAACAAAAGATTCGCTCATACGCTATGAATATATGAAATCGCAGTCGACTCCCAACTGCCGACTGTGGGCACACGGCTCTCCAAGAGAGCGAAAATGGGAGAGAGCGAGTGTGTCTGCTCTCTGCTGCTGCTCCATGATAACTTGATTATGGATAGCAGCAGCAAACTCTGCACTTGGACCACCGACAGGCTTCGCATTATCACGCTTTGCTTGCGCTTTTTCCATTCTTTCATCCTCACTGTCCTCGTTGCTGGTGGTTCTGCTGCTGCTGCTGCTCTTTTTTTATGTAGCATTGTTCCGGCATCGTAATTGCCTTCATCGTCGCATAATTGTCAGCCAGCAGCAGAGGCAGCATCAGCAGCACCACAACATTAGCAGCATCGTTCATTGCACTGCACGAAGGCAGGCAGGCAGACTGGCAGAGCGAAGCAACAGCACGAGTAACAAAGCAGGCAGCGCACACACATATCGTGCCGTCTCGCTTTTGCGCAACTAACGACGCGCTCATTGGGCGTTCGACTGCCTGCGGCGGCCATTGCTCGCTGGCCTGGTATAAAAGAGGGCCGGGGTTGCTAAGAGCGGCACACTTGAGCTGTAACCATCGCAGAGTGAACATCTCGTTTAGCGTTCCGATCAATTAGCACCTTTCGCACTGCCATCGTCATCGCCGTCCGTCGTTGTCGACAACTAAGCCAAACCGAACTGAATTTTTAAGCCACGCACAAACCAACGCACAAAGAACCAAAAATGCACGGATACCGCACATACAACATGGAGAGCCATCATCACGATAGCAATGCCGTCGACCAGAAGCCGCTGGTCGTCGATTTGATTTCCACACAATACGGCAAACCTCAAACGCCGCCACCTTCCCCCAATGGTAAGTAGCAAATTAACACACCCAAAAAAAAAAAAAAAAACTCAATTGAACACTTGGCTAACCAACTGCTCTCCACCTCTTTATCATCTGCAGAGTGCCTGTCTAGTCCGGACAACTCACTGAACGGCAGTCGCAACTCCGAGATTCCCGCTGATCCGTCGGTTCGTCGCTACCGAACCGCCTTCACACGCGATCAGCTGGCGCGTCTCGAGAAGGAGTTCTACAAGGAGAACTACGTGTCGCGCCCGCGCCGCTGCGAACTGGCCGCCCAACTCAATCTGCCCGAGTCGACCATCAAGGTGTGGTTCCAGAACCGCCGCATGAAGGACAAGCGCCAGCGCATCGCCGTCGCCTGGCCCTACGCCGCCGTTTACTCGGACCCCGCTTTCGCCGCTTCCATCCTGCAAGCAGCCGCCAACAGCGTGGGCATGCCGTACCCGCCCTATGCACCAGCCACCGCCGCCGCCGCCGCCGCGGCTGCCGTCGCCAATCCGATGCTGGCCACCGCTATGCCCACGATGCCGGTGCCGGGACACGCGCCCTACGGCCAGTATCGCTATGCGCCCTATCACATTCCCGCTCGCCCCGCGCCGCCCGCTCCACACATGCATCCGCACGCCCACCAGCATCCGCACTCCGCAGCCATGCAGGCGGCCGCCGCGATGAGCGCCGCTGCTCCCATGGCGTATCCTGCCGCCATGCTGGGCGCTGCTGCCGCCGCCATGCCGCCCAGCTATGCCGGGCAGCTGCAGGTGCCGAAGACACAGACGCCACCGCTGGACCTGCAGTCGTCGTCGTCGCCGCACTCCTCCACGCTCTCGCTCAGTCCTGTGGGCTCCGATCACACTAAGGTCTTCGATCGCAGTCTCAGTCCGCTGCGCAGCGTCGGCTCGCTGCTGCCACCTGCGCCCAGCAGCACGATGACCACGACTAGCCCGCTGCCCGCTCCAGGTCTGCTGATGCCGAGCAGTGGCAAGCGTCCAGCTTCGGCGATGTCGCCGCCGCCCGCAACCACAGTCATTGCCGAGCCCAAGCCGAAGCTGTTCAAGCCCTACAAGACTGAGGCGTAGGCGCCTTCTCCCGTCACCCGTTACCCGTGTCCTGTCTCCCCCTGCAAGGATTGTACAAATTAGCGTTAATTGTTGACCGATCCCCTCTCCCTCAATTCTCAGTGTGTAGAATCGCATTCAGTCGCCCCAAAAAAAAAAACAAAAAACGAAACAAGTTTATTTATCAGTTGTACAAATATGTAATCTAGTTAATTTTAGTTAATCTTAATTAATTTTAAATCATTTCTAATGAAACTCAATCAAAATAAAATCATAAATATGGAAGATATAATAACTCTGCATACTTTTTACCTGAGTCACAGCTGCTCCTGAGTTATTGCTCTCTTCGAGCATTTTATTGGCCAAGTGGAGAAATCCCTGCAGCAGCTGCCAATTCCAGTCACTAAGCTGACCTCGAGTCAGAGAGAAACTATGGCGAATCGAGCGGCACGCTTCACTCCCTGCCAACTATGTTGACGTTGACCTTCAAGCCGATCTCGGCTGCTGCTGCTCGGCTGGATCAACAACTGGGCCACCCACAGGGGCGATCGATCGGCGGGGGTTTGGCACAAGCCCTCACTCAGTTAGTCTGTTGGCAAATGGCTTATTGAGGCGATTGGAAGCAGATTAAAGCGAGGAGTCTCGAGTCAGACTCGAATCGATTGTCACCCGCAGTCAACTGGCAATTGGCACACAGTGTGTGCAGTGTCCTTGTGTCCTTTGCTTGCTTCTCTGCTGCAGTGCGCTGCACTGTGTTGCGCCTCCCTGCCACGCGCCAGGTTGCGTCGCATTGAATGGCTGTCAATGCGCATCAGTGTCCTCGTTCGTTGTCTAATTAATTGCTGCTGTCCTTTTGGCTGCTGGCACCCGTTGTGTCGCCAAATTGTCATAATTGAGAAATCATAGGCGCAAGGACATTGGCATAACAAACAACTCTCTCTCTCTCCTCCTTCTCCTCCTACTTCGCCTGCGCGCTGCACAAGTCAAATTTGTATTTAATTGCTAGGACCAAAACATGTGTTTCAAATTGTTGCGATTGCCAGACGGGGTCCAAAGGGTGTCAATCGCATCGCTATCAAGCCTCAACCCTTGGCATACTATAGATAAATTCAGAAGTGTTGCGTGCCTGCTATCAAAACATGTTTTGACACTTGCCAGGCAAAGGGCATAAAAAATGGTTTCCTCGACTCCACGACTGAGACGCACCCCTTTCGACAACTCACCGAGTCCTGGGGGATGCAGCGAGCAGCGAGGAGCATCGTGTGTATGAATCTCAGCCAAGTGGCAACATTTTATGATTTGATAATACAGATAGCGCAACAGTAGCAACAACGACTCGACCCTGGGGACCTGCGTCCTTTTGGGCCAGGCGAGTAAATTAAAAAAGGCCTCCGGAACGGACGAGGGGAAGCATCAGTGGTCGGAGCAGGGAGTAGGGCGGATGGGGGGAGGTGGGGCAAAACAACTCGATTAATTCGTGTTTAAGGGGTGTGAAACCTGGTGCTTGGCTGTTGCAGGTTGATGCTCGTAATTAATCATGTGGGGATTAACTTGTTTCAATTGCAGAAATTATCAGCAGGTTTATTGAAAAATTATGCATTGTAAAAAGGCCGAGACAGAGAATTGCAGACGTGGGGATTAGCGACAGAGATAGAGACAGAGACAGAGACAGAGACAGAGAGAAAGAGCTGTCAGCAAAGTCATCATTCGGAACCAGCTGCGTAACTTGAATAGCGCTCAGATTCGAGGGTAGACTCGAGCTGTAAAAGAGTTAACAGATTTCGAAAATAAATGCGGTATTATTATCAATTAGGCGGCTCTATCTAATTCGTCTCCAACTGCGACGCGATGCGATGCGATTCGATTCGGTTGAGTTTTATTGGGCCAATCAATGGCATTTGGCAGTGCGATGGCGATGAATGGCTGGCACTTCATGAGAACTTCTCCCACAATTCTCAGGCCAGCGGAGAAACACAAAACAATGCATAATTCAATAGCTCAAGGCCCAGTCTCAAACCCAGCCCAGCCCAGGCCAAGCACACACATTTATGGAGTCCCCCCTGTCCCTGCCCCTGCCCCTTGCACAGTTGTTGCCCCGAGTAGCAATCGAGCGACCGATGTACAAACAAAATTAAGTTTTATTGGTGCGCAGTCTCCGCGATGATGCGTGAGAGATGAGATGATGAGTGGAAATTGAGCGCAGCTGAGACCCCGCTGCCCCTACCCTAACCTTCCCCTTCCATCCCCTGCCCTGTTCAGAGTACTTTGCCCATGCTGTGCGTCGTGTTTGTGCCAAGGATTTGGGCGTCAGTCTGTTCAGTCTTCTCTGATTTCTTTTAATAGTGAATTAGCACCTCGCTCTGTCGGCCTGTGTTTGACTTGGCTTTATGGCCAACTGGCTGACTATTTGGCTGCCACTTTCCCACTGCCGTTGTCTCCGTCCGTCAGCGTCGGCATCGGCATCGGCATCGGCATCAGCATCGACGTCGACATCGGCATCAGCACAAAAGGCAGCTTTTGTGTGTGTGCCCAGGCACACACCGCAATTTAGACATCCACAGTCCACAATACTACACAGCTTTGCCCCTCTTTATGATGTACGAAATTCACACTAAGTGTCAATGAATATAAAGTGATCATGGCACAGTCACAGCCATAGACACAAACCCAAACGCAAACTTGAACTCGTAGACAGCGGCTTCTTCTCCCTACAAATGCTGGACGGCTACTTCAGATCGGCGGAGATCAGAGCCGCCGAGTGTTATACAACTGGCTCCATTCCCATGCCTCTCTCGCTCGACCAGTGGCTTCATTCACTACCAGCCCAATTGTCCGCGCAGTTGAGCTTAAAGCCCTAGCACTAGACAACGTAGCTTAAACGGGAACTTAAAGAGATTTAAAAGTATCTTGAACGTTTAATCACTGAGAAAAAAGAAGTCGTTAAGAGACTGCATGTAAAAGTGTTTTCAAATAGATTTGCATTTAAGATTGACAAAATTTTGTTAAGCATATTCTAACATCGAAAAATATTATGAAATTATTAAATTAGTCTAGATAATGAACTTAGAAAAAAAGTATAAGAAAAATTAATTTGTATTATAATTAAGAAAATAAAATGAAATCCTCAAGTTAAATCTGAGAATGTATATTTTTAGGCAATTGTATTAATGACTCTATGTAAATAAATGTCCTTAAAAAAATACAGTAAAGTAAATTAGAAATATTGAATTCAGCAAGTGACAAATTGTTGCTTGAAAAGAGAGTTTCAATTCGAAGTTGGAGATGCTTAATGCTTGCCTTGTTAGACTGTGTACGCTATATATTTTATGCAGATGCCAATTGCTTTTTGGGGGCTTTTGCAACTGCTTGCGGTTTCTCCACACATTGGTCTAGGTGGACCCATCGCGATGAATAAACATCTTTGTAAAATGATGATGCCGGCGCACAAATAATTTCACACATTTGACGCATACACAGCGCGCAGTCAATCAGTCAATCACTCAGTTAGTCAGTCTGTCAATTAGTCAATTAGTAAAGCGGCGGGAAAGAGAGGGAAACTCGTTTGTCGTTTGTTTGCTGGCTGTGAAACATGCATAAACCATGTCTATAGTCATTGTTATAACTTATAATAAGTTGGATGAGATACAAAATGTGCGCAGAGTGAGAGCGAGAGAGAGAGAGGAACTCCGCTCTCGCTCTTGGCTGGCAGTTTGCCAATTTGCACGCTGTCCATTAACGGGCCATGCGCCGCTTATCTGGCGATTCTGTTGGTCTCATCATTTTCATGGATATTAACAACTGATAATCGCAACAATCGAAACGGGTGCCAACAACAAGCCAATTATAAACGGGCAGCCGCGAGGGGGCGAAATGATGTCAGCGATTGAATGAATGCTTGGACAGCAGTTTGCAGTTTTTCCACACTTTCCACATTTCCATATGCGATTCGTTGCGGTTCGCATTAAATGGAATGCAATTTTCAGAGCACTCGGGAGGGGAGGGGGCAACGCATTAAGGATGCGTGATAAGCCCCGAGTAATTGCTGTGGAATCACAACAAAAACCGAAATTGCCATCAACTCTGACCAGAGCCACCAATGGATGAGCAGCAAAATAAAGCGAAATAAAAATCAATTGCTGTTGATGTATGCTGCGGCTGTCCAACTGAAGCAGGAAGCAGGGAAGGGCAGTAGGAGACGAGGGTCGCAACGGTTTAGTTGGCCAGCTATAAATCTGTAGCTGAGATAATGAAACTAGAATGATTGCTGCAATCACTGGTGTGGCAAGCAGAGCGATTGTTGTAGCTGCCAATGGCCAGAAGGGGGGGAACCGGGAAATGGAGTGGAGACTGGGCTGTGGCTGCTCACTCTCATTGCGCATGACAGCGTCTGGCGACTGGCGATAGATACACGGCACATGGCCAGAGCATACATTATGTACAAGAGACTCGAATGGACAGGAAAGGACAGGGCGATGACAGGACTGCGCTCGGACATGACTCTGTTACCGATCCTGCGCATTTGAACGGTGTCAATTTTATTGCGGTTTGACTTTGCTGCCCAAAAACCAAACAGACGACCAAATAGCACACAGAGAAGTCAGCGAGGAAATGCCAATACTGAACATTTGAACATTTCAGCATTTGAATTTGCCTTCTGTTATTATTTCTCTGGCTTTTTGTTTTCCATGATTTACAGCGCTCGTTTTTTTCGCGTTATTTTTTTAGGGCGTTAATGGCCATCGTAAAGCCGCAGTGGGCCCGACTTGACTTCGTCGCTGACTTCGCATCTCTGACGTCGGAGGCAACTTTCGCGCACTGATTCTAAAAAATGAAATCAGTTTTTATGAATTTCACGGAGCGGCAGCATTTCCAGCCAGGTTCCATGCCATCTTCCTCGGCGAGCACTTCGAGCTCATTGTTCTCAAGCTATTTTCTATTTTCTCATATATTTTTTGCCATCTTTTCTTCTGCGTTTTTTGAATGTGCGCCGTGTTTGTTGGTTGTTCGTCCGCCGACTCACTGAGCTCGGCGTTTTTCCTTTTTTACCTAGTCCGAGGAGTCCGCTTGCGGCTTTTATGGGCAAACAAATGGCAGCGATTATATTCGGTTTCGGTTTCGGCTCTGTTTTTTAGGCCATAAAAATTAGGTGGCATAAAAAAACTGCATTGGAATTCTAGTTCTAGTTTCAGATTTTTAGGTTTTCAGGTTTTTAGGTTTTGCAGTGCAGATTTTTTTTTACATTTCGCGGAATTCGGAAGCGGAACAGCTCACTTTGCCATCTCCTTAAGAGAGATCCTTGACTGACCTTGCCGTTTTTACAGAGCCACATATAGGCAAGAACAAAACATTGACTCGCTGCGGTGCGCGAAATATTTTTTAGAACTGACTTTCGAGATGTGATGGAAACGTCAATTGTGATCTGAGCTCATCATAAAAAAAGATCAACATCGTCGACTCGAAATGATTTTTTTATTATTGGCCTAAAAAAGTGAAACGCGAACAATACAAATGGCCAAAAAGTCACAAGGATCAGTCTCAACTCAGAGCACGGGCAATGTCCAGGCGATAAAAAGATCATCATTCACAAGGTTAACAATTTCAAAAGGACGCAGGACACACAGAACACAGGAAGTGCTTTCGACTTTTGGATTTGCCCATTATTTTTTACTTTTATTATTTTCACAATTTTTTAAAAATATATTTATTTACATATTTCACAACATAGCAACATTTTTTGTAGTTTAGCTTGTCAAATATTTTTTAATTCGTGAATTTATTTCGCCGTACAATTTTTCTTTAAATGATTCATTGGCTTTCGTTATTTCAAAATTCACTTAGTTGTCTTAATCATCATAAATTTGTCTTAGCGGTTTGTAAAAGATTTCACCAAAGGAAACAGTAAAATTTATTTTATTAAAATGATCGTTTAACGTCAAAATAAATTAATTTTTTTGAATACAGTAAAAGTCAAATAATTTACAACTTATAAATCTTTATAAAAACAGAATATTATGAAGTGTTGCTGACAATGTTAAGCATTATTAGTTAATAATAAAATGATAATAGCTTAAAATTCAAATGTTGTCTGATTATTTGTGTTGTATTGTAGAATATGTAATTCGTGATATTTCTTCTCGAAAATTAACACCATTTCTGAAGCGATTTAATGATCTTGAACGAGTTGCAGTTTGGTGATTTACTGGGCAATTTG
Organism: Drosophila siamana; assembly: GCA_035047445.1. Classification (NCBI taxonomy): domain Eukaryota; kingdom Metazoa; phylum Arthropoda; class Insecta; order Diptera; family Drosophilidae; genus Drosophila; species Drosophila siamana. The sequence continues at coordinate 387,349 of JAWNPP010000101.1, read as the reverse complement.
TACGTGGAAAACCACAGGATGGAAATCTGGAAATCGAACATCAAATGTGGTGAGCCGACGCGAATTCCATCGAAGAATCAAAGAGAGATTAGCTGCAGTTTTTTTGAACTGCACCGACACAAGAGCAAACGAGATCGACGCACACAACTGTCGACTGTCAACAGTTGCATCCACATGCAAATTACGCAGATTAATTGAGGCAGCGGTCACGCCCATTAGGCCAGAAACCAGTGGCCGCCCTTCGTCACTGTGTTTTGCCTGTTACGTTCAAAAGCGGCAAACAACAGACTCGGCAGCAAATGACCTTCGACCTTTTACTGCTCTTGCTGCTGCTGTTGTTGGGCTGTATTTTTTTTCACAGGCAATTTGGCAGTTAGCTGCTGCCTGTGAGCTGTCCTTTTTAGCACGTTAAAAATCGCGACATCTTAGCCAGAATTTGTAGCCGGATTAAGCATTTTACGATGCGTACATTTTCGATGGCAAACAATGCCAATAAAACGCTAAGCGCTTTACGCTAATCTCCGCTAGCCATAGAAAAGTAAATATATCTCTAAATATACTGCTAAATGCTGTGGGTGTAGATACTTCGACAGTAGAACTGTATATATTGTATCTATGATATAGTTTCATTTTAAGATTTCGATTTCGATTCCCCCAATCGAACAGCGCCAGCTGCCATTTAAAATGCCATGAAATGCGGTCCGGAACTGTGTCCCAAAAATAGGCATTTCATGGCGACGGATGCTTGACAATGCAATCAATTAGCATACAATTAAAAAATGCTTAAACAAGGAAATCAACTCGAGCTGCAGCGCTCTACAGATGCGCAATCTGCAGCGATAGACATCGCTGCAGATCCAGATACAGATACAGATACATACACGACTTCAGATGCATTCTAAGTGGCTGCAGATCAAAGCGACGACGACAACATAATTGCTGTTCACTTCACAGTTTTTTCCTTGGCCAGCGCAAACACTTAGTGCTCCATATACAAGTATTGCCGCACACACATGTAGTATCTCTGTCTCTGCGACTCTCACCGCATCGCAATGTATCTTTTATGTCTTCTGCGGCTTTGTAGGCTGCGGTGGTGGCCCCGGGTGGCGCCACAAGCTCCTTAATTGAGTTTTAAGTAGGCCGACTGCATGCAGCATCCACTTGAGCGCTCCCAGACTGCGGAAGTTCGAAGTCCTGCCACATGCATTTCCTGCTGCCCTTGAGTTGAGAGCATCGGATCGATTGTGAGTGACCCTGTCTGTGTAGAAGTCAAACTCTAATCCGTAAATATTTTCAACTCTTTGGCTCTTAATCGCTGCCTCTAATCACTTCCTCGAAACGCATAATTGTGCCATTTGCCGTTGATACACGCTGCTGACCCGTCCACAGGATCATCACCCCGTTGCCATTTGCCATTTGCAACAGCAGCAGCTTTGTAGTTTCCAGATCGCACAGTTCGCATACCGCAGCCAAGTGCCAAATCCTGGCACAGACAATGGCCACAGAATGAACGACAAGTAGCGGCGAATTATCAATCCTATCATGCTTTTATGACACTCCCAGGACACTCTCTCTCTCTATCGTTGCCATACCGTCATGTCAGTCATTCTCTCTCTCTGTCTCAACTCTTCTGCGGCCCAGTTGCAGTTCGCACGAACTTCGATTTGCATACCCGTCTTCTTTCTTCATTTTTCCTGGGCAGAACGGAGGTCGAGGTAGCCGTCACCCCTTTTAGGCGACGGCGCAACCCCGCGCTGATAATCCTTCTAAATGTTTGCATTAATTTCGAGGCGTAAACGGATTAGGGCGTCCTCCGAGGGCGTTACCCGCAGCCTGAAACCGCCGAGCAGCGAGCAGCGAGCAACGAGCACCGAACACTGACATTGACCTGCACCGGCAGCAGCGGCCACGCCCCGAGTGACTGCACAGTCTGGACGTTTAATCCTTTCGCATTTGCGCTGACTTCTGGACTAAGTCTGCGCCTAATCCGCCCAAGAAGCAGGCAGGAACGGGTTACTTGCCTGCTACTAACGGGATTAACTCCGATTACTCCAGATGATCCGCAGAAGTCAATCGGCTTTGCGTGGCCTAATTGCAGGCAGCTCATCCAAAGCTGCATCCAAAAAGGCGAAAACTCCCAAAAATTAAGCCAAAATCGAATCTCTGTTTATTTGTTTGTTTTCGTTTGTTTTGAGAATTTCTGGCAATTAAGATGCTGCGATTTGCTGCGCCTATTTCAATCCTTTCTGCGGGGGCGTGCGCAGCAAATCCTGCCCTCGTACCTGTTAGAGTCCAGTTAGAGTCCTGGTTGCCAGCGCGCTCAAGGACAACTCGCACTCAGTTGGCAGCCAGCAGTCAAAATGCGCTTTTTTAAGCGGAATTTGTTTTTTTTTTTTAGCAAATTGCGTAGATTATGCGAGGATTATGCGTTGATAGCGCGCAATTATGATGTCCTGGAAATGGCAAAAACAGACAGAGAGAGAGAGATAGAGAGAAAAACTGCAAGCGTATTTACAATTCACGCTAAATCCTTTGAGCACCCCTTTTGTCAGCTAAAAAATAAACAACACATTGCAGGACCTTGGAAGACAGCGTTTTGTAGCTTGCGTAAAATTTCATAACCCGATGACGAAAGAGCTAAGCGTTCGCGGAAAACTCTTGCTGCTGCTGCTGCTGCCTTTATCCTTTTTACCTCTTGCCAATCCGTTGGCTAAAAAACAGCGCTGACTTCCCCGTAATTGCCAGGTAAGCCCCTGCAGAAGAGACATTGCCTAAAAAACTGAATAGCTGTCAATGTTTCGCAATAAATACGCAATGCAACCGAGTGTCTCTCTGTCTTTCTGTCACCCTTCCGCCTTGCTGCCTCTGTACGGGCTTATATAACGGGTTTCAGTACGTGTTGTTTACGGCCGTGCATTATGAAAGTAGCCGGAAGATGAAAGGCTAACGCTTGTCTTGGCCCAACAACAGTGAATAGCCATTTTGCGTTGGTTTTGAAAATGAACGTTAATTACTCCCTTCCCTTCCCATCCCATCTCATCTCGTGCAATGCCGTCAATTGCCAACGTCGGCAATTATAAACTGCGCAGATGTGGCGCGTCCTGAACGGGCTGGGTGTGGAGGAGTGGGGGGATGGAGTGTGGGTGGTGTGATAAATGTGCGTGATTTGGAATGAATGTGCATCGATTAAAACCGCAAAGCAATCAATTTGCGCATTTTACTCGACTCTACGCCAAATTGGCTCTCGTACACAGCCAATTAATGTCAGAGCACCGTTTACCCCGGCACCAGCAGGAGGACAATAACAGAGGAGCGTGGTCGCCACCCCCGTGTGCAAAACAATTACCTCAAACCCAGTGGACAGCGGGGGAGGCTGTCGGGGGTAGGGGCTGTGTTTATTCCACACGATAAACTTGCAATAAAGTCAAACTGAGGCGTCTAATTGCTGTTAACTCGTCAGTCAGCGTCGGTGTTGCTAAATTGCCTGTTTGCCCGTTGCCATTTGCCAGTTAGCAGTTGCTACTTTTTTGATTAAACACAGACGACGCTAACACCTGAAAGAGCAAAGCAGAGGCAGCGGAGCAGAACGGAGCCAACGTTCAGCATTAATGTGCCGAGTGCTAAAGGCAGCAGAGGACGGAGGAGGCAGGCATTGAGGCAACTGTGGCAGCAACGGTGGCAGCATCATCGTTGTTTGCATCATATACCGCAATGAATAAGTGCCTATAATTGTGACTTTTAGAGCATATTGTCGACGGCCATTTTTATACAGCCACCACCCCAAGGAAGCTCTCACTTTACTGCCGCTAAACAACAGCGAGCAAAACAATCATCAAAGCTGTTTACGCGCTCAACTTTTTGGAGAGCGTGCTGCTGCTCGCTCATTCCCTCGCACTCACTCCCTCACTCACTCTCTCACTCACTCTCTCTTGCGTTGGCGCAGACTCACACTCGCGCAAGATGAGACAGACAATGGACGGGCGCTGATTGGCTGATTGACTTGGAGCCATTGCTCGCTCCATTTTGAAGGGAGACACGCCCCATGCTGCCATCGCTGCTGCGGCTGCTGCTTCCGCTGCGACTGCGATGTGGCGTCGCTACTGCTGCTAACAGCTAATAAAGTAAAATGAAATAAAACGCTGCCATAATTGGCGTCGTTAATGCTAAAACCATGAATACTAAAAAGTTTTCATTTACTGCATCTCAGCTGCGGCTCGCATAACAGTAAATTGCATTGAGCGCTTGCCAGGCTAATAGCCAAAGTCAAATTTTTGGGGGAGCAAATAACTTAATCTATTTAATGAAACAGTTTTCCCTCAAGTCCCCCTCTTGCTATTATTATACATATGTACAATATGTGAAATGGCAGTAAAGACAGATAGATACCATTTCTATATAAAAGCATTTAATTTATAAGATATATTATTTTTAAAATATTAAAAAAATACATCGTTCAAGTAATCATCACTAGTGTTCAAATAAAAAATGCAATTTTCACGTCTACGTTACGTTAGAGACAACGTAAGAACTCATTACTTTTTAGAACATTAGTAGACTGCGTACCAACCAGCTTTTGCACGTCAATCGGCTAGTGCTGCCACTATTTAAAAAAAGATCGCAGCGCGTAATATGGCCAGACTATTTCTGCATACTTTACAATGTGACCAAAGAGAAATGAAATTCAAATTATTCAAAATCGATAGCAAATCGAGAATTCCAAGTTATCGATAATGCCGATACTTTTGATAATTAACCAAATTAAAAACTTTTTCTTTATTTAGACAAAATTAATAAGCTTTAAACAAAGATATCTACCAGAAGGTGTGTTGAATTTGCATTTTGAATTTCCTTTTAACAAACAAGTAGAACAATATGATTTTACGATTTGTGTTGACCAAAAAATGCTCAAGGTTTTCAATAGAACTGTTACAACTTAAGTTTAATATTTGAGAAAATAGAATATACAAATATTTATTTATAGAAAAACGCAAAAAAAAACAATCCAATTTGATTTTAATAAAATTGTTCACAGTAATTAATCTTTTGCAGCCCTGAACAAACTAGTAACTTCGAATATACATGTTTTGGTATAATTTAGGAATTTTTTTAATGCGTTCGTAATTCGTTTCTTGGAAGCAAAATGGTATACTTTGAAATTCAATTTGTGGTCACGCTGGATTCGATACAACACTAGCGGACGGCACACTGTTCTTTTTCTGCGGAAAAATACTATTTTAGTTGCAGAATTAAGCGGCAATACAGGGAAAATATTCGGTTTGCGAATACAACTCACCAATTGTAACGCGATCAGACTGTTTTCACGCAACAAAATGCAGAAGTAGAACTAAAAAACGAGCGAAAGAAACCAAAGAAGTGGAATAAAGTGCGCTATAAAAGTGAAATCCAAGTGCTAAAAAGTCAATTTTCTATAATCAAAACGTGTATTCAAAAATCCAACAGTGCAATTACTTTATGTGACGAATTGTTAAAAAATAAAAAACGAAGAGAATGGGAACGAAAGTGCAACAAAACGACGACGGTGCAGCCGCCAACGCTGTCGCAGCGCCAGCGGCAGAAGCGGCCGCCACCCACAGCAACGCCAACGCCACAACTACAGCAACGACAACAACAACAATAGCAACAGCAGCAGAGACTATAGAAAAAGCAACAACACCAACGCAGAAAACACTGGAGTTGGAGCTGGAGTCGAATGCTCTGCCCACACATGCTACAACCATGGTTGCATCCACGTCTATCGCTCCAGCGCCGACGCCAGCGCCGCAAGTGCTAATCATTCCTGCCGCCCAGGCTTCCACAATGGCCACAAATGCCGCCAAAAAGATACGGCGCGCCTTCTCCATTCCACGCAATCCGTTTCGCTGGTCTCGAAAATTCAAGACGGTCGGCGCATCATCAGCAGCGGCGGGCGCAGCGTCTGTTGGCAGCGACAGCAACACAGCCATTTCGTCCTGTGTGAGCGGTGGCCGAGGACGAAGCGGCAGCAGTGTGTCGCTGAACAGCTACAAGGCGGCGTCTGACGCACCCATGTGCAAAGACAAGGACACAATTGGACATAACAGGGCGGCTACAATCGCAGTCACAACCACCACGAACAGCAGCAGCAACAACAACAACAGCGGCAAACGTTCGACCGGCCAAAATGCACGTGTGTTGCGGCGTTCGTCCTTCAGGAAATTCATCAATCGTATCGCGCAGCATTTAAGCGCAACGGTGAATGTTGGTGTAAGTGATAGAAATAATTGATCAAAATAGTAAATAAGATGATTTGAATTAATAATTATTGAAATAGTACTGAAAGAGGCAACACGGTTAGAACTATTCATTGCACAAAAAATGTGTACACATTTCACTTTCTTTGTTCCTCGTACACTACAACACAGCAGCATCTCCCTCTGATAAGGAGCCCAGCCAAAGCTACTGACAGAGAAAGAGAGAGTGTGAGTGAATAAGTGAGTGAGTTTATGAATGTGTGTGTGTCTGTGTTTGAGTATTTATAAAAACAACGTTTGGTGTCGGCGTTATCGTTGCCTTTGTTTTGCTCTGCACTGCCGCCGCTTTTTTGTCTCTCGCTTGCACTTTGGTGCCATCTTTCGAGCATTACGTTCAAAGTTTTAATATTTGATATATGCACGAGTAATTAGTGTATGTAAATACACACACATACACATACATACATTTGTGTGTCCTGCATTGCGTGACGACGAATGCTGTTTGTTGTTGGTGCCACCCACTAGGCGGCAAACGATGGCCAAATCGGCATTTGCCACGTTTTCATGTTCGGCAGCAGCTCTGTTGTCGTGCTGAGTCATACATAAATGCGTGTTGATAACAGACAGCAACGTATCAGCAGCGTTTACAAATGAGACTTATTCGGTGTTGCTTTCTACAACACTACACTACGTCAAACAGGCAGACAGACAGAGAATGGGAAGCAGAAAACGAAAAAGAGTGCAGAGAGACAGAGAGCGAGAGAGAGTTAACCATGCTTTGTATTGTGGAATGTATGAGAATAAGAAATTGCATGCGAGCGCCTTGAAACACATAAATGTGCGTGTGTTTGTGTGCAATGTTAATACATGTAGGTCAAATATCTGACGAAATATTTGCAATAGCTTATATAAAACTATAAACTGCATGTTTTTGCCTTACAACGATTTATCATATATGCCATAAATAGAATTTTAGCTATTTTTCTATCGCCTCAATATGACTAGCAAAAAATATGCTGTAAGATTAGCGACATCTTGAGTATACTCAATTCGTGTAAGGGAATTACCTCAATTAATTGCCTTATTTATTTTAACCTGGCTTAACCTTTTTGAATTATTTGCTTGCATTTTTGATGATTAATCACTTCTAGAGAGTGTACGGAGAGTGCGACTTGATGTATTTATGGTTCGGGAATTTTATAAATTTTTTTGTTTTTTACAGAATTACCATGCGAACAGCATATGGAAATTAATGTTATTTTTAACAATTGCTGTCTCATTATTATTTTTATAATTTTTTTTTCGTGGGTGCCGTGGTGAATGATGAATTTTGTGACAGTAGGTGGAGTGGAGTGCTGTGTTATGCTGTGGTGAGGTGGTGCTATTGTTTTGTGTCCAACAATTGTTCAAACAATTTGTGTAAATGTTGGCAACATTTGTTGGCCTGTTCGCGCTATAATAACAATAAACAAATAGACAAAACAGCAGCGACAACCTCAACTGAAACAACAACAGCCAAAGTAACATATAAAACTACTGTGGCACTGCACAAGAAGATAACAGAAACAACGACGAAAACAGCAACAAAGCAAAGCAAAGCAGCAGCGACAACAACAAAATTTTCAGGTCGTGCGCTGTTGGAGCGAAGCGGAGAATAGAGTGCAGCTGGGCCAGACAATGGAGCCAGTCCTGAGTTGCTAGCTTCCTCTCGCTCTCGCTCTCTCGTTCGTTGTGTGTCTGTCTGACTCCTCGTGGCAGTTTGACAAATGTGTGCCACGCTTTGTGTCAAAGACGCCTGGGGGCAGGAGTGACGAAGGCAAGGCAGGCAGCCTACAAAGAATGCGAAATTGTGGAGGCAAGTGCAGGGCGCAAATGACAGCGACGGATAGTTTAACAGCTTAAACTCGCATTGAGAGGCACTGCGCTTCCTCTTCCCCTTGGTCCCCTTGGTGGCGTGTTTGCTGAACTGAATTTGATCTAATAAGCAATACATACGAATATAAATTCGAATGTGCGACGAGTATTTTAATATTCCATATGAAATTGTTGCTCTTATTGTTATTGTAATATATTGTATATGTATATGTGTATGATATATATTGTATGTTATGCGTGTGTGTGTTGATTAATTATAGAGGGCAAGACCTTAGCCACTGTTGACCTTTTACGCGCCTCGAATTCCTAACGATAGCACGGATGGAACACTGGAAATACACAAAACTCGTACACAATTTCAAATGCACGAAATGACAACAACAACGAATTGAATTGAGTTGAATCATTGGCGACTTCAATGAAAACGGCAGCGAATAATGTGTTTTATTGTTGTTATTGTTGTTATTGCTATTATTACTATGGCCGTCTGCTGTAATGTACAGTTAGTTGATTGTTATACTAACGTTTTTTTAAGCAACAGCCTCACTGACAGCGGCGGACAACTGACAGCTTAGGCCTCTTGTCATTGGCCAAGATTTCGGCGGCTTTTGCCACCTTTCACCAGCTTCCAGCATTGCCAGCTGCCTGCTGTTGCGCGTAGTATGAGGCAACTGTCCATTGTTTGTGGCTGCTGGGGTTGTTATTGTTATTGTTGTTATGATTACCTACACACTCCAACTGTGGGCCAGCAGTTGATTTATGATTCACGCTTGAAGCATCTCGCATTGATTTTATTCAAATCGCAGCAACAAACAGCAACGGCAGCAGCAAGTGCAATGCGACTAGCGAGCAACAGTAGAACGTGAATAGCAGCAACAACAACGATTCAATTTGGCTTATTAAAATGCCAATTGGTGCATTGCGCGTGGGTCGCTCGTCGCTGTCGTCGTCGCCGTCGCAGTCACTGTCGCAGTTTGCTGTCTATTGTGTAAAATTGCATGCCAAATAAATGAACAAAAAAAACACGCAGAATTAAATAGAAAAATGCCGAGCGACAAACCGAACGAACGAACAACAGTTGTAAATGCGCTTGTGGGAGCCATGCAATGTGCCAGCCAGTTGTTAGGTCGCCCAGGTGTGCAGGGGGCGAGTCTAGTTCGTAGACGGCATTAAAGCCAAAATGTGACACTCAATGATGAAACGTGCGAAGTGCAATTCACAGGCGGCAATAATAACACGTGGTTTGTTGCGACTGCTAAACGTTGAATAGGAAGTGTTGGGCAGCAGCGGAGGCGGGGCGGAGGAGCGCCATGAGTCTCATTTGCAAGCTATTTCCGTAAGCTTTGACCACCCACTGGTGAATAACAGTAGTAGTATTAGTAGTAGTAGAAATAGTAGTAGTTGTATTTGTAGTAGTTGTATTTGTAGTTGTAGTAGTAGTTGTTATAGCGGCAGCAATTGCACTTGTTGATGGTCCAGATTAGTACGTAACCACGAGTGAGCATGCTTGTGTGTGTGTGTGTCTGCTTGCTGATTTTCTATGATATTCAAGCGTGTTAGTGTGTTTGTGTGTGCGCGTTTGTTTCGCATATTCGTATTTCCGCTAGGCCAAAGCTAACACGTAACTTTTGCGACTGCCTTTTGTTGCTTGTTGTTGTTGCTGCAGTTGTACAACAAACTGTGCGAATTATTATTGTTTGTTGTTGGTTTGCCACCGTGCACACGTTTTGTACTCATCCTCTCTGTTTCTCTACCGCTTCCCTCTCTCGATCTCACCATCGTGTTTGCTCCCTCTCTTGCGACTTGCGTGCTGTTTTGAATTTGCTTTCAAGGTAAAATCAATTGAGATCAAACTAATTGAAAATGTGTTCAGAATGGCTTTTGCTGTTCTTCTTCCTACGTCTTCTTCCTTTTTTTCGGGGCTTTATTTGGTGTGTGTGTGTGTGTGCGTATTTTTGTAGCAACATATTTTCATAAACAAATGCGCGGTGCGCGTGTAAAAATAGTTGCTACAACTACAGCAACACGACAACGACAATGTCCGACACAATTTGTTAAACTATGCGATAAACTAGTTTCATCTTCACTGAAAAGAAGCTGAGCGAATACAAGAGGATCATCACACGATAAGTTCATTCACTCGCAAGCGTAATCAGTGTTGAGATTTTGCGGCAATTGTCATTGCCAGTGTTGCCAAGCGAGCAAACTAATAAAGCTTGTCTATTTATAAAGCGTGTATTATCAGTCTGACCATGTATGTTTAAATAATTCACAAAAATTGCTAAAATTACTCAATTGGAATATTCATTTCATTTTCTCCGTTTGCAAAATCTATTCTCGTCTAATAAACATCCCCATGTTCTTCATATTGATTAGCAAAAGCCACAGTAATTTATAACTTTCGTAATAAGCTAGATGATTTATTGACTAATCATATACATACGTAGTTAAATTAGTCAAATAGAAAGTGATATATGAATGGGGCCAATGGATTATTGCTTAATGAAATGTTGCAGTCAACTGGCAATGAAAGTGAACATTCAGCATATTGTTATCATTGCAAACTACCTCTAAAGGTCATATTACGAATACTACCGAACCGCAACTTCGCCCTGTCTCTCTGAAATTTAAAAAAATTAAATACAAAATAAATCGCTAAGTGGAAAGCTTTATTGTTGCACGCTTTAGCTAGGCGAATACAACCGAGTATGTTTGTAAGTGTGCATCTACAGACACAATTAAAATGCGATTACTCTTTACAACAGCAACAATGACAAGAGCAACTTGAAAATCAGACTATGGAAATATTTACGTCATAATGAGTTAATTACCCACATAAATTTGAACTCATAACACCCATTATGTACATATGTACATATACTAGAAAGTGTATACATATCATTTTCTAGCGCTACCAGTAAAACTGTCAACAAATTGTCCACGTAACAGACACAGTCATAACTTCGCAGTGCCCGTGATAACCAAATAAAAATAATATAAAGTGCAAATTTTGCCAAATCACAGGTTCGAGTTTCTGTGGGTTGTGGTAATTTCAAGTGTTTGTCTTTGTGGGGCATCACAGTTGAGTGCAGGCCTGCTCTGTTCTGTTCTGCTCTGAATAAATGAATAAATACTAACGAACATTTGTGCATTTGTATTTGCAAAGCCCATTCACATTGAGCACTGTTTAGGGGTAAATATCGCGCCACTGATAAGCGAGCAATTCACACAGTCAAGGTGCTGATTAGAGAGCGTAGACACGCAACCTTGGTGGCCGCGCTTCACAGTTTTGTGGGCGGGGTTTTATGCCTCAGTTTTGTTAGCCACGTGCGAGTTCGTTTTACATAACGAAGAACAGCAAGAAACTAAACAAATAACAGAAGAACATAAGCCATAACCAGAAACTTCTTGTCGAGTGGACAATGCATTCATCAAATGTCTTAAAGTGTCAAGTGAATTTGCGCTATGGCTTGTTTTGGTCAAATCAATTGGAATGAACTGATCATACATCATGTTACGAGTGCTTCGAATCAAATCAGATAGCTTCGACTCAAGTAATGAGTGCATTGAGTATCGATTGCTTTTGGCAATTGATTGCAACGAGACAACGATCGGACTTTAAAGCACTTCATACTCATATGTACATACTAAAAGATTGAACCGGTCGCGTTCGTTTTATGAAGGCCTTCGCATTCATTCGCTTTTACTGTTTTGTTTCGTCTGCGAATTTCTAATCGCCAAATCACAGCGATAATCAAATGTATTTCTTCGGGCGAAACACTAAAAATAATTTGCCATCAATTTTGATGACGATTTTGCCTTGTCACGTGATCACTTTCTACTTAACACTTGGCTTGTCACAATTATGAAATAAACTGAATACAACGCGACTATATACTTAATAATTATTATATGAATGGGTAAATCAGCGGCAAACCGCAAACTCCTCGCCTACAACTAATAAGTACAATACTTTTATACTTAGCAACCAGCAAGCTCACACGACTACTTATTTCATCAATAAATTCCAAAACACATATATAAAGTTGAAGAACCGGTAGAACACATGATAGTCACACTTCCAAGCTAAATAGGCTCTCGTGCCGGGGCCAAGCCCAGTTTCGACTCATAGACGAGGTTGTTATTTCATTCATGCTAGCTTGCAAAGTCGGTTCCGAATAATGGCAACAACAAGCACAACAACCACAGCAGGCACAAAACTACAACGACAATTATCTTCAATTATTTACAATTATTTAATAAAAACGTAAGCGTAACAGCAAAAACAACAGGCAGCGATCGTTGCAACGATGCATGCAAGTGCCACTTGCAGTTACGTAAACAACAACAACAACTAGTACACACACTCGTAGAACAGATAAGTAATCGAAGCTACGTTCATTCGCTTTATCGAGACATTTTTGCAGTAGCGCATAAACAATTTCGGCCAATGGAATTTTTAGAGACAGACCAAAGAGAATCGACGTTGCCCCCAGTTCGAAATTGGGGGAACAAACAGACAAACAAATCGGATGATTCGATACTTGCCGACCAAATAAATGGTATTCAGAATTGCACAGCTATTATGAATACACTCAGACTCATGTGTAGTTATATACAAACATATGTATTGTATATACTTTTGCGAGCCGCAACTCGAAACTGGACTCATTTCTAATACAAATAAACACAGCAAATGCAAAACAAAGATAAATGCGCTTAAATTTATAAATAATAATGATGATAAAATTGCCTCAGTAAATTGAGACAAGTGGCGACAATAACGGAGTCGGTGACGGTGTTTATGTCTCAGAGTCAGACTTAGACTCAGACTGTGGTGGCGACGGCTGTGACGACAGTTTCGACTTCTAAGACATGGCGCTGTTCAATTAACAAAAAAATAACAAACAAAACTGAATAAATTCTATATTATTTCTACTTGTATGTCCAAGCGATACATACAAGTGTGTCGAGCTACATAAACTGCATATACGCAAGGTGTATTAGGGGAACAACCTATTTGATATCATTGGTAGATGCATCGATTCAAGCATGAATTCGATTAAATGTAATTAATTAAATTAGTTATCTTTGGCTGTGGGTTTTTAATCAGATGGTCTCGCATACAATCATCATTAATTTCAAATAACTATATATCAGTATTCAGTATAAATAGATGGTATTCAGTATAATAGATGAGTAATTGAAAATTGTATCTTTAATCATTTAAATTGCTGCTGCCATACCTTATTCCTCTATCTCACTATTCATAGTACTCAGTAGTATACTAAAAATAAGTTATTATTACGTGGCTCAATGAATTTTTTATTAATGAAAATGTTTAAAGTTGTTGTGTCAATTTTACTTAACTGAGATCATCAGCCATTTGAGAGGCAGCAAACACAATTATTTGCTATCGATTGACAGTTGAATGCTCAGTTCTATTCAGCTCTAGCATTGCACAAGACGTTAGCGGAGCATAGCATATTTGTATGGCCACCCAAATGCTTTTAATAAGTCTGTATAATCTGTAGTCTGTAGAGAGAAGAAACGCTGCCGCACCGGTTCTATGGCCGGCGAACGCGTCGTATGCGCAACGTCAGAATATAACAGCGACGTCGCCGTCTCCAGCTGTGTGAGAAATGCTTTACATTCAGTCTGACGTTGGCCACAGCGATTAGGTCACTAGCTGGCTACCGCACATCGGCGGACCAATACGAAAACATATATGTATCTGCGTATATATAGTAGCTACTACATATGTATGTATGTCTACAATGTATTTCAATATTATACATATGTGCTCGAGTATATACTGTAGAACAGATCTGAACATGCGTTTAAAGCAAATTCCACTCAATTTATTTATTGAGGCTCGTCGCTGGCCAGTTGTGCGTTGGAAATGTTTTTAATTCAACAACAGCAACAATGGTTTAGGAGGCAGCTGTCTTTGTTGCTTTTTGTTTTTGCCTTTTGGTTTCTTAAGCTGGGTCTTAATCTCGGCTTACATCATTAGGATTTAATTGGGGCTTTGTTTAATGAACTAAGCTGATTAAAAAAAAATCGGGCAACACACAAATGCAAAACCTCTTCAATCTAGATGATTTATCAAATTTCAGACTGAGCTATAATGCGTCATAATAAGTAGAAGACAAAAACAACCTGGGAGTATCGCAATGAAATAGTTAAGACGCCGAAAGGGATGCTTGTGTGTGAGATGACCTTCTCTCAATGCTGCAAAATGAATGTAACAAATTGGCATAGAAATCGGGCCATTTTCTACGTATAAAGGAAAAGGAACTGCAGCTGGAGGGCTGCTTTTGACTACCCAATGCCACTTGTCAAGTGCAGTCCCAATGCCAATTCAATGTCAATTGCGATAAAGCAATGCCAATATAGAACAGAACGGATGCCGGTGGCTCTGATTCTGCTCTGTTCTAAAACAAAATAAACAATAGCAGTAACTTGTTGCTGACGCATTTCTCTATTGACTATTGACCAGAGCAAGGTGGCTTAAATGCGACGGTAATTCACAAATTTGTGTGTAGTGTCAGTGTAGTGTGCTGGGGTTTGCACTCGCAATCTGGTGCCACAAGCACAAGCTACATGCACCTCAAAGCAGTTGACAGCGCAGAGCAAACGACGCATCGTTTGCTAATCGTGCTCACGTCAGTTTGTGTGGCCAGCGGGCGCATTCAGGCAAATTGATTGCAACTACGCATTTAGTGTGACACCGACTACTTACTGCTAAATTAAGTCCTTTCACCTTCTCTATATCTTGATCTCTGTATTTGTATCATTTTATTGTCTATCTATCTTAATGCAAACGCAGCCGACAGAGAACAACACTGCGCATCGCACAACTTTCATTGAAATCGTGCCATTCTACACCGGATGCTGGCGTCGAAAAGAGGTACGAGTAATACGAGTAATTAAGCTGCTTGTGAACTCCTCTTCTAATGTCATGATCAGGCCAAGACAAAAAGCCCAAGTCCAAGTGCAACACCCACGTCATGACTCCGTCCGTTCGTTCCTTCGTTCGTTCGTTTGTTGTCTTTTCGTTTGCCTTTTTGCTGCCTTTGGGCCAATTGTGTTTTGTGTCTAGTTTTATTGGCACCGCATTTCGGTTATTTATTTTTATTTCGTTGGCCCAGAGACTCGCGTGGGTTTTGCCTTTTTTTCAAAACCGGCTTTGATTTCGCTAAGCGCTTCTTTTTGAAACTTTTTGGTTTTGTTTTATTCTCTATTTTTATTCCCCCGTTGACTGAATCGATAGCTCGATGACGTTATAAATTATTAGTTTCCTTCTCGCGCTCTCCCTTTATTTAAAGCTAAATTGTAGCGCGCACACACACACACATACACACAAACACACACTCTGTCTGTTTGCTTAAATCATCTGATTTTGGCTGCTTTTGCCAATGCAAACACAGGCAGACATGCACTTAGCATTGACCCCACTCTCGACATATAACCTTTGACCATTTGCCTTTAATATTTACAGTGGTTTTGTGTTGCTTTTGCAGTTTTGTTTAATTTGATATTCGGTTGCAATTTCATAATTCAACAAAATATGATTTCTACACGAACCGCGTTCAATCCACTCGCCCCAGCAGCTTGCAACATTCGCACCACTTTTGCAACTGGGGCAAACGTTTCTCATGTGAATGTAAAATTCAAAAAGCGTGTTTATAATATCGTAAATCCAACCAACCCCGAATCGCGCACCCTCCGCATTTCTACTCACTCACTCGCTCGCACACAAGGATTTACATCTTGAAGATTTTTGTTTATTGTGTTTGCACTCGCATTTTCTCTTAATTAGTTGCTAATTTGAAATATTTCTTCTTTATTTCCATTCGAGTATTTTCTATACAATTCCTACAAAAATTATGCAAATAACAAATCTGTTTAACAACACTCACAACATTCAAAGTGCTTGCCACTTTAGGTTTTCTTGAATTTGAATGCTAGCAATCCGATTTGCTATATTATATTCAGAAGTTCTTGAATGATAAATATGGAAAAATTACAAATACTTACAATTCGCTGCCTTATCATATCAAATAAATTCAATTAATGTAGCCTTTATGCTTTTGGTAATCATAAACGAATAATTGATTATCCAGATTAGCTACCATTTCAATAAACTGAACTTCCTCCTCTCTGGTTCTTTATCAACCTGTAGCTAACCTCTAACTGAATTGACTGTTGTGTTTGTTCGTTTGTCTGTTTGTCTGTTTGCCCAGATATTAGCACACTTACAATGTATCAGCGACCCATACATAAATTAGTATTATCGCCTATATAATTCGAATGTTAAATATTTGCATAAGGCTTCAGGAGATTACGTTTAGTATTATGGCACGCTGATAAGCAGGCCGCAGAGCACCCAAATGTTGGAGGCGTAACTTTGTTAGACCAACAAAACGTGTTGTTGCTTTCTTTTGTTCGTTGCTAGGTGTGTGTGTGTGTTGCTTTCTGCTTGTTTTCTAAATATTTCTTCATTTACCGCAAATTGGCGCAACGCTAAACAATTTTTAATTGGCAGCGAAATTGAAACCCAATCCGCATCCCCTTCGTTGCCCCCTCCCATCCACCACATCCACCCATTCCTGAAGCTTGTTTGCAGCTTGGCGGCTCGAACCGCTGGAAACGAGTTTAGCAGTCTCATCAATTTGTAGTCCCCAGTGAGTAATCCGTTGTGCGTCTCTCTTGCAGGCCAATAAACATGGCCAGGCGGGCATGACCAATGTCAATGGCATGGAGCGAGTCCCACCCATTGGCGGGTATCAGTGGCCAGCCGATCAGACGCCCGGCGTTATGGGGCTGAAGAATCATGGCAACACCTGCTTCATGAATGCGGTGCTACAGTGCCTCAGCCACACGGACATACTCGCCGAATACTTTGTTCTCGACCAGTACAAGGTAAGTAAACGCAATTTGCTTAATTTTCACATTGATTTTAAGTATTACTTGTTTATTTAGGCGGACCTGAAGCGTCGCAACAAAATCAATTCACGCAAATTTGGCACCAAAGGCGAACTGACCGAACAACTGGCCAATGTCCTCAAGGCGCTGTGGACCTGTCGCAACGAGAGCGACCACAGCACCAGCTTCAAGGCCGTTGTCGATCGATATGGCACACAGTTTCGCAGTTCCACGCAGCACGATGCCCAGGAGTTTCTCTTCTGGCTGCTCGACAAGGTGCACGAGGATCTGAACACGGCAAGCAAACGACGCTACAAGAGCATTAAGGTGGGTACTCGTTTTTAATCTTTAAATACCACATATATATTAATTTACAGTTAATGGTTATTCAGCAAATTAGATGGCGAAGCCAAGAATAGCTGCTCTATTTCAAAAATTGGCTGCGGAAGCAGAATAAATCAAGACAGTTCAAGTTTTTCAATATCACAATTAATTAATGAGTGCGAGAATAGAAGCTAACGCTGCCTGCCAACAGGTATAGCTATAAATTGAATACTCGAGGGGTTTCTATTATGAAACGACACTAAACGAAGGTGGTTTTTCAAAAGCTACTAAAATAAAATGAATGTGCATATTCTTAATGAGAATTCCAATCTGAGGTGATGCATGGTTTCGACTGTTGTAGAAAAAGCAGTGATAAGCGATTGAATGCCAGCTGCGATTTTGTTTAAGAAAAGGGTTTGCTTCTCAAAGCTGATTTATATTTGCTTATTGCTATAGTTCACTAATTGTATGCATCTTCTTCTCCACACAGAACTCATATGGACGCTCAGATGAAATTATTGCCGCCGAGACGCTGGCAAATCACATACGCTGCAATAATAGCTTTGTTCAGGCCGTCTTCCAGGCGCAATTCCGCTCCTCGTTGACCTGCCCGCGCTGCCAGAAGCAGTCAAATACATTCGATCCGTTCCACTGCATTTCGGTGCAGCTGCCACAGCTCACCCAGCTGACCATCTTTGTGACTGTGGTTTACATGAAACAACAGCCGCGCCAGGTGAAGATGGGGCTGCGTTTGCCAGCCGGCTCGCCAATTGTCGCACTGCGCGAACAGCTGGAGGACACAGGCATTCCTGCCTCCCGCATGGTGCTGGTCGATTTGAATGCCGAGGGCTTCACGCGCGTCTTCTATGACTCCCAGCCCGTGGAGACACTGAGCAGCGTTGAGAACATCTACTGCATTGAGGTGCCCGAAGTGAGCCCAACGCCAAAGGCCTCCATGGAGGCAGCACCCGCGGATGCCACCGAGAAGCCAGTGGCTCCGGCGACAGCAGCGCATTCCACAGATCTGTTATTGCTAGTGGCAAACGTGCACAGGAAGCCGGCGGGCGAGGGGGAGGGAGAGGGAGATACGAGTGCAGTTTGCACACGTTTTGGAGCACCGTTTAGCATGAAGGCGCCACGCGATTGCAGCTACCAGGATCTGCAGAAACGCATGCTGCGCGAGATGTCGGTACTGCTGAAGCCAGAAGTATTTTCATATGCCACGCCGTTGACAGACATGTTCAAGATACGGCTGCAGGATCCGTCAGCCGATCCAGTCACGTATCTGGAGCAGGTGGAGCATCCCCTGCTAACCGAAATGATTGATATGGCGCTCTCTGTGCTCTCCTCAGAGGCGGGGCCAACGCACATCAAGCTGCTGCTGGAGTGGACCGCACCCGAGACGCATTTCGTCAACGTGGAGTCAGCGACCGATGCCATTGTCGAGCACGAGAGCGTGGCACGCCTGAGCGCCAGCAAACCCAAAGATACCGCGGCACTAACGCTGGAACAATGTCTGGAACATTACACGAAAGCGGAGACACTCAGTGCCGAGGATGCCTGGCGCTGTCCACATTGCCAGCAGTATTTGCCCGTGGTGAAGACGCTGGGTCTGTGGTCACTGCCGGACATTTTGGTGGTGCACTTTAAGCGATTCCGCCAGCATCAGGCCAAGGGACCGCAGGCAGCCAAACTGACCACGATGGTCAAGTTTCCACTAACAGCATTTGATATGTCCCCGCATCTGGCGAAGGGAGTGCGTGAGAGCAACGGCTGCTTGGGGCACGGCATAGGGCAGCAGGCGCACAAGAAGTCACGCTCCGGTGACTCACGGTCCTCCACACTTAATTCACGTGCCGAGCCAAAGGATACACGCTTCGATCTGTACGCGGTGTGCTATCATCAGGGCGATACCTTGGAAACTGGCCACTATACAGCAGCCTGCAAGAATCCCTACGATCGCCAGTGGTACAAGTTCGACGATCAGCGTGTGAGCAAAGTGCCCGAGAATGACATCGAGCAGGACATCATTAACAATGAGGCCTACATGCTCTTCTATCAGCGACGCACCGTCGATGCATCTGCCGAATGCTCCGGCTCCAGCTCCAATTCGGGTGATCACTGGGTGTCACGCATTGCGCCGCCTACAACAACAACGTCAGCAAACAGCAGCAGCAAGGACAGCGGCAGCATTGCCACAACCACTGAAACGCCTGAACCCATTACCGCAGTGGCCGAGAAGGCCACGTCCAAGCCAGTGGCAATTCCCATACCCAAAGTCGCTTGTGAAATCGATGAGCAAGGTAAGAATGGCTGTTCGTATAGTTCATTCGAACTGTTTGCTAATACTTTGACTATTGCAGCTGCTGCTCCACAAGAAGCCAAAGTAAGTCCTGCGGAGATGCCGATCAAGGAAGTAGTTAATATCGAGGAATTGGCCTTTGCCGATGACCCCGAACCGGAGCCACCAGCTGTTGCAGAAACGAGCGTTGTTGCTCACGCTGAGTCTGTTGCGCTATTGCCAAGAACTCCGACGCCACCGCCGATTGCCGCTAAGCCAGCAACCACTACAGAAGCTGACGCCTCGCAAATATTCGCTATGGATGAAGACTGCAGCGAGCAAGACAGCCAAGCCTATTGTCAGCGAGCCCCTTGTCACGTCAGCAGTAGTAGAGCCAATTAAAGAGACCATTGCTTCGATTGTAGCCGAAAACAAATGGACACGTGGCTGGCAGTGCGGGCACTTCGACTGCTTCCAGCTCAGCGTCATCGGTTAGTTCGCTTTCGTCGCGCTCCTCGCCACGCTCACTTAGCAAATCGGTGACGGCAGCCTCGACGCTGCAGAACAAGTTCAATGGCCACATGAATGCGGCCTCGGCAGCAGCTGCTCTGCTCAATGGCAACGCTACGCCGTTGTCTTCCAGTCTACAACTATCGAGGCACGCGTTGCACAACCATTGCACTCACAATTGGCAAGGCTCGCGTAGCAGCGTCTCTGCCGTGGAGAGCGTAACACAGCAGCAACAACAACAAGCAGCAGCAGCCAGCCTGAGTCTCAGGCACTCCTTTTCCACCAGCTCCAATTATAAGTTACGCGAATGCAGCGAGACTTTGTCGTCGCTGCTGCGCAACTCAGCCAACACTTGCAGCAAGGATACGCTTCTATTCATCGATCAGCAAAACCATCACCACGCATCCGGTTTAATTGAAGACGACGATGACACGTACATGGGACGTTCCCTTTGGGTAAGTTAAATCGAATTCATCATTGGAGAAACGACCTTTTAATAATTGGCTTCTTTTCGCGCCTTACAGATTTCTCCTGTGACACCACATAAGCTAATTACCGTATCGCCTAAGAATTAATGGCGATATCATATGGTGACGATTGACGAGTTGGATACAACCGGAAACATACAAACGCACTATAGCTATAAGCCTAATGTTTACTTTATATATTGAATACTTCTATATAACAAACGATCGATGCAGTTGCATATATACATAGTTTAAGGAAAATTATGTTATACAACAACGCGATACATATACACATATATACACGTATATATATATATATATATATATATACATATATAAAATTATAGTTGATCTAAGCTAGTTGCGAAATTGCATCAATAAGTTCAAAAGTTGAGAAGCTTTTTAAATTCGAATTAAGTTAATTTATTGATTGGAAAATCAGAAAATTGAAGACGTTCGACTCAACGATGAATGGGAATTCTTTTAAACGATTGACATTGCATTATTTATATGATTATTTATTTAGCGAAATATGAAAGTACAATATGATTTGAGCTACATTTCTTTTCATGCAACAAGCGCAATAATTTTAGTTTTATTATTTTTGATTTATCGAAGAAGTGCATGGCATATAAGAAGTACACTTTAGTTTGTATACGAAACCAAGTTTCAAGCTACGTATATATGAAATACATACTCTGTTGTGTATAAAGAAATATATAACTATATCTATATAATTCATTAATTCAATTACTATGTATAATTATGTTCACATTGAGAGTATTTGTAATTTAACATTTGCAACATATTTACAAACATAAATCAAACACACACGCAAAATGGCTCACAACGCATTGAAGTGTTCGTCGCATGTGAATGTTGGAGCTATACATTTTGTATTTGAATGTATAGGAAAGCAGTAAACCAAACCATTATATCGATAACAAATGTTTAAAGACTTTAAAACATTGTTTTTGCATAATGTACACTCTATTATATACATCATATACGTATACATATATGTATACACATGATTAAACTATTGTATGTTAAGAGCAAGTTTATTAATTAATGAATTGTGTACTCTACATTGTATTCATGAATAAACGTGAAATTGTTGGATATAAAATGGGATTTTGAAATAAAACAACTTCTGATTTAACAGGTTAATTGTAAATGACTCGATGATTTGCAGCAAGTTAGTTTAACATGTTGTTTAACATTTCGTTCAGCGCTTAAAAGTATGCTCTACATTAGTACAGGTGTTTAAAATTAATTTCAACCATACTAAAAGTATGCAGCAATATTTTCTGTATAGAGCTTCCCTCTCGAAAGTTGACGCTCTCTGGCTGATGTAAAATTCTGTGGCAAAGCTTTCTTTCCACTTTCTGTGCCATGGCCATGGCCAATTGAGATGGCTCTCTTGGCCAAGTTCAGCAGCAGTGTAGCCAGCGAGGTTCGTTGTCTGCCAGCCAGAGACTCAGTTCAGTTGCTGCACTTGCCGTGTCGAGTTCTGTTGCAGTGCACGGACAAATCAACTAAAATACAAAATAAACCAAGTGTCTGTTAATAAAGCAATAAAATAAAGTTGGCCGTTAAGAGCGTGTGTAGAGGCAACATGGATTATCGTTTACTTCTGGTATGTTTAAATTTAACTCGACAGCAAGTTCGTTGCCTAAGTCTTTTGTTTTGCACTGCTATCAATCAGTCATTTACTGTTAGCATAAATTCTGGAGCAACAGCATTCTACTTACCCATTGTATATATTATATAGACATGTTAATGAATTAAAGTGACGGGCCAATCGGGTTCAGCTCCACGCCATGCCACACATTGTGCGCACACACTCCAGATCTGTGTTTGTTTGCTTCAATGTGTGTGTGTGTGTGTGTGTATGTGGGATTTTTGCCTGTCGTGGAGCAACTTTCCCGTTACTTAAAACGTATTTAGAACAATTTCACAGCACACACATAAATATAGAGACACGCACACCAAGCAGAACTAGCGACAAATTCTGGCCCCGTTGACGAGCGGTTCTTTGAGTTTATTCATCTTTAAATATAGTCATTAACATTCTTTGGTGTTGCAGTTAGGCCGAGGTTAAAGCAGTCAGTTAAGCGCTGCAATTACCAAGTAGGGAACAACAGGCGTTTGAAGACAGTTGCGAATGCCGTTTAAAATGGAATGAAACACCTTCAGATTAACACAATTGTATTTCGAAAAGCAGAAGAACAAACGAGTTTCACATAACGACGCCTTGCTCATTAGAATAAACAAAAAGGGAAACAACGAAATCAAGACTAAGCGACAGACGACAGTTGACCCAATTTCGCTGTTATTCGGTATTCAAATTGTGCTGTGAATCATGTCACGAAAACCAAAAGCGAGATGCAAAGTCTTGGCACCCGCATCCTAAATCGAAACTGCTGAGCCATGACAGAAACTCCAAGCGGCCGAATCAAGTTGAGTCTGTGTCTAAGAAATTCCAAAGTGTGACTGAATCGTTGGCCTAATTACAGTGGAGGGAACAAAATAAAAACAATGTTGCACGGAAAAGCCGCGTGCTTGCTACGCCCACTTGCCACTTGACCTGAATGCACCATCATGGACTTCAAGCTGGAGTCTGTGAAAAATGCGAGAGAATTCGGAAACTTTTGATTTCATTGAATGACTCGCGTTAAGTCCGCGTTCGAGTTCGAGTCAAGTCGCTGACAGAATTTCAGGGAAAGTTTTTTTTTATTTTTTTTGTCATCGGTATTTGCTCTTCAAGTGTCCAACAATGAGATTAAGATGCAAAAGTATCGCTTTGCGCGCTGCCAGTTTAAGTTCCATTTCTTCTTGTTACAGTCGTCGTCGTTGTTGTTACTGTTGTTGTTGTTGAACGAGTAGTTGTTGTTTTGGGTTGTTTGGCTTGTTGTTTATTTTGATGCCTCCAACGGCGCCGCAGGTCAGACAACTTTCGCGCTTTCGCCAAACGAACTGAGAGCGCGTCATTGTGCCCATTGGGATGCCAATACCACATTCAGAGACAGTCACAGCCACTATCACAATGATAGCCATTCATACGGGCTGCTCGCTGGCAATTAATTTGATTTATGCTGGCGCGTTCTTTATGCACATTAGAAATTACAAATACGAGCATCAAATAATAGAAACCGCTCTTAATTATTGCTAAACTTGTTTTGTTTTTCTATTTTTGTTTTTTGTTGTATTTTTTAGAAAATACTCAGCTTTTTGCTGCTTGCCCAGCTGTCGGCAACACAGCAACAACAACAGCAGCTACAGCAACAACAGTCAGCATCGCAATCTCAGCCAGAATACGGTGAGGAGCCACCAGAAGGTTACTATGCCTTTGTGGAGTCGCCGAATGCGGTGCCACCGCGTGTTCGTCCACCTCCCTATACCTTTGTCAATGCCGACTGCAAGGACGTTGCCGCTGGCAAAAAGTCAGCGGTGTCTGTGCACAACATTTGTGGCGATTTGAACAAAGGACAGATACCCAAGAATCCGCTAGGACAGAATGTGCTCGGAGAGCCATATCCCTTGTAAGCCAAGTTAATCCACGACCGCCGTCAACTCTATGCTATCCTCAATCTCTGCTCTATTTCCCACAGTGAGCTAATACGCAATCAGACTCTCAAGTTTCTGTCCAAGACGCTGCCCGTGCTCAAGGCCGACGACACGCTGCCCAAGGTTACCCAAATCATACGCGATGAGCCCGTGGAGCAGCTAGACAACAACAACATCGATCGTCACTATGCCACGCGCGTCACTCGCAGTCTACCCGACGGTGTGCAGTCCAATGAGTACAGCTACTTCGATCCCGCCCTGGACGAGGAGGAGCAGCAGAAGCTGCACGAGCAGCGACGTGCCGCCGAGGAGCGCAAACCACGTAAATTCTGTGACGGCGGCGGAGTGTAAGTTGAGCACTTTAACTTGTATGCTTTTATGTTGTTTTGATATTTATGTGTACGCTATTTCACAGCCAAGGAAACAAACAATTTAAACTGAGAGTCAGATCTTATTAATGTTATAATTATAAATTATTTATAAGCGTGTCAAGTACAAATTTGATTGTAGTTTCTGAGATAGTTTCGTTTAAGACTGCTTCATTGTTTTCCAATCTAATCAGTTGCAGAAGCATTTAACTAATAGTTAAATAGTTTACTTTAATCTCTTGTCAAGATATTTGTGTTGATAATCTTTGTGTTGTTTGCAGCTTCTGCACACTGTATCGCGCCATACAGGGCGACACCAGTCCCGCCGTGTCCTCGGGTCCGACTGCAGAGCGTCGCGAGGAAGTCGGTCCCATACGCTACGAGGGACCGCCAACTCCCTGCCCCGCCAAGGTGGAGTATGCGACGCCAGTGTTTGCCAAGAACTATCAGGGTGCCTGGCGCTATGTGGTGCAGATACCCTACGAGGGCTACTTCACCCAGACCGTGGAAGTGACGCGCTGCATCCAGGCGCGCTGTCATTACCTCGACGGTGGCTGCTTGTCATCGCCACGTTGGGTCAGCCTGTTGGTGGCCGAGATTTTCTATCCAAATGCCGAGGACACCGTGCCCACGAGCAGCACCACAACGCAAGCGCCTTCTGTGCAGGACTTCCAGGCCTATCAGCAGTATCTGCAGAAGCGAGCGGGCGTGGCGAATGCCTCCGATGGCACCACAAGTGCGGCGAATGGTGGCAGCCCGAATTCAGCAGCAGTTGACACACATTGCGATGGCCACGATGAGCTGGGCTGCTTCCAGGTGCGACTCTACTACGATTGGTTCTTGATACCCGGCTCCTGCAAGTGCTGGCGTCCCGATTACTTTGCCAAGTATGTGCGCCGAAAGTCTGTGGCCGACTTGTAGATGAATAGATGAATAGTTTGAAGATGATGGTTTGATTGGATTGATTCTCCTAGTTAGGAAGTAACGTGTAGCATTTAGAGCAAAGCACATGTGGCATGAAATGCTCATTCTAGCGATCCATTCGCCGGATTGCGCAGAGTTTACATTTCTTGCAACCGACATGAATGCAATTACAAATACAAATAATAATAAAAACACACATACAATTACAAATACAATTAAAAGAAAAACACAAACATACACATATACACATATAAACACTTACACCTACACTTATAGAACATACATGTATCTTAAAGTAAGCAATTAGCTATCCTTGACTGAATACCAAGCGCATTGAATTTCTACTAATAAATATTTCAGCTGTAATTGAACCACTGTGTTGTGCTATGTTGTCTTGCCTGTATGCTGTTTATGCTCGGGGATTTCAGATACAGATACAGATTCAGCTAGTCCATGGCACGCGTTCTTGTATTGGTGTCTGTGTGTCTCTACTATCTGTCTATGTGTGCGCCAGTATGTGCGTGTGTGTGTTTGTAAGCCAAAACCAAAACCAAAACGAAAAACCTGTCCCGCCAGCCAAGTCAGCGAGTCAGTTTAACCAGTTGGAGGCATGCGTGCGCCACTCGAGTCTCTGCAGTCATCTTAACCAGTCCGTTGGGTTTGGGTGTCGATTGTGTTGTGTGTTGTATGTTGTATGCACCACAAAATAAAAACACATTTGCACAAACAGCACACATAAAGCCTTGAGACGAACGGCCTCAAAAGGCTGCCTCAGCCTGCCTGCCTGCCTGCCACACTAGAATCGAGTTCGAGTTCCAGTTCACGAGTTGTGTTCGCGCTCACGCTCGCGTTGCACTCTAAGAAAAAGCTTCCGCATCAATTGCCGCAACAAGTGAGTACATTTAATTGTTTCTAAAATGTTTGTTTATCAACGGAACGGAACGCTGCCATTTCATGCGCAGTTCGTTGCCAGAGTCTTTCGTTTGCCTAGCTTAAGAAATTATTTGTTTATGCTCTTCAACTATTTATGCAAATTAATATTCAAAATATGCATTGGGCACAAAATGTTGTGTGGGCGAAATTTCTGACCCATTCATTTATGCGCACTTTCCATTTTGATTTCTAGAAACCAAATACAAATCCGCTCATCTTAGAAGATGCTCACGAGTGGCAGTTGCAGCAAGAGCGGCAGCCTCAGTTCGCTGGACGCTTTGCCCAAGCAGTTTGTGCTGTCAATGAAGAAGCTGTTCGACATACTGGACGACAAGCACAGCGGATACGTGCGCTACACGGATATTGAGAAGGGCTGGCAGGACGATGGCTCCAAGGGTCTGCCACAAGGCGTGCTGGACTCACTGCGTCGCGTGACGCCACCGAGTGGCCTGCTGTCCTTTGAACGTTTCTGCGCCGGCTTGAAGCTGTGCCTGCTGCGCAATCAACAGCAGACCCAGACGCTGACGCCGTGCCATGAGAAGCGAGCGAAGCCGCCACGTCCGCCATCGGCACCACAGCTGCTGGGTCTGAGCTTGGACACAGCTGTGGCAGCAGCACCCACAGCCAAGGTGCGGCCACGCTCACAGCTAACGTTGAGCACGCCGCCCTCGTTGAGTCCCGAGCTGGAGCATGATGAAGACTATGGAACACCAGCGCCGCCACCAAAGCCGCCGCGACAGCCAGCAAATGTTGCGCCGCCGCTGGGCAAGGCAGACATACGCAATGCCTTACAGAACTGGCAGCTGAGTTTGATGCACAGCGAGCGCACAGCGGAGAACAGCGCCAAGCAAAAGAGCTTCAAGGCAGCACGCGAGCAATTCGAGCATCGGGGCTCTGCTGATGGCGGCTCATCTTCTGCCTCCGCAACTGATTATGTTTCTGGTGGCCTAACTCTGGCGTTGCCGCCGAAAAAGTCGAGTAAGCGACGTGAAGCACGCCGGCATACGCTGCAGCATGGCATAGACTACAACATGCTGAAGCGACTGAAGCATCTGGAGGAGCAGCGGGAGCTGCTGCTCTTTGGCCTGGATGGTGTGGAGAAGGCTCGCGATTTTTACATGCAGCAGGTGCTCAATGTGCAGGAGCAGATCAAGTACTTTGGACGTCTAGGCACCAGACTTGTAAGTTACACTAATGACCTTTGAATATGTATCAAAACAGCAGCAGGTGTGTGTCTTCGATAAGCAGTGGTTGAAATACACACTATGGTTTGTACTTCAATTTAGCTTAACGAAGCACGAAATACGTTTGTTGAGAGTTCAGCTAATTCCAAAATATATCTGTTCATTTAACTACTTTGCAGGATCAATGGTCGGAGCTGCAGCAGGAGCGTTTGAATTATCAACGTGGTCGCGTGCTGGAAGCGAATCGCAGCTTGGCCATTCTGACGGAGACCTGGGAGCATGGTGGCTATCCACTGCACATTAATCTGGCACTGCCGCGCAAGTCGCTGCAGCATTTCAACTACAAGGATTACGCAGCCAATGAGGCGGATCTTCTGGCCTGCGAGAAGCAGGCGCTGATGTCCGAGCTTTATGAGCAGCAGCAACAGCAACAGCACACGCAATTCCACAATTTGCGTGGCACGCGGAATATAAACGACTTTGTGCTCAGCCAGCCATCACCCGTGAGCCAATCCTCGGCGGGTCTGGGAGATGCAGACGTTGTGTACTGAACGAAAGAATAAGAGTATTATTAGTATTTTCATGATTTGTAAATAATTTTATTAAAAGGCTCAACACTGCTAGCTTATTGGCTACTGGGGATTGGGATAGCGTTTCAGGTATTTGTTCAACTGCTTGTAGTTGAGATTGTTGCCGGGTTGCACGATGCCCTGGTTGACGGTCTTCTTAGCCTCGAATTTGCGATCCATGTAGAACTTGTAGCAGTTCTGGAATTTGCTGATTTCCTTGTGGCAATACTTCTCCACAAACTCGTTGTCCTTCAGGCAGGCAAACAGCACGCCCATCTCCTGCAGACACGCCACATCGGAACCGGAATCGGCCTTGCCGCTCACCGAGTTCTTGAGGCGCAACGGCAGAATTTCCTGGAATTGCACTTCCTTCTCATTCTGTGGGGCACGGCCACGTGCGGCATAAAGTGCTCCTGGTACACGCATCTGCAAGTAATTCGATTTTTATTCACATATCCATTCAACAATCGCGTAATATTAAGAAATTTACTATATTTGATGTCCGCCAGGCGCTGTTGTAATCAGCTGTTCGAGTTACGTCAAAAACTAAATGCTCGCGTTTTACAACACTGCCGAGCAGCAAAGTTGGCATTGTCTAACACTATCGCTTCGTCAACTCTGAACAAACTACAATTTACATAAATAAAAAATACATATGGTAGAAATTAATAACAATACAAAATATGGATGCCGTTGATGACAACACGCACCAGGCGCCGCATCTAGCCGACTTCGCCGTGGACGTCGAGGCGGACCGAGACCAGCTTGAGGATGCAGCAGGCATGAATAATGAGTTAAAATACCCAACAACTGGTGCTTCTGCTGGTATTGCTGGCGGATGGGAACGTCAGCTATTTCGTTTTCATCCGTATCA
Source organism: Drosophila siamana (assembly GCA_035047445.1). NCBI lineage: Eukaryota > Metazoa > Arthropoda > Insecta > Diptera > Drosophilidae > Drosophila > Drosophila siamana. The sequence continues at coordinate 358,309 of JAWNPP010000101.1, read as the reverse complement.
CGGCTCCAACATACACTTGGATGACGACGCCACTGTCGCCTTCCGCCGCACCAGCTTTGCCGATGCACTCACATTCTCTGAGCGACCGCTGGTAAGTACCCCATGTACATATATGTATTAAACACAAAGCAATCAAGTGGCCATCGAAGTGCAGAGCGTGTGTGTGTATCTGTATGTGTGTGTGCGTGTTTGCGGCAATCTTTTAAACGCTTAATATTAATTGATTAATTTCATTCGAGGCTCCCGGTGATATCTTCCTCGTTGAGATTGAGAAAATCGAACGTGGCTGGTCGGGACACATGCGGCTTGGTCTGACGGAGCTGACACCTAACATCATTAGTATGCGCAGCGAGGGACTGCCGCACTTTGCGCTACCTGACTTGGCCAATCTGGGTAATAGCTGGATATACCCAATTTCCAAATTCGAGATGAATCAACGGCAGGAGCAAGCAGGCGAGAACGTTGAGCCTTTTCTAAATGAACCGCCACAGCGTAAGTAGCGTCGAAACTAAGTGAGAAGCTGTTGATGTACTATATCGCTGGCTATCTTTGCAGGCAATCTATTGGGCGATGCGACGCATGTGCGCACTCCGCGTGGCTTGCTACCAAAGAGACTGCTGCGACCGTCGATGGACAATGGCAACTCTGATATCCTGCTCACCGATCGAGGCTCACGCATTGGCATCATCTACGTGCCAACTGAAAATGATGCGTCCAAGGCCGAATTGCACTTCATCATTAACGGTGTGGACAAAGGGCCTGTGTCAAAGGATATTCCACTGAATATGGCACCCTTGTACGTGGTTATCGATGTCTATGGCACAACCAAGCAAATACGCATCATACAGTTAGAGGGCAGTAAGTATTATGATACAATTCTATAAACCACATATGTATACCTATGCCGAACTCTCGTCGTTGCAGTTTTATCCTTACAAAGCGCTTGTCGCAACGTCATATTGGAGCACATCACAGCGGGCGCTATTACGAGGCTTCCATTGCCGGAGAGCATTAAGCGCTTCTTGCTGCGACGAGATTAAGGAACAGAGAAACCATAAAAACCACACACACCCACACACACACACACTTTATGCAATAGAGTGTTGTGCATGAGCGTGCGACGTGATAGCCTGTTTACCCATATATATATACATATATATATATATATATATATATATATATATATATATATATATATATATATATTTATATATATATATATACATATATATTTTATACATTGCATTGTGTGCAGTTGCCTACATAACTGTGAAGTGCCGGCGTTCATTGACTTTTCATTCCCTCATGTCTCATCTCACTTTTGCCCGCAGACCGGCCACACAGAGTGCATCCGTACACACTCCATTTACCGTGCAAAGTGGCGGCGTTCAAGTTGGGAAAGTGGTGCGCGCTGTGCAGTGTTGTCCCTTCCCAAGGCACCCAAGATGGTGCTGGGATGGAATAGCAAACGAATTTTGTATTTTTTCGTTCTGTAGATATAGTTTATAATACTTTTGGTTCCGTGATACCAGTTCTTTATATTTATATTTTATATATATATGTAGAAAATGTTTGAACACATCACATGTATTTTACTCACTGTTGTCGTCGCATTAACGAACAATTTTCTCGCCCAAAAAGAAAATATACGCAATGTTTCAGCCCAAGTACGTACATACAATTGAATATGTACCAAGTGCTTTCCATGCATTGCATTTAAGCATCCTTTCCCAATATAGTATATAACTATAATGAAACCTCTGCTATTCAAATGGAAAAGCTACACGAACCGCTCCGCAGGAATCTCCAAACCAAGCACCGCTCTGCCTTTTAGCCGTTTCGGTCTATCCAAGGCGATTTCCGTTTCCGTTATGTACCTTTAAGAATATTGTTGCTAAATGTAATTTAAGATAAAAGTAAAATATAAATATTGTAGTTTGTAATTCTAATATATATATATATATATATATATATATATATATATATATATACGACGTAATATTGTAAGGGATAAAGTGTATGTGCATTGTATGTAATAGACATAATATAATAGAATCCAATATGTGTAAATCAATACAAAATCAAATTAAATAAAAATATAATAAAAAAAAAATTAAATACATCTGAAGTTTTGTAATTCTAAACTTTATTCAAGCACCGCTCATTGTGAATATTTGCTGAAAATAGAATACGATGCGTCGCCTACTTGGAGCGATTCTCCGCCAATTTGGCCTTGAAGATCGCCTTCAGTTCCTCGGCACCTTCCTCGTTGGTCGCCTTGTAGTAGGGCAGCTCGGCCATCTTGTTTAACCAGGCGGTCAATTTGGGAAACTTGAACTCATCGATGGGTGCCACATCATTAACAGACGTGACGGTGGCCACACAACAAAAGTCAGCAATCGTCAGTTCATTGCCGCACAGATAAGTTTGCTCGTTGAGGAAGCCCTCCAAAATCTCGTAGCACTTTTGTATGTACGCAATCTTATCGATGGAACAATCCGTCGAGCCGTAGTAGAGGATGGGCTCATACAGGAAACGCAGACGGGCAAAAAGATGACCCGAATCCAAGTGCAGACGAGCATCAACATTGGCACGCTTCACCAAAGCCTTGGGGTACAGCGACTCGTGGTCTGTACCATATTTCCCAACCAAGTAGGCGCAAATGGCATGCGAATCTGTAATGGTGATAACGCCATCGACGAGCGTGGGAATCGTATGCTGTGGATTCATTTTCAGGAACTCTGGCGTCAGATGTTCACCTTTCAGTAGGTTAATTGGGCTGCAACAAAAAATGAGAAGTCTTGTTAATTGGCCTAATGCATGAGAGAGGAGACGAATTACATACCGCAGTTCAAGTTCAAGACCAATTGCCTTGGCCGTCAGTAGCACGGCGCGCGATGGGGGGCTCAATGTGGCATAGTAGAGAACTGGCTTCGACATGGTTGTGACTGTATTAATGGCAAGTGACGGGAAATTATTACAAAGTGTTCAAAAGAATGTTAATCCTTCACATTGGACTCTTATGTATATGTACATGCATGTCCATCTAAATGGTCAATATGTTACCCGTCCTAATGAAATAGAAATAGCTGATAACAATGTGCGATGCGATAAGCGGCTATTAACAACTAAGCTATATCTAAATATATATATATATGTATAGATTTCTATGTGACTGTGTTAAACACCTGAACAAATCTTAATAATGTTTGCGGACATATAGGTATGTTATCTCTCTGACCGGTAAATGCCTTTTCACCCAGTGTACTTACATATGTAGCTACATCTGCGATTGCACACACACACACACTCTTGAATATGTATTAGGGAGAGCGACAGAGCGCAGCAGAAGCAAAATAAATTTAATTAGTAGGGGGATAGACACAAACTCACAAACTCACAAACTCGCAAACACATGTACACACACACACACCCACTCACAATCGTACAATCGCTAGCTCATAGGAAAAATACGGCGAGATCGTGCCTTTTTTTGCCCCACTCAGCAAGAACAACAACATCAACTTTGCCGGCAAATTATTTTTTGTGAGCGTAAATAAGTAAAGCGTCTGTCTATGTCATGATTTTGAGGGTACTCCGCTATATGTGGATTTTGCGCATCTAATATAGATTGAATACTTACATATTATATATTAAAATAACTGCTTGACTCGCAAACTGCGGGGTTCTACTTTATACGACCGCTCGCTGTGAACTCGGGAACGTAACTGAAAACGGAATGAAACGAATTTGGTGCCAGTTGCGCTCCCAGAATGAAGAGAGCGTAGCCAGGGCTTAGATCTCAGATCTCTATGTCATGTTTGAGAGAGAGGGCGATAGCGACAGTGTTGTAATTCTCTTGTTTATTCATAGACTTTTGGTACATGTGTAAACGCAATAATAATATTAGCTCAACGTTCACGTTTACGAGAGTATGTGATTAGATTATACATACATACATACATAACTATTAAATATGAAATAATGAATATAATACCAGTATTTTGGATTTGCAAAACAATACATGTATCCGCGGAGTATACACTATGGAATTCAAATGTATGTAACATACTATGACCGACCATACAACAGCTTTTGAGCAAAAACTAAATTTGAAAACATTAATTTACACTTTAGAAATCACTTTAAAGGAGTACAGCTTTATAATATGTTTAGAAGAGTAGAATATCGAATATACGGATATGCATGTCATTGTTGGAGATTGTTCGTATGCATCATCACATTTATTTGTGTTCGTTTTTGTTTTGTTACTATTTCATGTTGTATTTGTTTTTTGTTTTTTAATTGTCCATCATGCTCCGCTTTAATGCTTCCTCTAGATCGGCGTCGTAACTCTCGGGTTTCGAGTAGTCTGAAGCAAACTTATCCGTTTTCTTGACATGCGACTCCTTGTTTATTTTGCTGGAAGTGCTGCCATTGTATTGACTCTTGCTGGCATTACTATCGTCGAATGCTTTTCCGAAGTCGCTTGAGAAATTGTGAGCATCGAAAGCATCAAATTTAGCAAAATTATTCTCCGATGTGCTTGAGTTTGCGGGCTTGTTATTGCTGAAGCCATCGTCAAAGTTGTCGTTGAAGGCGTCAAAGAGCTTCGTATCCGACATTGCCGTTGAGCTGCTGCTCACAGCGAACACATCGAAGGCTGCTGTCGTTGCTTGCAGCTTGGCGTTATTCGGATCATTGAGCAAACTCTTAGTTTTGTTTTCAGTTTTCAACTGATCCAGTTGGTTGTCATTGAAGTTGTCATTAAATGCATTAAAGAAGGAATCATTGAGTTTATTACTATTTGCATTTGCATTTGCACTTGTATTGTTATTCGATGTCAATGTTGTTCTAGAGTCTGTCGATGGCGCCGTTAAAGTTATTTCGCTGGCATCGCCAGTGGCATGTTTATCCAAACCGAAGTCATCGAAGTCGGCAAATGCATCCAGTGCCAGTTGGGATTGCTTTGAAATTGATACACTTGACTGATACGATAACGCCGGGCTAGCATTCAATTTGAAGGCATCGAATTGTTGCAGTAATTCACTATCGAGCGGAGTGGCCGTCATCGACTTGCTGTTATTGATAGGGGGCTTGGATGGCAGCTCATCTGCAAAATGATAGCAATTAAAAGTCATACAATATTTTAAAATTATAGAAGAGACACACCATCTGAGCTAAAGTCTTCGGCAAAGTTATTTTTGCTACTTCCAGTTGCCGTATCTTCGGTGTCATCTGCAAATGGATCTTTTATGTTAAATGGGTCCTCATATCGATAGTCCTTAAACGGATCGTCCTTGAAGTCCGTCGGTCCTTGTATAGCCGCAGACACAGGTGTTGGTGCCTTCTTGTCCACGACACTGCTGTTGGCAAAGGCATCAAAGAGACTCGTGCTGTCTGCGCCAACAGCTGTCTGCAGCGGTGTGTTGGAACGCGACGAATGTGAGTTATTTACGGTGGTTGCTGTGGTCGCTGTTGCTGATGTTGATGCTGATGCTGATGATGTTGTCAACGTCGCTATGGATGATGTCAGTAGCAGAGAGGTTGGTGAGTGCAGTGGCTGTGGCTGTTGCTGTGCCTGTGGCTGAGTCAATGTTGCTGTCGATGTGGGTGTACTGGTGTTAGCTGCAGTACTCGGCCACTGTCTTAGATTCTTGCTCAGAAGATCGTCAAACAGAGAGATGCTATCGAGCAGCGTTGAGCTTATCGTTGGGGTGGGAGTGGTTGTGGTCGTGTTTTGGTTTTTAATTGGAATGTTTTGTAGCTGTGTAAAATTGTTGAAATGAGCAAAAAAAATGTGTGTGGAAGGAATAAAAATAAACATAAATTAAATTAATTAAAAGAACCAAAGGAATCTATTAGAAATTATACCAAATTGTGAGGCACTTTACCAAACACCGGTATTATAAAAAAATAAATATAATTAAATCCAAAAAGAAAAGCAAATCAGATTAAATTTCAATGTAGCTTTGTACATACGAAGATAAAGAGAGGGAGGGCGGGCGGCTGTGGGAAAGAGCCCAGCATAAAACAAATATGATATAACCGGATGCGACAAAAATGTTTCTTTATTTTCGTTATGGTTATATTTTGTTTATCATAACTCACTTGTTATATGTATTATTATTATTATCAATATTAATGATGTCGAACATAGATATTTTCTTGTTTAATTAATGCAAAAACTTTTGTTCATCAAATATGTGTTCTGTTACATTAGTAGGTAGGGTCTATAAGTATGTATGTATGTAATAAACACTAAAATCAATGTACGGGAAGCTTTTAGTTTCGATATCTGAACAGTTTTCGTGGTATGTATTATTGTTAGTAAGTATATACGAGTTCGCGAATGTCCTTCCCTTCATCCCTCAATATTCATATTCACTTTCTTCAAAAAATGTCATAACATCGAAATAAATCAATTAATTTGAGATACGTTGGGTATTGTAATAGGGGAATTAGAATATTAATCGATCGCCGACTAAACGATTATCGAACTTCAATGAACAATTATCGAGTATCTACGTAAACAAACGTTATTTAATCAATTTCGAATTGTTGCTCCTACTCTAGTCGATGGCATCGTGTCTCTATATAATGTATTAACAGTTGGATTCATTGACCGGCGGTTGGGTATAGCTTTATGTCAAAAGCAATACAAGTATATATGTACTTGAATGTAACTTCCACATCTGGAAAATGATTCAATAAACAGTAAAGCATACATGGAAGTTACAAAGTCACCGAAATTCAAACTATTTTTTCGATTGTTGCATTTTAGTATGACAGTAAGTATATATATGGTCATATTTATATATGTATTAGCTTTTGTGTATAATTGATATAAACATTAGTATCATATGCAGAAACAACAACAATTTGCATTTAAATTCCTTATTTGAGTTTATATTTCATTCTATCATTCATGGGACTATCTTCACACCTCCTTGGAAAGCATTCCAAACTAAAACGGTTCGACGTGCACGTAAATAGATTTGAAATACATAATATATGATTTGGTCGACGCTTGTGCTCGAAATGATATATCAATTAAATGAATAATGCTCATAATTATATATAATAAGTCAAAATATTGCACATTTCCAAAACATGATTTCATTTCTGCTGTTTCTTTTTCTTTTTTGTTTTGGTTGTTTTGTTTTTTTCTCTTGGGTTTTAATCTTGGACTACATTAAACACGACATAACGTTTTGTCTTGGGGATTCTTGACAGTTCAATTAATTTAAATTTTAGTACATTTATCTAATTAGGCATGAAACTGCGAGTATGCTAACGGCCTGTGTGCATTACGATGCCGAATCATCTATGATATTGTTGTGTTATATTGTATATATGTATGTATGCAATTGAATTTGTACGCTTAAAATTTGTTCTTCTTGCTGCTAGGCTCAATTTTCGACTGTGTGTTTGTGTGTGTTTGCATTGGTTTGAGTGTGTGTTAGTACCATTTCAATATTATATTAAATAAGTCATATTATGTGTACACACATACATATATATCATTCAGAGTATATATAAGTATGTGCATATATATGCATTTATAGAAATATATGATAATCATTAAGATGTTCACTGAAAATAGAGAATTGCAAGAGATGAAAGCAGATAGTTAGTCTCGTACGGGCAGCAGTTAAGGCAAGTGGGAACAAATACCGTTTGCATTATTTGGCGAAACATCAATAAGCCAAATTAAGAATAAATCAAAAGTTCTACTTCCAAAATAGTATGTGCATGAAACTGGTTTGTTTATTTTTGTTTAGTATGTGATTAGAGATTAACACAAAGGTTCAATCAACTACTTAACTCAATAATGGAAGTTAGTGATAATAATTAATAACGATACTATATAATAATATCATCAAAGTTATAATATGTAATCGTTAAGTATTGCAAAATGCCCAGTTAATGCAAAATAACAAAACTGTATAAACGGTGAAAGGTTTAACAAAAATGGTCGGTGTACATGCATTACCACCGATCCCAACGTACATTGAACTTGCTACCAACCTTATTGTCGAAGTCATCAAAATCAGCAAATCCTCCGCCGCCAGCAGCGCTGGAGCCAAAGCCGCTCGATGGCTATTAACGATACCACTCATTAGCATAGTTGAAATGAACTTTTCGGAATTACTTTGGATCTTACCTGTGATGCACGTGGTGGAGCTGGTCTTGGGGGCGGAACCTTGGATTTCTTTGGCGGCAATGCTGGACTAGGTGACTCTGGTCGAGGCGGTGGACCGGAGCGGTTGGTATTGGGACTGAGCACTTGACCTTGACCCGTCGGCGCATGCAAGGCCGCAAACGGATCACTTCCAAAATCATCCTTTCCAGGCTGCAAAGCATATTCAGATATATTAAATTAGATCAATTGTGTAACCTGGTTGACAGCAAGTACCTCGGGCGTAATAGCACTGGACTTGTTGGCAGCAAATGCATCAGCACCAAATGGATCGCGTGTCGTTTGCCCGAAGCCACTTCCGCTTCCGTTTTGGCCAAATGCATCGAAACCGCTGTCAAAGCCGGAACTCATATTGAAGCTATCATCAAATCCAGTTTTAATGGCAGGTGTGGGCTTGCTGCCCTGTCCACTGAATGGATCGTTATTGAAGCCGTTGGTTGCCCTATTGGCGGCACCACTGTTGTTCTCCTCAAATGGATCATCTTTCGGTATTTCGACTTCTTTCTCCAGTGTTTTGCGGGCATCATCAAAGTCTGGCTCAATTTTCAGCTGATATTCCGAGACCAGCTCAGCATTTTGATTTTCCATGGCAGCACGACAAATGAGCAGTGCATCAGTCATTTGACGCTGCGTTTCCATCAGCTGTGTGACCATTGACCGCACCTATAATAACAAACGACAAAAACGTGAAACGAGTACTAAAACCATTGTATATATATCTTAATACATACCGAACTGATCTGCAACTGCGTATTTTGCAGATGCTTGGTCAGCTTTGATAACTCGTTATTGTTACTATCGTATTCCTTTTGCAGCGCCGACTCTTCGTCCTTGAGCTTTTGCAGTTCCGAGCGTTTTGCATTCAGTTCCCCCTCCTGTTCGTTGATCGTCTCTTCTTGCTTGTGACACTGATCTCGTATCTTATTGACCTTTAACAAAAATATAGAAAGACAGTTTAATGACAATGGACAAGAATGAAGAATAGTTTGCACAATTAACAATAAACAAGCAGAACACATAACATAAACGAAACACACAAAACATACTAACACAAAAGTACAAAAATGAAGAAAAGATAAAAATAAACAAACCTGAGCATTTGTGTAGGTTATATCATGACTTACATTGGCCAGCACGGCCAGATTTTGGGTAACCTTATGGTATTGTGACAAGTATATATAGTGCATTCACCATTTTAGTATGAGTAATTTTTGGTTTTGTTTTTTGTTTTGGTAGAAATACCAATTTGTGTTAACAATGGAGAAACATAATAAAGAAAGGAAAATCATATTCAAATTAAACCAATCAGTCAGAATATCAATTAAAAACGCAAAATGCAAGCAATTGAGTAAAGGATTAACCGATCATATAAAATCAGAATAATAGTTCAACCCCAACAACAAAAATATGCACGCAAAGCAAGCATTAACCGATGCATTGAAAAATAACTACTTGAGCCTGCAGATCATCCAAACGTTTCTGTGCTTCGCCACGTTGATTCTCCAATTGCTTTAGGGTTGCCGTCAATGTATCCAATTCGCTCTATAACATTTCAAATTAACATTTTAATCTGAAATAACTAATTCGTTCAGAATATACAACATACCTGGAGGCTGCGCACTTCTCCATTTTTGATACGGACATCGGCCTCTTTTTGCGCAATTTCCGTTTCCAGAGCACGTCGCTCACGAGCCAGCTCTTCAATTTCCTTTGATATCATCTCCAATTCGGGATTCGAGTATGTCGGTTTCGGCTCCTGTTGCTGCACATCAACACCAGAGACTATCGCACGCATCGAGGGCGGCACCATGTTAGTTGTCAGAACTTGTGGTGGATCCACACCGCGTTGCTTGCGCTCCACAAGCCACATGGCCAATGCGAACTGTTCAACAGTCAGCTTGCCCGATTGATTGGTATCGCAAAGTGCCCTTTTGAAAGGTAAGAATGGGAAATGTTACTTCATACTAGATATTAAGGTTCATCTCTTACTGTACAACATACCAGATATCTGCCAGACTGCGCTGTGGTATACCCGATTTAATGAATATGTCTTTCACCTCGAGACCAGAGACCAGACCATCCTTATCTAAATCAGACTGTCGGAATATTTCCTCGAATCGCAGCAGCTCGCTCGAGCTGACCACCCAATCGGCGTTTGCTGTCACCGATGGAGGCGCTCCAATAGGTATCAGTGGATCAGTTTGAATCAGTGGCTGTGAACTGACCGCACCCACCGGTGGTATGCGCGTCATTGGCGGCACTGCGACAGGCAGGGGTGGTATAGCTGCCGGTGGTGCAATATCTTTGGGAAAGTTCGCCACAAAGCCACCATCACCAAATCCCTCTCCGCTGGGTGCTCTGGGCATGGCAGGCGCCATGTCCAGCGGCTGCCATATTTGGTGGCGGTGGCATGGCAGGCTTAGGAGCCTTTCGCAGCTCGGGCGGCAGCACATTGGGCACTGTGCGCTTCTGCAGAGTCTGATACACAAGATGCATGGCCACAATAAACTCGTGCTTGTCCAAATTGCCATCCTTGTCCTGATCGGCCAGATCCCAAATGGTGCCTAGTATATTCATGGGGAGTTTGGAATCCATGAGTACGCCCTTCACTTTATTGCCTGGCAACATGCCGTTTTGTGGATTCAGTGATTCGAATAGTTGCTCATACTTAAGCCTATCAATCACACTAATTGTCCAATCGCCGCCAGTGGCTCCGCCTCCGGCTGCAGCACCAGGACCGACTCCAGCACCAGGCATCGTTTGCATGCGAGGTGGCATCGCCTTGGGAATATCGCCCTGTGTAGGAGAGCAGTAGGAAAAAACATGACACAAATGGCTTGTACATTTATCGCTGTTGTGTAATCGGTATTTTCGCTGTCACTTACCACTTTGGGTGGATTCACTGTGTCCATGTAGATGTTGTTCATGTTGGCCACCTGGCCCGCCTGCGATAATGAGACTAGTTTTAGAGCGACAAAGAAACCTGGCTTATCGAGAAATCCCTTGCCATTGGGATCGGATAGGTCCCAAATACGACTGAGCACCACATCGCTGAGACCCGACTTTTTCAAGAACTTTGCCGCGGTCATGGCTTCGATGGCACCAGTCCCCTTTGGGTCAATCTACAACAAAATTGGCACAAGAGCGTAAAAATCAATAGGGGGTTGAAACACACATTCCTCTGTACTCTGTGGTGGGAACTTAGGCGGATTCGGAGCTCTGACACGTTACCTGTTTATAGTACGCCTCGTAGATGAGATTGTGTTTGCCACACACCCGAACAAAATCTAGATTCATGCTGCTTCCGTTTGGTAGTGTGTATTGTAGTGCAAATGCAAATGCTAAAAGAGTCTCAGCGAATGACTCGTCGTAAGCGTAAGCTCTGTTATCACTATCACAAAATCGATTTTTTACTCTCTTATTGGTTGGCGTAAGGGTGAAGCGAGGGCGGATCTCGCTTGTAGAGCGTGTGTACTCGTCTTAATTTAACGTCGGTTGTACAATTTGCCCACCCACCAAAAAATTCAATAGTGCCGCGAGTTGCACACGTACAACTTTGATTGTTATACTTTTGCAGTGCAGCACATTACGACTGGAATTTAATTACACTCTTGAAATTTTAATTTGCTTTTGCCTTTTTCAGCATCGGCCTCCAACTAGTGTTGAGCAATGTGCCAATTACTCTCCGCTGTTAGTTTATCAGCACTGAAGCCAGGGCTGTGTGATTACAGTTTTGGAGCTATTGGATTAGCGTGTGTCCAATATACCGCCCTTGCAACTTCGAAATAAAACGATCAAAATATTTTAATTATTATTAGGATATATAATTATAAGTCCTATGAAATATTTAGGCCTCAAATAAGTTGATTTCATATATTTTGTGTTCGATCCCACCGCTAAACAGGTATTAAAAAAATAGCTTTTCAATAATATAAGTTTGAATTCAATTTATTATTAGGAATTCGATTATAATGGTTCATGCTCAATATGTCAATAAATCATAGCTCTCAGCATATGTGCATATAACTTAAAGTAGACGTATTCGACAATTCGAAGCGCCGCATTGACAATACAGAACCTTGCCAGGCACAACGCCCACTTCGTAGTTGTAGTTCCATGTTAGCTCCGTGCCAGAGCGAATATGGTTGGCCGAGAAGAAAGCCACCCAGGGAAAGCGCAGATCATGGGTGTCCACGAAAACGTTTTGCACGAACAAGTTGGGTGCACACGAGTGCTGCAGAGAATATAATAACAATTCTAGTGAATAATATGTAATGGTTTTCTGTCACGCATTTCGCACTCACATTAAAGTAGCGCCCCAAATTGCCGGTTGTCTTTGCATCCATTATGTAGGGCGCTTCATCTTTGCCAAAGAGTCGGCGCACCGAATTTTCACGCACTGTTTCGTCGAGGTCCGCATTTGGATTGAAATTAATTACAGCACGCTCTTGTGAGTCCAATTCGCTCGCTTGATTCGATTGACTGCGTGAGGCACGCAGTTTATCCTTCTTCCGCGGCTGATAATACTTATTAGGCTTGAATTCGTCATCGTCTTCGGGATCGGGGGCATATGTGTCTTCCTCCTCCTCCGTGGCAGAGTGGTCCACTTCAGATTCGTAGCCTTCCTTCAGTTGCTCGGCCACCTCAATGTAGTCCAAATCAGCAAAGTATTCGTCACCTGCATCCAGACCGCCCTCGTTGGCCATAGTTTCTGTTAGCATGTGTCCGGCATAGATGCAAATGAAGGCACCTTTGGGTATATCGTTAACGCAGCGCAATCCCCAGCCACGATTCGAAGTCTTAAACACTTGAAGCTTCATTTCAAGCGAATGCTGCACCACACGATTCAAACAGTTCTTGCGACACTTGCAGCGAGAGTTGCATTCATAGATGCCCGTTGGCACATGTTCGTGCAGGCGCTTATACTGATAGCCAATTTCCTCGATGGGTTTGTTGGGATTGCAGTACCTGACGCCGGCTACGGTCAGTTGCCAGCAAGAACACTTTGATTTATCCTACGTGTAAAAAGTTTGTTTAATTCGAGTTTGATTGGTGGGAAGGGCAGTTACTTACCGAGCAATCGTCCTCACAGTCACAGCCCACTAGAAACTCTTCATCCAGATTTAAGTGCACGCCCTCCGTGGGAATGCGTTGCTTGGCGTAGGTGCATGGCGGAGGCAATGTGTTGTCATAGTAGTTAACTAACGGAATAGCCATTTTCTCTTGGCCCTTTGAGATATCTGCTTCCTTCACAATCGTTGGGTCAATTGAATACTCCGCCAGACAGCGCAGATCGGGTGTAAAATCAAAGTTTTCAACGTTTAGCACATTCTGTGTAGCTCGCAAATAGGTGTGCACCTCGGCTAGATTACGCAAACTCTTGCCACATGGACCACGGTAGACAACATTACGTTTGGTCTTCTGCTTGAAGATCAAACGTTCCCAGCCGGATAGCAGTGGCTTTGCCAACGGACTGTAGCTATCCAGACGATGTGCAATAAGGAAAAGGCAAGAAGGCCCACATTCGTGTGGAGTGTAAATTTTCGGTGGCAGGTTGCGTTTCGCTGTGAAGTAGACAACATGACCTTTGGGTCGGCTTTCGTCATCCACATAAATGGTGGAGTTGTTCAAATGTCGCACAGTGCCTCTGGTCGACGCCGCATTGGACGAAGCCGACGCGGGTGTTGTCGAAGAAGTATTTACATTTTGTGGAGCAGAGCTGCTCTTTCGAGCTATGGCACGCATTTGTTGGTTCACCTGCCTGGTACTCGTCTCCATCTCCTTGGTGTAGCGTATAAAGGGTTCAGTCCGCTAAAAACGAGTTGGCATTTAAATAGTTTAAGTTACAAGTGGTGGTATTAAATAAGTAGCTTACGCGAGGCAAACGATGTTGTTGCATGGCGTTGGCACTATTCAGCGCATTTTGCGTTTCCTTGAAGACCGGGCCCAAACGCAACGATCCGCGATAGATCCATTCTGTATGGTTCTTGTCATCGTCGAACTGCATCTGAACCAGACTGCAATCAACGTCAATAACTCGAGCATACAGCCAAGTGCCATTTGATTCGGTATTCATGTTCTGGCCACGCATGCACTGCACCATTGGTCGATCCACTGAATACTTTTCCACATATTTTTGTATAAAATCTCGCGAGCCTGGATGCACATCCTCCCAGACACGCTCCGATGCCATGCAGACCAGACGCACATCATTGTGTTGGACATACTGCGTATAGCCATCATCGTAGAAGATCAAGTATCTAAATCTATTTGCCTGTTTTAAAGGCTCTGCAATAATTCCTGGATAGAAAGCACTGGGCACAACATCTTTTTCCTTGCCGCGCGTCAACGTATTGCCATTAAAATAGGCTATAACTCTAGTGCCTGGCAATAAAAATAATATAGTTCGGTTAGATTGGGAACTTTCTATTGTTTAATAGTGACCTTACCAATGGTTAACCTAACTGGAGGCGGCTCAAAATAAGCTAAATGCTTTGCTGTTACAGTTTTTACCATTTGATATGGTGTATTGAGATATTTGATTTTGTAGCTTGTCACCATGTTGCCGCCAACTGTTGTGCTCTCAGAGAATTCAATTACTTTGACCGACACCCAGCTGGCAATAGCCTTATTCTTGACAGCATAATATGTTTCATTGATTTGGATGGGTTGGCGTTCTATCTCACCAGCTGGTGGCACTTGCTGCAAAAATGTACATTCGAATTTAACTATTTGCAAAATATTCAAGGATAAAGTGCACTTACCACATAATCACTAAAGTTTTGGTACAGATCAAGTGGCGGCATATGCTTGTGTACAACCTGACAGTGATTGTATAGAGCAAAGTGCATTTTGTCAGCCACATTTTGCAGTTTGCTCAGCTCATCATTGGCCAACTCAAGTTCATGTCCCATACGATCTACCTTTGATTGCAATAAGGTTTCAGACCAAGTCATTTGGTCTTCCAAGTTCACCTTGGACACAACCGTCTTGATGGCATCCTCTAGTTCATTTTCAATCAAATACAAATCCTTTTCCGAAAAATCTGCTTTGCCTGCCAGAAAAATCAAAGCATATATGTCGGAAGGTAAAACATTTTCTATCTGTTACACTTACTGCGCTCTTCTTCGTTTTCTTCCTCGTCACTGCTGTCAAGTGCCACGAACTCAGCGTGATCTTGCTTAAACTCTCGAAGCAGCAACGGTTGCTTGGCCAACAAGTGACCAGCATAATTCTACAAAATGATAGTTCAACATTATTAGTTTTGATTACAATGTAAGGGCTTGGTAATAACATACCTCATAAACATCCATTGCTGTGTCGTAGCAGTTCATGCAGATGTACTGTCGCTTGTGTGCCTTTCTCGGCACCTTGTAGTAGTTCAGAGCTGCCATGCCGGCAAGGATGTATTGCTTGTGCATTTTCTGACAGTTGCAATTGAGGCAGTCCTTTTTATAGTAAATTTCGTTATACTTGTGCAAAATCGCTAGCATCATTTGCTTCGGTGTCTTTCGCTGCCAAAGTACTCTCTATATCGTCAGTCTTTATTTCATCTTTAATGGTTTCATCTACTTCCATATTTTCAATTTTTTGTGGAACAATTAGTTGATCATTTTGGGGACATAGATTCTCTGTGCTTTTTTTAAACGATTCTTCCGTAGAGCCATCGGTATCAATGGTCGCTTTAAACTCTGCAGCATCTTTGGCGGTAGAGTCTGCAGTATCTTGATTCCCAACTGTTTCTAGCTTCTGCTCTACTTCGGCTAATGAAGGTTCTACTTCTGATTGATTTTCTTCCATGTCCTTATTTTTGCTCATTTTCTGTGATGGAGTCCTTAGTAGCTGGGTCATCAGCAATATCTGCCACAGGACTGCTTACGAGTTCGATGCTGCTGTCACTATCGAGTACGTGCTCCTTTGTGCTCTTGATCAGGGTCCTCTAGTTCAACTTTGCTGGAAGTACGTACAGATCCGGGGCTTTCAATCATCTCAATGCTGCTGTCCAAATCGACGTCAAATGTTTTCGCCCTATCAACAGCATCTATGGAAGGATCCTTGTCTTCTTTGGAAGTGTTATTATCAGTATATTCGCTGGAAACATTATTATCTTTTTCAGCATCAAAGTCTTCGGTAGCTGGGCTACTGATAACCTCAATACTGCTTTCCAAATCTGTGTCAGTGCGTTTAGTCCCATCAAGATTTTCAACCGAGGAGCCAGTCTCCTCCTTGGAACTTGACATCGAAGTCAATTGACTAGTGCGGCATTTATTTTTGTCGTCAGCATCTGCTATTTTCGCAATATTCTCGTTCGATTTCTCCAACTCCTCAGAATGATTTAGTTCGCTTCCGTTTTTAGTTGAATCAATTCGAGTGTCGGAGTCGGTAATATTTGTAGACTTTACCGGCTCCTGTTCTTCATCTAAGGAAGACATTGACCTATCGAGATTAAGCTCAGTGCTTGTGTTTGCTGCCTCTGCCAAGAAGCCGGTAGCTGCGTCGATAAGTGGTTTTGCTGTTGCTTCTGTGGTTGCCTCCGTTGACGTTATTTCCATATCCTCTGAACAATCCATTGGTGTTGACTCCGAGGCCATGATGTATTTTGCAATAATATGTTTTATTTGAAGCACAACAAAATAATAAACAGCTTAAACAATTTTGCGAAAGAGATAGAACAAGAGCGATTGTTTGCAGCTGTGTTGCAAAGTTATTTTAACACAGATGTGGTATTTTCCAACACTTGGAGTGCATGGCGAAACAGGGTGTGTTTGCATGCTGTTCAAAGTAATTTGGTAACGTACTTTTGACTTTTTTTAATGCAATTTATTGGACTGAAATTTTTCTCATTTTTTAAATCTTTTTAAACCTTAACGTCGGCTTTGTAACCGTTCTCATCGGCTGTGTACGAGACCTGGACGACCTTGCCATCGGGAGCGGTATATTTGTAGGAGCCAGAGACACTGTTGGTGTGCTCGTCAACCTTTCCTTGCTGTTGGAGTTCGATACCGTTGGAAGTCTCAACATTGTAAACGAAACCATCGGGATTAACCTGGACCTTCTCTTCAGTGGCAACGGCTGAACGCTCATCGACAGCACAGGCGACGGCCAAAAGGCAAGCGAGAACAATCTATGGAAAATTTTAATCAATTTTATTTTACATATACTTAAATATGTTGTTATATTTTGCTCATACCACGAATTTCATGTTGAGGTAGTTAGTTGTTATCAGAGAATGAAACAGAACTAATGAGATCTGCAAGTGCGCTATGCTTTTATAGTCATTAGCTAAAAATCCGATGACATTTCCAAACTGGCCCAACGGGTAACGAAAATTTCACCAAACTTGATCTGGCACAATTTTATTTTATTTAAGCAAAAGAGTAAGTTGCAATATTGAATGTTTGTATGTAGATGTTTCTCATTTATTATATTGCTAATTAGCTTATCAGATAATTAACTTGATACTGTACAATTTTAAATATCATCAGATATTCAATCATGCAACCACAACTTTTGACTGCACGCAACTCGAATATTGTATGCAGATGTGTATAACATAAATTCTGCTTAAAATCATAATTTCTGCATTTAATTATGACATATTTGATGCAGTAAATACGTCACTATCGAAGTGCAGAAGTATTTAAATGTAAAATAATGATTACCAGGTTCTTAACATAAAATTAACTAATTTGGTTAATTTACATAAAAATCTGATAATGAAACAGGTTCTAACGGTAATCAACATATCCTGTTTTATATAGACAACATATTAATTCATAATATATCTTAAAATTAGTGTAATTAGAGTCAATGTGTAGACATCTAATAAAATTGTTTACTAAATTAAAATGAAGAACGAAGAAATCGTGTATTTTAATAATTTTTCAAAGATGCTAATTTATTTATTTCTCGTTAAATCCGACTTTTTGATCTGCTTTTCAAAATACAGCTTTATGTAAGGTAGCTATTTTCCAAAGCTTATTCCAATACAATTGAAGAATGCTCGGAAAGGGCTACCAGGGCTGTCGTATTATCTTATATTTTAGTATATTTTGAAATTCAACTTGCGGTCACATTGGTTGTCGCACGTGCTGTCGACAAGTCGTCTTTATTTTTCGCTAGTGTTTATTTATTTCGAAATAAACATGCCTGACGAAGAGAGCGGGTCCGAGTCTGGGAGTGACTATGAAGTCGAACTGTATATAAAGCCAAAGAGAGTGCGGAAGACAGTAAATGATGATTCTGCTGATCTACTTAGGCAACTTCGACGATGAAAAGCGCAAAGAGATATTTGATGGGACTTATGTGGACAAGGATGCTGCCAAGAATCCGAGCGATTCTGAAAGCAGCGCTGAAGAGGAAGGAGACAAACAGGATAAGACCACTGAAGTAGATGTCAATCGACGAGGAGAAAACAGTTGCAGATGGCAGTGAAGGCTCTGCGTCCGAGGATGAAGAATCCAATGCTGATGGGCATATAACCAGCAACCAACTGAATAGCCTTTTGCGGGGTGCCTCCAAATTGAACAGACACGTTTTGTATGTGACAAATCTCAATTTTGAGACAACAAAAGATGATTTGGAGTCGCACTTTGCTGTAGCTGGAGCTGTAAAATCCATCAGAATACCCAAAAAGCGGCGTGGCGGATTTGCCTTTGTTGAGATGGAGGATTTAAAGAGTTTCCAGCAAGGCTTTCGACTGCACAACACAGAGCTACAGGGAAGGAAAATCAAGGTGCAGATTTCAGAAGCAGGTAAAAAGAAGTCGGCCAACAAGAAGAATATCATTAAGCAAAAGAATCGTAAGCTGGCAGAAATGCGGAACGAACAGAAGACCTTCACGAAGAGCGGCAAATACTACGACAAGGATCTGAAGAAAGAGAAAGCTAAAGATTTGCTAGCACGTAAGCGCTGGCGTAAAAATCCAGCGCCCAGAGGAAAATAAATTAATTGCTTAATTAATTCCTAATTCTTAGCTTGTAAATAAAAATAACTTATATATATTCACAACAAGAATTTGTTCACTGTTGCCATCGTACAATATAAAAGTTACGTTTGCCGACACGCAAAAGGGAAACTCCGTTTCGTAGGACGTGGATGCCAGTGGTAATAACTTCTGCAATATTCTGTACTCGTTTCTGATTCACATAGAAGCCTCCAGCATTGATAATGCGCACAGCATCGGCTGAAATTCATTATTGGAATTGTTTTAATTTTAATGCAGGGGAGTTTCCAAAAGCAAACTCACTTTCTGTGGGAAAACACTTGGCCTTCATGGCCAACTGAAGAATAGACATGCCAGGCTCGGCAAGTAGGTCAACCATTGTGGCACCTTGAAAGGTTTGCTTAATTTCCGTCAGGTTCAACTCTGCCAAACCATCGACATTACCCTTGTACAGAGCATTGGTAACGCGTTCTGCTTGCTTTAAGCCATGTTCTAAATATAATAAATATTGGAATATAATTCATATGGATTTGTAATCATTCTATACCTCCATGAACAAGCAAGGTGACATCTTCTGCCAGCAGAGTTTGCGCCTTGCGTTTCTCTGGCTCTCTGATGTGTTCCCGCATCAGTTGCTCCACCTCCGGCAGTGGAATGAAAGTGAACAATTTAAGCAATTTTTCCACTTCGGAATCTGGCATGCGCATAAAGAATTGATACAATGCAAATGGAGATGTCTTGTTTTCATCCAACCACACGGCATTTCCTGCAGACTTGCCGAACTTGTCACCCTCCTCGTTGGTAACAATTGGCAGTGTCATTCCGAAGACTTCTCGCTTAGGCTCAACCCGACTTATCAACTCGTGACCAGTCATCAGATTGCCCATTTGATCGGAGCCACCCATCTGAAAGCAGCAGTTGTGTTTGCGCAGCAAATGCAGCCAATCGTAGGCCTGAAAGATCTGATATGTGAACTCAGTAAAGCTCATGCCATCCTCTGACTCTAGGCGGGATTGAACCGATGACCGCGAGAGCATGGAACCCATGCGAAAGTGTCTTCCCATGTTAGCAACAAAGTCAATTAGGCTCAAATTCTCATACCAATCAGCATTGTTGACAATTCTAAAATGAAATAATGATTCTTTGCCAAATAATTCTATGTAGTCGAACCATAAACACTCACGTGAGCGGCTCGAGTTGTGAGCTGCATTTCTTTGTATCCCACAGACAGTCCTCGTGGTTTTTAAACACCTCTCGGAGCTGTTGCTCAATGGCCTGCAGGTTTGTCTCTATAACAGATTCTCCCAGCTGATTGCGCTCTGTCTTACGCCCACTTGGATCCCCAATCAGACCCGTGGCTCCACCCACCAACGCAATCGGTCTGTGTCCAGCGCGCTGGCAGTGCAATAAACCCATGATCACAAGTAAGTTTCCAACATGTAGACTGTCCGCCGTGGGATCAAAACCGGCATAAATGCTCTGGGGGGAAGTCTTAAATAGGGTTTTCATCTTTGGTCTGCATTGCAAGAGTTTTTCATATAAGAATAAGTTCATTTATTATAAACAAGAACTTACGCTGCAGTGTCTGGGAAAATGCTTTGAAAAAAGCCACGTTCTGACAACTCCAATAGATTTTTGTGGGCAAAAGTGCGTTTGGAGTAACTGCAGCCGCCCTGAATTGGGCGCAATAGGCTCATTTTTAAAGCGAGCATTATGTAAAACAAAACATAAATCGAGATTCGTACTCGCAGCGGAATAAGGAACTCTGGAATGAGGTTACATCGAATATTTTGATATTTCCCACTACAGCTGACCGCCATCAGCTGCTGCCTCCATGTCTTAATATACAAGGTTGTCTCCTTAGCAAATTACGTCATAGAGTTTAATGAATTTGGAGTTTACAATTGAACGAAACTGTCACTTTCCACTTATTCACTAAGTTTGAAATGTGTATTAATCTTTAACATTCTATGCTAATTACATCGCAGTGTACAATTTTATATATATATATATATATATATATATTCTATGGTTAGTGATTTTACAAATCATGATTGCAATTAGAGTGACCATATCACATCCTTAAAACGACCCTGTTTTTTAATGTTACCTTTGTTATTGTTTTTTGTTAATCAAAACAAAGAAACGTTCATTTAAGTTTAGTGTGTTGCGTTTTAAGTGTATTTTGAGCCATAAATGGCATTTCAAAACAAATAATACTATTAATTATGTTGCTGAAAATACGCCACGCTTTGCTTGATGTGACCAATCAATCTGCAAAACAGTCGACGAAACAATCAGCAGTTATAATAAAAAAAAAAAAAAAAAAAAAAAAAAAAAAAAAAAAAATAATATAATACCCCAAAAAAAAAAAAAAAAAAAAAAAAAAAAAAACCCCCCCCCCCCCCCCCTCCTCCCCCAACCCCCCCCTCCCCCCCCCTTTTTTTTTTTTCACCCCTTTTCTTTCTCTCCTCTTACGATTCTTCACAAACATAAGGCATCCATAAACCAAATTAACAAAAAAACATTAACAATTTCTTAACCCCCTAGTTATAATCAACAACGAGATCATCATCAGCTCCGGCAGTATATTGCAGCCTTATGTGCGTATAGATGGTGAAGGCGACAATATCATTCAGAGCCTGCAGCAATGCAAATTAGTCGATATACATGATAACGCCTGCGGGGAGGAGGGAAAACTGCTGCGTAAATTAAATTATCTGGTGACCTTTGATCGACAGCGTCGTCCACTGACGGATCGAAGTGCACAACAGTCTGGCCAAGTGGCCCACATACTGACCCGCTATACAGCGCAGCCATTGTATGTCTTTTGTGCAGCAGAAGTATCGCGAAATTTGTACAAGATATTGATGAACGCCGACTCGGATAGCCAAAATGTATTGCGCTCCAGTTTTTTGGTTCTAACCATGCGAGCGTTAAAGGAGCGTGAATCCTTTAAGCGGTTTCTTCAACACATCGCCAGCTATTTGCGCTACCTGCAGCCGATTCACACACTTGACGATGTGCTGGTCATGTGCTCGCCATTTGGCTTGGAAAATTTCTACAAAACCATTAGCATTGGCAAGGTGTCCAATGTGATGGGTAGCTCTATATTTGGCTTATCAAACGCCTTGCCTTTGGGCTGTGAAGGTTCCGCGGTATTCAACAATAAACTGTAAGTGCGTATGATATATGTTTACATTGTTACTAAAGATTACTATTTTATTTCAGTCGTTTAGTGGGTGTTATTATCTGTACATCATTCCAACGGGAACAGGAAAATGTCAACCTGACATTAGCGGCAAACTTTGGCTATCTATTATGTGATTTTATGGAGCAATTGGGCACACCAATAACTATGTTTAGTGTAACGCGCGAGCCATCGAACTTTGCTTGTAAGACGGTCGCATTTTAATAGCATATATACGCACAATAGACATAAATAATTCTTCCATTCTGATTGAAGGGGAGCGCACAATTGCGGTCATTGAGTCATCTGGTCAGCAAGGCACTGGCACTTTCATCAAAGTTCACAACAAACGGTTCATTCTTACTTGTGCACATGTTGTTGGACAGGTAAATATTCTAGTCATTATAATTTCATTAATTAGTTGCATTAAATTAACACTTGCAGCCCAACTCTAAAGTTCTTTGTCGGGCTATTGATCGAGAATTCCATTCTGATGTTATATGGTGCAACCCGGATAAGAATCGTCCCTTTGACTTGGCACTGCTTACTGCACCCGAGGATGTGCCCGAGCGTTACTGTGTTCGTTTGGCGCGCAACCGTGCTACCTTAGGACAAACGGTGTACAATGCTGGCTTTCCATACTATGTCAACTTTAATTTTAAGTACGATTTTAATCCCTCGATTTTTCAAGGTCGCATTATTAAATGCGATCAAGGTGCAATAATGTCTGATGGCAGTGTCCAAGCTGGCCAAAGTGGTGGTCCAATGTTTGACCAAAATGGTTGCATTCTCGGAGTTTGCGTATCCAATATTAAGCATGAGGATGTGGTGTATCCAAACATAAATACTGCTATTCCGACTTTTGATATCCGTCAAACTCTACAAGAATTCGCCAAGACAAGCGGTAAACACAAAATAAGTTGCAAAATAATCAATAATTCAATACCTTTTGATCTTTCAGATGTAAAAGTGTTGAACAACCTTGTTGCAAGCCAGGATATTCGACGAGTTTGGTCGCTTGAAATGCCTCCCATTCAGAGTAAACTTTGAAACAAATCATTCCATAGCAATATATATGTATATAATTTGTAAATATTTATACATTTTTAATGAACTTAATCTAATTTTTTTTATATTATATTAAATAGTTATAAACAAAGAAGATTAATTTTTATCCAAACAGTCATTAACATGACTTTGCAAAACAGTTAATGCGTTGAACGATTTTGAGCAAATGGGACAACGCAACACAGTGTCCGCGGTCTTTGCAGCTGCGCCTGTTGGATCCAAAACCTGCAACATAATTAAAAAAAATAATATTAATGGTAATGCATTACAGCCTGCATGGCTATTACACACCCTTACTGGTCTCTGTTCATCTCGTATGCTGCTCGTGCTTGTTGACGTTGAAGGCGTAAAGCTCGATTTCCGATTTTTGTGCGATTCAGCCAAGGCTTCAATGAGCTCTTGGTTACGTCTTTGTAATGCTCGCAAATCAACTAAATATTGTTCTTTTTCGCCAGCGTTCTTTTCACGATCAGCGCGTTCCATTTCAAAATCTCGTCTATAAGTATCAATTTGTGTCTTCAAATATGCAATTTCCTCATCATTTTGCACATTCTTAGCTTTCAAATTATTGACATCAACACGCGTGACATTGAGAAGCTCTTCGGTGCTCGTCAGGTTTACCTTTAAGCAGTTGATCTCATCGATATACGTTTTTTTCTATATTTGAAAATATATAATTAAAATAACTTAATAATTATTTATCATAATGTAAACCAACCATGTCATTGATCTCGAGATTTTCGGCCAATAATCGCGACATTTGTTGTTTCAGATCTCTAACTTGAATCTCATGTTCTTCGCGTTTAATATAATCAGATTCCGTGTTATCAGCTTCATGGACGTACTCGAAGGACGGCTGTAAATATATTTAGAGATTAAGTTAATTTCGCGGATAGCAATATAATAGAAATATATCTGTAAATGTATAATATCAGTACGAAGTACGATAAGAAAAACAGTTGAATAAGCAACTCATCGAAAAAGCTCACTTACTACTTGGTGCTGTTGTAGTTTATCAATTTCAACGCGCATATTGTGTATTAACGAAGATTTTTCCGAAACGCTTTGCCTAAGCTCATCATGTTCCTTTTGTCGTAGATCCTCCACCAAACGCATTTGCTCCAAATTAGTATCAACCTCCCTTTTTAGCTGTCGGTTTTCCTCCGTTAATTTATCTATCTGTACTTGACATTCCTGTAACTTCTGCTTATAGTCTTCTTCCCTTTTAGCTGCATCCTGTCGCCACTGCTGAGTAATTTTATAGTATTCCTGCATCGTATGATTAACCTTATCCAAAGTTTCTGCGTATAAATATTTTTATAAAGTGGGAAATTATATATTCAATTTAAGTCTTACAAATCATCTGATCAATTGTATGAAAAGGATTACTCAAGATTGTAATACACAAAAGTACAAATTGTTGCAATATAAACAACCATATGAGTACATTTACATTAGTGCGGATGATTTGTTATTCGATTGCTTAAATTTGCAACAGTTTTGCACTTTTCTATAGCACAAAAAGAAGTAAAACTGCACATACGTTTTAAGGTCATATATTCGGTCATCATGGTTTGCAGTTTTACAACATCTTCGGCACATGGTTGCATAGAGCAAAGGCTGGGAAATTGTGAATATACGCTGTTCTATAATAAATATATAAATAGAATGTACAAGTTATGCAACATTTACATGAGGAGTTATCAGCATACCTTAAGAACGTCAGCATTAACATCGCCCATCAGGAAACTGGCTGCCAATGAATTCTGTTCCGTGGGCAAAGTTGTGGGTAAATTGCTTTCATTTGATTTCGTTGTGTCCGTTATGTCGATTGCTTTCGTCAAGCTGGCTGGTGCAACGGTATTCTCTGGGGTAACCACAGCGGATTCATCATGTCCATCATAGTCAAGTGCATCGTGTAGAAGGGAATTGCCATGAGAGTAGAGCGATGGTACAGGTGAACTTCCCAAAATAACGAACGAATCCTCTTCTGCCATAGCACCTTCGCTTGAATCTGACTAAGAGACTAAATGCAATGTTTTGAGTTGATTATACGACTTTCACATGTCAGAGTCAGCAGGGAATTCCCCGTAATTGGATGATTCTCAATATATATCTCACAAACACATATTATGATTAATCGATAAACTATGACTCGCACACACATGCAGTGCTGAGCTACAGAGTATATTTTAAGAAAACGACCGTTTCTGAACATATATGTATATATGCCAATATATATGCTTGTATGTGTGTTTTATCTCTACGATTTATTTTATGATTCATAGCAATGTGTTCTCCAGACTTTCCCGCTTGCTGCGTCATATGCAATAGAACATGAATTACATGTGGTATGAATGTACAAACCTTATGGTACCTTTAACTGACCAAGTAATTGATTTTCCGTGTATATGCTTCGCTTTAATTTTTCTGCGGCTTAATATTTGATTTTATTTTTGTGCATTTTATGACCTATTTTGAAAGTGAGACCATTTATATAAACAGCTGTGTATAAGTGTGCCCAGAGTTAATGGAGAGACTTCGTTGGAAAAACACTGCCGTTATCGATGATTCAAAAATATGCACATAGTTGTTTCTCTTGATTTTTATACATTTTTTTTAAAATACATTCAAAATATCTTATAAAGTATGTGATACTACTATACGCGGTGCAAAATTTTTCAAATTTTCTTTCGATCGCAAATAAAGGATTTTCATTGTAGTGTTTATTATTATTATAATCTGTGTCAAAATTGGAACCAGTATCTAATGTCTCTTCCAAGTCATGGGTATGTATAAATAAACATCCCCACTATATTTCAATCGATCCGTAGTTGTGTGAATATCGTATTACAGCGCTGCTTTTAAAGACCAGCCGTTGACGTTTGAATTCATTGTGTCATGTTAACGGTAACAACTTCATTTTCATTTTGTTATAAGTGTCAATATTCAATTGATATTAAGTTTAAATTGAAAAAAAAAACTATTGTAATTAGTGTAATTAATATAATTAGTATACCATTGAAAGAAAATGTATTGAGATTTGATTTTTAAATTTTTAAAAATTGATTGCTTAATGCTGTTATTGCCTATTGATATAAAGAACCGGATTTGCCTTTATGGGATAATTCCATTGTCCTCTTAAAAGTGTATGTGTACTTTTTTTTATAATTTGGGTTAATGAGACGTTCGCGTGATAATTTGGGCACAATGATTTGGCACGAAACTGGATTTCGCGTAACTTGTATTCGAATATCGCTTAAAATGCTTTGTAATCTCCACTTTCTTTACAAAAATATAGGTATAAGCTTTTGTTCATGTTAACAGATTTCGTTTAGTGTACAATGCTAGCTTTGTAAGGTTACCAACATTTGGAAACGATCTTTTCATATTTATTAAAGAAATTATTCTTACTTATTTCTTGGTTCTGTTGTATTTGAGGTGCCAACATCTCTGTAACTATGTATACATATCTAATTACTTTTGACTTTTGAGGTGCAAATCTAAATACATTATATTTGCGGTTAGGAATTGATATACAGTGAAAGCGAATTTCTGCCGCTTTGTAAGAAATGTGAGTCATCAATCCATTTAAAATTCGGTTACTATTTTTGTAATTATTCACAAAACATCCCGATTTTGTTGAACGCGGAATTATAAAGAAACCACAAAAAAAAACTTTGAGTAAAAAAATAAATGATCAGTTGACAACAGCTGTTTGAAGGTGGAGAGTATGACTTTCACGGTGTGCAAATAAAATACATAATCACACTCATTATATCAAACTGGTTTGATTTTATATGACAAATTGAATAATAGAAAAAATGAACAAACAATACCGATTGACTTTGCAAATACAAATATAAAGTTTTATTTTGTAAGAATCTCTATTTCAGCTTATAACTAATGCACACGAATAAATAAAATTAAAGAAAACTTAAACGTTGTTATATAAATTGTACAAATACGAAATTCAATTAAAGCTCAAGTGCATCGAAACCATTTACACAGTTAAACAAAGATTACTCATGCACGACCATTATCAATATCACATTCAAATCTTTCAGCCACCCGACACACTCAATCAATATACTTAAAGCTACCACTATAATCTAATACAAATCAATTCAAGGAGGCGTGACGCCTCCTCAACCTGTGACTGCCATTTTACGCCTGCCCCTTGCTGTAATAATAGCCAGAGCTGACGAGCGGCTGGGCGTGGGGCTGGGACTGCGTCTGCGTCTGGCGGAACTGACGTCGCACTTGCTGAGGATGAGGCGGTTGCAGCTCTCTCTGCAGAGCAATGGCCGCAAAGTGTTGCTGCTTGAGTGCGCTGATGGTAGCAATCTTGCGATGTCTGTTGGGTCGCGAGCTGCCGATGTTGCCACTGTGTGCAAGCCGATAGGTTTCCAGATCATCGTCCCGCGGCAATGGCACGGTTTTTATCCTCCTCAACGGGTGTGCCATCGGGGCGCAGGCGAATAACCAGTGGTCCACTGAGATAAGTTTGCGGTGGCTCCGCTGTCAGGGCGGCGGCAACGGGCAATTCGCTGGACTGTTGGACTGCTGGACTCTGATCGCCACCGCCATAGCCGTAGGCCATATCCATGTCCATGGCATATTTGTGCTTGTGCTCGCTGCCGCTGCTGCTGCCATCGAAGAGAGGATTCTGCTGTTGTTGATTCTGCTGCGGTGGCTGCTGGTGTGTCAGTATGATGAGCGATGAGGCCGGAGGGGTGGGTACGGGCTGGGGCTTGCGGGTCGTCATCAGCATTGCGCTGGGATGATCCCGCATTATCGATGACCAGACTACGGAAAGAAACCATTTACACATTGAAATCACGTACTCTTATCGTTATCGCATATGGCATATGGGTTAACATATGAAAACACGTAGTATGTGTGCCAAAGCACGGAATTTCAAGCCGAAACTGAATGTAGTGGTAATAACTGCAGTTGCAGCTGCTGTTATCGTTCACGGAAGTTCGACAATGAATTCCCACGCTCTGCGCTAGGCTGGGTTGGGCCTTTTGCATTTGAGGAATGAAATTGGGTCTGATGTCATAAATATGCAATACTCACTCAGCTCATTGGCATCGCGCTGATACGGATCAAGTGCCTCCAGTTGCGCATCGGAGAATGTTTGCAATTTCTCATAGCCATAACCAAGCAGATTGTGCTTGCATTGGTTGACGGGCAGGCCACCGCCCACCGTTGACTTGCAGTGCACGCTAACCAGTTGTGCGAACGTTGAGTATAGGTACGACATCTGGGGGAAAGAGAGGCGAAATTAGAGATAACTCGAGAGACAGACTTAAGCAATCGCAGCAACAATAAAAACTAACAACAACGGGAATAACAACGGCAGCGGCAACAGTGCGTGTGAGTGATGCGCTCAAATGAAATGCATTTCAAAAGCGACTCGTGGCGTTGAGCAATAACTGCCTGCCTCACATGCATGTGTATATATTTAAATGTAACTGTATGGGTGGGCAAGTAGTCTATCTATGTGTATGGGGCAAGGGTTGGGTCCGCAGCTGTGCTCCAGTTTACGGTTCAGCAGCCAAAGCAGCGCAGCGCAGCACAGCGCATGCCCAGTTCGCTTTATCAACGATTTGTTTTGCTGTCTTGCTTGCTATTCTTTGCGCGCATCGAAGCGTTGAATAGACTTTTAATTGCAGAACATTCTATGTGGGGATGACACATGCCCATGATCGGAATTTCGCGACTGGTGACGTAAAGCCCAGCCAGCCTAGCCTGCTCACATCTTTCCATCACCTATTTGCCATGCTGATGAATAGACGCTCGACTGATAATTAATAATAAAAAATAAGCAACAGCAACAAAAATAACAAAATCCGGGATTTCTCACTTATTAGCGAAAATCTAAACTTTATTTGGAGTGAATAGAAAGTAAGTCCAAAGAATGTCACATATAAAGCAATTAAAATTTGTGTCATACTCGTACGTATTGATATCGTAGTCAATTCTGTTGGTGTTTTGCACCTTGAGCTGGTTCCACTCAAACCAAAAGATTCATTTGCATTGGATTTGAATTGGACTGCGACTTGGGTTTAGTTTGGTTTCAGTTTGGGTTTTGGATTTGGTTTTGGATTTGCATTGCTTCTTGGCTTCAGTCTCGAAGTTTTACAATTTAACGCTGTTTGCATAATGATATACCCGATGTATGCACAAAACGTTGGCTCAAATTACAAATTACCGTTAAACCCACAACAGCAGCAGCAGTAGTAAAAACAGCAACAGCAACAATGGCAACAACCTGTAGCGAATATGTATGTTTATTGACCACAAAACGTGTGCAAACTGTAAAATGCAATTTGAGACAAATATGCTTTTTTCTACTTTTATGCATACACACACACACATATGCACATACATAGATTTGTTGCTGTTTCTTGAGTTTCGTGTGCAGTACAAAATTACTCAATTTACCAACCAAAGAAATGAAACACAATAATAAATATAATGATTACGTGTAGGCCTTTTGTTTTCATTTCGAATACAAATACGTCAGTAAATCCTATATAATCCCTTATCTGATTTATTTAACATTTTTATAGCCTTTGTTCTTTTCATTTATTTGTTGTTGTTGTTATTGTTCCAGCCCCTGACACAATTAAATAATTAAAGAGAATCTTCAAATGAATGTGAGCAACAATCAAAAATAAACAATAAATTAAAAAAAGTATAACAATAAAAATGAAGGCGGGTGTTGTCAAAGTCAAACACGTTAACTTATATATTATAAACTTACATATGTATATGAGATGCGAATACGAGTACAACATGTGCACAGAGATCTTGGCTTTATAATGACCGGCGAATACCTGAGATCGCACTTGCCGATCGTCGTCGTCTCCCAGCAAATGATTTATACGCCACTTGCAAAATGATTAACAAACCCGCGCATCATTTCCAATTAATTATGAAAAATCTTAATTGAATTTATAAATGGAAATGTATAATTACTAATACACACATACACATATGAGAAAGACGAGAAATGTAAAAAAACACAGTTTTATATGTTGATAGTTTCCAATGAATTAGAAACGTACTTGACCCTTAGCTTAACCTCTAGGAGTTGTTATTATGCATGCATAATGTTTCTAATAATAAAATCAAGAATTTGAACTTGAAATCATTATGCGAGTTCATCGAAGTATTTACATGTTTAAAACGAATTGATTCTGCCATGAGAAATACATTTAATAAAATGACAATACGCCTATCCAAATACAGCTACTAGAAGACTTTAAATGTTTGGTTAGGGAATTCCACATTCTTCTTGAATATTCCCAATTTTGTTGGGGAATACATGGATTTAATTAACAGTGACTCTAATTCGCACTTAAAACAAAAACAGAACGCCATAAATATTCGCAATTTGTTTTATCCCCGGAACTAAAATGCTAACCAAATGTTTGTCAGTTTTTGTCTTTTTATTATTATTATTATTATTAATATTATGTTGTGCTGTGTTGTGTTGTGTCTGGTTCAATAACCTGTTGATATACGCAGTTTACATTATGAAACAGAAGACAAAAACGAAGAAAAAACGAAAAAACTGATAGCCAAACAAGTAAAAGGGTAAAAATTTCAACAAAACTAATAAACAACCGGTGGAGAAACGTTAACATTAGCGTCCAGTCCAAGCCCCATAGACAGAGAGACGGACGCAGATTCGGGTAGAGACAGACTACAGCAGAGCATGATTGCCATTACCATTGGAAATGTTGATCCCGTTCACGTTCATTATGTGAGTAAGTATGTCTGTGTGTCTATATATATACATAGCCTATATATAAATACATATTTTTACGTAAAAAAGTAATGCGAACATAATTTATTTATTGAAGTTCGGGTCGAACCGGCTAAACGCGTTTGCACCTAAACATTAAGGGCAAAAACTACAACAAAAACTGAAAACAGCGACAACAAAAACATTGCTTGTTTTTGCAATCGAAAATCGAAAGCGCTAGAGATGAGACGAGACGAGATAAAGCCGAAAACGGTAAACAAAATTTAATTAAAAAACGAGTAAGTCTGTTTGGAGTGTGAGACTCGAAGACACCCTACAGGCAAGTAAAAACAACTCCTATCAATACGTAACAACTTTCTTCATAATCTATTCCTTTAAAATATAATACGTAGTGTACAAGATTGATTGTCTGACAAATTCTTTGAATGCGAGAGTCAACTATTGTCTTTAACTATTTGTTGTACGCAGTATAAAACTTAAATTCCAATTAGCAATTTCTAATGAATTTTATGCTCTGTCTTCTTTTGTTTAGTTTAGTTCTGCGATTTGCGTTTTAGAATTTCGCAATTAATTAGCTTTTGGAAATTATTTTCTCGTTTGTCTATTGATATGCGGGTACCGGATATATTCGTGCTACATACGTAAGTACGAGAAATGTATATAGTATGGTGTGTGTACAATTGAACATGTCGAATTCATTGTGTCGGATTGTAGTCGCATTACAAAAGCGAGGCTTGGGTTCTATTGTCTGCCATTTTGTGTGGAGGGGCTTAGAATAAAAATAAAAGTAAATAGAAATAGAAATAGATATAAAAAAAGGCAGAGACGACAACGAAGCTGGTTGAAATTATTTAAGGCGCAGTTCGCGTGTGAGTGGCTAAAATAGATGCGCTGCCAAAATACTTTATAGGATGTAGTTAGCACAGCGGCATGATTTGGCGAAACATGCGGCTCACTATAACTAATTGCATTAAGCTGTCATTAATAACTCGCATGCTTACAATATTTACATCGTATTTATAATGGCCGCAGAGTTCATTTACTGTTTATGAGCGTGTAACATGCCCCCATCCCCGTCCACAACATCATGCTGCCTACACAATCATTATATACATAATTACATACATACAGTTAAGACAGATAGACAACCGGAGTGCGATCCACGTCCGATGCCAATTTCAATCAAAGACTTGACGCAGGCGCCGTCGTTGTCACGGTTTGTTGCGCAAAAAAGTGAAAAGCTTTTTTCGGAATTTTGTTTTTTGTATTTTTTTTTCAACAATCTCCCCTCCCCTTTTTGTAGCAATTGCAAATGTAAATGAAAATAGTTTTTAATTGTATTTCTTTTTTTTTTAGTATTTTGTTTATCATAAACGAAGTATAATGTTTTGTCTTGTTGTCGTCGTCCCGCTCTGTTGATTTAATGTAAGCTCATTTGGATTTATTGTTCGTTTTTGGTAAGTACTTGTGATTTTGCCAGCAAATGTTTGCTGCCATTTCTGCCATAAATAAAAACACCTCGCATTCAAATAATTCAACAAGTTGGCAAGCAGCAAACGATCGGAGTCAGAGAAATGCGATGGGAAACACTCGCTTCCTATTGAATTTCTCATCTCGAATAGCTTGCAATTCTCATGGTAGAGAAATTAGTTACTTGCAAGAATGAGAAGTTTTTGGCGAGCTGTAATTACGGGCAGGGAATACAATGAAAGCGTTTAAGTTGCTGTGTCCGAGTTCCCTATAAAATTTTATAATTAATCTCACTCTCTAAACAGACACTAAGTAACTTTATTGTTAGCCAGTATATATATAATTTATACTTGTTTTGTGGTTTGTATGTTAGGTAATTCTCACAAGCTTTGCTTTTGGTGTCTGCCGAGCTGCACACACTCAAATATGTGCATATATACACACATACAGATACACACAAATGTACATACTTGAGCACAAAGTGACTCGATGCCTTTCTAAATTTCCGTTTCTTGGAGTCTTCCACAAAAGTCGCGACTCTTTTGAAACCGGCAATACATTAAGTATGTTTAAACTTGCTGCTATACTCGTATGCTATATATGTATGTTAGGAGCGAGTATATATATTTGCAACATGCAAAGGCTTGAACATGCGCGAAGGTAAACAAAAGTCTAAGCGTTTCACCGAATGACAAACTTGAGATATAGACCGGCTCAGCCGGTTGATGATGATCGGCATTGTCGTCATTATGCCGATTGTCTGCAGGAATGGAACCACATGAACAATGATTAGCAGAAGCCAAACAATTGATAACACGATAACTCTGTAGCGGACAATGTCAAGTTCAGCTATGCGGCATATGATATTCATATTTATGTCAAGGATGACTAACGCCGATATTCTTCAGCTCATGAAATGATAACCGCGACATATTTGATATTCAATTTGTATATTTCTGAATACTGAATACAAACAAAAAATTGAGCTGTAGTGGAGCTTCTTCGTCTGCTGCTGTAGCTGTCGCTTCTGCTTCAGCTGTTTTCAATGTTTATTTAATTTAATTTTATTTCAATACATTTTTGTTTTTTTGTTTGATTTTATTTTTTTGTCTTTAAGTAGTATTGTATTTATTGTGATTCAGCTAACTATTTGTATTTTGTTGTGGGGCCACTGCGACTGCGGTACAGTTATGCAAATGAGCCTCAAATACCGCTCACTGATGCTCATTTTAATGTCTGCTGCCCATGCATATTCAGTGTTCAGTATTCAGTATTGAGTATTCAAATTATTCAATATGTTCGATGTGTGTTCGATATGTTAGCTGGTGTGGAAACGAACGACATAACATTAAAATAGCTGCTAAAAGCAGCAAAGCGCCGTTAATATTTGTACACAACAATGTGTGATGATGTTCATTGAAAAGTTATCATAACATCGAATATGAAATCACATAAAAATATTGATAATTATGCTCGTAAATGTGCGAAAAACTGTGCTAGATTTGCCGGATTGCCAATGCCAAGGACACGCGCACCACACAACTCCAATCCATTGTCATTGTTATAACTGGAGCGAACATGGCGTATGCGTAATTTTGCGATTATCATTATGATTTCATTTTGTTGATTATGATTTTGGATGCAAATTAGAAGGCTTCATTCAATTCATTTATTTGGCTATTTAGGGGCATCTCGAGTGTCTCGAGAGTGAAGTGGACTTACCTTTTCGTTACGCGACAAAAACTCCCAAATCGGTATTGCCGAGGCTGAGCTCAATTGGATGGTAACGGCGCTGAGCAGACAGCAGGCTAAGATCACTCTTGCAACTTGCGTCATGTTGCTGTTAATGTGTGCTGGGGCAAAGGCTGAAGTTTGATAGGGTTTTGCTTTGATCCGGTCTCCTGGGCCAATTGCAGACCGTTGTGTTGTCGTTGAGGTTGGCGCGTTTGTGTAATGCGCGTCGTCAGACTTTCTTTTTTTTCTTTTATGTGGCTCAATTAAAGGCGCTTTTGTGGGCCATTTGATGTTAAAACCAAAAGCGAAACTTTCTTTTGTCCAATGGCTTAACTTTGACTTATGCTCTTTGGTTGTGCATTCAATTTAATTAAAGTGTACAACGAGCTTGACTAATTTCGTTTTATTTGTTTTGTTGTTTCAGTTTGTTTATTTGTTTGTTGATGTCTCGGCTTAAAACGCAAAAAGCTCGTTTCACATTTCACACCCACTGTTGAAATTCCTCTCGCACACACATATACACACAAATTGACAGATTGCCGGCTTCGCTTGCGACTGCGACTCGTCTTCAAATGAAGCAACAGACAACGTCGCACACGTATTTAAGCTTTGAGCATGGTTGAAATGGTGATGCGTACGTGACACGAATATGCACGACTTTTTTGTAGTCTATCGGTGGAACGTATGAAAATCAAAGCAATATCGCTCTCAAAAATATCGACACGATTGCAGCACTGGCCATAGCGGAGAGCGAAGCTTACAAGAGTACAAATGATAATGCAAACAGGTGCTCTCTCACTGCTGTTTCTCTCTCTCCATTCGCTCGCTCTCCGATTGAGTGACACGCACACAGCAAACTTGTTCTACACACTTGCAGTTAAAATAGAAATTGAAAAATACACATAAATAAATTCAAATAAAAATTGCAAAATTTCAAAGTCAAGTTTACTGCCGACGTCGTTGAGTCTGCCTCATGCCTAACCAAAAGCAGTTGAGCTTCAGAACGTAATTTATAGTCAATTGCAAACGTACATATAAATATACATTATGTTACTGCATATTTATGTGTGCATTTATTGAAGCAATTATTGCAAATTTGCAATTCAGCTGCTTCTGCTGTTTGATGGGAAAACAAAATACGATATATGTATGTTTTATTTAACAACCAAATGATAATTAATATGTGTCTTGTCTTTGGCAGCGGCGCCAAGCTGAGCTCCCCTTTTGTTTGGGCTTCAATTTTCGAAAAATTTATTTGATTGAAAAGTAAAGAATGACAATAAAAACAATCTCAAATGTCGCCAAAAGGTTTTTGGGGTATTAAGATTACAGAAACCGGTTCCAGCTAATTATGAATACACATGATTGCTAATTATTTCAAGGATGGAATTCCCTAATTACATACACACAATATCTCATTGATTGCGTAAATTGAAACGTTTTTAATTGATAAACTCGTTGCGTTCTAATTTAATGTTGCATATTTATTCACTTGTATTACATGAAAGCATTCCGTTTGGTCAATCCAATAGCATCCCAATGAACTTCAAGGAGGCCTGTAGGTACAGTCACTTCAATATATGTACATATGTATATGTTTCAAGTAATCCGTTAGGTTGTTGACACATGCACTACTGATACTGAAAACAAGACAAATGTTAATCGATTTAAATAAAAGGAACAGGAAACCGTTAAGAGTAACGTTAATGCGCTGCCATCTGTCAGCCAACTGCATGTTTCTTCCCGGATTCCAGAATGAGATCGTCAAACATGCCCGAATTCAATTCAGGAAAAGCTTAAAAGCAATTTCCGAAATGATTCGTGGATTTATTGCAACCATTGCGCACAGAAATACATCAACATTAGCTTAATATAGAAAGTGTATATAACTAGTTATTTTTCGCATTCTACAATCGGTTGTACTGCATGAAATTGCGATCAAAACGAGAGGCTAGCGCCATATAAGTCGCCATCGTCCTTATAGAGCATAAAATCTTGATCCTGCTCATCACCGGAACCAAAGATGGGAATGTAGCTACTAAAGCTGAGATCCTGCTTCAGTCGCTGGTCTGGATTGCGTCCCAGGTGAATAACTTTCGAGTATAGGTCATTGTCCGACTGCAGGGCACGATCAAAGTCCTTCCAATGCACAAACTTAACATGCTCAGTGGGTATAGCATTCCGATCCAAGAGTTCCAGCAGTGTATTCGAATTAACTGGCTGCACAACGTTCAATTCACGTTCCACGTTGGCTGCATTGCCACTGTTGGATGGCAGACGTCTCTTGTTAAGCTGCGGCTGTTCGACATCCACATCCATATTCCAGAGCCATGCCAAAAGTGGGCTAACAGAAGACTAAAGAATCAAAAAAAAAAAATTTAAAAATACCCTGCTGATGAATCATTCACTATGTAACTGACGTGAGCATCACTGCGGCCAATGCGAGGAATGGTTTTTATATTCCTCATCCCGAAACTTTCTGTGCGCTTGCCGAGGCGCGGCACGTTTTTGGTGATCTTCAGAAAGAAGCCAGGACTCTCGTCAGTATTGCCCGAGCCAAAGAAGGCAACTAGAAGAACTACTGCAAGCACCAGGATAGTGGTCGATCGCATGCTGCTGGACGCTTGTCAACTGTGCTTAACCTACGACCGACGAAAGACTTTTATATAGAAATATAACCTCTATTGGTAGCGTTGAACTGTTTGATCAATGCGGGCAACATATGCTCGATAAATTTACATTATCGATTTGGTAGTTGACAGCACAATTGACCTAAATGCATAATTATCCATTGAGTTTCATAAGATTAGGTTGTGTTTTTATTTTACAAGTATATTTAAATAGGGAAATAAATAAAGTATAAGATTAAGGAATGCTAATGACATCTGTTTTCAGATCAGCGAACTCTGCTCCCATTGCGCCACTTCTGTAGGCAATGCCTGATAGCGTTGAACCGCCTGATGAATCTGTCCGTATGTGAGCGCCAGTTTGTGCATTTCGAATTCTTTCTGAACCTTGCCCAGTCCGCTGCTTGATAACGGCATAATGAGTTCCACGATTCGCAAATGCTCGAAGGCTTTCAGCACAACGGCACGCTCAATTCCCTGCATTGTGCTGGAAACTTTTGCAAACTTGTTAAAGCGTCCAAAGACTATCTCGAAATTAAATGGATCTCGATCGTATATAGTCGAATGATGTTTGATGGCAATGATTAGACACAGCTCCAGCACAGAGAGACCGCAGAGTAGATCCACCTTGTCATCGCATTCATATTGACTGGCCAATGCTGCCACATGTTCAGCAGTTATGTGTGGTGCCTCGAGCTTGATCTGCGCAACCAGGCGGAATATAAACATCTTTACAAATGCCTGACTGACGTCGAAATCGTAGAGCGTTTGAAGCGTTCTTTGTATAGATGTCGATTTAACCAGTTTCGAAATATCCTTGTTCCAATTGTCCACAAATCTTTTATCGAATGTGTACTCCACACAATCGAAATGATTTCGTTGAAAGGTGCATGCCTCCGATTTGAGCAATTCTAGGCTGTCAATTCGGTCAGCGTTGATTTTGAGCTCCTTGTTGCTGGGTATGCTGATTAGCTCCTGAAAGAGCGCAGAGTACTCATCGAATTTATTTGCACTTGGGAATAAAAAGACTTGCCTACAAATAAAAAAAAATTGAGATGAGTATTACAAAAGTCATTAACACTAGACTGCATCACCTGTGTGAAAATCGAGATTTAACGCGTTTCTCGAGCAGCTCAATGACGTCAAGGCGGCAAGTGACGCCCAGTACACAAATCGGCGCTTGAGCCGACTGTGATACATCAAATAGATTGTAGAGTAAGGTTTGGTTATGATGCGTGCAAAATAGATCAAACTCTTCTAGTATAAACACAACGCTCTTGGACTTCTTGTCACCAGCCTTGAGGCATTGCAGTAAAAATGCTAAATTCTCGGCAAAGGATCCAAATACTTTGCCGTCTGCAGCATTCTCCAAACGCATTTGAACCGTAATAGATTTCAGTGCGATACGATCATCTGTATGAAGATTTCCATCAAGATGCACAATAAGCGTGTTGTCCACAAACGCGTTATTTTCCAGCAAATCGGTTAGTACAGCATTTATTAGCTGCAAAACATTAGAAATAATATATTTTTAATAGTTCAATCCAAATAGTAATGTCACTTACTAACCGTAGTTTTGCCAGCTCCTCGCGGTCCTATTAATAACAAGGAATTTGATTCTCCCATTTCTGCTGTGCGTTGCAGTAGTTGGTGCACATTGGAACGCTCCGCTTCATAGCCACGCAGGGAAGTGTAGTCTCGCTGTAGCCGCTCCTTGAGAAAACGACGTACTTTAATTAACTCTTGTCGTAGTTCTGGCATAGCTCTAAATATCTTTACACTGCTTCGTGTATCTACAGCTTGCATTTATTAAAATTTGCCGCTAAAATATCAGCTGTTCTAGCGATGTAACATTTTCGATAGCTTCGATATTTTCACAAAATTCAATTGTGTGAATGGAGCGTTCAGAGTTGTCAACTGTTGTGCAGCCAATTGCTCCACACGCTTGCGCTCCTCACTAGCAATTGATCGAAACTTCACGAAATGGACGAAATATTTTTAACGATTGTTTTGAATACTCAACGGTTTCCCTGGAGCCAAATAATCCTAGATATTGCTCATCGATGGACGGATGGTTTATGCTCTCAAATAAAATGTAGAAAATGTAAAGTCGAAGAAAATAAAGGTAGCTAACAATTACAGAATATAAATCTTTGTTAAATATTTATAAAAATCATTTAAGATTAAAGATTAAAGTGTAATTACACTTTGCGATGAGGCGTACAAAGCGAGCATTTACATGTGGACAGATGTTATTCAATAGCTTCAATACTATAGTCGGTATTTCAATAGCGGAGTAATGATTTTATGGCGGTTTTCCTTGGTGGCTGCCTTCATGAGCCCCATAGGCGTGAGTTACTGTAAAACCGTTGCAAATTTGATATATCTAATATCTATATATATATTACCCAAATTATATGCACACTGATATACTATATTAACTAATATATGTATGTACGTTTATTTGCAGATATACGCCGTTTTCGAATTTAACAATGCAAAATGTGTTGTCCGAAATACAGATGTGTTAAAATTTGATTATTGCTACCTAAGGTCCGCCAATCGTACCTACAAATACTTTTCCATGAAAACAAATTTTTTTGCTTTTCCTATTGATGAATCCACGGTAAACATGTTAAATACAATGCAAATGCAATGTTCTGACTTCTTTTTCAACAGGCTTCGTTAAAGGTCTATAAGAGAGACAGCATAAATGTCTTTAATCGATATAACGTCAACATAGACGTATGCAGATTTTTAAGAGAACGTAATAATCCGTTAGGTAATATCTTATTCGGAATATTTGAACAATTTTCTAATCTCAACCACACATGTCCATTTGAACGTAAGTATTCCTATTCTTAAAGATCGCATCTTGTAAAACTAATTGACATATATAAATTCATGCTCAGCATGATATCATTATAGACAAATTACCCATACACCATGTCAACTCATTAATTAAATATATTATTCCTGATGGTCGATATATGCTAAATACCACCTGGAGTATAAAAAGGATTCCATTTGCTGAGGTGAATGTGTATTTTACCAAATTTTAAGCCATTCCAAAAGTATATGCATGGATATGCATGGATACAATTTATATAAAGATGTAGAGAAAATAAAAAGTAACCTCTATTCGCATATATTAACAACAAACTCGTTTTAAAATAAGCAACTTTTGAAATAACGGTCAAAATGCTGACAAAGTTTGTAGTAGAAATGAATTTTGTATTGAAAACACATCGGATACATAAG
The DNA here is from genome assembly GCA_035047445.1 of Drosophila siamana. Taxonomy (NCBI): domain Eukaryota; kingdom Metazoa; phylum Arthropoda; class Insecta; order Diptera; family Drosophilidae; genus Drosophila; species Drosophila siamana. The sequence goes on along the minus strand of JAWNPP010000101.1, from coordinate 318,028 downwards.
GACCGAAAAAATAAAATAAAATAATTGTAATAATGGCCAAGGAAGTAATCACTACAGACCAGCTGAAGTACTACCGTTTGGTGTCTAAAACCGACGACAGTTCCAAAGATCGTTGGCTAAAAACCTTTAGCTGGTATCCTGGCCGGCAACACATTGAGTTTAGTCGCGTGGCTCAGATCTATTGTTTTTTTTTTTTTTTTTTTTTTTTTTTTTTTTTTTTTTTTTGTTTTGCACCCCGGCAGGAAAATCTTCATAAAGATGCCCTCTACCTCCTGTAGAGGGGTATGTGCGATTCTTACGCACTAAAAACCTCCGTATGCTCTTCTGTCCTTTGTAGGCTCACCGGGACTGACAATTAAGTTATTACTTCGGTGAGCCGGATGGTGTGCTCCAATGCACACAATCGTCAGTGTAGGTCGCCTCTTACGGCAAGCTGCGATTATGATGATGGACAGCTATAGACTAACAGGTCTATTAGCTATCTCGTCGGCTCGGACCTGCTTCATAATATTGACTATCAGGGTCTGTCCTGTCTTCCAGGACTCCTCGTCTGCCATCATTGCAGCCAGAAGACCCCTTGGGCTTATCGTCGGCCCTACCAGACTACAGATTTGCTCTCTTTCATTAGCAAATCTCGGGCAGTGTAGGAGCACGTGCTCAGCCGTCTCCTCGTCGTTCATGCAACAGAAACAGTAAGGGGTATCCACATGGTTGAATCGTTGAAGATACCCTCGAAAGCAGCCGTGATCCGTTAGGAACTGGGTTAGATGGTAGTCCAGCTCCTTATGTTGGCACTTGATCCAGGTAGCGATGTCTGGTAGTAGTTCATAGGTCCATCGCCCCTTTCTTGATGCTTGCCATCTAAGCTGCCACTCTTCCAATTGGCGCTCGACGCCATCGTCTGGTTTGCGCCTTCACGAATTTCAGTTAGGGCTTTACTCCAGGTCTACTGGTAGCAACCTGCGAGAACCAGCCCCGCGTCCTCTGAGATGGTCCTAAAGCCTCTGATAAGCCTTAGAGCCAAGTTCTGTAGGTTGCCCGAGCTTCTTTGAGATAAGACGGCTTTACCGTAGCTCTGCTCCATATTGGTGCTGCGTACAGTAAAGTTGCCTTCGCCACCGAGGCCAGTAGTTTCCTTGCTGGCATTCTCGGACCCCCTACGTTTGGCATTAATCTACTCAGGGCGGCGGTCGACAAGCTGCCTTCCTGCTAGCGTATTGCACGTGGTCCCTAAAGTTGAGTCTATGGTCAATCATAACCCCCAAATATTTCAGGGACCTAGCTGATTCAAGCTGTATTCCGCCTACTGTTAAGTAGCGACTCTACTGCCTTTCTGCTGCTTAGTAGCACAATTTCTGTTTTCTGGGCTGCAATGTTTAGCCCGACACTCTCTAGCCAATCAGTGGCAGCCCTGATTGCTTCGTTGCAGGTGGTTTGTAGAGCAGGCAATGTTTTGGCTACAGCTGTAATCGCCACATCGTCCGCGAAGCAGTGCAACTTAGCGTTCCTTGGTTTCCTTACATTCAGGATACCATTGACATGATGTTCCACAGGATTGGACCGATCACAGATCCTTGTGGGACACCCGCGGTAACTTGGTACTTTTTGGGAGCTTCACTCGTTTCAACCAAAGGACCCGCTCTCGGAAATAGCTCCCAACAATATCCCTGAGGTATTTAGGGATACCCATGTTTCCCATGGCGCTGAGGATGCTGGTCCACTTAGCTGAGTTAAAGGCGTTTTTACGTCAAGGGTGGCTATCGCGCAGATTCCTTCGTTCCTCCTACCATCTTTCTCCGTCCAGCGCGTTTTGTGCGATGTTTCGGACATCAGCCAGTGCATCAATGGTACTTTTCCCCTTACGGAACCCAACTGTTGGTGCGATAGTCCGCTGAGTCCCTCAGTGATCGCTTCCAGTCGGCAGTAATAATCCGTTCGAAAGTTTTCCCACTATGTCTAAAGGCATAGGGGACGGTAGCCACTCGCAGTGTTAGTATTACCTTTACCCTTGGGGATAAGTATGAGCCGTTGGTTTTTCCATATTTTGGGAAATATCCCTTCAGAGAGGCACTGTTGGAAAGTATTGCTGAATAATTCCGGCTTTGCCTCCGCTACGGCTTTAACAACGGTTCCTGGTATTCCGTCCAACCCAGGAGCTTTGCTGGGCCTTATCCTTTTAGCGGCTTGCACTATTTCATCTGGAGTGATGGCAGGAAAGGGCACGCCAGGGGTAGGTTCTGCCGGTTGCCAAAGGGTATCTACTTTTGGGAACAGTTCCTCTACAATGCTGGCCATTGCACCGGGCTCCATTTGTAGCTTACCCGCCGAAGTTTTTAGCTTTTTGTAAACTATCTTATATGCAGAGCCCCATGGGTTCTCGTCAATACTGTCGAGCAGTTCCCTAAAAGCTCCAGCCTTCGCTATCGCGATTGCCCTCTGTAGTGCCGCACGAGCTGTTCTGTGACGGGTCACTAATTGCAAGTGTTCGTCACGTCCTCTCGCCCGCTGAGTTCTCCTTCTTGCTGCGAGGCACTCCGCTCTCAAAAGTCGCAAGGACTCATTCCACCAGTAAGCAGGTGGCTTGCTCCTGTTTAACTTTTTTCGCGGCATTGTAGCATCGCACGTCGTTTCCAGCAGTCTCGTCAGGTTTGTGGCCATATTTTCTGCTTGGTTAGCTGGATTCTCCAGGCCTTCTATTATATAAGTTAGCATCTCTTTGTCCAGTTTCCTCGTGTCCCACATTCGACCTAGTACCTTCCTTCGAAGCCTATGTGTCGCACTCGTCATTTTAATGTTGATAAGGATCAGCGCATGGTCACTCAGCGTCTCGTCCTCCAGAACTTCCCAGGTGGCATTTACTGCTAAAGCCCTGCTAGCGAAAGTGACATCAATATACGATGATCCTCTGTCATTGTCAAAGGTCGGTTTGTCTCCATCGTTAAGTAGTACGAGGTCGAGCAAGCTCATTGTGTTTATGAGTGCTCTTCCTCGACGATTTGATATTCTGCTACCCCATTCGGTGGCCCAGGCATTAAAATCCCCGGCTACCACTATCGGGCTGCGCCCTCTGGCGTGGCGCTCCAGCATGTCGAGCATGTCTTCAAATTGCTCATGACTGTCGCTTGGGGGAGCGTAGCAGCTGTAAAAATGGATCCCACTCAGTTTCGCGTAGGCGAAGCCCCGTAGGGAGGGGACTGTACTTCTTGTACATGGATTCCGGAGCAGCTTCTGATCGCCGCCTTTCCTAATCCGTCCAGAATCATGTCTCCATTCCCTCCGCTTGGGATATAGGGTTCACTTAATAGCAGAATATCTATATTGCGTTCCACTTCGGTCTGCCGCAGTAAGCTCTGGGCAGCCGCACAGTGGTTAACGTTTAGTTGGACAATCCTAACGAATTCTTGCATGTTGCTGGCTCTTTCCTTCTAAATGTTTCTTGGCCATCTGATAGGTGGGGCATGCAAAACCGCCGGTCGCATGATTCCGATTCTTTCCTTCGCCGCAGATCAGACAGTTAGGCTTAGCTGTGCATCCCTTGGCCTTATGCCCTTTGGCCCCGCACCGTAAGCAGCAGTCCGATCGGTCTGCTTCCTTACAGCTACTTGCTTGATGCCCGTAATCTAAACACTTAAAACATCTTATAGGCCTAGTGTCTTGGGTGATGCGACACCTTGACCAGCCCACTGTAATATAGCCCTTTTTTAGTACTGTTATGGCATCGTTTACGTCTAGCAGTACCGTAGCTATTTGGGTCCCATCTCGCATCCTTCTTAGTCCTTTCACATTCGGACTTGAGATCGTCGGGTATTGGGCCTTTAAACATTGGAGAAGGTCCCCAGTGGTCGTTGCCTCATCCATGCCACTACATTTCACTGCAGTTCTTTGCATGCCTGAACGTACCGTGGCGATGTTGTTGAGGGAGTTTGCAATGCCTTCACGGATTTTGCTCACTCCACCCTCAGATTTACCGTCCAGTTCCAGGAGTAGGTCACCTTTCTGCGTCCTCCTGATTTTACGGACGTGCTTGCCTATTTCGTCCAGCCCAGGGTCCCCTTTTAGTTGACGCAATATGTCTACGTAAGAGGTGTCGGCAGTTTTTTGGATTATCACTGCCTCGGGTTTCTTGCGTAGATGTTTGGGTTTTACTCGTTTTTCCGCATTGGCATTGCGGCTGGGTGCTTTAGTGACTTCTGCATAGGTTGTTACCTTGGGCGCATTGGCCCCAGCCTTCACGGTACCCTGCTCCCTCCTTAATGATGTCGCTTTTGGCGCCTTAGCGACTGGGGGGATCTTCATTTTAGAGGATCTCACTGTTTGGGTAGCGACGTTCGTGGCAGGAACATCTTTTGGTCTACCCTTGTGGAGATCCATCGCTCTATTGTTGAGCGCAGCCAGCTCTGATATTGCATCTTTGGACCCTTTAGTGACGTGTCGCTGAGTCTCGAAAGCTGCCACAAGTAGGTTAATTCTACTTTGCATTTCGTCCAAGATCTCGCTGAGGTCCGAATTGTGCCATGCTGTCGTTAAGTCCAATGGGCGTAGAGGCGAGCCCGGAGGGGTCTTGCTTCCTGCCTTTGGAATCGGCACGCTGATGTGATCGGTGGTAACATTACTTGTAACATTAGATGCTAGCGAGGCCAAGTATGCCACCTCTTTAGCATTGCGGTCGCTGGATATCGACGGCCGGGGGCCCGCTTGCTCACCCCTCACAACCGCCGGTACTGGGCTTCCGACACCCTGCACCGTAATTTTAACTCCTCTATGACCTTCCATTTGGTTAATTCTAACCGGTGCATTTTAACCCTTCTGCCAGGGGCACTCCCTCTAATGAGATGGTGTAGCTACCCTACAAACTAGCCGCCCACTATGGGTCAGACGCTAACCAGCATGCCGCCCAGTCTGGGTACAGACGCATACTGGGTTTTTAAAAAACCATTCGATGATTTCTCACCGGATTTCTCATTGGCTAAAAACCTTTAGCTGGTATCCTGGCCGGCAACACATTGAGTTTAGTCGCGTGGCTCAGATCTATTGTGACAGTCGTCATACGTATGGAGATGAGATATTTATGAAATATGCACAACGCAAACGGCTGAATAATAAACACACCATCACCATTAGTCACGTCAATCTAAACGATGTGGAGGAAGAGATATCAGACATCCATGTGAACAACAGAGTCAAGGTCCCGCCTACAACCAATGGGGAATACGGACGTTTCAAGCCCACCCGAATGAATTTTTGCTAAGCCCAGAGAGCTAGTGACTAGCTTTAATACTTCATTCATACGCTTCCGCGTATACGAAATATAAGAATATTCATTTTGCATGCTACACTTCTGCAATTCTTATTTGTTCATTTTGCTTTGGTCACCAAACAACAGATGGCAGCACTCGCCTTCATGAGTATTGCCATTTTGGCTGTTTGTGGCAGTCTGCACCTGCAGCTACACCTACAATGACGCCTAGACCTGTCATCTGCGGGATGAGGTCAGGCATGTCAGCAATTTGGCAATGGCAATCCCTCAAGTGTGTTTCATCTAATGCGTACACGCACAGAAATAACAATTCGATGGTATTAGCAAGTTCTGGATGAGATTCAGCAGCTGCTTGGCTCGGGCTGGACAGGTGTTGTCCTCTTACCATAATGAATGGACTTGACTTCTGTCGAGCTTGGCCTGCAGCTCTAGTTGCCAGTTGCCAGTTGCCAGTTTTCACTCATGCCATGCAATTAAGAGATCATCATAGTCGCCTCTTCTTCTCTCGGCCATCGGTCGCTGACAATGCAACTTTGAGCCGCCACTTGGTTTTATGGCTCAGAATCGCGCTGCGATTTGATTTGCATGACCATGCGCATAATTAACAAGGTGAAAATGTCAGCTAAGCAACCGGTTCTAGTGGCGCTGATTAAAACTCACCTTACCCAACGCCGACTGCTTACTGTAACGACACAGCTGGAGCTACTGTTGGGTTTTTTTGTCCCCCTTCCCTCGGTCATGTCTAGATGAAAAGTTCGCACAGGTAATTAACTGCGGCCGAGTTGCTTGCATTTTTTTTTTGTATTTCTGTATTAAATACTACGAATGACTCGGCGCTTGTAAAATGGAAACAGTTTTTATTCGATAGGGAAGTTGCTAAGATCTGGTCGAATCAATTTAGCAGCTATTTTCAATTAACAACTTTATTTGATGCAGCAACTTTATTCACTGCTAACTTGATCTCTTCCATTGCCAAAAGAGTTGACTAACTTTCAATGAATGCATTTCATGTCCTCCGGCTACAATCCAAACGACGATTCAACCATCGGCATTCGCATTGCATATTCAATATTCTTTATTTGATGCATGTGTAGGCCAAAGCAGCTGCTGTAAAATGGTTAATAGTGCTGGCCAAGTGTAAGTATTACTTGGCTGCTTCTTGGGCGCTATAGGTCAAGCAATTACCATAAAGTTCCCTATGCAAATTATTGGCCAAAACTTTTATTCGATGGAACTTGGCACAAGCCTTCTGCAAAGTGTGGAAATTACAGAATCGTCACGCTTTCCTTTCAAACATTTTTGCACAGTTCGCCGACGCAGCTGCGGGAAATGGATTAAATTTTCATAGAGTACTACTCGAATGCAAACTCAGCTGGTATTTGCGGCAAATTCAGGTACCGGGGGAGAGGGTGAGTTCGAATCGCTTGCGGATCATTAGCCACGTGGCTGCATTCACAGCCAGGCTGGGCTCTGCCGCTCTGCTTCTGTGCCGTTCTTCTATGGGCATTGCCAGCTGCAGAGCTCACGGAGTACACGGCCCAGAAGGTGGTGGTGATGTTGGAGCCGAGGTGCCATGGCTGGAGCTGGCAGAGCTGAGCGCACGCGTGTGAAAAATCAACGGCGGCGTCCCACAAAATCGCAATGCGCACAATTAAACGGTAGCAATAATTGCTATCGAATGAAATATAATAATGGCTATAGGGTACATTCACATACTTATATACATATATATGTATATATATATATATATATTATTTTTTTTTTTATACATGTTGTTGGTTAAATCTTGATTTGGCTTGAGAGCTTTCGATGTGCCTGTTTTCTGCGTTTTTATTGTTTGCACAATTTTCCCATCGATGCGAACTTTTTTTGTTGACTCACGGCGGTTGCTGTTGCCGTTGCCGTTGCCAAGAATAGGAAGCGGACTAAGAATGTAAGCGAGCACTACAAGAAATATGGGCAAAAACAAAAAAAAATAACAACAACAAGAAAATAAATAAAGTAATAACAATAAATACAAGTATGGGCACTGGAAAAAAAATGATCGAGCAGCGGGTGTGGGTGTCGTCGCATGAACTCGAACTGTAAAAACAATGGCCAACAACGAATCAGCAGCAGTCCAAAGTAAACACACGCACTTACACCTCTGCATGGCTGTGTGTCTGTGTGTGTGTTGTGTGTGAGAGTGTGGGTGAATAGTGCACTTGACGCCTAGGCCAAGGGTTTTTCAGGCTGACCCCTTTTCGCAAAAGGTAAACAACATTTGCGGATTTCACGCCAGGATCAGACAGAGCATTGCTGATCCCATTAGCTGGCATTCATACAATGGCAAATGGGCAAATGGGCAAATGGTATTGGCAATGGCTTTGACTGACTGGCGCCATGTCTGCATGCAATTACATGAAGTCGGATTAGGGACAGCAGCAGCAGCAACACCACAAAAACAAGAAGAAAAAAACAGAGAGACACACAGGAAGATAAAGGGACTTAATCCAGTTTTGCTTAACTTGGCTCACAGGTAGTCGCAGCAAGTGGCAACAGTTGTTCTGCTGGTTTCTGGTTCTGGCTCGCTGGCGAAAAGTAAACTTAAACATTATAATAAAACCAAAACTAAAATGCGGCAGCTCATAAATGCGAGTCGCTGCCAAATGTGACTTGAAAATTAAAACGCCATTGGCATTTTGGCACGCATACAGTAGACTGAGACTGAGACAAAGACAGAGACAGAGACAGTGACAGAGACGGACGTTCATCAGTTGCTGCCAAAACAACAACGACACCAACTTTGTTGGCCAACAACATTTGGATCGTTTCAAGTTGTGCCGACTGCCAAAGGCCTCAAACTCAAGACCAAAGCCAATTTGCCAATATTTCCCCGGCTTAGTTTGATTTGCCGCCAAATAACGCCCACGGCTGAGCTGCGTAGTTAGGGCCTACTTGCATTTAGCGGGGTCAGTTCACTAGTTGTCTAGGCTTAGACACACTCATTTGCACACACATGTGCAGAGAGCGAAGGAGCGTCTGTCTACTTGCTGCTTGCTGCCAAATTACACTTGCGCTCATAATTCAATCAACGGATTATCAATCACCGCAGCTACTTGTCTTGGCCAATGCGTCAGAAGCAGCGAGTCTCGGACTTTTGATGCTGGATGCCAAGTCAATCAGCCATCAGCGGATTCAGCGTCAGCGGCGATTTTATTTCGCTGGCTGCCGTGGAACACGTTTGAAAGTCATTAACTTAAATGATTCACTTTCTGGCCCATAAATTTCGCCACTAACTGGAGCTCTGGACGAGACGTTGTTGCTGCCGCCTGTTGGAGAACTTCTCGCGGCCTGCGCGCCATTGTCGTAATAAATTTCGTATGGCAAACGTTAAAAAATTGCTAAATAATCGCCTTAAATGAGTCTATAAAAGCAAACACCAAAGCAGCCAACAAACAGCGTATTGGCCAACAAAATGAAGTAGCTCAAGAAACGAAACGAAACGAAATGAAAAAAAAAACAGCCAAATGTTTAAAAATTATTGTTGAAGTGAATTTTCATTACCAACGGAAGTCGTAAATCAATTTTTTTTTTTTTTTTTTGGGTATCTACTTCCACCCCCCCTTTAGGAAAAAAAAACCAGAAACCCAACAAAAGGCTACATGCAACATTTTTGTTGTGGGGCCTAGAAATCTTTTGAGATCTTGTAGCTAGTGACTGGTGGCTGTTAGCTGTTGGCTGCTGGCTGCTGGCTGCTGGCAGTCGACTGTCTGGAAGCGCATCCGCTCGACGTCGCTGACCACTCTCGACGCCACGCCATGCCACGCTACGCCACAGCACAACACACCACAGCACACCACGCAACACTCCACTCGCATCCCAATTCCAATTTCAGCTAAGACGACAGCTATAATGATAGGGGCCACTTTTGCCGCCACGCAAACACGCCATGGAACGAGTATGTTAGATTTTTGTTCAGATGTACGACTTTTTTCTATTTCTATTTCTATTTGTAGTCGCAGTCGTAGTCGTGTATTCGTATTCGTATTCGTTTCCGTTTCAAAGACGCCAACATGGCGACACATTTGGCTTGCGTGCTTTAGAACTTGGCCAATGCTCGTGTCTGTGGCTTTTTGCCTATGACATAAGTGTCTGATTTCAGTGCTCGAGTCGCAATCGAGACAAAGAGAGACAGCACACACAAAAGCGGCTCATTATAATGCCAATGGGATTATCTATGGACAACAACATACACACACTCACACACACACACACGCATTCATAATGCCTTGAACTGTGAAATCCTTTTAGGCGGAAATTATGAAACACAGCAGGAGCAGGACACAATGAGCACACAAGTGTTGCGGCAGATTGAGCAACAAAAGGGCCATAATTGTCAGTACCACACAATGCGACACATTCTCGCTGCGTCTAAGGCCCTGAAAGCCGCAGCATATTGTAGGTGTGGCACAACGCAGCTATGGCTGATGCAACAATGCCGCAACGGGCATTGTGGCCAAGAGGCCAAGAGGCATACACCTCTTGTTCTACGAGACTTGTAGCAACTAATGAGCTGCCGCTGCTGCAGCTAAAACAAACCATAAAATCAAGAATCGAATAAAAAAGGTGCCACAATTGATTTCATGCAATCGCCTGTTGCTGCCGCTGCTGCTGTTGCTGCCACGGCGGCAACTTCGCTTTGAGCCCACCTACAACGTACGTTGTTGTTGACACTTGTTGCGGCCGCGGCAAGATTTATGCGCCAACAATATTTGGGAAATTAAATCATTGGCGCGGACAGTTTTATAGTCCGGGCGTGACGACATTATGGCCAGAGGAACAAGAAGGTCAGAGGAGCAGCAGAGGAGCAGCCGAGGGTAGCTGCTCGATCTAAACGGGAATGGCTAGCATTGGGCTATGACTGTGACTATAACACTGACTGTGGCTGTGGCCTCCGTGTGGGAGCCAAACAATGCCCGTTGAGCAATTGGAAAAAATGTCAATTATGCGCAATTTGCTTAAGCAATTGACAATTTGTTGTTGCTGTTGCTGTTGTTGCTGCTATTGTTGCACGCATACTTGCGCAAATAAATGGACAAATAGGATTTGCGTTTTGTCTATTTCCATTTCCATTTCCATTAGTTTTTTTTTTTGCTGGCCATTTTTCGTTTTGAATTAATAAATTGCCGCCAATTTGCCGCCAGCCTTGCGAAGCGTGGAAACTTTGCTGGCAATTGGCAACCAACCCATGGACCAAACCCCCAGCTCCAAGCGATTCCCAAAGTACGCGAAACTCATAGATTTATTACTACAACAATATGTATTCGACACTTTGTGGCTACTCGAATTCGATTGGAAAGAAACAATCACTGTGTCCACTGAGAACACAAAATACTCGTACTTCAATTGAAACAAAACAAAAGCAAAAGCTGAAATTCAATTATTTTTAATTGCGTTTGGGTTTTTCTGGTTTGATTGCAACTTTTGGAATTGTGATATTTCTTACATAAGTTCATGCCGATCAGTCTGATTGTGGCTTCAAAATAATAATAATAATGTACGCCGAGGACTGATATAAAATGATCTAGGATTGCATTGAATAGCAATGGATTGAGAATCTGATTTTGCTGTCCTTTTTTGTGCATTTTAAATGTACACATTTTTGAACAGTTTTCGTATGTTTATTTTCATGGAAATTGGCGTTAATGCTACAGAATGTATTGGTTATCTTCTTTAATTATTATTTAAATTACATTTCATAAAAAATAGATTGCAATTAAAATTACTAAAAATATAAGATGGTAAATAAGAAATAAAGTAATTCTATTTAGTCTATATTTTGTATTTCTAGAATAAGATTTGCTTAATTAATTGTATGACCAATAATAATGGGGTACATAATATTTGAAACTATTAAAAATTAATTCTAAAATATTATGTTAGAAATAAATTAAACTCAATTGTATGAAATGCACAATTTTCAAAAATAACGGGGAATTTGCACATATTGGAAAATGTAGGTCTTAAAAATACAGTATTTAAAAATATTCTATCGAAGTAATACTATATAAAAACAACCATAGAGTAAATTAAAGAGCTGGACAAGATTTGGTTAGAGGCTTTTTTTGTTGTTGCTTATAAAAAATCATGGCTTATACTCGAGCATGGACAATTATGAATGACCTCGACTGGACTTGAATAAAAAAAAAAATTGAAATACTAGCAGTGAATAACCGAACAATCTGATATTATTTATTTCAAAATTTTTATCGCTGGCACGCAATCGAAACGGAAGTTCAGTTCAATTTTATTGGTGAAATTATCTACGGGAACTTGAAAAGAGCATCGGGCATGCAGATCTGCTGTGTTGTTCAAATAAATGGTCCATTGGAGCGAGCAAAGCGAGAACAACAACAAACGATCTTTCCGATCTTTAAAATAAATAATAAAAAAAAGCACCTCCAATCACTGGTTGCTCCCCTCACCCCTTGTGCCCTTTCCTCCGCCCTCTGCAGCTTGAATTGTGGCCAGTCATAGCGCCAAACAGTCGGCCAACGAGCTCGACAATTGAATTAGAAACCTGAGCAGCAGGACTCATGAATGAACAAACGGGTGTACTCGCACACGCACTCACTACTCACACACTCACAGTGTGCTGAGCATGTTGTGCAGTTGAAGTTGAACCCATTTTCTCACCTGTTAAAGTTGTAAAGACGCAACCAAAATCGTTTATCGTTGTCGAGATCCGCTCCTCGAGAGCTGCGAGCTTAGCGCTGAATCCCTCTTCGACTTGTGCCTGGTCTGTGTCTCAGTCTCAGTCTCCGTCTCGGCCGTCTTCGATTGACTTCGATTGCATTGGCATTGCCGCCGCGTCATACGATTTAATTGCTTCGATTGTGTCAGCAGTTTTACGTTTTCTTCTTGTCTTCATCAGCACCAGCACCAGTACCAGCACCAGCAGCAGTCGCAACCTCAACGCTCAACCACAGCTACAGCTACAGCCTGGCAAACATTTTGTTGCGGAAGGGGGCGTTTTGTGCCCAATCCCAGGCCAGAGTCCGAGTCAATGTTGCTCATAGGCGCTCAATAATTTGATGATCATAATCAATGGCTGACTGACATTTGCCGCTGCTGCTTGTGCACAACTCCCAGCCTCAACATCAACATCAACATCAGCTCCAGCTTTTCCTTTTTATTATTTTTGCTCAGCTCAGCTCGGCTCGCTCTTTGATTTGAACGCGTTGTTGTTATTTTATTGTTATTGTTGTGGGCACAAAGGCTTTGTTCGAATTCGGCATCTTGAGATTCGTGCGTCCGTCTAACAAAAGGCCAGCTCGAAACTTGTTGAAAGCCGTTTTATCCTTTTGATGAGGCGCTCAGACGCTCAAACTGAATCCGGCTGTGGCCATGACTTGGTGCAAAGTCAAGTGTGGCGGCGGCCCATTTAAGCAGAGGCTAAAAAGAAATGCCGCAGGATACCATTTGCCGGTGGCGTGGGAGACTGCTCAGCCTAATGAAGTCATTAGAATATCTAGCAGAGAGACTAGAGACAGAGGACATAGAGGCAGGGAGGCAGAGAGGCCAAGAGACATAGAGGCAGAGAGCCATTGTATTATAAAACCCGAAATGAATTAGTTTTTGTTTCAGTTTAATGCTTGAATCGCATGCGTAGGTTTTCTATAACGATTAAAACCCTCATATGTCAACTTAGCCCATTCATCTTCATCGCAGACACCGAGACTGAGTTTTGAGTTTGAGATTGAGATTGGAACTAGAGACTGAGACTCTGAGACTGAGACTGAGACTGGGACTGAGACGTCGCCAGACACTTGTCTCCCGCGTTCGCGGACGCAGACACGAAATGCTGATGAGCTGAAATCTCATCAAGAAGTAGTGTCTGCATCGGGCAACAGCAACATGCTTAAATGTATGTTTATTATATGTTTACAAGTCTCTGTCCTGCTCTCACAATCACTCTCTCGCTCTCTCTCTTGCTGTTCAGATTTTGGGACTTACAGCACCTACTTCAGAATGGAGAGACACTAGCTGGCTGGCGGGCTTGATGACTTAATTTTCATTTCAGTCTGCTGACTCCTCACCAAGCCCATAGCTTCCCTACCAGCAGCAGCAGCAGCAGCAGCAGCCATGGCCTTTACAGCTGGTACAGGTGTCTCGCTTGGAGCTGTCTCTGTAGCGCTGTGGCTGGAGCCAGTGCCAGTCGAGCACTTGAGCGTCAGCCCAGTGACACACGCAAGTGTTTGGCTTGTCTCTGAGCATGTTGGCTCCATCTCCATCTCCAACTCCAACTCCAACTCCTCCAACTTCAACTCCATCTCCATCTCCAACTGCTCGTCGACCTCTGTCTCTTGGACCCTCGTCACATGCTGATTTTGTGTGCGCTGCGCGATGATGCAGCGCTTTTTGTGGTAGCCCAAGACAACACTTGTTGGCACTAGCTGAGATGTACTCCAAACTATTTGCTCTAATCATTATGGTAGCGCCTTTTCCAACTGCAACTGCAACTTCATCAACTGCAGCGACTACAGACTGCTGATGATAAATCTATATTTTATTAGCATTTCCGAAATGAGTTGCACGTGTTGCATACGCTGCACGTGTTGCGTTAAATGAGTTGTTTCGATTTGTTTACCGTGCTGCTGTGGTTGTGACTCGGCCTAATCCAATTAAAAGCACATTTTTCATAGTGGCTCTGAAGAAAAGTAGTTTTATATATACATATATATATATATATTGTTGGCATATTTATGTATAGATATATAAATATATGGCCAGTCGCCATTGCCATTTGCTGTGCCACAAATAAAAAAAAATAAAAGTCAGAAGAGGAAAAAAAAACTACCGACAAATTCGAGTGAAATCATTAATAAAAATAAAGTTTGCGTTGCTTTTTGGGTTGATTCGAGATTTATAGAACCGTAAGGAAAGACCTCGAGCGACTCGTGCTTCAGTGCTGGGCGTTCGTTCGTCTTGTTGTGTCTTTGCGCTGTCCATTTCCTTTCCATGTCCAAATGGGTGTCGTATATAAATCGCGTGCTGCACTGGAGGTCTTCAAAAACGCTTACGAGTTGATGCCCAGCGGCCAGAAGCAGCAGCAGCAGCCACATCCACATCCACAACGTCCAAAACATCCACATCATCAAGCGCAACAACGGCAGCAGAAGCAGCAGCAGCAGCCGCTGCTCTGGCAGCCGCCTGTACGCTTCGTCTTGGCCAGATCTCATTCATTTTGGGGCTGTGGCACTGGGTGTTAACCGGCCACGGAAGCAGCCCAAGACCGACTCCAAGCCCAAGTCCAAGTCCAAGTCCGAGTGGAAGAGCAAGACTGAGACTACGACCACGACCACGATGAAGTTCATAACTGAAGCCTTGCCTGCGGTCATGTTGAACGAACAAATACGCCAGAGTCGAGTGTTGCCTCTTGCTGCTGCACAGCTTAAGCTAGTGATGAGAGCAACAGAGAGCGCTGCTCATATGGCGAACGAGGCGCAGAAAGAGGGGGGAAGATCTCAAGCTAAGGGCTGCAACAAGTTTCGTGCCTATGCTAATTTTGTGGCAACTTCTGTCCTGTTTTTTTTTGTTTTGTTTTGTTTTTTTTTTTTGCTGATGCCCAGAGATGCTGTAAAACAATAAAAACGATACAGCTAAGAGTCGAATAGCGAAATGCGATTTAATGGCAACAAGATTGATTTCCTGAAATCCACAGCTTCGCACAATATTTCCGACTGATATGCGGCGAATCCACAAAACCCAAAAGCTGTGGCCAAATGAAACCTTGAAACGCAGTCACGCAATGAGCGTGGTCCATGAGGAACCAGTTCGGCCTCTGAACCTTCCGCTCAAATCGTGCCCGATCGTGATAATGATGTTGATGTTGACTGCCTGCCTGCCTGCCTGCCTGCCTGGCGTCCCTCACTACACTGCGCAGTGGGGCATAACAGCTTTGTTAACAGCTTTGCACTTGTGGGAGGCGCAAAGAATGCATTGCAAAGGGTGAAAGTAGGAGAAGCAGAGAATGCTCTCGGCAGCAACAGCTTAAGCGAAGAATGAACTTAACAAAATTGCAGAAAATATGAAAATATATTTTCTATATAATTAAAAGTCAGCTTAAGTCGTAGACTTAGTATTATAATTATTTCGCTTAACGTATACCGTTAAAATAGGGGAATAGAAGTTAAGGGAAGCCACAGCACTTTAAGGTAAACTTTGAAAGCGGCAAAAATGTGGCAAATTTAATTTCCAAACTGAATGTAAAGCGACTTATGAGGGTGCACTTTGTGGTAAGAGTATTTAGGCAACTGTTGTTCCCCAAAATGAAGATGCTTTTCTTGGGTTATTTTTGGTTTGTGTTTTTTTTTTTTTTTGTTTGGGGTGGCGGCTATCATAGCCGGTTGCTGCGCAAACCCCGCCAGCGAAATGCAAAAACAAATTGTTTGTGGGTCAGTCAGCAACAAAAACTAAAGGAAGATACCAGGAGGGGAAGAGGGAGAGGGAGCTGCTGGCGACGAGGTTTCGGCTGCCCTAACAAGCGAGCGGCGCAGGACGATCGCGGACGAGGGCGTTGCAGTATGTGTTGCTCTGCTCCAAAGCGAAATTCAAGGAAAACGAGCAGCCGAGGAGGAGCAGCCACAGCTTCAGCAGCCTGTACACTAGCCGCAGGCCAGTGTGGCCTCGTCTGGGCTTCCAACTCTAACTCGAACTCGAACTTGGACAGCGACTGTGACGGCGACTGCGACTAGGCTGCACGGAAGCCTAATGGCCGCTGCCAATGTGATTTGTGATTTGTGTTCGTTGCGTTGCTGCTAGCCTGCTGCTTGCTGCCTATTTCCATGGAAAATGCTTTGCTGTGTGTGCGAGAGGGGCTGCAATGGCAATGACAAAGCACTGCAAATGGAGCACATGCCAGGCGAGGCCGGTGCAGTCAGTCTGGTGGCAGCATGCTAATTTATGAAGTAGCAACTTGCAGCGACATGGATGCGGTAATTATAGCTTGGCAACTTGTTGCCAAACCCGCATGGAACAGCACCTCAAAGTGCATGAATGAAAAGAAAGCCAGAGTCGCAGTCTCAGTCGCAGTCGCAGTCGCAGTCTTTTAGTCCAAGTTCCAGTTGGAACTTGCAGCCAGCAAGGTGGCCATGTTGCACAGAAGCTGTTCTACTGCTGGCGCGTTGCTTAAACTGCTGTAGCTGCTGCTGTTGTTGCTGTGGCTGTGGCTGTGGCTGCAACATCAGGTGATCGCGCCCACTCGGTTAGTGCAGAGCCGAAATGAAAAAGGTTCTTGCCCCGTGGCGTTTTGTATTTCGGCCGGACGGAGCAGCAACATTTTCACAGCAACATGCGGCAGCAACATAGTTTACACACCTACCGATGCTGCGGCCGGTCGCCACTCGTGCCCCGCCAGCAACATGCACTTAACTGGTAGCCGCAGTGCACTTTATAATACAAAACATGGCCATGTCGGCCCGCTCAAGACTGTGGAGACAGTTTGATAGATGCTGCCACTGGCTGCGGGCGCATTGTTGCGCCTGGGCGTTGCCGTTGTTCCAACGTTGCAACAACAGCAGCAATTGCGGCGACTGCAGCAAGCAACAACCAAAGCAGCACCGTTAGATGACTTGTGAGCTTAGGCCTCATTTGCATGCAGCAAACTGGGCCAGAGCACAGGCTCGATGCGACTGCACATTAGCATTAACCCAGTTGGCAGGCAACACGGTGAGCAATCCACAGATTCGTTGCAGTGGCAGTTAGCGGCACTGGCGCTAGCGATGACCTTGCTGCACGATCCTTGGAACTCAGCGCTCAGCGCAACAGGCCGTCCATCAATTAGAGAGCAGGCAAATGACAAATCGCAAACGGCGTTTAGCTCATTAACAAATTCGCTCGCACAGCGTGCACAGTGTGTGTGTGTGTGTGTCGTGGGTGTTTTGTGTCCAGGTAACCGATTATAATTAGCAAGCCCTTTGGCTCAATGCAAATTGAGTGAGTGCATGGCAAATTTGGCGAGCGGATTAGTGAGAATCGGCTATCGAAACTGGAGCGCAGCAGAAGTGTGAAGCAGGGCACAGGTTGCACGCAGCGACAGCGAGACAGCAGCGACTGACTTCCTCTCTCTAAAAGGGTGTCGGCGCACAAAATTCTGGAAATAAAACGAACGGACCAACGCACAAATTAAAAGCGCAGCCGCCTCTCATCATCATCAACCCACACACACACACACACACACACACACACACACACACACATGCGCATACGTTCTATATGTGTTATGCAGACATTAAAGATGCCGACGCCGTCGACTATGGCGCCGCGGCGAAAGACAATATAAATCATATCACTCATACGACGGGCAGAAAGAAGGGTCCCCAATAACAACACAAAGGAGCGACGCGGCGAAGTGTAGTCTGTGCAACAGGGGAGATGAAGAAGAACTGATCATCATCCTGGCTGAACAGCCTGCTTAGCAATTAATTTTCCACAGATATAACATTGTGGATTGTGTGTGTGTGACTTGGGCTGTATTTCGATATGGACAGAGACACCTTTGACTTGAAAAGTAATTCCAAATCAAATAAGCTCTGTTTTCGTATCAAAAAATTGTAAATATTAGCCTGTGTTTGTTAAAAAAATTGGGAATTGATTCCATGATTTCGTGGTTATTGCTACTGCTGTTGCTACTGAACTATGGCCAAGTCAACTCCGGCTATGAGAATGTGAACTTGGATGTGAACGCTCTGTGTCCTATCGACGCGCATTGCCATGCGAATGAACTGAGCTTGGGGATTGGAAATGCTCAACTCGAGCAGCATTCAATGCTCACTTTGACCGCGCATCGTCTGCAGCTTCAGTGGTGGTTCGTATTGCTGGAGAGTGTCTGTTTCTGGCTGCCGGCCAGATTGCTCATTGTATAAGTTTGCATGGTCGTCAGGAATGTTGAGTCTCTTATTGGCAATGGAGTCGACGCCATTTCAAATTACCAGTTTTCTACTGTGATGTCAAAAACAAAAACACACTAAAAAATCTCTAAAATAAACGGACGCAAATTAAACGCAGCTGCAAAGAGATGCCATAATCTTGTCACACACACTGCGCATAAATCACGCTTTTCAAATTGTTGCAGTGTCTCTCTCACACCTATACAAACACACACCTATACACATCTATTCACAATTTTTGTACTACACTCACACACTTTTGACAAGCACACGATAATTTGTTCGCATCATTTTCCATCACACCACGAGAAATGTTAGCGTAAGGGGTAAATCTAATTAAATTGTTCAAATATTTTCAGTACCCATTTTAAAATGATTTTTTTGTCGTTGCTCTTCGTTTATTTTGTGCTGCAGTGCGTACATCGCCAACTCCCTTTCCTCCACAGGCGCCACAAAGGGGCTGCAAAAACGCTGACAAATGTTTCCGTCAAAACACAAATTTCACCGCTTGTGCTGTTGACTTTGTTGTTACCTAAGGTGTTTTGATAATGGAGCATATGCGACACTGCACAGTGGTGCGAAAGTGCCATAAATAATAAATATTGAGTTGAGTTGTTATCACAATTCTAAATACTACAATATAAATATGGCCCGCTCATTATATTTGTATCAAACATTTTGTGTTTTTTAGTTAAAGATAACTATTCATTTGTTGATTAATTATTTATGAATCATTAACATTTCTCGAGACTGGAATCTTAAAAGCTTCAACAATATTCTAATATGTTTAACCACAAATAAAAGCTTGTTAGCCAAGCTAATTGTTATGACAATAGCCACAATTTACTTGTAGTTATTATGCAAATAGAGCTTTCCGCTGAACAGCAAATAATGGGTATTGCTGCTAAAAAAAACTGGATTTCCTGTTAATTGTCAATATTTTTATTTTTTTTTTCACTTACTTTCAGTTACATTCGTTCCAATGTTCATGTACAATATTGTGAATCAGTTTTATTGTCGTTATTCTAGCACTTCTGTCAAATACACGTTTCAATGCTAAATTAAACTCAAAATCCAGCAGCAAGGAATTCAGAAACAAAAAAAAGTACAAAAAAAAACCGAGTACAATATAATTTAAAACGAATTAAAAGCGCAGCCGCTCGAAACCCCTCGACCCAGGAGAAGTAGAGTTTCAAGTCAACCTGACAGTGACGCGCCCAATCGAAAATAGCAACAAGTTAATTTGAGGCAAACTCCCCCGCGTTGTTGGTCGTTGGTTATCATTTTTTTTGGTTGTACTTTTTTTTGAAAAGTCATTAGAAAAAATGTGAGGCAACCAATTTGAATATTTGATGGCACCCACAAATGTTGTACGCTCTGTACGATGTACGTTGGTTAATTTAAGGTGATAATTGCTTTTTAATGTGACACAACTAAATTTCGTGGCTGAGTTTTGTTGTGTGTGCCGGAAGTTTTCCTATTCTCCAATGCGCATGTGCAGCCAAGAGGCGCACAAGCACCAGCCAGCACTTGTTATGTGGATGGGCAGACAACAACAACAACAACCACTGAACCTGTTCAGTAGTACCTACATACAAAAAAAGAAAAAAATAGTAAAAAGTGTCAACAATTATTTTCAAATTTCAAAACATTTCATTTCGGCGGTTGATGGCTTTTTGGGTGACGCTGCTTAAAAGGTTTCCCAGGTGTGAAATTGTTTTACACCAACGTCGCGACGTCACGGAGGTTGAGGTTCATGATTTTTTTGGCAGCCTAGTCGACATCAAGTGCGGGCGTCAAGCTGACATCCTGCTTGGGTCGCAAGTTCGTCGCCTAAGTCTTTCGTTTGGCTCCCCCCCCAAAAAAGAAAAACAATTGAGACATCAACGGATTTGTCCAACACGTTTTGCGAGTCGCAGTAGCTCAATTGAAATTCCGTTTACTGGTTTTTCGTACTTTTTGCAGCTTTTTGTTGTTCGGCTAATTGGCGCCGCAGGAATTCGCAAATGGTGTGCCAAAGTCACGCGTTTAGTTAGCGCTGAGTCGTCGATACTATGCTGCCAACTAATCGGACAGGCTGAGACTGGCCAACAACAACATAAGCTCCAACATAAGCCAATAATTTTCAATGAATACATCAACAATGAGAATAAGTCGTTGCTATCGGTCGTCGTCGACGTTGCGTCGTCATCTTCGTCGTAGACGTCGCCGTTGGGGCTGCAAATTTATTGGCAGTGACGGCGATGGCGGCCAATTAACACAGGATGCTTAAAGCGCCAACGCCACCAGCGTTGCTTTGCTTGAAAGACGCCGCCAGCCACAACCGCCGCTAACCATGGCAGCCGCAGACCTCAGGACTGTGTAGCTGCGAGGAGCTCCCAATGTGCAATGAAGTCGTAAAGTCTGATTTATTTCGAATTGAATGTCAATACACAGCAAAAGCGTAGAGCAAGAGAGTGAGAGAGGGAGCGGGAGAGACACTTGCCGCTGCTCCAGCAACATGTGGGCCTCGCTAATGCCCAACCACGGGCGGTCTCTGCAGTCTCTACAGTCTTTACAGTTTCTACAGTCTCTACGGTCTCTCGACTGACCCAATTTGGCGCCTGCTGCGGCGCTTTCATCAGTCTCCTCGTACATCATAAACAAATTCATAAAAGTCGCCGTCTCTATGACTGAAGCTGCATTCATAAAATTTATGGCGTTGAAAGGCGCATCAAATGGGCATTTTGGGGCCGCTCAACTTGTTGGTCTTCCTGCCTCTCGTTTTCGTTGTTGCGGCGATTGTTGTTGCCGTTTCTTACTTAGGTCAGCGTGCAGTTTGTGCTACTAGAGCGGCCTTGCCTTGCCACGGCGACTGAAGGCTCATTAAAATGTAATTTGAGCGCGTTGTTTCGCATTTCACTTGGGCAAGTGAACCAAGTTAGCCAACTGAGCCACGATGACTGAGTGTAGCAAGCGTCAGTTTCCATTTCATTGAGCTGAGCAAGCAACCCCCAGGAAATTGTCCATATGAGAGTTGAGTGAGTGGCTTGACCCATTACCATCTCGCTCTAGCTGCTGTTATTTTGGCTCTCGATTTGATTGATTTATAGCTGCTTGCCATCTCGCTCAGAGCCACGTTCACGACCCTTCGCTCCTTCGTTGCTTCGTCCCTTAGTGTGGCAGTGTCCCTTCATGTTCATCGTCCCTTCTCCCGTCATTTGTGGCACATTATTATTTAAATGATAAATTGTATTGCTCGGGAACTTTGGCTTTTTGGGGCCGCTCATTGCTTTCCATTTGCTTTTATTGCCCGCCTTTGTAGGTGTTTCCGTGTTGCTTTTTTCTTTCAGCTCTTCGCTGCCCGCCCCCGTCTCTGTTCCGCCTTCCCCTTTGGGTTTTTACCTTTGCCTCGCTGCTTGTTCTCAAGAACGTGAAGAACCCTTGACGTTTTGCGCTTTCTTCTTTGCCTTCACGTGGGCGTTTTGCTGTGCATTTAAAATTTTCCGTTGATTTTTGTGTACACAGTGTATGTTTGTTAATTCTGTTTTTTTCTTTTTGGGTCGACAAGGCCTACTCAGCGTAGTCCGTAGTCGATAGAACGTTTGTATGGCAGCTAACAATATTAATCGTCTCATTTGTCGGACTGCAAAGCCGGCATGGCGCTTGGCTTTAATTTGGGAATTAATGTTATTTGGTAATAAAATCGATTAGGCTTCCGTATTTGAATGCTACGTTTGCTCAATTCTGATTTTCTACTTTAGTTACTGGGGCGTCACTCGGAGTGAGACATCAATGGGTTAAGTATTCCACATGGATACGCGACAGAGCCACCTATTTGAGTGGAAGATCAAGATTATACTTTCCATTGTAATCAAATTACAACACGCCGTAGAATACTGTCAATTAACTGAAATATTTCAACTTCGTGCCAACAGTCTTTTAAGTGTTTGTTATTTGGTAATTTATGTTATTAATATTCACAATTTGAGCATCAAATACACGTGTTGTTTAGATACGCAAACATTTTTAATTGTAGAGCCATTTTTTATGTTCAGTTCTTGGAATTAGCAGTCAAATTGAATTATTTAACAAAGTCTAATATATCTGACGAGACATCGCAATTAAATTACAAATAGGGCCGCTATTGGAATTCCCAATCAAATTGATGTATTTAATTATACGCTTTTAGTTGGGATTCAAATGTATATTTAGCTGTTAAAATATTGAATAAGCTGTGTAAACATATGTCAAACTGTCTATTATTTAATTTAATGGACAATTGGTAAAATTGACTTGCAAACGCGTTTATTTGACATATTTCCATTGCACGTGCCCCACGTCCAGCGACGATTTCATTTCGATTTATGTGCAATTATTGAAGACAGACTGTTTGCCAATACACACTCACATTCACACACAAACACAAACACACTCACACAAACAATTTGCTGGCGGTAAAAAAGACAGAGTGGGAAAGCGAACAGTGGCCGTAGCTAAAGCCAATCATAATTTGCATTTAATAAATATTTCATTAACTAATTGCAACAATTACGTGCATTTTACTTGGTGCCCTCAAATTAGTGCAGTGCAGCCGTTTGCCAGGGATTACAATTTTAATCGGATCAGTGCGGTCGGTGCCCAATAGTTTAAGCAGTTATTGATCGGTGCATGTTTCTTGTCTAACAATGAGACGTCGCTCGACTTAGCGCGACCCGTTAATTGCTCCAGCGGCTTATGAATATGCAGCAGCTACACGGAAAGCGCAAAAAAAGCCCCGCCAAGCCAAAGCGGAAATCCTCCTCGGGCGTACAGGTGACAACTGCTGATAGAGGCTCAAGGCGGGGGGGTCCACAAACGGACGGACAAACGGACGGGTGGTCAGCCGTTGGGCCACTTGTAAACAGCTTGTGCTCCGCAGCCTGAAGGTTCTTGTTGTCTTCTATGTCGCTTTCAAAAAGTGACGGCCGGCTGCGTCTTGTGAATGAAAATTTTGTTATATGCCGCCGTCTGCCGACAGCGCTACAAGGCGACAGCGACGTGTCGCCATTTTGAATTTGTTGCTCACCAGTGGGCGGCGACTAGCGTGCAAGTATTCGAGAGAGCCAGAGAGCGCAAGCGCTCTCCCAACTAGACTACGTGAACGTGTGTGTTGTGTATGCAGAGGGGCGTGATAGCGCAGTGTGCAAGTATTTGTGACTCTGCGAGTGTGTGTGTGTGTGTGCATGCTTTTGTACCTGTGCAGTTGAGCGACGTCAAGTTGCTGGCCAGTTTGACTGGTTTTATTGTTGTTGTTGCTGCTGTCTGCCAAGTTGCTCAGTTTGGGCAAGTAGATGGCGCTAGTTGTCTTGAAGTGGCTTTAATATTAAAGCAGTGCCCAAAGAGTATGGAATTTATTGTGCTTACGCACAATAATAAATGCTATATTTAAATTATTTACTCTTAGAGCACAGTCCAAGAATATACGACAACAATTGACAAGCAGCACAGCTCATTATTGGCATAAACAAGTCATTAACGAATTACGTCTCGATGGCTTCGAATACAACTGTTGATTGCGTGCCACATATTGGAGCGTACAAGAAATTACAGGTTCAACAATCAATTTAATAATTGAGACCTTTGCTTGTTTTAATCAACATTATTTAAAATGTCAAAATATTTGCACTTTCAATGGCAGCGCGCGTCGTCAGCTCTGTCCACGAAAAAGAAAAAAGAAAACAACGACGACCAAAAAGAAAAAAAGAATCCAGCTCGCTAAAAAAAACAACAAATTTGCATACAAATAAATGTTGATAATGTTGTAAATCCCCCAAAGAGGGCGCACGGCAACTGCGCTCCGCTGCTGCTGGCCACGCCTCAAGTGGGTGGCTTTGGGGGGTGCAAGAGAGCGCCACAAACCCAGAGACGACGGCTGCCAACTACACAGTATTGACACACAAACAAAAACGCAGGCAGCCAAAGACATGTACGTAGAAAGAAACCTAACGCATTCACATTTG
Source organism: Drosophila siamana (assembly GCA_035047445.1). Lineage (NCBI taxonomy): Eukaryota > Metazoa > Arthropoda > Insecta > Diptera > Drosophilidae > Drosophila > Drosophila siamana. The sequence continues at coordinate 293,858 of JAWNPP010000101.1, read as the reverse complement.
CCATGGGGGCGCCCCTCCGTGTGCGTCGTCTCCATTGATAAAATTTATGGTATTGGTGCGGTTTCAACACCAACCGCTGCCGCGACAGCTCACACCGATGTACACACACACAGAGAGCGGCGGCAGCGACGCGACGTCAAACCGGTTCCATGTCGTGCCATTGGTGGTGGGCTGCGAGCGTGTCTGAGCTGCAGTCGCCGTCTCGCTCGCACTCGTACGACAGCAGCGCACGATGAGCTGCCGTTGCACTCGCACGCTACAGCGACAGCGCCGCAAAGCGACAGCGCGCTGGCTGCTACGACTGCGGACCGGGCAGCGCGCAATCGCAGCGCTGAGCTCGTACCTAGTCGTATACGCACTTTGTTCGTGGTTGGTCGTTGTTGCTGTCGCTCGTCGCAGCGCCGTTCGCCCGGTTCGTTTCGTACGTTCGAGTCTCGATTCCGATTTCGATACCGATTCTCTGATTCTCTTAGATTCTGATTTCGCGCTCGTCGCTCGCTCGCCCGTTGCTCGCTCGCTTGTTTTGCTTGCCGTCGTTGGCATCGTTGGCGTCGTTGCCGTCGCGCAAATTGCACAGATTGTTGTTTTGTGGATTGTTTAGTGTCTTCTTGTCTTGGAGTGTGTGCATTTTGTGAATGCCAATTAAATGCAGCACAACACACAAAGAGCATTCAATATACAAATTGTTACAAGTGGTATCATCAACGCAATCATCATAATCATCGGCATTATTAAAGGGTGACCCAAATTGCGAGTGCAACAGTTCCATGTGCAACCAAAAGTTCGAAAAGTGCCCGCCTCCAATGCAGCAAAGGATTTACGCGTCCCATTTCGCCAACTTCAAATAACTAATAACTGCAACAACATCAATTCAAGAGCAGCTATCAAGACATTTAAAAGTCGATAAACTTGTTTAATGTGCATATAAAACTGAAGTACACTCTTACACACAACACAAAAAAAAAGAAGCGGAGAGAAAAAAAAGGAAATCAAAATAATTGCGACATCAACTGCAACTTAACACACCCGCCAACTAACAAAACAAACAAACGAAAACACACACACAAACGCACAGTCGGAGGACAGCTTAAGTTGTTGTCATTCGCATTCATTTCCTGCGCGCGCGTTCCCAAGAAAAGCCGTCAAAATTCTTGATAAAGTGGCCTCAATAGGCGCCAACACGCTCAATTTCACGGACCTAGGGAGCCCCTACGAGGGGCCTCCCAGCACCCCCCAATCGGGCATGGATGCGCCGGACGCACCTCATACGCCCAAATACATGGACGGTGGCAGCACCGCCGCCGTCAGCGCCAGCATCACGCCCGGCGTCAACATACCCGGCAAATCGGCCTTTGTGGAGCTGCAACAACATGCCGCCGCCGGGTGAGTCTCCCATCTGTGCAACACTCCATTGAATGCAGCAGACACAAATTCTGTTTACGCTGCATTGAAAATTGCATTCATTGTTTCTCTATCAACGCCACAGAATCAATGATCACAAATGTCAAAAGTGCTGCACTGAAGGACACACACATTTGATGAACTGACAAACTGACGAACTGCCAACTAGTTTACTGACTGATTGACTGACTGACTGCCTGTCTAAGTTGTGGACTGGCTGACAACTGCCTGCCCCCGAGCAGAGTTCAGCCTTAGCCTGGGATGCAGTTTTCGATTCGCGTTACTATCTGCCCCCGTCATCAGCTCTTAATATTGTAACACACCCAAAATTAACTTTCAGGGCGTTCCTAGATCATAGTCGCCATCAATTTAGTTCAGTTTGAGCGCTTAATTGTATTGGTTTTCACTCTTATCCGAATGCAATATGCAAAATGACAAACGCCTTATTTCGACTACGAAGTAGTGAGAGTTATTTAAAAATAACTTTGGCAAACTTAGATAGTTAAATGAGTTAGTTCTGTGCTTGAAATAAATCAAATTCACTGTACTTAAAAAAAAACAAAACAAAAAAAGTAAAACGTTGTGGAATTAAAATGTATAGCATAAATAAATTGAACTTAGAAAGAAGCATTTATATTGGTATATTTTTGGCAATTATTCATTTTATAAACAGCATTTAATTTGGTTAATAGCTAATGTGATTTTTATATCTCATTAAAATTTAGTAAAACTTATTCTTAACTACATTCTATTTTCAATTTTCTTAGTTGGCTTTCTATAGCACAGCTTATATTAATCGCTTATAAATTAATCATTTTCCTTAATTGCGTAAAATAGCGTACTTCGTATATTTAGTTTGGTTTGTGAAACTCAGCTTATATTATAATTCGATGATAAATTAATAATTTTCCAGAATTCCTTTAATTTACGTACTTTATTCATTTTATAGTGTCTTATCAATTTTGGTTGACAACATATTTGTTAACAATGTTTTTGTTACTTTCCTTTAGAGAATTAGTAGTCCATTTAAATAAATTGCAAATTATATTAAAGTAAACGAAGGGCTTGAAAAACGGCAACTTAGCTCCTGGCTATTTGAGAAACATAACAAGACTGCACTAAAAAATAACATTTTTTTACATGTCATAATTTTTATCAGATCACCACAGAACAACAACAAATAGTATGCATATTCGATGAAAATCTACGGTTTAGTTGTTGCAATGCCTTCACTGTGCCGTTGGTGTTCTTGTGGTTCTGTTAATTAAACAAGTCACTTTGTGAATATAGTTATTGCGTACTCCCCGTGGTACTTATGCAGTGCAGTTGGAGCATTTTCCGGGGTTTTGCTGTTTGCTTTATGCTGGCGGACATCGAGCTTTGGCTCCCTTCTTTGCAAACCCTCCGGGAATGAACGGAAGCCAAAAATAAATTCAATTAAGCGCAGTTTAGTATTCCCTCACCATTTGGAGGCTTAATAAATATTTTAGACGGGCTCCCTCTCCGACTCTGTAGTCCAAAACAAATACGCTCTCCATCTGCCTCTGTTCGGTTCGCTGTAGTATTTATGCCGATTGTTGGGTTTGGAGAATGTGTAACTTGTTTTCCCAACGCACGATTCGATTTTTCATTATACATATTTCATTGCATTTTCTGCTTTTGCGGTTTGTCTTTATGACATATCGCTGGTGGTGCGTGTGTGGACCTTCCATGTGACTGGCTGGCTGCTTCGCTGGTTGCCATATTGCGGAGTTGCGTTGCGGTTTTACTTACCCATTGCTGCCACAGTTCATTGCCGCTGCTTCTGCTGCTGCTGCTGTTGCTGCTGCTATTTGCAGCCGTCAGTTGTCAGTTGCGTTTCGTGTGTTGTTTCCGTTTCCGTATTTAATATTTCATGACTTATTATTGGGCAATCGGCTAGAAACGTTCAAATAACACAGAACTCGCCTCTACTCTATACGTATATATAGTTGTATATATCTATAAAGCTCTGAAGTCACGGGGCTGGCACCCATGGGAAACTGTTCAACTGTTTGGCTGTTTGCCTGACTGCGAGTTTTGGCCCATGGCTAAAAAAGTGTTAACAAAATATTTACTAGCAGCTCGTAGACTCTCCACTAAACACTAACTACTCTCCGCTCTCCATTCTCCATTATGGTTTAGGACACTTTATTGATTTTCATTTTTCATATTAACCGCATAAAGTCATTTTTACTTATTCCAAATGAAGTCATGGCAAAACTTTGTTTTTTTGTCCGTTTGTTGTGAGAAAAAAAGTTTCGTTTCAACGCTTTTGTGCATTAAACATGAAATTCTGTTAAAGCGAGCACCAGTTTTAGTCTAGTTTCCGTACCACGTTGAAACCGAATACTTGCCATACGGCTCTGGGAAATGTGTACGGAAAACACGCAAACTTTTCTTTGCCTGTTCCTGTTGTTGTTGTGTGCAGTTGTTCGATTTAGTTTCCATTTATTTGTTGTTCTTTGACCTGGCGTGCCAAATGGCCGACACTGAATACGATATGAGGCACACTATTAGTTGCTTTTGCCCACTACTGTTTTCACCACAATGTTTTTATTTACCACAAACTGATTTCTGAATTGTGATTTCTCATTGCAGATACGGCGGCATTCGCAGCACCTACCAGCATTTTGGTCCACAAGGTGGCCAGGACTCGGGCTTTCCGAGTCCACGCAGCGCCTTAGGCTATCCATTCCCGCCCATGCATCAGAATTCCTACTCTGGCTATCATTTAGGCAGCTATGCGCCGCCCTGTGCGAGTCCCCCCAAGGATGGTAAGTCAATTGTTCGCTAGTTACCCTCCTATCCAAAAAATAAAAACAAAAAACTTGTCAATGTGAATATGATCCATGCATATGTGTTTCCCCCATCGTGAGGATCGTTCACTTAATCTTCAGTGTTTGCTGTCTGCGCACATCATTTAAAGTTCACTCTCTGTTCGTTGCCTTCTTCTCAATCTGAAGATCTCTTGAGATCGCTTTTGCAATAGCCTTTGGCCTCAGCTCAAGTTCTTTGGATTCGCACATTTTGGCGACACTTGAGTGTCAAGTGGGCAGCGCTCTCAAGTGCTTTTGTTGTCGCTTCTTTTGTTTACACCTCTTCTTGACTTTGACATTCCCGAATAAAAACCCTATTTATATTATGCTTAGAAAGAACAGTTTTTCAATGGATTACGCATGAATTATTAATCGAAATCAGCAATTCAATTTTCGTTAACTTTACACATTTTATGATTTAAAATTAGCATTGCTTTCTTTGTGACAATTCAATTGCACATAATATTAATAATTGTAATTGTAATTGTTTCCTTAAAAAAGGAATTTTAAATCGTTGATTTTTTAGTGCTTGTCGTTATAGAAGTTATAAGCTACCTCTGTCATGAGCTGCTTTATGAATCTTCTTCGCTTAATTATATTTACAACGCATTATAAGAACTGGTTACATTTAGTTTTATTGGTTATTAAGTTTATGTCAAGCTTTATTTTAATAGAGTAATATTTGCAGTAGTATAAAGTGTATAGAGTTGTTGTAAAGCCAGCTATATTTGATGTCACAATTTTATTGAATTTTAAATAAATTCACTCGTGTCTATTCACATATACTATATATTATATATTTTAGTTGTTCAGAGTTGGTTGGCATAATTGCGCGCTTGACTGTGACATTTTGTTAACTATCGCATTTTGTTCAACGATTTTGTTGCCGTTGCGCTTTTTTTGAGATTTTATTTATTTGATGTTTTCGTTGTTGTTGCTTTTTTTTGTTGCTGTTGCTGTCGCTGTTGGGCTTTTTATGCGTTTTGGTTGAGCAGTTTTGTCTGTAAGTGAAAAGCAATTCATTTTGCCAGCTATTGTTGCCGCCAACACACGAAGATGAGACACATGACACATGTGTGTGTGTGTGTGTGTGTGTGTGTGTATATACTAAGTATATATCAATGCATATATATTAAGTGATGTCTATGTATTGAGCGGAACAAACACAGTTGTGACATTTTGTCACTCATACGACGCATTGACCGTCGTATCGACTGGGCGTGCAATTAACCTTGAATGTCGAGCGCTATGCTTGAAACACACTCGACTATTGTGTAGTCTCGTTGGATGAAGAAGAGAGTCAAAGAGTCAAACAGCTGATCGTGGCTCGGTTAAGTAATTGGCAAAAATTTGCGCGCCAACAAATGAATAAATGTTTAATGCATGTGCCTAATAATAAATGGCCCACTGCCATTCGCACTCACACATATACACATTCGCTTACTCTCTTTCTCTCTCGCTTTGGCGCACAGTTGTTTGTAATTATAATTGCCGTAATTACGCTTTCGTTTGGCGTAATTAATTACACCATTCTTTGGTGTAGTTGGCCGACTGAATGCGTACGCTGCTCGCCCTGCTTGGCCAAGCCAAAAGACATGTGCTCAGCGGTCCACTAGCTGCGTCTCTCTCACACACACACACATACACACTCACACTTGCGCATACACGCACACTAGGGACTTGGTGTCAGGCTGACTAATGGCCCATGTGGCACGCCGGCTGTGTGTTGGGTGGTCAACACTGTGTTGCCGTCTCGCTCGCACGCTGCCATTTTGTCATTAAGCCACAGCACGTGCTGCGGCGCCAATATTTTTGATACACACACACACACACACACAGAGAAGCACACAGGTAACGGTAACGATGACGGGTGACTACTGTGCCATATATGGGACTTAATAATAATTGGTGGATTCGCGTTATTTTTGAACAATTAGCGACATCGTCGTCGTCAGTTGCAGTTGCCCCTTTTGCCCCGTCACCCGCTCGTGCCCCACACACAACAGTTCGCTGTTTCGCTGCTCGTTGAACTTGTGCACAACAAACAGTTGATCGAGTGCTTTGAACTTTTGCTTTTGTTTATAGTCCGGGGCGACAATGTAATTGTTCATTTAACTTAATTACCTCACATTTTACAAGTTACTTAACGTTCGTTCGATTTGGTGGTCGAATTACTTTATGACTCTACTGTCTGACGTCTTGCGTTCTTGACTCTTCTGCTAGTAGTCCACACTGTGCTTTGGTTTGGTCCCCATATTCGTCACGTATATGTTATGCATTCCACGGCGAGGCGCACTTCTCATAAATATGCATAAGTCACAAGTTATTCTCGGTCCTGCACACATACACACACACATTGCCATAATTTCATATGCCCAATTATAAATTCATCGGTGCAAACTTTGTGTGCCTTTTACAGGCCTTTTACTCAGCGACAAAGCAAAACTTTGCTCAGCCGCTCTAAAAACTGAATTCTTTTATTTCATTTTCGTTTGTGCATTCTTTTTTCTTTCTGTATGCCGTATTTTCGCAGACTTCTCAATCTCCGACAAATGCGAGGACTCCGGCCTACGCGTCAATGGCAAGGGCAAGAAAATGCGCAAGCCACGCACCATTTACAGTTCACTGCAGCTCCAGCAATTGAATCGCCGTTTCCAACGCACCCAATATCTGGCACTGCCCGAACGTGCCGAGCTTGCAGCGAGTCTGGGCCTAACGCAAACGCAGGTGAGTCAAACGATTATAGAAATATGCTTACAATATACCATATTGATCATTTAACCATGTAAAAAATGTGCCAACTTTTTCTGATATGTAGAAATAAATATTTAAACCCGTACTTAGTTGCACAAATAATTTTCCATAATGATCTATTTGCAAGCGTACTCTATGAGTTAGATTATATCATGCATTAGGGGTGTGTTTTTTTTTCAGCTTGGAGGCAATCATATTATTATGCCATTGATCTGTTAAATACAGTAGTGCAAAGTTTATGCATATATTTACTTACAAATGAAATTCTTTTAATATTTTGATTTTTATATATGGTTAGCTTGCAAATATTTTGCGTCTGTCTCTGAGGGTGCCTAAAGCGTTTGCTTGACCTGCAAAAAACTGTCATTTGTCAGCTGACAAGCTCGCAAGCTTTCATTTAATATGCAGATGGAGTTTGCTGCACAGTCGGTGGGTCGAGTCCCGTCCCGACTGACTCAACTCTCTGGCAATATAGTCCTTGCCCCTTTTACAAACATAAGCAGCGGTAAATGCATTTCAAATTGAATTGTTGACATGCCTCTAATGTTGACTGACAAACGAGCCAAGCCAACAGCAACGGCAACAGCGGCAACGGCAACGGCAACATGCCTCCCACGCCTGTGACCCTCGCTGGTAGAATACAATAGATACGACTACCAACACATAGTTTTAGATACCCAGAGTACCCAGAGTCGATGTAGTAGTTGTGTTTGCTGTTGTCGTTTGTTGTTCACTCATTTTGCACGTGTGTCAATGTCAACTTTTATATGACGACGCACAACTACAGCCGAAAGATACATTCAGTTTATAGTAGATACATCTACAAGTACGAGTATCTTTTTAAATGCACGCGCTACTGCCCACGGCAAAGAGAGAAAGATACGAGGCAAAAAAAAAAATATAAATACAAAAATAATTGTAATGAAAAGCAAGAACAACAACGCCTGCCATTGTGGCTGGCTGGCTGACTGACTGACTGGCTGCCTGGCTGGCTGCCTGGCTGGCTGCCTTGCTGGCTGGCTGCTTGGCGACACCCACCCAGTTTGAGTTCCAGTTTCAGTTCCAGTCGCACTCACAGTCCCAGGCCCATTGCCAGTCCCGATTCGCGTCCGAGAGTCGGAGACCCAACGTCAAACTGTCTGAATAGCGAGCACATTGTTTTTGTACAATAGTTTTCCACATGAAAAGCAAACGGCAAAAACAATAAAAAACCAAAAACAAACTGCAAAAAAAAAAACAAAAAAATAAAAACTAAACAAAACTGTTGCAAAAAGTAAAAAGCGAAAAAAATGGGGAAAAAAGTAGATGTGAATGAGTCTCGTTTTTGAGAAATTTATTGATAGTGGGCGTGGGCTTCCTAATTGAATTAGTGTGCCACAAAAGTTCACGCACACACACACACACATACCGAGAGAAACACACGCAAGTAAAGCACACAGACAGCAAGATAGAGAGACAGAGGGAGAGCGAGGGAGAAGAACTGAGGCAACGTCGTAAGGCGACTCAACTGAAACTTGTAAAACAAGTTGAAGACCCTGCTGATGTACGACTCAAAGACTGTGTGTGTGTGTTCGAGTGTGTGTGTGTGTGGCGTGGGTGTTGCTCAGCCGCAAGTTGTTTATCAAGATAGTTATTTGAATACGGCTGCTTTCTGCCATGCCACAGACAAGACGGAGTCTTGAGTCTCGACTCTCTAGCCGTCGCCTGCGTCTGATGGGCGGGCGTGCCACACGGCGGCTGTGTAATAAATTTGTGCCGGGGCAAAAGCAGTTTACTTAGTCACCCTATAAACGCTGATTTACATGGGGGGACCCGGGCCCTTGGCTCCAACGGGCAGAGCTCATAAAATGCACGGCCACCACAAACAGCAGAAACTGGCAGCTGTCAATCGATGTCAGCATTGACAGCAATGCAGTTTGAAGCTAGCCAAAAACAAAAATAATAAAGAGAGAGAGAGAATGAACACAAAGAAAAAAAAAACTAAACAAACAGGCACGCCCCCTTTGAACTGCAGGCAAGCGCATTCAGTTGGTCAAGTCGACCAAGTTGGCCTGGCCAGCGACACAATCAATTTGGTTTATCTGCTGACCCCTGCGGCATTTGCCACTAAAAAGGGGTTAAACAAAATTAATTTATGACTGCGCCAAGGGTGTTGCCCAGCTAACTGTGCAGCCGCTGATCAAGTAGCGCAAGTAACTTGTGCCTAGTTCAACTGCAGGCGACCGACCACTCTCCACATTGTCTCCTCAGCTTGCTTGCCCCCAGGATAAACTTTCGCTTTCAGGCTGCGTGTTAATTAAAACCGCCCTCTCAGTTTAGTTCGGCAGCCGCAGCGGAAGTTTTTTATTGATTTGCCAGAGCCGCAGCAGAAGAAGCTAGAGCAGCTCTGGATGTGGCCAGGCTATGGATATTGCCATAGACTGACCCCCAAGTACGTGGCACGCCAATGTTTGACCCGTGCAAACAAACTATTGTGCTTTAGCCGCAAGATTTATGCGTTACACAAACAACAACTGCATTGACCAGGTTGGCCACGCTTAATGGCCTTCAGCGGGACGCAGCCAGTTGGCCAAGACAGAGCTTTTAGTTTTAGCTGCTTTGTTTTTTTGCTCTCCACTCTCGACTCGCGACTCGCGACTCTTGACTTGACTCGACGCGACTCGTTCTGTTCGTTTTGTTTTTTGGGGCGTGTTGTACAATTTGTTAGTCTTAAAGTTTTGCATGTTGAGCAGTCGAGGTGACTGCGACAGCGAGTGCGAGTGCGAATATGAATACGAGAGTGAATGCGACTTGTGAGTATACTCGCAAATCTCAGGCAAACTCTCAGCTGACACTGACAGCTCGTCGTCCGGCCTAGCCCCAATCTAACGACACGTTCTAACACCTGCTAATGAAATATGCAATAGCAATAGCAATCGCAATCGCCATAGACTATACATATATATATACCCATTGCATATATTGCTATATAAAACCATACGATAATATACTTTACTCAGGAAAAAAAAACTGTGGCACATTTACTAGCAGCAAGCTGTGTTTTTTTTGCCGCTTTATAGCCGCTGGTTTTTAGTGCTGCCTGCAAAATATAATTATGGTAATTTCATTATTATTATTTTTTTGCCTCTTCTGCTACACAAAAAAAAAACACTCAGAAAAAAATAACAAAACTCGTTTCAGTTGTCGGTCGTCAGCTGCTTGTACGCACACCTTCCTTCCTCCCTCTCCTCCCCTCGCTATCCCTCTTGGTTCCTGCCGCTTTAAGCTGCATTTCAGTTGCATCTTTCACTCAGCTTGAAGTACGCACACTTGTAGTTTGATTTTGAAAGTGCATCCGGCGGCTGCTGGGCGCCAAACTAAGCTAAAGATCGAAATAAATACATACATATTTATATATATATATATGTATATATATATATCCTGTATCCACCTGTATCTGTATTTAATTATGCTTGTGATCGATTCGCTTTCGCTTTGATTCAGTTTCAATTAGAGCTAAATGCTTGCTACTGTTTCGGTTTCGGTTTCGTGTTTTTTTTGCTTTTTGTTTTTTGTTTACACCGTCGCCGCCTAATTGAATAATTACATAGAACGTTGGAAGCCGATCGTCAATGTTTCAATAACAGCGTGCAAAAAAGCCAAAAAAAACATAATAAAAATCTCATGACCAAAACTCATACTCGAAACTGACAGCGCGAGTCAAACGCAAACACTCCAAACTCAAAGGAGAAAAAGATAAAAACCTCAAACGAAAAAAGCTGCGAAATACGAGTAAAAATTAAAATCCGCTGCTGTCCGTGCGAACCGCTCAACAAGCTGATCTTCTTTATATAGGTATATATACATATGTATACGTATATAAATATAAATTTTGAAAAGCGCAAAAAGAACCTTTTAAACTGCGTGTTTATGAGCTCATATCGGCACATTTTGATCTGGCTGTTTGTTGGCCTCACTCACTCACTCGACTCGCTGAATCTCCCTGGTGCAACGACAACCGCACAAGCAAGGCAAACACCATAAGCGGTGGAACAGCAGAGCAGCAAGCAGCTAGCAGCAAGCAGCCAGAAAGGCCACAAAAGGGCGCAACAACTGATGAACAAAATTGTAGGAGGCCACGCTGGATCGAAAACAAAGGATTTGGCAGCAACATCAAGTCTTTATGCTTAGCAGATGAACTGCCAAAACGGCGCTTGTAGAAGCTCTCAGCCCCAGACTCAAAGTAAAATGTTCGTCGAACAATGCCGCACAGCGCAACAGCGGCGATTCTCAGAAGTCGAAATCAATCAAAGGCGCAACAGGAAGTTTACCCCAAATCGGCACAATTACTCTCTTGTGCGTGCTTTACAATTTCCAATTGCTGAGTTTTTGTTCGACTATTGGTAGTAATAAACATGTGGTCGAACCTCCATTGATCCTCGCTCTTATCACTGCATATTGGCTACTAACATTTTGCGCCCGGCTTGCAAGCTGCTCTGGCTTGTCTGCAAAAATCAACAACGCCTGCTTTATGTGTGTGTCCCAGTCCGAGTGTCTGCGCTGTGTGTGTGTGTGTTGCTGCTGCACGCAGTCGCAGTCGCAGACGCAGACGCATCGCCCACGGTGCACACCTTCGCAGCAGCCTTTTGTTGCTGCGGTCGCTGGCAGCGATAAGTCTGCTCCACCCCTAGCCCCAAAAACGAGGCTTGCTCCGCAATCCAGCAAAGGTCATGGACTCTACACAAACAACACAACAACAGCAAACGCCGAACTCGCTGAGCCGAGCTTCAAAATTTCAGTGGAATTCCATGTGGCGGCCGCTGCTAAAAGAAATGAAACTTCAATAAACATTTTTGATGAATCTGAAATACTTGTAATAAAATTAAAATTAATTTCCACATCAACAGCAATGCGTTTAATGCGCGCAAATAGTTTTATTGTATTAAAGTGTGCAAAAAAATGTGTGGCAAGTAACAAAAAAAAAAAAAATGAGAAAAAAAACTAGCACAACTTGATTTAAATAATACAAGTGTCTAGTTAGTATCACCGGCTAACTTGGAGCGACAGCGATACACAGCGAAAAAATATATATGTATAAAAAAAAATGAAAATGAAAAACTGGCTGACCGCATTTAAATGCTCAGGCAGCGAACGTGACGGCTACAGCAGCCACCACAACAGCGACGACAACAGCAACAACTACAACATCAGCCACAACATGGACAACAACAATGACAACACATCGTATATCAGTGATTGCCTGATTTACGCGCGCAATGTCAATTAAATTATGGCACATAATACAATGTAACTCAGCTGTGGCTGTAGTGCCAGTAACAACAACAATAACAACAACAGCAGCAGCAACACACACGTCTTAATCACACGCACATTGCAACAACAGGCACTGTTTTGAGTGACCCACCAGCAGCAGCAACGGTAGCTGTCGATGTTTGTTGTTGTCATCGCCGTCGTCGTCGTCGCCTCCCTATGTCGAAATTTTGCACCGTGCGCTCGCGTAACAGGAACTTTGAATTAAGTTTGATCAGCGCTGATGCTGTTGTCATGATGCTGGTACTAGTACTTACAACAACAACAACAACAAGAAGCAGCAACAGAAACAGCAGCAACTGCCAGCAGCGACAGCGACAGCGAACAAGTTGCCATTAACAATGATGCATTGCTCGAACACAACCGGAGCCAGAGTCACAATAACGTCGCAGACAGCGGAGAGGAAGCGACAGCGGTAGGAGGGGCGGGAGCGGGAGCGGGAGTAGACAATTTCTCACTCTCTTCAACACTCTCAGCACTCATTTAAGTTGCGTCTGTGAATCGCCTTGTCCTCATCGAGTGACAAGTGACCGCATTTGCATTTTGAGCGCATCTAATGCCCCGCACATCTCATCAAAAGTATCTCAAACTCGTACACATATGTATCTCATGTAGTTTACGTGCTCGGCGCGCAATCTTGATTCCAGTTGACATAATTTTGCACGTGCAGCAACAATTTGTGTGTAACTATAACTGATCGTGTCGCTGATACGGCATTGTGCCTCCCAACTGGCACAGAAAGCTTCACTAGGACAGGGATTTTGTTTAGCATAAAGAAAGCGAAAGCTGAAATTCAGAATCAGTCAAGATGCGATTCAGATGCTTTTTACTTCGTTACTATACTGTACTTTATGCGTGCATTTAAGTTGACAAATTTCTAGCTGAGTTGAGCTGATCATTTGATGAACATCAATGTTTCCACTCACTTTTCGCTGCGCGACTCTTTTCATCAGCGCTGTGTGTGCGGGATTTGCATGCCTTGTTCATAACTGGTTATTCAGATCTCTCTGTCTCTCTGTCTCTCTATCTATCTCTCTGATGTTGTCTACGTTGCCAGAAACATCAACTCATTTAGCCGTATCTACAAGCATCCATCTTAATAGAAATAGAAAGCAAGTTGGGCCACTTTGGCAGCGCTATTATCGAAACGATAGCACAGTTGGCCTTTGGAGCAGGCCATCCACATCCTGTGTATCGCATCCACTTCCTATTAGCATCGCAGGCCATTCCGGGCAAAAAGATTACACGCTTGCTTGTTGCCGGCGCCGGTGACGATGTCGACGTCGACGACGACGACGACGACGACGACGGCGACGAAAGCGAGTTTCGCATTTCATTCACAATATTTAGCGCTTTCAAAAAGCGCTCAAAACTGGTCAGTGGCTCAACTGGACGTCGGCTCAGTTGGACAGCAGCTTCGTCAACGTTATGGTTGTCCCAACATTTGATAAAAATCGTACGCAACTCGCAGGAAATTACAAAACACATAGCGCGCAAAAGAAAGAAAAAAAAAAACAACTAAAAAGCTATGAACAGAAGTGGCAGAAGCAAAAAAAAATTTTTCTTAGCAGGCGACAGTTACAGGTATTGATCGGGCCAACAGCTACATGGCTAACATAAAGTAGTGAGAGTATTCAAATAAATACAATTTTATGATAATTGCCGCATAGCAGAAATGCCACAGAGCGAGAAAGGCAGACGACGGCGTGTCTAGCTGGGATCTGATCTCGACCTGGGTATGGCCCAACTATTGACTAATATTACGTGGCTGGCGTTTGGGGTTGGCGGGTTAATTACGCGCTCATTTGTTGACACACACACTCACACAGATAGACAGACAGGCAGACAGACAGGCAGAGTGGCAAACATACTGCATCACAAAGCAACAGTGTTGAATGTAAACAACTTTGACTGAAACTCAAGGATGCGTGCCAGTCTTGAGACTCAACGCCTGCCTCTGGGTTGAGCTCAAGATTTCAGTTACGCGATAATAACAATAATTATTATTTTATTATGAAAAAAATCAACTTTATGACGACGACAAGGCATTGACGGCCTGCCGACGACGCAACGCTGGCGAAAACCCAAACGCACAACTGAAGCCGCAGTCTTTGTCCAAGTCCAAGTCAAAGTCGCGAAGTCGAAGTTATTCCAGGGCAAAACCAACTGGCAACACCCGCTGAAAATGTATATCGAAGGCAGACAGACTAAAGACAGAGAGCAAAAGTCGAGCCATGTTCTGCCTTTTATGATGTATTTTTAATCGATGCGTTGAGATTTGCGCGCCTTTAGCTGCCCTCTGGCTGTGGGTGGGAGCATCGTCGACGACGACGACGACTACGAAAGGACGATGGCGATGGCGAGAACGAGGATAAGCCGCGAAACGCAGACTGAGGCCGGGAATGAGTCAGCGAGATCTCATGTTATAATTGGCTCTCAAATTTGCAAATATGTATTGGACAAAGAGATGGCAATACGAAGCGGCAACCCTTAAACAGCGCTTAATCCTTTGCACTTGTCGCTTGGCACTCGCCATTCTCATCCTGACCCTTCCCCCTACCCTCGCCAACGTGATATTTTCCTTTTGGCCTTGTGAATGCGATGCCAATTAAGTTGCTGTAGTTTGACACCAATTAAAGTTGCTTTTAGGTTCGATGGGAGATGCGAGTTGTGTCGTCAGTTTGGCTGCTTTTCTTTGGCGTCAGCAACAACGACAACGGCGACGTTGAGCAACGACAACGACAACGACAACTACAACTAAAGCAACTGCTACAACAATAGACAACAGACAACTTTTAACGCTTGGTTAATTTTATACATTTTTCCAGTCTTTTGTTGTTTTGTTTTTGTATTTTTCCGTGCTGTTTTTCCATTATCATGATCGCTGTTTTGTGATATCCGCTTGCTCTGTGTGAAAATGCATAGAAAAAAACGACGCCAGCAACAACAATATCAACAACCACAACAACAACAAACACAAACTTTAAAATAAAGCGACAAATAATAGTTAGCTGGCCATGATTTCATTTGGCTTCGTACAAAAAACAAAAACAGTAATATTTAAATTACGACAAAGCGAAACAAAAAAAGCAATGTAAAAAATCCCAAAAGAATGCGCTTATATAAATTGTGCAATTACCCGCCACACTTTTTTCTACCTTTTTTTATCTGCCCATTGGGATCTTATGAAATGAAATGAGATCGTCACCATCGTATAATTATAAGCTGTTGACCACAAATATGATTTTTACTTTTCTGACTCGCCCATAAATAAATGTTTGGCTTCAAGTATTCTCCTGTTCTTTCGGTTTTTTTTTTTTGTTTACCAGTTTTCTCATTTTTCCCAGTTTACCTCTTTGACATTCCAATGCACTTCTTGCTTCTTGTACTCCTCCCCAAAAACCTCAGCCCCGTTCCAATTTGCTGGAGCCGTGTGCGACGGCCTGGAAAATGTTTCAAGTGCATTTTTATGAGCGCTCTTTAATTTTGTGGCAACGCTTCGGGCCGGGCCAAGAATTTTGTGCGAGCAGCAATATAAATAGCGGTAATTAAAGTTGTGGTTAAATAATTGACTAAATGCACAACTGCAAGTGAAATGGGGAGGCGCATCTTTCCAGCAAATAATACAACTAATGTAAACGGATTTTAAACACAATAAATGGGAAGAAGGCACCTCGGCCTGAGCTCTGGAATAAGTTAAGCATACAGCGGGAAAATATTTGCAAAGAAGCGCCCAATGAGAGTATATAATATAGTTCTAAGTTCACATATAATAAAGATATTCAAGTTTACCTTTAAGAGTTTAACAACTACATAAGCAGATTGCATAGTCATCTCAACCCTTGCAGTACAGAGTATGCCATAGTCATACACTGCCAACCTCATTTCTATTTATGTAGTATATATACATATGTGCATTGTTACACTTTGGGCTTCCCAGTTAAAACTCTCATTACTTTCGAATAAAATAATAAATATGAATAAGTGCATCAATAGGCAGCGAACACGTGATGAAACGAATGCTTTTGTAATCGAATCGCTTATTTCTTTCATCAGAATCGCATTAATATTAAACAGTTAACGTCAGTTTCAAGTGTTTTTCAAAGTAGCAGCAGCAGCAGCCGTGCAATAGTTCAAAAACAGCTAAAAACAGCAAGCAGCTGTGTTGTGTCTTTAGAGCTGGCCAAAAAGTCAGTTATATTTGTCAGTTAGTTGCGTTTCAAGTACGGAAACTACCGCCCTCCCCGGGGGACTCATCAGACTGGCTTTTGTGTAGCCGAAAAATGACATAACCATAAGATGGAAACGTAGAAACTTTTGCTATTTACTGTCACCTGCTGCAGGCAGCGAAGCCGAAACTAAATTAAATATGACTAATATTTTGCAGTGACTGTAGCCCACAAAAAAAAAAAAAAAGAAATACAACAAAAACAAGTGAGAGAGACAACGGGGATGGGGAGTCACGAAAAATACAACAATATAAGTACGAGTAGACGCAGAAAGTACAACGACGTTGACTAAGTCAAAACTTAATGCGCAACGCGGTCTCGAGTTGTGTTCGAAAAAAAATCATACGTACATATATGTCTATATATTTGTATGTGTGTTGGTACATTTTGTTATTGTTGCGCGCGTTCCGCCCCGTCACGCCCTCGTACAGCGGCAGCGGCAGCGACGTCGACTTGGAACTTGGAACTGCACCGGCGGCTGCTTGCCCCTCCTGGCTTCCTCCCTGGGAGCAGCATGTCGTAGCTGCTGTTGCTGCTGCTGTTCTATCTGCTTAGAATCTCACCTTGACAATTGTTGATCAAATGCTGCCGCCAATTTATTGTTGAAAAATTTTGCGTCAGCTGCTGCTGCTGCTGCTGCTGTTGTTGCTGTTGTTTTTCATCATAATTTTTGCAGTTGTTGCTGTTATTGCTGGTCTTGCTGCTGGTTGATGGATTACAAAAGCACAACTGCAAAACTGACTCAGTTTTAGTTACTGGCGCACAACAACAACAGAAACGGCAGCGGCAAAAAATTAGAATTACAAAAAAAAAAAAAAAACAAATTCAAGGCCTTGCAGGTGAATCAAAGCGAATGAGAATTCGAATTCGCAATCGCATTCGCATTCGTATTCGTATTCGTAAATGTATTCGCATTGCATGCCACTTGCTCGCTGTTGTTGTTGCTGTTGTTGTTGCTGCTGTAAATACAATTTTCAATAGTTCACAGCACAGCTCGGACAGTGACTGGAACGAACATGGGAACAGTTTCCGGATTTGACAACATTGATGATGCTGCTGTCAGTGGCTGTGACTATTACTGGATGCTGGTTGCACAATGATAGAAAAGCGAAAAGCTTTAAGAATAGCAAACAGAGTCTGGTCCATCGATTGTTTGGATTGACTGTTTAATTGTTTCTGCGTATGGGGCCACAAATGGCAAAAGGCACATTTCTCTGAGCCAATAAAGCACTAATTGAGTTAGTATAATGCTCGATTTGTCGCTCGATCTGTCTAGCTTTGGTAATTGGCATGCGGCTGACTTGTCGCGAGTTCGCGCGAACATCGATCGCAGCCCCAAAGTGTCATATGAGATTCAGATAGCAGCGCGTATCGAGCGTTTTGCTGGGCCGTTAGCTAAAACCGCTAACAACTTTATCAGCTTAAACGCTGTGTACTTACTAACTGATGATCTGTATTGGTGGTATTAATATAAATGAGCTGCAATTGGCGAGCAAACGAAACTTGTTGAAAGTCTGTGTATCTTTCTCCTGTCACATTTTATGGCTCACTTCAGGTACGTGACTGAAAGCAAAACGGTTGCAGCAACAGAAGCTGCAGCACAAGCAGCTGGTGAAATGCTCATGCGTGGCAGCGATTAAGCAATCACCGTAGCAGCAGCCAAAGTGCCTATATAGAAATTAGATCAATATCTTTATTTATTTATAAATTGTTTTACGTGGCTGCCTCCAAGGAGCGCGCTCATTTCTCATTACCCGCAACGCCAGCAACTTCAGCAGCAACAGCAATAACAACAGCAACAGCCACAGCGACTTGTTAATTGTGGCCTGTGTTAGAGACGCGTTGCGTTATATAAACAGGCCCCAGACTCATAAAAAGACTCCAAGTTGGACACCGTCTGCCGATGCTGCAGTCGATGCATTCCCCCGGCCTTGCCTAATTGCATATTTATTGTTTATTAAGCAGCGCTTCCCGCGGGGCAAGCACAGCTCATAACTGCAACAACTGGATGCGGCTGCGTTGCTGCGTCAGCGTCTGCGTCAGCGTCTCATTCACTTTTACGCATTGCCTATATATGCATAAATTAATGAAGCGCGCGCCATTCATTGCAACTGCTGCTCGTCGCTGCTGGCAGCTAGATCCCAGTTGATAGCGCTGATAGTTAGTTGCTAGCTGCTCATTGATAAAGATCAATGGCATAGCTGACAACGTCACATTCAGATGCCCCAGGGGACTATACTCGACTCTGACGCGCAGACCATCTCTACCGCCCCCCGTCTCTTTGATGGTCGGACTCATAGACGTAGATGCAGTCAAACCAAAAATGGTCAAGTTGCCGCATATTTTGCATGGCAACGCTACCGTCGGTTCACTGAGCTTCACTGCGCTTCGCGTTGAGGTGCAGGTATGTGGACTGCAGCTAGTTAAAGCCACGTGCGTGCCATAAAACAAAGCCAAAAGCACGGGCAGGTCAAATGGTCGGTAATCGGGCAACCTATGTATGCCTGCCCCCTGGCCACGTGTTTCAACTTTGAACGTGGCTGCTGCTTCAGCTGATAATGATGCTGCTGGTCACGGGTACGGGTTGGCAAGAGTAACATCAACGGCAACAGCAACAGCAGCTGGCGCATCGATTTGCTTTCAATTTGTTGGCGCAACTGGCGAGCGGTGTTAACTTGCGTTCATTTGGTGGCATGGACAGAAAAGCTGTAGCCGCAGCTGAAGCTGTAGCTCATACACTGGATACAAGGCGTTGTTGCGTTCGCCTGGCCTTGAAGCCTTGGAGCGTTTTTTGTTGAAACTGTTGCTGTTGCTCTTGCTTTCTACTCTTGCCTTATGCTCGTTTCTTATTTTTTAGGTTTCGTTTTTGATTTTTCTTGTTTTTCGGCGCTTTTGGCATGCACATTGGGAAGGCGTTGCCCAAAACAGCCCGCAACGATTTTATTTGGAAATCACTTTTGTTGCACCTACCACAAAAAAAAAATCCAAAAAAAAAACAAGACCTAAAGATTCAGCCAGGGACAGGGCCAGGGACAGGGACAGGGCTGAAGCTGTAAGCTGCCTGCTTAGCTGTTTGCTCAGATCTCGCAACGGTGCTTATTCGTATTAGTTTAGTACGTTTTTATAGGTAGCGCAGCATTAAGACTGTTAACAAGCGACTCGCAAAACGAAAGACTTAGGCAACGAACTTGAAAACCTTTCGCCTTGACTGTAGAACGTTTGCATGTGGCCACATAATGAGCTTAAGCTGAAGTCAAAACTGCCGTACAGCATGTTGTACGACGTCCACTGTGCTGCCGCACAGCGTGCGTGACACTTGACTCTAGGGCATGGCTCAGCCCAGCAGACAGATAGACGAAGCGAGCGAGAGACGACTGGACAGCTGGCAGCACCGACAGACGCACGCTTTTCAAAAGAAAACTTTTTTTTTTGCCACGACATGGCATTGTGTTCATTATTATTATTATTATTTTGTGTTTTTTTTCGTTTTCGTTTTTGAAATTTTTGTAGTACGTTTTAAAGTCATTGCCTGCCCTGAGGCTCAACACTCGCAGTTGTTGCTGGCTGCATTCGAAATTATAAACAAATTTTTGCCGTTGCTAGCACGTAAAACAATCGCATGCAATGTACAAATTTTCCAACAATGAAAAGGCACAACAGCAACAACAACAACACAAACAGCAACAGCAAGAGAAATAATAACAATAATAATAATGGAAATGCTACGGCCGGCAAGTTGCGTAATCCGTCAACCATGGCAGTCAAAAGAGCAACGCAGCGAGAAAAGCAGCAAAATAATCTCAGAGTCAGTTGTGCCAAGACTTCAGTCATTGCTTGCTCTTTGTGGTGGGTGGGGCTGTGTATCTTGTTGCTGTTGCTGTTGCAGTTGCGGTTTCTCTTGCAGCACACACACGCAACTATTGTGTTGCTGCCACCCCACAGCACCACTGGCTGCATGCAAAACAACAACAACAGCCCAACTACAAGCAACATTAAGTAGTTGTTGCTGGAATCACAGCGCAGCACAGCTGAGCAAAAAAAAAAACAAAAAAAAAACAAAAAACACAATCGCAAATTTGCAATCAGTTTCTTAAACATTAAATAATAATAATAAATGCGTTTTTATTTGTTGTGCTTTGTGTTTGGCTTTTACTTTTCGGCTGACCGAAGCGATAAGCATCTTTAGCCGCCGAACATGAACAGTCGAAAAGCTGCCGCGTTTTATGAATGATCGCCATCGAGTGACCGCTCGATGTTACCTCAAAATAGACCCCCATCCCCCGCAAAGCGACGCAGCGAGCGACAGTCTGGCTGTCTGTCTGTCTTTCTGTCTGTCTGACTGACTGGCCAAAAAGCACTTGTTGCGCCAGCTTCAGTCTTAGCTTCAGGTTCAGCATCAACTTGTTGCTATTGCTGTTGTTATTGCTGCCCGTCGCCGGCTGTTGACGAACAACTTTAGCGACAAGATCATAAATCAAAATTTTATTTTATTTCGCGCAGCAGCACAGTTGTTAGCTCTCTTTCGCTCACATGCTCACGCTCTCTTCCTCTCTTTCGCTCTCTCTCTCTCGCTCTTGCGCAGATTTAAATTTTTATGATTTTAGTTTTTTTAATGTTGTTTTATTTTTTTGCTTTTGAGCATAAATTAAAAATCGCCGCGAAGCTTGCGGTGCGCTGGCGATTGCAGCGCGATTAAAATAGATTGCCAACCTGCCGCCGCCTGGCGACCGGCGGCCAGCGGCCAGCGACCAGGGACGTCCACGGGCAATGGGCTATCTGACGGTGACGATGACGTCGCTACCTAACCTCGTAGCAATCATACCCACTGACTAACTGGCTAACTGTCTTAGTGACTGCCTGGCTATCTGGCTAGCTGCCTAGCCGACTACCTGTCTTGAGCTGGCAGCTGGCAACTGGCGTCTGGCGACCTGGCGCGTGCTTGTTGGAAGGAAAGTTTATGGCCATTAGCTGTCATAAAACTGAAAATACAAATACATACACAGGCATAAGATCAAATTGCACGATGCGGCGTCGACAGCATATCACAACAAATATTCAGATCAACTATTGCTATAACAATTTCAAAGTGCTTTCAAACGAAAGTGAATACGTTGCGTATGCGTAACGCGCCGTGAGGAAATTGTCAATGAAATATTAAGCACTGTTGCGGTTGGCTGAAGTGACTCGCTGCCAATTTGGTTGCTTCCCAAAGCCTCCCATTTGAATGTACCATTAATCAGGTTAAGCAAAATGTTTACAAAATGTAACAGCAGGCGGTCTGTTGGTTGGAGAAAATGTTTTGCTCGTAATTCACAAGTGCCGCCGCTAAAGGCAAAGGAAGCCGGCAAAATGGTTTAATGTTGCCCGCTTTAGCTTGCAAATTGAAATTCGCGCACCAAAAATGTGCTGAAATATGTTAAAATCTTGTTGCATGGAATTTATGAATGAAAAGCAAAGCCACAGCCAGCGTCGGAGTCGAAGTCGGAGACGCAGTCGGAGTCGGAGACGAAGCGAGAGCTAACTTATTGTTGGCAACATAACAAGCAGCAAGCTGAGAACAATGTGGGGAAAACAGCACAGCAAGTTAGCCAGATTGCTGTTGCTAGTGTTTGCCGCTGTTCCTGCTGGTAGCCATAAATTTGTGAACAACTGCAAATGCAATAGCAACTAAGAGCAACGCTCGCTCGATGCCCAGCAAAAGAAAGAAAGACAGCAACAAAAAAGTGAACAACCTAAACACATAATCACATTTTACAGGCATAGTTTGCAGGTCGTTCAAATGGCAAAAATGGAAAATGCATTGCAACAATCTGCTTTTGTTTTTTTTTGTGTGTTTGTTTTGGGGCGTTGTTGTTGTCATTAAGCTGGCGCATCCGTGTGCTGTCTTGTCTATTTACTTAGCCGGCTGCAGTTTCCACAGCGGCTAATAAAGTGGTAACTTCTTCTCTCGTTTGGGGCGCATTATTTATGGCCGCCTCCACCAAGCAAAGTCCAGCACTAGCCATGGGTCGCCATCCAGGCTCCGATTCAGCTCAGGTTCAGGTTCAGGGTCTGTCAATGGGCGTGAACCGTGCATGATTTATCATAGGAAAGAAAGAGTGACGTCGAGTTGGGCAGCTTCCAAGGAAACTGAAAATCTAATCGGCCAAAAGTCTTGGCTCCCACACAGAAATTCAAATGAAATAATCATCAAACGATTGGCGCTTGAATGGACATGGACATACGTAGTATTTACTTGGTTAATAAAATCATTTTCGTTATCTTTTCCCACGTTTTAAATGCTCAACTGTCAAATGAATTAAATGCCCAGCCAAGGCGAGCGCATTTGAATTACGATTGCGAGTACGACTACGACTACGAGTGCGAGTATAAACGCACTTTGCCAACATTTGAGAAACCAGTTTCAATTGCGCTGGAAAACACACACAGGTGGCTCTGGCTCTGGCTTTGGCTGTAGCTGTGGCTCCACGCAGTGTCCAGCATCCAGTTTCCGACTCTGGAGACGGAGACTCACAGTCACAGAGAGCTGTGATATGAAACAACAGTTGTGGCTATTAGAAAGCCTGGACAACAGTCGCTAACTCGTCGCTTTGCCACTTGCCACTTGCCACTTGCCGCTTGCGACAAGTGTGTCGAGGCGCATCTGTTGGCTATAGACAGTTTCGCTGCTGGCTGCCTCATCAATTGTGGCCGCTTGCCTCGCATAAATTATATGCCAAGTGGCAGTGGCATATTGCGGAAGTGATCAAGCCAGAAGTGTTGCCATATGACTGCGACTGCGAATGCGACTTCGGCTAGCCAGCAGCTCTAAAGTGGGTTAAAAGGATAATGCCAGAGACACAACGCGGCAGCCACGATCTGCACTACGAAGAGACAGATCTCTCGGCTGCTGGTTCAAGTGACACAGTGACATGCTAATTTCTCGTTTACTCTTTTTTTCTTTACTGTTCGCTGTTCACTGTTTTTTGTTTTTCGTTTTTTATTTTCGCTCAACGCTGTTTGCCATATTTGTCCATATGAAAGTGGTACAAATTGATGCGAGTGCCACAAAACCAATGGAGCTGCAGATGTAGACGAAGCCGGAGTGCCATTGCCATGACATAAGGCTGATTGACATTTGACAGACTGTCTGACTAACTGTCTTTCTGTCTGTCTGTCCGTCTGTCTCTCTCTGTATTTCTGACAGTCTGTCTGCTGATATAGCCACACTTTTACTCTCGTGCGTGGTTTTTACTATTTCACTTTTATTGCTTTGCATAAATATTTATAGCAATACGAGTGGGGGAACAACTTCGTCTAGACTTCATTTGTTTTAAAAGTGTTCTCCAAGAAATATGCAAAAGATTTCAATACACACATATTTCGATTTTGTTTGTTTTTTTTTATTTTTTGTTTTGTCAGTCAGTGGAGCTCGACTCTTAACAAATTGCATTTCGTTTGATCTTATGTAATTTATCGTATTTTAATTTCGAAAAAAACCTGTCAAAGCATATTTTAAATGCAAATCCGACAATTGAAAGGCTGCTGACTATTAGCTTCGACAAGTGAATTTGACACACAATTAAATTGAAAAATTATAAAATGCAAAGCACATTAAAATTAAATGTTATAATTTATTGCACTTCATTAAGCGCAATATAAATACAAGAATGATAATTTGATAGCATGTGTTTTGCTTTTATGTTACATTTGCCAATTACCAAGTGGCTATTCATCATGAAAATTATGTGAATAATTTTTCTCAACAATTTTATATGTTTCTAATTTATTACGCTACAAAAGTTTGTTAAGCTTTTGCAGCTGCATAACGAAAAGAATATATAATATATTTTATTTATTTCATTTATTGGGCTTAGTGTGCTACTCACGTCAGATTTTTGTATATAAATAGCTTTTGTTGGTAGCTCGACAATATTTTATCATTGAGCGCATATTTTGCGCATGGTTTCTCTTGCGTAACTGCCGACAAACTCTGGCGGTGTTTACAAAAAAAAAAAAACAAAAGAAGAAAAAAATTAAAACACTAAGTGCGATTTAAAAACACAGAAAATACTTTGATTCAAATGGTTTCTTAGTATCTGGCGAGCGAAGCATAGATCAAGGCGAGAATTAACTAAAGTATCTAAACGATGCTTAAGTGCTGTTGCAATAATCAAAAGTAGCTCAATTCAAGCGCTGCGCCCCTGCTCCCATTTCAATGTCGTGTGCCGCTTGATTGAACATTCAATCGAATTGAAAATGAAAATATATTTCGGCTACCGTCGTCGCGTCCGTCGTCAGTCGTCAATGTCAACGATCTGACGACACGCCGGCAATCCGTCTTTCCAACTTTCTGCCCGTCCGGCTATCCGGCATTTGGGCGATCCGGTGATCCGCCGGCAATCGGCCGATCTGGGCGATTAGCGCACACGTCTGTCCACCTATCCGCCCGTCTTTTAGTCAATACCGGTAGTTATCGCTTAATTGAATCAACTTCCAGCGCACAGTGTGCGGAATGCACATAAAAATCAAACGCAGACGCCAAGTTAAAGCCCGGCCCAGACACTGTCAAATTGTTTATGTCGCCCATAAAACGAAGCCAGTGAAATTTGTTAGCGCAAAAAGAGCAACATAAAAAAAATGGGCAGCTAAAAACTAAAAAAAAAAAAACAAAGCAAAAAAAACTCAAGCCGAGGAGGGGAAAAAACAGAGCGCATGCTACAAAAATCCAACCAACCGCGAAGAACGACCTTGAACAAGTCGGTTATAGGTAGATATATAAGTATATATACTCGTACATACATCACTAAGTAAGTGTATGTACGTCATGTGTCTATGTGAAAGATTGCAAGCTGTAGATACAGTTAAAAGCGCGCATAAATAGCATTAGATACGCGTCGCCGTTGTATCTATATTTATACATATACTTCAGTGGCAGCGTCAGCGACAGCAGCCAGAGATTGAGCTACAGAGTATCTGCGGCTGCCGTTGGCTTTCAAAAGTGAAGTGCGCACAGCTCAGCGCACAATTAGTTCTACACAACAACAGCAATAACAAAACGAAGCGAAAAAACAACAACAGCAACAAACAAAAATCACAAAAAAACAGGCAGATACACGTCTCGACTCGTTGCGATTTGAAAATGAAAATTGAAAGTATCTGAGCGATACATTTTTGGCTCATTTGCTGTCGCTTCAAGTGTTTGGCTTGCAAATTCGACATGATGACGAAATCCAAACGCAGCAGTCACAAAAATTACACTGCACTTAGTACTCACACACACTCACACACACACACAAAGACACACATTAAAGCGACTCAGCGAATATAAAGACATTTTCGCAAGTGTCACACGCTGCCAAAATGTGTTTCTGTTTCTGTTTTTCCATGGATGCCAAGCCGAGTGTTGGATGCATTTATCTGCCAGCTGCTTTTCATGAGCGTTCACTTTTAATTTCATGTGAAAAGCGGTTTGAAAAGCCGTCGTCGTCATGGCAAAGCACAAGTACAGCACAGCGTATAACTATGGTTAGTCAATAACAAAGTACGACTATTTACTATCGATTCTCATTGAATGTTAATCGCATTTGATAACGCCATTGCCACAGCCACAGCTTCAGCCACAGCCTCGGCCGCAGCCTCAATATCGACATCTCAACCGCGGCAGCGAGCAAACGGCGGCTGCCAAAGAAGCCTGGCTATTACTTAATTAAAACCAGGTTGCTGGCTGCTCTTTTTATAGCCAGACAGCTTAATTTCTCTTTACGGTAATTCACAACAAAACCTGAGACTCATGCTGAGTTGTAAACTAAATGCAACTAATTGCGCCATAATTGATACACACACAAACACACGCACGCACACTTGTTTGATGTAATTCTCGCCAGCTCGAATGCAAATTGTGGAAACTATTTATTAAATCCGCATCCTTAATTGCAGGTGAAAATCTGGTTCCAGAATCGCCGCTCCAAGTACAAAAAGATGATGAAGGCAGCTCAGGGCCCAGGCACCAACAGCGGCATGCCACTGGGCGGCGGTGGACCCAATCCTGGTCAGCATAGTCCTAATCAAATGCACAGCGGTAAGTTCAGCTCGCACTCTTGTAGCCAACAAAGAATTATGCAGCAGTTTCATGCTGATATTTCGTAGTTATCTTCTACTTATAACTAATTGTGGAATATATATTTTGTATGCATTGCAGGCGGTAATAACGGCGGTGGCTCAAATAGCGGTTCACCCTCACATTATCTACCTCCCGGACATAGTCCAACGCCATCAAGTACGCCTGTGTCTGAGTTATCACCCGGTAAGTAAATTATTCCAACCATTCCTCCTCACATTTCTTACTTTCGCATGCGCGCAATTTGCAACTTTTATTTATGTCTTTTTCTTGGCATTTCTTTCTCTCTCTCTCTCATATATTGAAGAATTCCCACCCACGGGTCTGAGTCCGCCAACGCAAGCGCCATGGGATCAGAAACCGCATTGGATTGATCATAAGCCACCACCGCAAATGACGCCACAGCCACCTCATCCAGCGGCGCCACATCCGCAATCGCATCATCACAATCCGCCACCTCAAATGGGCGGTTATGTGCCGCAGTATTGGTATCAGCCCGAGACGAATCCATCATTACTAACGTGAGTATAAGAGCCAGTCAGTTAGTTCATCACCAGCCGCAATCGCAGTGCCAATGTCATCTCTTTGCTGATCGACTTAACTAATCTCCGGCTTTATCTGTGTGCTCTTCTCTTGCAGCGTTTGGCCGGCGGTTTAACAGCACCCCAACACGCTGCCCCCGCCGTCCGCTGTGTGGGCACAGTCCATGCAATCGCCATCCTACGAGGCAAGGCCCTGTGCCGAACTGAATCTGCACGAGAATCACCAACATCATCATCATCTCCACCACCACCATCATCCTCACAATGGTGCGGTTTATGTGGGCGATGGTGATGGGGCCGCGCCGGGGCAGTGAATGCTACACAAATATACAAACACACACACGTACACAAACACAAACACACACACACATACACACTTAGAGACACTCACACACAGACAGAATATATCTTAGCCAATAATTGAGCGTAGATCGATGATTGATCAATTGATGGAATGATTGATGATCGCATAAAAACATTGTAAAATAGTAAATAATATGATGCAGTTATTAAGGCCGTAAAACATTTTGTATATTTAACAGACAACATGTAATTAAATTTTAAAATGTGAATGAGTCGTTTTAAAGTTAGTGCTAATAATAAATACATATAATAATAATAATAATAATAATATTAAACAATATCAGCTTAACAGAAAGACACAATACACACACACACACACATACTCACACAACACGGACACACACACAAACACACCATACACACACAAATACAAGAGTACATTCCTCAATATTATATATTTTTTCGAGTATCAAACGTGTCCTTTACTTTGTTTATCATTTGTGTAAACTCTAGAAAATTGCATTATGTATAAATATGAGCAACAATAAAAATAAAATAAATAAAAATATAAAAATACATTGACAAGAACAAATAACCAGGACATACAATGAAATCAGCTGTTGATCTTAAGCCTTTTAAACGAGTATACATATTTTTTTGTTTAGATTATTTAACTCTACTTTTCTGTATAGTAGATGAAAAAGTAATAAATGAAATCAGTTAAAATCAGATCTCAATGGAACAAACATTTTGCATATAATTTTTATGATGTCTCATCTGCACTTGGAATAATAACAACAATAACAACCATAAATACGAAACTGGATTTTTCATCATTTTATGTGCAATATAATTTTTAATATATTCTGCTAAAAATTTATTAAAATGAAAATATTAAATGCATTATATAAATTTTAAAATTCAATGTCATTTGAAATAGGATAAAAACTACAGTTCACTGAAAAGAAAAGAAAAGCAAATAATTAAAAATAAATCAAAATAAATTGTGTGAAAAAGGCGTTAAAAATTTGTAATGTAAATTTGTGTAAAAATCAAGAATTATTTCCATAAGCTAAACTAATTTTAAAAGACAACAACAAAAAAAAAGAAAGAAAACAAAAACAAATGTTAAAATACAAAAAATTACACATAATAAAATTGCATAAAATGTAAAGTAAATATAAATTTAAATAAAGAACAAAAATAAAAGTATAAGTATAATGCAGCTAAATATGCAAAATATATTGATGTAGTGCTTGCTATAGTTGTAATTATAATTAAGTGGTAATTAGTGCGTGTGGCTAACTGTAGTTTAATTTATGAACGAGCAGAGCAAACAAAAACACATTCAATTCCGATGTATTCATTTACAAATCCATTTAGTTTTCATGTGCGTGTAATTTAATTTGCATTGTAAACGGCTAAATGACCACATCAAAACACAAATAAACAAACAGATTAAAATCGAATATACGTGGAAATGTATATGCAAAAAAATGTGTGCTAGCATTTAATTAATTAAATAGTTTTAATCTAGAAAATGACAACTACTTTCTAAATAAATCAACAACAATTAAAATCAAAAACCCACAACACACGTAGAAAGAAAGGGCAAACCAATCTCAAATACTTACATATATAGTAATACATATTTGATTAATCGAGAAAGAGAGAGAGAGAGAGAGAGAGAGATAGTGGAGAAGAGAAGAGAAAGAGATATCCAGGCAAGTAACCCCATTTAAGTTGTAGTAATTGTCGTAATTTTAAAATCAAAATCAAATCAAATGAAATCAAACGAAACAATAAACAAAACATTGAAAACAAAAGAAAAAATCAATGTACCAAAATAAAAGAGAAATTGAAATATTCTTATGTTTGCGTACAAAAGAATCTCCAGTCGTCTCCAGTCTCCCACTTGCAACCATCCAACACTCGTAGCCCGACTCATTTATCCTGAACCACTTGACTGCGGCGGGTATTGGCTGCGTTTTAAAAACGAATAAACGGATTTCGGCAGGACACGCGTCGCACATTAATGCACATTTCGAACATCGCATTTCGCACATTAACATTACACTTTTTACACTTGAAAAAGTTAAGTGGCATTTGTGTGATGTGCGCTGCTGTGAGGCGCGGCAGCGGCAGCAGCGACGGAAGGAAGCATAAAATCTGTTCCATTAATCATAAAGAATGCAACAGGATATGCTTGAGGCTTTCAGGCTTTTACAGGCGGCGCTGAATGGTTCCATTATGTGCTCAAAAGCACAATTCTCTCACACATCACAGCAATTTACACTCGCAGACACTGAGAGATAGCAACATTCGAGTTGGGGAGGAGCTTTATCAGCTTTCAAGGGTCTGGGAATAAGGCCGCATCCTGGCTGCGTTGACAGTCGGTCGTTCAGTCGCGTCATCTCGCCTGATATGAAGCACATTCGCAGCTAATTAATTAGCGGTGAAATTGCCTATTGACGGAGTAAGTAATTTGGCTTGAGGTCGCATGTGCTTTTAAATAGACTACTTCGAGTATTCCGAAAACTCTAAAAATAAAAACGTCAATCAAAAGCTGCGAGCTTTTTGGGTTTTTGGAGTCCTTTAAGCCGTCCGCTGAGCGCCTGTCACAATACTCAAATTCTCAATTCACAGACAACAACAGCACAAC
This sequence comes from Drosophila siamana, assembly GCA_035047445.1. NCBI lineage: Eukaryota > Metazoa > Arthropoda > Insecta > Diptera > Drosophilidae > Drosophila > Drosophila siamana. Next base: position 263,721 of record JAWNPP010000101.1, on the reverse strand, counting down.
ACAACACAACACTTCAGTCAAGTTCAAGTCCATGTCGGCGATACAGAAAAAAGATAAATAATAATAAAAAATAAGAAACCGACAGGCTTCAACTGTCGCCTACTTCAGTCTTGTGTTTTTTGCTCATTAAATCAACACCTCGGTCTTTGTGGAGTACAATGGCAAAAGCTGGACAGATTTGTTGGGCAAAGTCAAAGAATTTGGCTCAGCCTGACCAAACAAGGCTGCAAAGCTGGGTCCAGAATCTCAGTCCCAGGTCCAAGCCCAGAACGAGGCGCGGACAGGCAGTGGCAGTAAATGTCGTAAGGGGATTTTTGCATTTGCAACCTTTTTGCGATTTCAATTTAAAATTTAAACAAATATGCAGCCTGACAGAGACGCATGGCGAATCCACAAGGAATGCCGAGGAATGTGAGAATTTCTGCCAATACCTGTGAGTGCTGTGTGTTTATTGTACTACGAGTACTTGCAGCTCAGTACTTGTATTCCCATTTGAACTTTGCTTTTTTAATTAATACAATTTCGATAATCCCATTGAGAGGCCAAGAAATAATGATACATTTGTCTCTTTCTCCTGCAACTGAGGCGTTGTCAATGAAATGACAAGCAGCTAAAGATAACAGATACAAACACAAATACAGCTAGAGGTACAGATAGTTGGGGAGTTGCAGTTGAAGTTGGAGTTGACTGGTCAAATTACTTGCTGTACTTAGCGTGTTTACATAAATTAGCCTCAAGTGACGTTCGCAGCGTGGCAGTTGTTGTTGCAGTTGCATTCGCAGTTTGATGCCACAGGACGTTGCAAAAGTTTGTACACAAGAATTTCCTCGTAAAAATGACGCATACCAAACTTAGACACAACGGGGACGACGAATCGTTGTGGATGTCGCACTGGCTGACGTTCCGTTCCAAAACTCAACAAGCCAGAGCCTCAAACCAGACACCAAGACGAACACTGAGCGCAGGCTGAGGCCGAGGCCGAAGTCGAGACCGAGGCTGAAGCCCAGGCCCAACAAGTCCAGCTCCAGGTCCATACCAAATTGGTATTGGTGTGCCAAGCCCGGCCAGGCGAAATGCTCGTACAATAAATAACGCAGCGAAATAAAAGAAAAACTAAAATAAATACAAACCAAAAAAATGAAAATAAAAAAACAAGCGAGCTGCAGTTGAAGTTATTTGTGAAATTCATCCGTCAAAGTCGCTGCTGTTTGCTGTTGTCGTTGCTGTTGCTGTTGCTGTTGCTGTTGCTGCCACGTCGCTGGCCAAGTTCGAGTCGGGCTGAGTCGAGTCAGACTTTGGGTCTTTGGGGCTGTTGGCTGTTGGCGTAAAACTTAAAAAGCGTTCCTTTCATGGCTTTGCCATTGTCTTACCGGCTACTGGTCATGCCGCTGCAACTGGAAACTGCCGCTGTTGCCGTCGCTGTTGCTGTTATTGCTGCTGCTGTTGCCGCTCCTCGGCTGCTACTGCATTCCTGGGCACCGTCCGCATGGAATGATGAACGATGTGTCGCTGATGACCTGATCAAAGTGGAGCATCTGCACGCATATCGATTGCACTGCCTGGCGACGGCAGTGACGAGCGGCGAAGGCGACCAAGGGCTGCTCGAAGCAGCAACTGGGGGCAGAGTCAACAGGGGCAGCCGCTGCATGTTTAAGGACATGACATTTTTTGTCGTACCGTTTGGTAAAATAACTTTGTTAAGATTTTTGCAAAGTTTGCAACTCGCATTGGGGCTTTTTCGGGGCCGTCAAAGGGCAGGCTAAGGGTGAGGCCGAGGTCGAAGCTGAAGCTGAAGCTGAAGCTGAAGCTGTTGTCGAAGCAAAGACAGGATCCTCAACAATCACATCTCTCTGTGAAAAGGGACAAATTTGACGTGGCAGGGGGCGAAACCTTTTGTTCTCCGTTTGCCCAATGTGCTGTATCTCAATGAGACCCGATAAATCTTCAACTTGCCACCGAACCAGCCACTGACCAGCCTGACCAGTCACCAGTCACCAGTCAGCATTCAGCAGTTAAACCGACAGCGACAACGACATCGACAACGACAATCGTCGTCGTCGTCGTCGTCGCTTGCGCTTGTTTTTGTTTTTGGCCTGGTCAGTAGTCAGTGACCGATTTTATGACAAATGTATTTTATGAACTGTCAAAATAGGTGTTGAAAATGAATTAATTTGCTCCCGACTGACTGACTGACTGGCCAACAGGCAAAAACAAATGCGTTTGGCGGCAAACTTCAGACCCCGTAAGCGTGACATTTGTAACAGCGTCAGCTGTAAGACTTCTGCGATCAATCTGTGGAGCGGAGGGCGTCCGGCGGACGGCGGACGGCGGTGAGTGAAACAGGGCACAGTTCGCACAAGTTTCAGCTGCGCTTGCGCCTGCGTCAAAATTTGAAACTGGCAATTACATTCGCGTCGACTTCCTACGCAATCGGCTCACTTCCATTCCACATAGACATCGAAATGTGTGGCGTCTCAACCCCGACACCCGTTTCCATATCAAATCTGCTAATTTAATCAACATCGTTGCATTGTGCGCTTTCTGGGGGCGTGGCAGTCGGCGCAGGCACGTGACAAACAACCGTTTGAAGTTGCTGTACAAAAAATAAAACACCACAATTCCAGCTGGCAGCACGAAGAGAGGAGAGCAGAAGTTTACTTTCATTCATCAAAAGGTTTAGTGCATTAAAGGCTACACCCCAAATGTCAGCGATTATACTAAAAGTCAGAGGGCAAATATTTATTAACTCATTTATAAAAGCAACTTTATTCCTTTATCTGTAGCACTTTTTAATACCACATAAGTTCGTCAGTTTATTAGCACTGAGTTTCTAACAACTCAATAACTTGTTAGACAACAGTAGGTTGTACAACATTCAAAATGAATTCTGCTTCCTGCTCCAGAGTTCAAGTTGCTCGCATAGTCGAAATGGTGCCGAGATCTATTTCGCAAACGCCTTTGACAATAACTCACATTTTTATTGATCAGCTGCATGCTGAATGACATAAGACTATGTATGCATCCCATATACACAATGTGCAATTGCATTCTTCAGCCGATCGATCGGCTGGTTAATGTTTTATTTATCGTGTATTGGAACTGCGACAGAAACTGAAATCCATTATCCGATTGGCATTAGAGCTTTCAAAAGCGAAATGCAGCATACGATTATATTGTAACGTTTTCATAAATACATAAATAAATTGTTAAAGTGCAAGAGAACAGCAACAGCAAAAAGCGAATGATTCAAGTGCATCCCGAAACGGAGACAGAGTCAGAGAGAGAGAGACAGAGAGAGAGAGAGAGAGAGAGAGCGGGAAGTTGGAGCTATGGGTCTGATCGGATTGCTGCTTTCCCAAGCGATGCTCGGGCGTGAAACTTGGACGTGGTGAAACGCGTTTTATGTGAAATGTGTGCCTCATGTTTAATGCGAAAGTTGCGAGCTGGATCGGATCAGGCAGGCTCTGCCAATGTGTTGTACGCGACACCTAACAGATGCTGTTTGTGCCTGCTGACTACTAGCTGCCTTATGCAATGAGCCCATGGTCACAACGACTGCTGCAGGCAACATCAAACGGCCACAACACTCTGGGGACAGAGCAGCATACGCAATAAACACATTAACGTGTTATTTAGTTGTCAACACGATCGAGCAACTGCAGCCTGCCTCTTTGATATCGGACCGCAAACAGAAGCGTCTGCAATCGGAGGCAGAGACAGATGCAGAGTCAACCTGTCGCTCTCCCATAAATTTCTATATGTTTAATGCTAAATTAACTAAATCCAAAGACTCGAAGCGACCAGCATAGCCATCGGAATTGAACTCGACGACAATTGCCAAGGGGCCCCGGCGAGGCGTGTGGGTGCCTTAGACAAAGGAACGCCAACAAGCACAGCCTCCGCCTCAGCATGAGGGTTGACAGGCAAAACAATGCAGCCCATGGCTGCCCAATACTGAAGCTAAAGTCGAAGCTGCCATACACAATGTGGCGCGGTCAAGTGAAGCAAGTTCCCGTTGTCGTTTTGGTGCCGTTCCCAGGCCAAAGCTCAGACCGAAAAAGACAAAAAAATGCCGCGTCATGCGGATGGACGGATGCTTGGCTGGCTGAATGGATAGATGGATGGGATGGGATGGAATGGATGAGCGTGGAGACTGCCAGTTTAAAACAGTGCCCAGCATTTGAGAGATATGTCATAAATTGATTGAGCCAAGTGCTGGTGCTGCTTCTACACCCGCAATATACACACAAGCTCGCACTCGCCGTGCCTGTGAATTGTCGTCGTCGCGACTCATACACAAAACTGATTTATGATTATTTCGCAGACAATTAAGACAAATAAACGCAACAAGCCAAATTCAATTAAATCCATTAAAAACTAAGGCGCTGGCAAATTCTGACCACTGAGCATTGGGGTTGTCTCCCGACATCAGCAGCTACTGCCTCTGCTTCAGCTTGAGCTTCTGCTTCGGCGTCGGCTTCAGCTGGGGGCACCGGGCTCGGCTCCCACACGGTTTGACAAAAGATATTGCCGACCGGCAATGGGAACAACTGCTTAGGAACAGCGACTACTGGCTGCTCTCAGTTCTTGTGTATCTCTCTATCTTCAACTGTATCCGTAACTGTATCTGTATCTGTATCTTTGACTGCGTCTGTGTGTTGTTGTTGTGTTGCGATTGAAATGCTGCTTCTGCTTTTGCTGCTGCTGCCACTCACTGGGCACAACAAAGAACAACAGTGGAGAGCACCAACAGCTAGAACAACAACGGCAGCAATGAAATAAAACTTGACCTCTAGAGGTCAATTAAATTGACTCGATTTGCGGACGGCCCTCGAGCGGCGCTGAAACAATTCGATTAGAGGGCCAACAACAACAACAATATCAACAGCGACATCCAACTGACGAGTAGCTGACGACATTCACATTCATTCGGGAAAGTGTTTGGGCTAATCAAGATGTGGCTCATGCAAACAACTTGAACTTAAGGTCGCGCACAATGGCCCGATGTTGACAAATCAGCGTGCAACACGGTGGCTTGGGGGTGCCCCTTGCCACATATCACACGCCGAGCACAACCCTAAAATCAGACAATAACTTATGTATTAACATACTGCCCATTGTATTCGAGGGAGATTCCACAGATATGGCATTTGGAATTTTAGTCAATTACTAGTTTTGATAGAATGAAGTGTACAGCTAGTAGATATTTCGAACAGCTGTACTTAATTTAAAGTATTGATTCCAATTCGAAGTTAGAAAAATGCATTGTCGACTCGTATTCATTTCTAAAATATTACAATTATTTGAAATATCTTGTGATTCCATTGATTTGTCATTGATTTGAGGGATAATAATTAAAGTTAAATCTAAAGTTAAAGTAAATCAAATTATTTTAATGTTTAAAAGAATCGATAAAATGAAACATTTACAATTATATTTATGTGTTTCGAAAAACAAATTAAATAAATGGACATGCAAATATATTGTTTGAACAATATAGTTTTTGATTTATAAAATATGAATATGTAGTGTTTTTTTTTAGTGATGGTTACCAAAGAATTAACTTGGCCCTTCATATTTTATTGGTTCGTTTGCTGTCAAATATTGACGACAAACTTTTCCCATTCTATTGAGCGAACTACTTGCTCGTCGCTTTTGTGTTAACCACATTGAGTATCGATGACAACATCCGCAAAATTCATTTGATATCGCACACAATTACCGCAACAGTTTGTGCAAACACACAACACACACAGACACACATTCACAAACTTACACATAGACAGTCTTGCATATGAATGAGAGTTAACGTTAATGGCGAGCCGGAAATAACGTTTGCCATGTTTGTGGCCAAAAAACTTTTGTGCATTACGCAAAATGAAAAAAAGAAGGAAGAAACGAGAAGAAAGTTATGATAATAACAGATATAACGCATTAAACTACGTGATATCATTAAAAATGCAACAACAGCAACAACTAACAGAAAGGTGCCTGAATGTGTGCGTGTGTGTGTGCATCGTAATCATAATCGCATTCGGTCGGTCGGCTCGCTCGTCCACCGGCTGTCAATCACATTGAAGTGAGCAACGCTGCCCCGATGTGGATGCCACATGCTGGGCACAACACTAAATACAACACGATAATACAGAATGCATCATGTGGCGCGTATGTTGTGCGAACATTTGCACATTTTGCACTGCGACAAACACTGCATTTCATGCATTAAAAACATTGTGGCAGTGTGGATTTGGATTAGACTGCAGTTGCCACGCCCCACACTACTCGAAACGTTTTTGTTGCCATTGTTTGGGCCGAAGTATTATTTTTGTGAATGCGGATTATCATTGCAGCACTTCCAGGTTCTTTAATAGATCAATTTTCAATCAATATGCTGAGTGGCCTGACAGACACCGTGTGAGTTTCTCAATGCCCCGATTGAAGGGGGCACGGCAACCGAAACGAAGCACAGCGGGACAGCTTGTTTTGCAGGCGTGCAACAGCCTAATGCACCGTTTGGCTGAGGTCGACCTCCTATTGCGCTGCAGTCTCTTAAGAGAGAGAGATAGAGAGCGCGTGCTCGAAAGAGAGAGGCAAACCCAAAGAGCAAAGAGGGTGCGCAGTCTCCGCTCTAATTGCAGCTACGTAGCGGGCGCGTAGCTCAAGAAATCGATTAAGAAACCCACTGGGCGATCGTACGAAACCAGCAGCCCCGGTGCGGCCCATTGACCATTGACGATGTTGTCGTCGTTGTCGAAGTTGCTGCTGTTGTTGCTTTGATCGCATCTGGGGATTTCGCTGCGATTTGTTGCTTTTGCTGCTGCTGTGTCTTTAGTTTTTTTCCTTTTTTTTATTATTATTACTACTATCTATTGATGGTGATCGGTGACCGGCAGGCAACCTGTTGCTCTGGCTGTTGCTGCTGTTGATCGTATTTTGTAATTTAATGCTCGGCTTCTGGTTAATTGCCACTTTCATTGTTTAGCGGACAGTTGACGGACGTTTGCCAGCCCGATTCCGATTCCTATTTGTAGCCGTCGCCGTCGCCATCGTCGTCGTCGTCGTCGTCGTATTCATTCATTCGAAGTGCTATTTGTGTTTGACTCGTTGATAGATAGATAGCTATATTTAAAGTTGTGTGCGTACGCCATGCACGAAGCTGAAGATTAACCCTCGACTGGCCCCCCGTTTGTGCTTTTGTTTTCGCTTTGCTTTTGGTTTACTTTTGATTAATTTCAGTTTGAACTTTGCCGTCCAAGCGGCCGCTGTGCTCAGTGGATTTTCACTATTATTTTTCACGCCGCTGTCGAGACCTCTAGACCTACTGACTCTATTCGTTACGCATGTCCACAAATGGCAACACACACATAAAGATATACAAAAGCTTCTTCATGCTGATTGAAATACATTTGCCTGAGAAATGATCGAAATGGATTGGGACAGCAGTTTTAATCGAATTTAGTACGCACCCAACTTCCTGGAATCATTAATTCTGTTTTTTGGTTCTCAAGACAAACTAGAATTCAATAAATTGTTGAAATTCTACAGTGAAAGCGAAAGAATTATAAATCGTAAAATAAGAATTCTTTATGTATTTCATTTAGTTCCTTTCTCTTTTTGACGTTTAAACTTTCAGTGATCTTCAAGTTGAATTCACTAAAGGAATTTCATTTCACTCATTTTTAGACGTATCAAATAAATTGCGATACCTTCACTTGTGGTCTTATTTTTATATTTCATGTAACTTTGCGCATTACAAATTAAATTACAGGGTCAGTTAACAGTTCAACTGATGCTTTCACTTATATTATGATATGGCAGATGTAGCTACCGTTATGACAAACAGCCCACGATATAACGAATAACCCGTTATGAACCACAAAGAGGAATATCCATAGACGGATGTCGCTAACACCCACAGATCTCTGGATGCGATTGAAAAACAAGACGAAGTACAGCGCAGAAAAGTCACCCCATGGAAGAGGGGTTAAGGGCTAGAGGCGTCGGCGGCTGGCAGCGAGTCTGAGCTACCCCGTCTGCGGCAGTGGCACTCGAATGGACGGACGCAGCTACATTGTGGCAACAAAGGGCAAGTCGCAGTTGGCAGTTGTCGTCTTGCCACCGGTGGTTCGTGTGCGGATTCGTGTTCGGATTCCGCATCGGGTTCTGTGCACGGACCTTTTGTTTCAAGCGTTTCCGGGGCCAACAGCAGCCGAAAACTGAGTAACTGAGTGCGAATCGTGCATGTGGCAAATCACAATTCAAATTGGATTCTTAAGACGTCAAGCAGCAGAACGACAGGAATTGTGCACAACAGCGTAGGGCGGAACTTGCCACTCGCTCGCTCGCACATGTAGCAGCAGCGAGCAACTTGCCACATTGCCATGCGAATGCCATGAGTACTCGCCCTCGTACTCGTACTTGTACTCGCAATCGTTGTCGTGGTCGTAGTCGTACTTCAACGTCCGTTCAAATGCTGAATTCCGTTCACCTTTCGCTGGGCTGCGCTCGGGCTGCACATTGTGTAATCCAAAACGCGCCGGAAATCAGCTCAACAACAAAAAAACGAAAATGAATGAAAACATAAAAAAATATAACGCTGAGAAGAAAGAAAGCAGCAGCAGCAGCAGCAGCAGCAGCAACAACAAAAATTTGTATTTGGTTTACGCCCATGCGAGCGCTTTCAAAAATACAATTGCATAAAAAACGGCGACGGCGACTACGACTGGATTCAGAGATTGAGATCGAGATTTAAAGGTGTAGCCGGCTGTACAAACTCAATCTGGAAGATACAACGCAATGGGAGCGACCGACCGTCGAGACCGTTGCGACGGCTGCGAAATTTAAGACGGATCCTTTGTCGCTCACCCCAACTTCTGGTCCTCGACCTGAAGACTGTCCCAAAACTTATTATTGTATGAATTTCAATTTTTCAAGTGCCTGGCCAATGGTGTTGTTGCTACTACTGCTGCTGCTGCTGGTTCACAATTATTTTATATAGCATTTGAAGTGCGAGCAGTCTGTACTTAGCCCAACAAGGGCAACCAGAGATATGTCAATTAAATATTGTGAACACTCAATTACGAGTGTGCACTGTACAATTATTGCGAGTCTCTCTGAATGTAGTCTCGACTCGAACAGTGAACAAACAAAGTCAAAAACCCACTAAGTAATTTAAAAAATCAACTTTTAGCACCTTCTGCACAGCCTTCTCAATCTGCCAGACACCCATCATGAAATATTTATATTTTTTTGCTTGCCCTTTGTTTCTGACTTTGACTCTGGCGCATTTCACTTTCAAGGTCGCCAGACATTTTAACGTGGTCTATAATCTTTCTTTTTTGTAGTATAAGCATGTACCTACACACACACACACACACACACACACACATACCGACACAGGCACATGTGTGTAATGTGTGTTGAGCCTTCGTGTGTCCCGTTCGCCCATTTGGCAAACATTAAATTATCATGTTGCTGCTTTGGTTTTTCGACATTCATTTTGGGCCAATTTGCAATTATGTTGGGCTTGTGGTTGTTGTTGCTGTTGCTGTTCCTGTTGTTGTTGTTGTTGTGTGCGAGTATATATATTATTATTATTATTATTATTTTCAGCAGACACCACAGCAACAACAACACTCTGAAATGTAGTATATAATCGTGCCCTAAGTTGCCCAAGCCAATACCAATACAATGCGTTGCCCCAACAAAGTGATTGACTTCTGATTGACTTGCTGAAATGTGCCGAACAGGTTGTGATCGCCGTCCAAGACGGCGACCTCAACGCACCGCAACGCATCGCAAGGCATCATCCTCTGACCGGGTTTCGGGTTACCACATGCAACATTTTGTAATTGAAGTAAGCCATTAAGACAGTCTGACCAGCGATAAAATTGTACTACACATAATGGCCATCATTTAAATTTCTATAAACGCCATTGTGTTGACAAACGAATTGTTGCGTTTCTTTGACAATCAATTTACAATTGGCATCACCATAAATTGGAATAATAATTTTTATATAAGACATAAACGGTGTAATTTATTAATCTAAAATCCATCTACTCCATTAAATAGAAACTTTTGCTATCTGGGAAGTATTCTCTACTTGAAATTTTTTTTAAAAAGTTACATTACAGAAATTTATTTGTTGCCCTTTAAAACACAAAATAATTAGTAATATAAGTTTAATTCTATTGAGGTGTATAATTATTACATCTAATAGGTATTGTATTAATACTTTACTTAACATTAAATTTATAATAAATACACGAACACTGAAGTCCATTGCAAATTTAGTTGTTACGCAAAAAAGTGTTTTTCAATCTACTATTACAACAATTTATTCTTAATTTATTTACCATCATGACAGTTTTATTGGGCACTGTTTCTATGGAACGGAGCTTTTGCTTTGAAGTTCAGTTTTGCAGAATTTAATGTGTTTTTGTGGACACATTATACTATAGTCGCTGAGCTGGCGTCTACGTCCGTTGTCCTGTTGAGCTTTAATTCCTCAATATATAGAGCGCATTTGGACTGCTTGCGTTGGGTGCGGTTGGGGCTGACGCCTAAACGCCCCAAATTGAAATCAAGTCACGTATTTGATTAAACATGGCGACTGCCATGTTAGACGCTGAAAGCTTCTCTCGTGGCTAACGAGGCGACAGCTTCGATTGTAGCGTCGTCAGTAGCAGCAGCGGCAACCCAAGTCGCAGACCCAGTGGCAGGTTCAATGCTGCTGATAGCTACCTCCGCTCACCTTCACATCCGCTACAGCTGCGAATGCTGCTGGTGCTGCTGCTGTTGCTGCGACCATCAATGGCCTAATTGCACTTATTATATTTGTAGCCGTAGTGGCAGCCGTAGCCGTAGCCGAAGTTGTGGTAAGCTTGAACGGTCGCCCGTTTAGAGCTAAGAAGTCATTATGAAATTTCTCATCACACTTGCAACTTGCATCGCCCGACGACGACGACGATGTTGGGGCTGATGTTCGTCAAATCTCAGCATTCATTGAGATTGCCGCGGCAGTCAACAGTTGGCTGCACTTCATAAATCATTGCGGGACGCCACGAAATTGAATTAGAAAATTAATTGAAAATTTCATAGCAACTCATTTAAAATAGTTTGAAGAAATTCGTATCAACGGCAAAACTTGCCACCATGGGAAACTTGTGGCAATGGGGAGGCTGGCGCACAACAAAACTTGGACGCCATTTTTAATGATGCTACGCCCCAGAGTTTATTTCTACTTTGTTTTCTTTTTAAGTTTTCTGCGTAGGCTTGCAGCATGCTGCGCAAATGCCTTTTTTGCATGCCTCACACGCACACACCAACACACTTGGCACACGACAGAGAGAGCGAGAGAGAGAGAGAGCGAGAGGAGAGGAGAGAGATGAGGGAAACACTCGCTGCATAGTTTGTGTTACCGCAAGAACTAAAAGACTTTGCCAAGTTTTGCTGGCGAGTGGTTTTCTTGTCGAGTTCCTTAGCTCGCCCAAGCTCCCTGCCCCAGTGCAACAAATGTATTTTTTCCTCTGCTGCCAGTTGGGTGTTTTTTTTTCTGTTATGCTCCTCATCCTCTTGTCTCCCTCCCTGCCTGGCACTTGTGGTCTTTTTTTGCTGCCGCAAAAGCGAGTCGAGTAGCAAAAATAAGTTGTATGCGGTTTTGCCAGCTCTCGCTCCTCTGATGCGTTGTGAGCATTTTGGGCTTTTGGCTTGGGTGGTTCACTCTCTAGCACGCAAAACAACAACGACAACAACAATGAAGACGGCGACGACGACGACAACGTCATGCCATATAAGCCACAAGCAACTGTGTTGCCGTCCGCGTCGGCCATAATGCGTTGTTGTTGTTGCTGTTGCTGTTGCTGTTCTTGTTGTTGCTCTTATATGCCAGCACATACAGTGGGTATGTTCATATGTGTGTGTGTTTATGCACGCGTACCGCACGTACACGCAACATTCAGCAACATGGCGTCGCCTCGCACACTCGCACACACACTGGCGCGCACACATGCAAGCATGGCCATAAGTATGTCTGCTATACGGATATGAGCTGAGCACAAAAAATGAAAACCAAAAGAGGAGCGCTTTCATTGGAATGCCGTTGTAAATTTGTACTTCTTCTCTTTGCTTTTCGCGTTTGCGTTGAGTGTTAGCGTTTTGTAGCCATCGTCGTCGTCGTTGTTGTCGCTGTTTAAAATACCCCACTGTTTGCATATCTAATGAAACTGTTAACACACAAATTGCGTATACGCAATGTGCACTAAATTTGCTGCGGAGCCAGCAATTACAACTCTGCATTAAATATCATATAAGAAGTGCAAACAAACGTCATGCACGACCTGGCTTACAGCAACTCATAATTCCATTAACACTTGTAATCATATTATTTACTTAAAACGCAATAAAATTTCCACGTATTTTATTTATATTTAAACATTATATTCAAAGTTTTTAGTGCGATTTTCTAGAAATAATATTTATTTGTCTTTGAATATAATATTTATTTTACTTATAATTTAAAGTGCAATGTTTAAGTTTATTTAATTATAAGTCATATATTTTATATTTGTCTATATTTTGTAAATTTGCTTTAGATTAACAAAAGTTATTGTCGTAAATAGCGTAAATTTGGATTCAAATTTCTCTTATTAGCAGGCTTGATGAGATACGATTTAATAACCTATTTCGTTTAATAAGCTTTTAATTTGTTAGTAGTTTTAGTTATCACTTCTAGTCAGATTTCATCCATCAAACACAGACATAAACTAATCTCCAAATGATTGCCATTTTAGAGTTAATCAACTTGAATTAATAAACTACTATTAAGGAGTGATTATTTTGATAACTCCATAAATAATGTAGGATGCGCTCCATTTTAGAGCAAGTTTTCAAGTCGATAGTTGAAGCTGCTTTGTCATTTGATTTTTTTTTTGTTTTCGAAATCTTCGCAAACGCATCCGAGTTGCTTCGCAACCGACGACAGCATAAAACTCCGCCTTCGCTTGCAGCGTTTGTATTTGATTGAGGAAGGGGTGGACGTGGGGAGGGGTTGCAGCAACTTTGTTGAACTACAAGTTTGCGATTTTGACTGAAAATGTAGTGTATTGATGGCGCAGTGGCACTCAGTTGGAATGTCATGTTAGATGGCAACAAACACGCCGCTCCATTGCAAAGCTGGCCAACTAATTGCATATTTGCATAGGCAGAAAACGAGCAAAGCGAGTGAAAAGAGCGAAGTGAGTGCACGCTGTGGGGTACAGTGCACACACAGAGTGTGTGCTGTAAGTAGAGCACCGACTGAAAACTAAGGTAAAACAACACCACGGGCAGCAAAGAGCGGCGGCACCCAAGAACCAAGCGACGAGCAGGCGCCTCTCGTTTGCCAGATTGCGACTGGATATGGGATAGGAATTGAAAATGGGAATGGGAATGAGATTGGGAATTGGAATGGGATTGGGAATGGGGATTGCGACTGCGACTGCGAATGCGAACGGGGTGTGGCTGACATGGAGGCCATGCTGAATGTCGAATGCGTCGACGTTGAAGCGAGCAAACCAATTTGCATGCGAGTGCAGCAACAAGAGCGATAGCTGGCTGCTGCTGTTGCTGCTGCAACGAGTGCAACGCACGACAATAACCACAATCGCAACAGTATGCCACAAGCTTGGCTGTTGTTGCTGGTGGCCCAGCTTTTAACCAGCAATGCTAGCAAACACACAAGCGGACAGACAAAACACATAGAAAAACAAAGCAAGACAAAAAGCAACAAGCAATACCAATCGAATTTATCCAACCAGCCATATATCCATCAATCCAGTCTTACGTATGGCCATCTATCAATGCATCAAGGAAAGCATTCACCAATCCATTCATTTCCATAGAAATGTGCGAAGATTATATGTTTCGTCAAACGCGAAATTGCGCACGAATATGCCAAGCGACGAAGCCTCCCTCCTCTCCCCTTCCGACCCGCCCCCAACTCACTCTTGACTACATGCTGCATGCTACATCCCGCTTCCACACCTAGCCGAGCAACTCCCATTGCCGGAGTTTGCACTGTTTTTGGCTTGGCACAGTTGAAGCGGTTTTGAGGCTGCATATATACAAACAGACATGTATACATATATATGTATATATATATATATATATATGTGTGTGTGTGTGTGTGTGTGTGAGTACATGACTGAGTGTCGTTTAGTTGATGTCGTGAGAGTGTGTGTGTGTGTGTGTAACAACTGCAGCAAAAAAGCCAGCAGCCAACTAAAACGGGGCGTATGAGTATTGCCAACTTACCTGCCCTGTCCTCACAGCTCGCAGCTCACAGCTCTCCCCCCTTTTACGGCATGTCCATCACCACCACAAAAGGGTTTGCATCTGCCCGGCCACCGTTGGGCGTTTTTCCCCACTATTTATATGGAATCGCATGTGTATATATTGTGGAGTGTTTTGTATGTAGGCCTGAGCTCAAAGTCACACAGTCAAGTTGTGAAAGCTTCTGGAGGCCCAACGTTTCGCATTTGCATTTCTTTACTCTACACTGTTTTGTCATCTTCAAAGCGTCGTTGTAAACAGTGGAGAGCTGTCGACTATATTGAATACAAATTTAAATAAAGAGAATTTTGTACTTAATCAGGTTCTACTTATTAATTGCAATTTTTATTGTTTATTGTCGGGAATTCAATTATTAACTACTTAAAATACACTAATAAAATGGGAATAAACACGTGGTTAAACGATTATTAAACTCAACGGAAAAATACCACTTTACATTGCTAATTAAAGCATATATATGAATTATCAATCAATTTGCCAAGCTGAACCACTAGATTTTCCTGCAATCAGTAGAACATCAAAGGAGCTTAACATATCCTAGCAATTAATTGTAGAGCTATTCTCAAACGTCATATACGCACTTTTGCTTACACTACGTTTAAGACGTATGACTATTAATTATTACGTATGAATGAAATTATGAATGACAACACACTAAGGGCAAAGTGGCAATTTTCAATTTGCAAATGACATATATCAATGGCAGCTAAGGGTCAAGCACTTATTGAAGTGCTTAAATATTTGATGCTAATATTTTCTAATTGCAGACACTGTGCAAAAACTCTCATATTACATTACGTATGCATTTTAGTTGTTACATATTTATTTAGTAGTCTTTCTGTGTGTGTGTTTATGTGTGTTTGCATGGCCATGTGGGACGTGCTTAAACGTACTTTGCATACCTGCAGAAAGGGGCAGCCATTGTTGCAGAGCCAAAGTCTCAAACGATTTTTTGTCCTCCCCCTCGAATTCCGTTGCTCCTCGCAAGTCTCTCTGCAGTGTACGATGATTATTTCCCGACCTTTCTCGTCACTTTGTTTTTCCAACATTCGCTTTTCACTGCACACTTGCGAGTTTTCCTAGTTGTTTTTTTTTGCGGTGCGCTGAGCGTCGACCAGCCCACTCTGTGATTGTGTAGTTTTCTAGGGTAGCGACTGCTTCTCTTGCCACTCAGTGGCTTAGTTGCGGGTTCAGCAGTTGATGGTTCATTTTACAATAACAATTATTTCTTAACTGCACTTTAGCAGCAGAAAATGTCAGGCTCTCTGGAAGTTCATTATAAAATTCCTGCAGCAATTTAGATGTAGAATGAAACATTCAATTCGAATGTATGCAAATGCTTAAAACGAATAACGAATAACTTATGGCGAATGGTGAGTAACGAATAGAAATTTATGGGCAGCAGGGCTCTGGCGGCGTTACGTGTCTGTCAGACATTTCCGCATGGCGCATGCAAAAAATCTATAAAATATGAGAGTAACGCGCCCAAACTAACTATTCCTACGGTGCGAATACTTTTGTGTGGCAGCTGCAAGTATATAGCATATAGAAAATATACACGTTCCATGACGTACGCCATCACGAATACGAATACGAAAACGAATGCCAAAAAAAAGTGTATACATATGTTTATTACAAAAAAAAAAAATATACAACTTCTTATCTCGCACAAGAAAAAGGAGCTCAAAATCAAGGAGTTGCAGCAAAGGTAGAGTGGGGAGCGGCGAGTGGAAAATGGAGACTGTAGACTCGGGCCAAGCTGTCAGCGTCAGCGTCATCGTCATCGTCATGGCCGCCGTCATTCGCGACCACGTCCAATGCGCGCCGCGTTCTGATTCGTTTCGCTTTTTGCATGACTTGAGATCATAAAAAAATATGAATTTTTTTGTTTGTTGTTGCTGTTGCCTTTTGTGGTCGTGCCTCGAGTCTAAAGCAAAAGTGTAGAAACCATGCTAACCAAGTTTACTTCTTTTTCCATTTTTTTTTTCAATATTTTGCGGCTGTTTTGTGGTATGTGTGTGTGTGTGAGTTGGTCATAATATTTAACATGCGGACTTGGGCCTCTTTACATAACGTCCACGTTCACGTCCACGTCCTCGTCGACCCTCCGACTCCGCATCTGACACACAAAGCGCGCGCGCACAAGTTGCGTTCATTGCTGTCGTTGTCGTTTTTGGTCTGCTTTTCATTAGCCAGCCTTCGGTATCGTAGGGCTTTTCAGCCTTTATATACTCAACGCGCCATATTGGCCCGCAGCCTGGACATTCACATCGACATCGACATCCACCATCTTAGCTCAAAGTCTTGGCTGCGCTTCATTTCATTATTTTTGGACTCGCTGCCTGCCAGATTAATGGGCGCGATAAGGTCGCTGTTGCTTTTGCTGTTTTGCTGGCTGGTAGGTGTAGCCTCGTCCCAAGCTCGAAATTCAACCCGAGCCCGGACATGGCTGCAAGGCGAAGGCTTCAACTCCAATATGGTAGCTTTTGCGTTAACGATATTAAAAAACATGAAAAAAAGAATAGCCTTCTTGTTGTTGTTTGTTAGTGCCTGGAATGCTGTTGGGGCAAAATGCCAAAGGGCGCAGCACTGAAAACTGCGGCATTTTTATCAGCATCAGCAAATCTCCAGCCAATGCCGCCCATTTCGCACAAGTTTCAGCATAATACGAGTTCCATATGAAAAGAAATCGCTACAGAGATTCCAATGGCCAAAATAAAGATAAAGATGTGAGCTGGCAATGGAGATCGTCCCTATAAGAGACGAATCAGACGAAGTAGGGTCAAAATAATAATAGCTCTCTTGATGATATAAAACTGATGGAATGTGTCTTAATCTTGTGTTCAATCTATGATGTATTTTAAAATTTTTAATATTTAATTTATTGCGTCCATAAAATATAAAAACTTATAGCATACATAAAGAGACAATATAATTGCAGGTTGAATAAAACTAAATCCTATAATCTTGCCTTTGATTTAATGAATATATATATATATATCTACTCAATAACATAAATCGTTAAATAGAATAATAGAAATATATAAATCGAAAGTAATTTGTTTGAGAATATTCATCCATCTTAGCATACAAATAGTCTCATTTGCTCAGAGTTTTTTATAAGGTGTGTTAAGCCGCTGAAGTGAATATTCAAAAGCAAACAAGTGAATTAAGTACTATTAATATTAATGAAGACTTTGTAATTATGAAAAGTAGCAGCAGAAATGCATTGTAAATTGCGACAGTTGCGAATCACTTGCGGTTCATCATCCGCTTGGCCAATGGATTGGGTCCGTTATGGAAACCGCTGTGAGAGGCCATCAAATGCATATTGATTGCAATTGAACTTTAATAGGTCCATCGAGCAACATTTCTATAGGCTGAGGCACAGTCTATCTCTCTATGTGTCCATGTGCAGTAATTAAACTGCCGCATTATACAAATGATCAGGAGAGAGAAATAGCCGCACTCTGTCGATGCCGATGCCGATGCCGATGCCGTTGTCAATTGGTTGGAAAGCGGCAAAACAGATCATTGACTAACATGAGCACGTGTTAAGTGGCATTTTAACTGCATTTAATGCGCCACAAATTAGATGCAATCACAAGAGAAACATGACGGGATATGAAAGCTCGCACACTCCACCGCGAGCGAGTGAGAGACAAGACGTTGAAGAAAGGGATCGCTGCTGACCCGTGCCATGTCGGTGGGCCAGCTTCCTTCCGCTTTAAGAAGCATTCGCCAAGCACAACAGGAACAGGGCCTAATCAATGCAAATCAACATCAAATTAAATGCAAAATTAGCGCGCGCCAACAAAGCCAACAAAGTCAACAAACGGAAGTTAGCACTCATCGCTGCACAGGAGAAGAGCAACCCGATCTTGGCCACACCCACTTTGGCCCATTGCTTGTAATGAAACGAGCGGTCGATTGGTAAAGACTGATATCTTCTTTTGCCATCAACTATATCCGGTTATAAACTGAAGGGCTTCCTTATAGCCCAACTAACAACGGCTGCAACCTGCATACCCTGCAGACCATCTGCAAGTGGGTTGCATCGGATGGAAATACAATATCATTCGCAAGCGTTCAAATGTATTAAATTTATAAATAATAATTACTATCTCTATTTATATTATATTATATTTATATACTTCTTTATTTTATATGTTGTATTTTATTATTAACTTATTGTATATATCAAACAATAGTAATTATTCTAGGTCGGCTTTAAATACTTAATATACCTTCAAACTGAAGGGCCTGCTGACCACAAGATTGACACATTGCTTTCGTACTTAGTAATTAATATTTTAAACACATGCTGCTGCATTAATATCCGGCGTCCCACTCAGCTTTCGCCGATGCTATTGAAGAAGCTGCGGGCTTGATGAAAGCTAGAGCAGATGCCTGGTTAGCGGACATTGTTAGCACATACCGACGACACAGAATTGTTATAGCTGGCGCCGTTAACATAGAGTTTAAAGCTGGCATCCTATTCAAAGTAGTTTGTGACTATAGAAAGAATCCTAACTGAAACTTGTAACTGAGTTGAAGTAGTACATTTTCTGGTGACAACAAAACTCAATATAAGTTTTATTTTGTGATTTCTATTTAGTTAATCTCTAAAGAGAATTGACATTAAATTAAAGTAATATTTTCAATTGTTTAAAACGCATTTGTAAAGATTTAAAATGGGAAAAACTAAAAACAAAAGCTCCAATCATAACACTTTTTATTTGTATAATTGCCGATATGTTCGAAATAAAAATGAATTACCAATTTTGATATCTTATAGCTTTATATTCTGAAGAACAGCAAAAACTAGAGAAAAATTCTTTAAAATTTTCACAATTAATGCAAAGTATCGCATTTCTAAACACTTTGTTTTGCTGTCTTTATCTGATACATAGTCCTGTTTATTTCCAGTCTCAAAAATGTTGTAAATTATATTGATAAATTGCTGTTGAATACTTAGTGTACAATTCACACATCATCAGTCAGTATGTTTTCTACATACGGAGGCCATCTGGAAAATTGAGTGTTAATTGAGGTGTAAGGAAAACTTTGAGCAATTACGAGAACTTTTGCTATTGTCGTTGTTAGACTGACAGACAGCCGAAGTAGAAATACAAATTAGTTGATTGAAAGACCAAAAAAAAAAAAAACGAAGAAAAAATACAATATCTAAACAAAACTACCTGCTGCTAATCAGGCAACAAAATTATTATTATTAAGCCCGTTCGCTGGGGCTGGCCAATTAGGTTTGTTGGTAGCACAGCTCATATACATCAAATCACATCATAGTACAACACAACACACCGAATGCCAATTGAAACTTTGCTGTGAGTTCTATGGAAATTGAAATGCAATTAAGAAACATCATGAATCGGTCAATAGCGAGTGGGACGGGATGCGTGTGTGTGTGTGAGTGTGAGTGTGAATGTGTGTGTGTGTGTGGCTTATTAGTTTATTACATCAACAACAAATCTTAACAAACGCTAATTAAGACACAAATAATCGAACGTGCTAACAACGAGCTACGGACAATGGACAGAACTGAAGCCAATAATAAGCCATATTGTATACAAGGGCAGGCAGGCAGCCAGGCAGCCAGGCGGTGGGTGAAGAGGACAAAGACGTAGTCGGGGGTGGAGGTGGAGGTGGACGACGGCCATTTGCAGCCTAGGGGGGCGGCGCAATGAAGTTGTCGAGGGCAAAGGACACTCGTACAACTCAACAGCTTCGGCGACGAAAACGAAAACGAGCCACGAACTATGCAAATGTTTTGCTTCGCAGGAGCCACGACGACGGGGCTTGGGGAGGATTTGGGACCGATTCTTACATTTGGGTTTTATGCCGGATAGCGTGAGCAACGTGAGGCAATGGCAGCGACGGTTGCTTGCCACCCACGGCCTGTGGTATTTGAGCGACACGCCCAAATTGTACAAGTTGCATAGGAAAGGCAGGCAAAGCCAAAAGCAAAAGCAAACGCAAAACTGTTCAAATAGAGCTCAAAATAAAAAGGGGACGTTTTATGGTGGACAGCTACCCTCGGGATTGAGAAACCAACCACCGCAGAGCGACCACAAAACTCGCAACTCGCAACTGGCAACTTACAACCCGCAACCTGTAAAAAGTAAACATCGTGCATAGAGGAGACACCAGCGGTGGCATGCGGTGGCTTGCGGTGACGTCGGTGGCGCGAAGCGTGAAAATGTAACCGCAACGTGGCAGCGACGGCGACGGCGGTGGTGGCGACGGCGACGGCGACGGGACACAAATGGCAGACAGGAACAGGAACAGGCGTTTGCTTATACATATAGCCAGGCTCACCTCTATATACATATATGTGAGTGTGTGTGTATGTGTGTGTGTGTGTAGGTGTGTCTGTATAGGTGTGTATGTGTAGGTGTCTATGCATAATACATAACCTCGCAGACCTTATGAAATGTAATGTAAAGGACATTTTTATAACCCACACACACAGATGCACGCGCAGTCACACATACACACACACACACACAAACAGATATATATATATATATACATATATATATATATATCTAAGGGGCGTCCATTGAATCTTTTGCCTTTCTTTGGCCCAAAGCGGAAGTGAATGGCACATTATGTTGCCGCTGCTACTTGACATGGTCATGTTGCTCCTGCTGCTACTCTGATTGTTGTAGTTGCTGTTACTGTGCTGTCGTCATCAACGTTGTTGTTGCTGTTGGCATCCGGGCCGGGGTCGAAAGGGCTCAACATGTATATTGAAGTGCCTGGCAATGTTGCGGCCTAAACTGTGCACCGCGATAATTGGGTGGGCAGACAAGCAGCTGTCGGTGGATGAGGCCAACGAGGGAGCGGGCGAGCGGGCGAGTGGATGAGAGCTGTGACCATTATGTGCTTGTACGCATTAGAGCGACATAATGTCAGCTGAATAGTTGTGAAAGTTTTTAGCCACAGTTGAAGAAATAATTCCGTATCCTTTCAGTGCAACTCCCGACGACTCACCGACTTATCCTGCAATTTGACGTAGCAACATTTCAATTGATATTCATTACAATTGAATTGAATCAATACGCACACACACACGCACAAAAAAAGAGGCAAAGGGAACGAACCATCATTGAATGTGCAATGACATCAACGTCAGCAACAACTATGAGACAAGGCGACACTGCATTGGCAGCAACAACAGCAGCAGCAGCAGCAGCAGAGTCATCATCAAAATCCCATTAGCAGCGTATTCAAATGCGTTGGAGTGTAAAACAAGCCACATTCAATACTCCCCACACAGTGTCCGCTATCAAAGAGCTCAGGCTCATTCAGTTACAGATGCGCCTGGCGACATTACGCATCCGTTTGTGAGCGCACACCCCCAACGTTTCCACTCTCATTCCCATTCCCTTTCCCAACCCCAAGCCATTGCCAAAGTCCAGCCACACGACCAACATCAGTCCACAATCCGAATCAATTTGCATGCACTCGTCAGTGTTGACAGTGCCTTAAAAATGAATGCCAATGCTAGCCTACTTACAGACCAATCACAATCCTTTCAGCCACGTTGGCTATTCCCTCTCGGCGAGATGGGACACGTCATCTCTAGTTCAAATCAAATCATCTGTTAAAACCAAATTCTCGTCCCCATTTCCCCAATGCGTTTCATTTAGTTGCTGCTCCACATTGTGATGTCCTAATTGGCAATTTCGTTGCTGTCCCTTTTCGAAAATTAGTACCAATGGTTGCTCAATCCCACGATGACCAACCATAGGCTCTCTAATTTGCCAGAGTGTAGGATTCTGTCCTGATAAGAGGGCAAGTTGTGAGCAACATATGCCCATTTTAATATAAACTAAATAAAGTCTCATTTTGCTTCATGTCAAAAATAGCATTCAACCGCAATACTTTGGCAAGTAAATTTAACACTATAAGAAAATTTAATGCAGTTTGTACGCAAGGCTATAAAAGTAGAGAATGCAATAAAATTATTTCGCAGTATGCTGATATGATTTTAACTGATTATCTTCGATTTTCATAAAGTTGTTGATCCACACACTTATAAAATCAAATCATTTAGATGCGAAGTTCTTATGAAACAACAGGTGAAGCTACGGGGTAAACTTAGCAGTAATACATAAGTTTGTGTCAACCTAAAGAAATGAAAAAACAAACTGATTTCTTTCGTCTGAGATAACTAGTTTCTTAGGGTATACATTTCCAAAAATACTTTTAATTATTGCACACAGATTGAGAGTATTTAATGAATAGAAGAGTAATAAAAATAATTAAGTAAATAAAAATACTTTGAAACTTAGACGTCAATTATTGTACTATTACATATCTCACTCTCTTTAGAAGCTTCACTTACTCTATTAAGATAATCTTCATGAACCATATGTGTTAAGATTACAGGCATAATTTGATTGTTTGTTTCATATATTTTCCACTTAACCTGCACGCATATGATTACACGCATCTGAGTGGCTTTTTAAACGTTTTGCCTTTAACTATATAATAGTACATTATTATCGGCTATTGATATTTTTGACAATTACACCCGCGAATTTGACGCCAAATAAAATTTGCCATCCGGCAGTACTTTGTCAGGGACGATAAGAAATATTTAGATGAAACCATTTCACAATAAGCGTAATTCAACACAGCTTTGAAGCAATGAATAAGTGAATGCGTGAATAATTGAATGACTTAACGATGCTGCTGTTGTTGCTGATGCTGATGATGATGTTGTTGTTGCTGATGGTGGTAGTGGTGGTGGGGTCGAGGCAACGACCCTGAAATGCCTTTAAAGCGAATTAGCAGACCACACGCGCTAGTCGTCTGCTCCTGTCTCTCGCCTCCCTTCCTTGCGTAGACGATGTGCGTACGCACTCTCGATTCAGACAGCATTTGATTGCAGAGGGCCATGAGGAGGCAAGCAGCAAGGAGCAAGGAACATATGCTCAAGTCCTTGAGAGCTGTGCCAACAAGTGAGTGTGAGCACGCAAGAGACATGAATAGAATATGCTGCGCTGCTCTGGCCATCATAGCCCCTTGTTGTTGGTATTTGCACGCCCCGTCGCGACGTTCCTTCCATATGCGTGCGATTTGGATTTGATTTGATTTGATTGCGGCGTCAACTTAATTAAGCGACCAACTACCAACAATGGGCAACAAATTGAAACAGCGTTGAGCGCACATTTTGAACTTCAAGACGGACGAAAGCGAATGGCGAACGGAGCGTTCTTGTAATTTTTGCTGTCGCCAAAGTCATTGAAACGTGTAATCTGCAGCACGTGCGACGTGCGGTGCCGTGGCGCCATCAAAAGGCCGCAACTGCAAATCGAAATTCGTTGGCTAGGCGGAACTTTAAAAGGAGACTGCACACAGAGAGCAGCTAGGAGAGATCGGGCCAGAGTTCATTGTTGAGGCGCGCAATTAGTTGGCGCTGGCGGCATCGGTGGCCACCTACCGGATGCGCACTCTCTCCCTCTCTCTTACTCACTCTCTCTCTCTCTCTCTCTCGATCGCGGAGGTGGCGTGTAATTAGTGTCAGTTGCGAAGTCACATTTGGTTGCTGTTGCATTGGGCAACGCCTACTGGCCAATGTCGGCGGCGTCTGTTGAAACGGCCCGAAAAAAGATGGACGCAAGGACTCGACAAACACTATTCGACTCGACTACACTACAGCTTGCCGCCTAGACCCTGTGCAGCCGGCTCATTCATGCATCCCTCGAGATAATTATAATAATTACCTGCGTGAGTGCAGGTTTCCATAGACCAAAAAATAAAATACGACAGAGAAATACACAAAAAAAAAAAACAAAGCAGAGACCCATTTCTATGTCATTGTCTGGCAAATGTGCTCATCCCAGCCAGCGGCTGTGTCTGCTGCGTGCACTTTGCGTTTCGCATCGCCAGACCCAGGTCTCTCGAAAACCCAGACTTGTATCGTTCCATTCGCGTTGTGGGTGTGCGTTTGCGTTTGCGTGTGCGTGTCTATGTGTGTAATTATCCGACGTTAATAATATTCAAATAGCCTCTAAATATATCCAAAACGGAACTCGGTCAGCGCCTAGAACCCAGATGCAATTGTGCGATAGGCATTCAACCGCACACACGCACACTCAGCTGATAGCTGATAGCTGATAGCTCATGGCTGATAGCCGGAGTGCCTTATCATTGATGAACCCGAAACGATATACAGAACCTACTAGGTCGCAAAACGAGAGTTAACTGATTGTTCGCAAAAACAAAAGCCAAACTGTCCGAGAGGTTAATAAACCCCAGGCAAACATGTGACCCAAGTGGAAGGCCAGTTCGTCAGGCCGAATAACTGATGGCAGCCACAGCCAGAGCCACAGCCACAGTCGCAGCCGCAGCCGGCTGAGAGAACCAAGAACCAAGAACCAAGAGAACGGAGAACCGCTAACAAAGCGGCAGGCACAGGCACGAGAAATTCTTATCATACCGGCGCGGTAGAGAAACGCCGGCAGCGACAGCAGCAGCAGCGACTGCGTTACGTCGTCGGCCTTTGATGTGCTGCCGCCAAAGGCGAAGCAATGCAATGCGATGCGGGGCGAAGTGAAACGTTCGCCGAGGAGTTGTTGAGGATGTCAACGTTGCCTGCACAACTCTGTGCTGGCCGAAATAATTTTTTGATGCAACTGAAAGTTTGCATTCCACTTGTTGTTAACAAAACGCCGAGACGGCCACAAAGGAAATTCTCACAATTCCCCTGCAGAAGCGCAGCAGCAGCAGCAGCAGAAGCCAAACGTTTGATTGGGATTTGAAGCTGCAGCTGACTCTGGCAGAGTTGACTGTGTCTGTTGACTGTGCCTGCGATTGAGTGAATGACAATGACATGACTTGGCTCGGCTCGGCTTGACTTCAGCTGAGTTGAGTTTGCCTTGAAGACTTCAAGCTGTAGCTTCATCTGCCGCTTTGAATGAATGCTGGCTAAATAGCTTTAGACAGGCGTGAGTACATGCGCTGCAAACAGGCAAACAACAACAGCAACAACAGCAACAACTACAATAACGAGTATAACAAGAACACGAAGAAATAACGCTCGATTGCAGCTACAGAAATTGTGACACTGTCGTCGTCTGATGTCGTTGTCATTGACGGAACAACGCGCGTTGCCAAAACTGAATTCGTGTGCGTGCTGTGCCACAACCAGAACAGTTGAAGCTACAAAAGTTGCTTGAACATGTCTGCACGTTTCCCAAGCGCGGAAATGCTGACCGGCGTGCTGTGGACGCCATGGATGCAATGGAGGCTGTAAAGGCTATGGAGGCTTTGGAGGCTATGGAGGCGGCTCGCTGACTTTGTACTTGTCGCCGCTTTTGTTGTTTGGCCCAGCATTTGAAAAATGTCACATAGTTAGAGTTCAACTGCAGCGGCCAAAAGAGCTGACCGACTGCAAACTTGCAACTGCAACTGCAACTGCCACAGTCATAGTCATAGTCATAGTCTTAGCCATAGCAATAGCAACTGCATCGCATGCCAGCGGCAACTTGCACCGCTAATGACTTTGTTTTTGCTCAACGCCTCGCAGCGTAACTAAGAGCAAGTAACTTCTCTCTGTCTTTTTCTCTCACTGTCTCTCTGCTTGAAATTGCTTGCTCAGGGCGACGTTGGTAACAAATTGTTCACACGCCAAAAATCATGGTTAAGTGCCGCTGCCGCTGCCACTGCCGTTGCCGTCGCTGCTGTAATTGCTGTTCGTCATCTCTTACCTGTTGTCAGTTAGCCAATGCTGGCAGTGTCTTCACCCAATTAAATCGCATAATTAATTTATTAGCTGCCCCTGCATACAATTGTCGCGTTTTGTTCTCAAATTGCCAGTTAATTAAATGACGTCGATAATACACATTAAAAATGCAAAATAGATCAACTCAACACAACACAGAACAAAAACAAAGGCAGTGAAAACAATACACAATATAGTCGCAATTTCTCATACGTCGCGTTGTGTGCGTTTTGAACTGCTTTACACTGCTTTCGACTGCTTGTTATCCATATGTGCATAGTCTGCTTGGCAGGATACGCTCGAAGCAGTGCAAAACGAGTTTAGGGTGACCATGCAGACGTTTCACTTTAGCTACGCACTGAAGCACTCACAAAAACTCTATAGATAGCTTTGTAAATTAATGTAATTAAATTAATCATAACGATACAACTGTTTTTGCTCGCATTCTAGACGTAAGAAGCTCTGCAGTTGTTGGCCTCAATAAATGCATGTTAAGCTTTTCATTTTTATGGCTAAACCCTTTTAACAAAATGTCCATTTCCTTAAACCAATTCAATAATCAATTGACAGTTTCAGAAATTTCCTGGAAGCAGACTTCGGGTTAACTAATACTTTTTATAACGATTCCTGGAAACATTTAGAGAAGCTAAACAATATCTGACATGTTATTATAATTAGCAATATCCTGGCTAGCTTAATTCGGAATCGACTATGCAAATTGCCATAATCGGAAAAACCAATATTTGAGTAATGTTAGACTTAGAGAGCTCCTTGAGGCCTATTAGAAATATGACAAAAAAGCAGTCGGTCGGCGAAAACACAATTGTTTGAATAATTCAAAGTAAATTGAATTCGAATGGAATACAAGGGTGACGCATGACAGGAAATCGCCGCATAGTCCTGCTATAGCTCTGACTTATGTCAAACCTCAAAATTGCACCGTGGACGATGGCGATCCTGAATAATTCACAAGGACAGAAACAGCTTCGACTTCGGGACATCGAGGACACCTGGTCCCGTAATTGCGATTGTTAGCAAATTATTATTGGACTGACGACTGTCGATTCGATATGGATATATGCATATGCATAAAGCAAATCGAGTCAAACCAATTTACTAAATCGTTGTCAGCAAAATTTGTTGACATTCTAATGAGTCTACCAAAAATAAAAAAGAAGCAAAATGAAAAAAAATAAAAAAGCCAAGACCACGACCGAGTTAGCTGAATGGCGAAGAGATCTGGCGGGGAGTTTGCGATGACTGCTGTGACAGTTGTACCGTAATAATTGCTGCAATTTAATGGCTCTGGGCCGATGCAGGGGCCGGGACAACGGTGCGTATGCAAAACTAAACCATAAAATGATTGCACAAATCGACACAAACTTGAAACCGTAAACGATCCTGAAGATCAACCAGGCAAGACCCAAACCACAGTCCACTTTACTTGCCACGGAACAAATACAAATCTCATTGGCCACTTAAGTGTAATCAGTCAGCCAGCCCGGCAGATGGATGGAGTTGCAGATGGGAGCTGGCCAGAATCGTGGCACACTCCAAAGCGCTACAATTGCAGCTCATTACGATCGTCATCAGCATTATCATTATATCGCATTCGATCTGAGCTCGGTAGGCACAGACACTGAGACACCGAGACATCAAGACGCACACCTGAAACACTGAGAGAAAGAGAGAGAGAGACAGAGAGGCGACTAAGAGCGCCATCAATTTGATGGCAACCAATATTTTAACACCCGCAAACGGACAGGCTTTAAATGAAATTACAATACCAACAAGCATAATAGAGACTAAACGGAACGAAACGAAACGAAGCGACACTTAAATTACTCATTGGCCTCACTGGGCTTTGGGCCTCAGAATGAGACGCTTCTTCAATTGCCTCTTTTTGCCGCTCTGTTGAATTTTCACTTTCGTCTCAATTGGCAACAATTTTTTTTCGGCTCTTTTGTGGCTTTATTTGGGCTTTATTGCCACTCATTTTGTGTGTGTAGGCCCGACATTTGCTTTCCATCATGCCACCTGCAATGACCAATGGCCTGGTGTGAGTTTAGCTTGGTAATTTCCATAACAAATTGTTTGCCTAATTGAGTCATTAGCCGGTGGTTTGGATTTAGCTACGCCTACACGACTGGTAGAAAAGTAAAGAGTAGTAATCGCAGCAAGCATTGCTCCCGTTGCTCATGGATAACGTACACACACACAGACACACACACAGAGGTATGTGCTGGCATGTGTATCACATAACGATCGTCAGGCAAATCAACACCTCATCCCAGCTCATCGATTGGCCAGTTGACTGGGATGAGGCGGGCGCAACCAAATGATTTCTCACATCAATTTCTCACGCACTAAGTGAGCCACTTAGCGCACATCAAAAATCAATAATCGATTAAATAATTAGAAAATTGTGAAAATTACTGTAATTTTGAAATCAATTCGTTGCATGCACACACAGACACTCAAGATATGCGGATTCATCTTTCCATCAGTGTCAAACGTCCAGCGTCAGCTGAGGATCCAGCGGCCTCTTGGCCAAGGCATAAATAATCACGTTATAATCAAAATAATATTCAACGAATGCCCCGAAACGAAGCTGGGACATTGCATACTTGTCCTGTGTTGGGCACCCGTTCTCATTGGATTCAATTTAAATGGAAAACACTTTCCTAAAAGTCGCTCCAATTAATATTCGCAGCGTGCCGCGATCGCCGCGACTTGATAAAGTGCGGCTCATATATTTTGTCATAAATTTCAAACGCGCTCGACAGCTGCGCTGCTCATCAATCAGCCCGTCAGCGTCAGCGTCACCGTCCGGACCAGATTGAGGATTGAGGACCCACGAAACCAGACCAATCGATCCGATCAGTTGCCGTTGCTCTCGATGCTGTTGCTGTTTCTGTTGCTGGAGCGTGCGGACTTTGGCAAACACTCGATTAAAATCAACTTCAATTTGTAATAAATCAAAAGTCCTATCAAAATATGTTGGGGGCAGTGCGCGAAAACAACAACAACAAAATGCCCAAGCAAAGGATGCGACTTTAGCTCGATCCGATGAAGAAATTTGCCCAGATGCTGACGCTGCCGCTGCTGCCCCATCGGAGGACTCCGCCTTGCGCTAAACTATATACTTATGATGTATGGTTATTGATTCGATGGAAATGTGCCCGGCTGAGGGTCAACTGTAAGTACACAGCTCTTGGCAGACCAGACTAGACTCCAGAGCCCATCGTACCCGAGGTGAGCTTATAACAAATGCACTGCAAGCCAGACTTTTCTACTATATTTAGAACGAATTGAGTTTTTCTTTGGGTTCTTTCGCTTAGCAAGCATATCATACATCAATTCAGTTACCACTAATCTCAGGCTAAACTATTCGAGAATTTGAAGGGAAGCATAATTTATCCAAAGAAAATTGTTTACTTAACTTACTTTTCAAATATTTCAAATACGAAAGCAAAGAACTGTCAAATAACTTATAAACTTTTTGAAGTGATTTATAGTTTATACACAAATATATAATTGATTTCATAATAACGCCACTAGCCATGCAAATCACATTCCATCTTTAATTTAATGACTTATTCAATGGCTACTATTTAAATTTATTCCGCATTCAACTCCATTCAATATTACAAATCAGAATTGACTTTATCAAATTGTTATTGCAATGATGATAGTTTTGAGTGAATATAATAAGACTGCCCCGATTGACTTGAGTATTTTTTTGTAAAGTAA
The DNA here is from genome assembly GCA_035047445.1 of Drosophila siamana. Classification (NCBI taxonomy): domain Eukaryota; kingdom Metazoa; phylum Arthropoda; class Insecta; order Diptera; family Drosophilidae; genus Drosophila; species Drosophila siamana. The sequence goes on along the minus strand of JAWNPP010000101.1, from coordinate 233,879 downwards.
TGTAGCTATTGCCGGGGGCGCTTGACAGATAGCTGGAATTAACTGCAAAGCATAAAACGGTGGAAAAACAAACCTCAGAGAGTTGGCGTGATGTTCAAGTCCATCAAACAGACACTCAATAAAAATGTCAGTAGTAGTTGCCTTTTGTTTTCCATGTAAGTCACAGAGCGAATGTAATCGTATATATATATATATATATATGTGTGTATATATTGCAATATATGTGTGTGCGCTTATGGGTGGTTTTTTCTCGCCTGAGTGTTGGCGTTGATTTGCGGAGTGACTTGGGGTCGTGCCAGTTGCTGTTGTAGCTGTTACTTGTTACTATTGTTGTTATTGTTGTTGTTGTTGTTGTTGCATGAGTCATGAGCTGGCTTTGGGTTCAGCTATGGCTTGTCGGCTTGTCGAGATGTCGTGAGTTATTTTACATTTGCCAAAGGTGCTCTGGGCCCCACATGCATGTGTTGTAGTCGTAGTCGCAGTTGGTTATCGTTGGGTTATCTTGGCACGAAACGAAACCAGCATGTTGTTGCTTTCGTTGCTGTTGCCGTTGCTGTTGCCGTTGCTGTCGATGCCAATTGCGCTGTGAAATGTGCTTACAAAATGCCGCGCGTCAATATGCAAAATACATGCCACCACAGCAAACAGCAACAGCAATAGCAACAACAGCGCAGCTACAAACCACAAGCAAAGCCACAGTAAAAGCCACAGAAATGGCGACGGCAACGTCAAATGGAGGAGCAATTGGAATGTGACCGCGGGGCATTGGTGGAAACAAGTCAACCAACCAAGACAATGAATTCTTAGCTGTACTTTTCGAGCAGCGGCTGCGGCTGCGGCAGCGGCGGACAACCGAAAGTGAAAAATGAAAAGAAAAAAATGCATACTTCAAACTGGCCACGATTCCGTGTGATTTCCTCGAGCTGCCGCCAGCGATGCAAACGCCAACGCCAACGCCAATGCCGCATTCAAATCGCTCTTTATACTGCTGCAGTTGGGCTTTGTCGCTCTTCTCGATGCTGTTGTTGTTGCTGCTATTTTGAGCTGGCAAATTAACGTTTTTCCTTGAATTTTCCGACACCCGTGGATCATGATTTGCCGCTTTAGCGCAAATCACCAAATATCGGCAACACAAATCAAACTATATAATTAAGCAAGTCGACTGAACTGCGCTGCGCTGAGCTGAGCCGAGACTCTCTGGCATCGCAATATCGATGTCCATGTCCATAGCCATGGCGTTGGCTTGGTCGTGATGTGATTTACTTCGTGCTAGTGCTTAAATGGAGCCTCAAGTCCCCATCGCCATCGCCATCATGATCGTTTCGTTTCGTTTCGATTTGTTTCGTTTCGTTTCGACTTCTGCTGTTCTGGCACTGCGCACGCAGTAGGTCGGCAATGGCACAGTGCATGTCCCATGTCCCATGTCCATGTCCATGTCCATGTCCACGTCCAGAGCCAAGAGTCAGGCTTGTTCGTGTCCCTTTCGGATGCAGAAATGTCGGAGACTGCACGAAATTAAAGTGTCTGCTCGATGCGGAGTGGCCCAAACCGCAGAGACGTCCATCAAGTTGGCGAAGGGCAGCAAAAGCCAATAAAATTGTCATGCATTGACAAATAACATGGCCAGGCTTAGAAATAGACAGCCAAAGAACCCCAGAATCCAAGTGACGGTGCCAACAACAGCAACAGCAACAGCAACAACTGCAACAACAACTGAAGCCAAGTCAAGGGAAAATGGCGTTTAAAGCACCAAAAGGCAAAAAGGCTGCATTAAAACGTTTCTTTTTGCCGTTTCCACTTCTTCTCTGGCTTCACTGCTTCACTGCCTCCGACCGTCTGTCCATTCGTCTGTCTATCTGTCTGTGCCTGAGCTGCAATGCGGCTCCCACGCCTTCAAAATACAATATGTTAACAAACACGCTGCCAAGTGGCTGACAGCTTGGCCAGCGGGAGCGGGAAAAGGGCAATGAGGGAGGCAAGAGGACGCGGGATTGGCATCGGCATCGGCATCAGCAAAAGCTGCAACTGACGCTGGAAGATTTCTTGTGAAAAAATAAGTAAAACAAAAACCGAAAAAAGAAGAATGAAGAAAAACAAAATTGAAACGAAACGAAGAATGAACCGAACGTAAAGCTGCAATGCTGCCATTGCCATAGCCATGCTGCCAAGTCCAAGACAGCCAGAAAGCCAGAGATGACTACAGCGATGGCGATGGCGATGGCGTAGACGAAGACGAAGACACTGACTTCAAGGGTCCCCAGCCAACCAACAAGTCGCAAATGCTGGCGACGTTGGAGGAGGCGAAGGCGGAGGCAACTGCGACGGCGACCAGCAAAACGTGCGCAGATTTCCAGCAGACGATAAAGCACAAAGCAGGCAACCACAGCAGCAGCAATACGAATAGCAACAGCTACAGCCACAGCAACAACAGCCAAAAACTAAGATGAAAAATAAGCAGCCGAATGAGGACTGGGCCTGGTCCATGGCTTTGGCAGCCATTTTGGCCTCAACTCGTTGCAGCTGCACACAAAAAAAAAAAAAAAAAAAAAAAGAAAAAACATACAAAATAAAAGAAGGTAACTTCAAAAAGTCTCTTGGTATGAGCAGCAGCAGCAGCAAGAGCAACAGCAACAGTCGCAGCCACAGCAGCCCCAACAGCAACAACAAATGGCTTGCATGCAAAACGACAGCAGCTAAAGCCAATTTGAAAATTTCAAGAACACACAGACATATGGCAGCGTGTACCCGTATCTCTGTGTGTGTGTGTGTATGTGTAAGAGTATCTGCCAGATACATTCGCTGCATCTGCATGTACAAATACGAAACTCAAGCCTTCTTTGCCATTGACTGCTGGCATCGATCAATGTTGTCTTAAAGTTTCTTGCTATTCGTATTGCTGCAAATGTTGTTCTTGTCGATGTCTTTGTTTTTGTTGTTGTTGTCGTTGCTGCCGTTGCTGCAACGCTAGTTACAATTTTTTAGTGCTGTCTTTTGACTTTTGCCTTTTCTGACATTGAAAGACACCTTTCCACTTTGCGACTGAACTTTGGCTGTGAAATTGACTCACTCCGCGTTGAGGTCATTAAAAATCCATAGAAAACTTGATATTTAGCTGCAAAGTATATAGAAACAACTTCCCCAAACACTATTATTATTGCATTATTATATAAGTATTGCTAGCAACTTTGCTTCGCCTGCTGTTTAATATGAGCTCTGTCTCTGAAAGACCCAATTTTAAAGGTATACAATATAGCACCATAAAATTGTGATTGGTTTACTGTGTAAAAATTGTAGTTTGTAGTTTTCTTAGTGCTCGATGAATTGATTATACACATACTACGTAAACAGATATGCAGAACTGTTGTTAACGAATAGAGATAATAACATTTATAAAAATTATGTTAGCAAGTTTGACCCATAGCTTTCATATACACTCGAGATATGTTTACATCTATGTTTTTTTAATCATTTTTCATAAAGGTTGTTTTATTCATTCGATTTGTTTTTAGACTAAAATACATATAAATTAATTTACATTTAAATATACGCAAAAGTCGAATTAATATTAAAACTCTTTATATTTATTTTTATGAAATAAATTGCAAATGCTTCAACATTAATTTGCAATTTCTACTTATAGTATTATTATCGAAACAAACCCCAGCTGTTTGCGTTTGAAATTCTCCTCTGCGCTTCTTTGGCTAAGCTAAACTATCAATTTAGATTTTAGTACTAATTGATATTGCTGGAATCAAGTTGAGAGCCGGTTGGTCCAACCGAGTGGGGCTCAACAAGTGAAATGCGAGGCAAATGGAAGGCGCTTGCTAATGATAATGTCCTCGCGGCGTTTACAGTTGCAGTTGCTTTGATGATGTGCCTCAGATGTTGATGTTGCGACGCAGCAAGCGTCGGCGACTGCTGCAAGCACACGCCCTCGAAACGCTGCGCCCATTACTGCACAGATATTAGGTGGCCTACAACTATTACTTAATAGACATCAGGCACGTACAGAGTATCCTGCGTCGCCATGTCTCGAAGGCAAATCGACGCGGCTGGGGCACTCCTTTGGCGAAACGCGAAATGCGTGTAATTAGACACACAGCGTTTCAAATTGCAAACTGCCATCTGGCTGCAACTTCAAGCTGCAAAGTCACCGCTTGCCAGTTGCCAAGTTGCAAGTTGTAAGTGGCAAGTTGCAGTTGGCCAAAGATTGCATTAGGCTCTGCAGTGTTTCGTGTAATTTCCGCTGGATTTTTAGTGCACCTTAGTTAGCCTTAGCTCTAACCGTCTAATGATCAGTCTCTGGTCACTCGACTAGGCCACATGTACATAAGTGTGTAGTGTGGTGTACATACATACATATAAATTTGTTGTGTGTGCACTCTGGAAACTAGTTGCCGCCACTGACCGATACATCAATTAAATTTGCATTTTAATTTGACGTTTCGTTTTGTTTTCGTACAAACGTGGCGCACTTTGTGTTATTTTTGATTTATATGGGAGCGGAGTGTATGAAATGCTTACGATAGCAAACCACCAACAACTACAACGACAACGAAAAGCTGTTGATCTTGTTAAGGTTAGCTGGTGATCTGTGAAGCTTGTTTTGCTTGCGCTTATTGAGTCAATGGAGCAGCCCCAATGCCATGCGCCTGTCAGCATATCCGTTCACTCGAATCTCCCCATCAACTGCCCCCTAGTCAGGCTTTGGCTTGCAATTTGAGCGATGGCTGTGTGCCGCAAAGTGTTGCATGTTTAAGGTAAGTTAGCCCCAGTATCCGCCCGGCAAACTCACCCTCTCGCCTCCCTCGCTCGCCTCTCCCGCCTCGCGCTACATAAACATTTGGCAAACAACCACAAAATTAAAAAAAATAAAAAATAGTTTGCACAAAAACGAAACGTGCGCGCAAAGACGTTTACATAACGGTTGCCAGTTGGCAGCTAGTACGTACTACGTAGCACTGCAGCAGCGGCAGCGACAGCAGTTAGTGCGCCAGTCAACCGCAGACAGGTCTAACACCCAACACCCGACAGAGGAGTCAACCACCCACACAATGGCTACCCCAAAAGTTTGCCAGCTCCATCTCTGTCAAAATGCAAGGCGCGAATTGTAAATTTGCAAATGCCGGAAACGCAAATTTTCCAAACTTGTTACCCACCGCAGTCGTTGCCAACAATAACAACAACAAGCCAACCTTTTTTGGCCAAAAATCCAGCCGCCAAAGTTAAATTCGAAATTGGCCCAGAGCGTACTCGTAGTTGGATTGCGTTGGCGATGCCGTTGCCGTTGCCGTTGCCTGTCAGAATAGAACTTTGCATTACAATTGGCTGCAATTTCTGGCTCTGTGCCTTTTGCCTTTGCTTCAGCCTTTGCCGTTGTGATGGGTTCCTAGCACGCAATGGCCGGTCTATTGCTATTCCATCATCGACTCGCCCAAATGGCCGCCCGCCCGTCGCGGCCTGTCGAAAGCGGTTTGTCTGCCAAAAAAACCACAACCAATGCAAAAAAGAAGAAATAGCCGACGGATGCATAAATTTTGTATGACGCGCAATAATTAAAATGCAAGCAAATGTTGTATCTAAGCTGCGCATTTCATTTTATTATTTTGGTTCTTCTTTTCTGGTTTCTTATTTTTACGAAGCTGTAGTCCGAAGCTGACCTATCATTAGCGCTTGCAAATGATGCACTACATCCGCCAGGAGTTCAACAATAATTCTTAACCCCTTGCGCACAGCAAACCAATCATTAGGCATACGCATGACGGGCCAATGCCAGCCAGACCCCCAGACCCCAGACCTGCCCAACTCTCGAGCATAGCCTGGGCAGACGCATATATCACATGTCCCTCATGTCGTCCGGCCGCATTGAGTGGGGGAGAGCGGGGCCACGCGTTGGCCCCACAAATTCCAACACGTATCAATCTGAAAATGGTGAAAAATGCGCATGTCCATCCAGCTGGCCAATGAAGGCAACTGCGATCTGGCTTTGACTCTGAGTCTGAGTGTGAGTCTGCGACTGAGGCTACGTTCTCAGTTTCTGTCCGCTGCGATCGCTGGATTTGCTTTTTATTTATTGGCGATTTGGGCTGTCAGTCCGAGAGCCCCGATTGATCCCGAGACTTGGGGTCCCTTTGCATACACGTATTTATATTTATTGTGCCATATTGTATCCGCATCGCATCGCATCGCATTGCCCACTCGACATCAGTATCAACTGTAGTTAGCCATCCAGCATCGATCTGATTTGGTATCTTTGCTGCTCCTCTTCAGCCATAAATCAGAAGATGTAGCGCCTGGGGCACAGCCCATATGCGTGTGCATATTCATGAATTTGATTGAAGTTATAAATCAGACGAAACAAAAACAAAAGTGGGTTCAGGAATCAATGTATTAAAAGCCATCTATCATTTTATGGGAAGCACAATAAAATCAATTGAGCAAGGATCTAGAGAAATGTCCGGAATACAGTTCGAAAAATCGGAAAGCTTTCAACATTTATTTACGGGATCTTGACGCGGCTACAGAGTGTAAGAAATGCTACAAACACCTGCCAAAAGCCAACGGACCACTTTCTATGGTCACCACTTGAGCTCGACGTCGACTTGCATCACATCCGCAACGGTTGTGCCACAAAAAACTTAATTAATATGACACGATATCGTGAGCTGTTTTGGCCACCAATCGGTGGATATTCGTTGTTTTGTTTTGTTTTTTTTTATCTGAAATAAAGAAATGCGCTAATGAACCAAATGCGAAATGCTTATGAATGTATTATGTTTGTAGCTTTGGGTTTCTCGGCGCTTTTCGCAAAGAGCGCCGAAAAGTCGCCAAAGCATAATTAATCATGCAACATTCTTAGGGCTATGGCTGCGTCTACAGCTCGGACTTGACTCTTCGCCTTGGTCTTTGGACGTGTGATTGGAGTTCCGCTTTTTGTTCCTAGCAGCATTTTGGGGCCTTTTGTTGTTACCTTTTCGCCAGCCGGGTTAACAGAACGAAAACGCAGTTAGCTGTGCGAAACAGCAAAACTGAGACAAAAACAAAGCAGAATAGTTATAGCTACGAGTGATATTAACATATCATTATTATAGCCATTAGCACTTTTAATTGATGAGTTTTTGCTGCCGTCTTCGTCTTTGACTTGGTCCCATCGCTTCCATCGCTCTCCTGGCCATCGCTAAAACTTCAACTCCAGCTAAAAACTTCAACTTTAACTTTAACAACTCCCAGCTTGCCAATCATTTGTCAATGGCAAAAGACGCAGCCGAGTGAAAAAAAACGCGACAAAAGAAACCGACGGACTCAACCGTTGAAGATGGCCGCGGGTGAAGACCCATTCTTGAGGTATCATGAAGGGGTCACAAAAACAAAGGCAACAAAAAAATGAGAAGAGTAATAAACGAGTCACTCAATTGAATGCACATAAATTCGGATCAGATATGATCCACTTCGCAAATAGCTTAATCATTACATTGCTTTTCTGACAGCCAACCATCACTTGATTAGACCAACAAACTGAACTGAAGTCATTTATGTTTTTGTTATTTTCTCTGCGACTTTATGGGTTTATTATTTTGCTTTTGCATTTATTGCCACGAATATCGCTCTAGCTTTGGGCATTGCAATTATTTTATGAATCGCGTAAAATATTCACGCAACACCTGGCCAATTATTCATGTTTTCCTTGTGAAACCAACAAGCTGCCAACCTGTCTCTGAGCTTTGAGGTTACGATGCTGTCACTTCCTTAGAATCGGGCCAATTAATTAAATTGGAGCAGTATACAAAAATACATTGAGAAATTATGCCAGCTTATGGCTATCCTCAAGTATGAGGCTTATAGAATCTAAGAATACAAAACTAAAAGCTGCTTTCGGTTATTATATTCATTTTCATTATTTTTATTGCATATTTTTGCCATTTATTGTACTATTTCGATAGTACTACAATTTTGTTATTGGTAAAATGGTGACTACTTAAAATGTATGGTACACTAATTTTTTGTTTAGATATTTTCTTAACCAGATAAATCCAGAGGGAAACGGAACTGCTGGATTTGTGACAGTCATCTTAGTGGCCTCCAGACATTTTGACTGCTTCTCGGCCGACTCTGACTCGTATGATCATACGAGCTTTTGCTTAATTAATTGTGTATTTCTAACTGGACTCCCTAGAGCTGGGGTCAACCGACAGCAACCACAACAGCAACAACCTTAGACAAAGTTTCTGTGCACGTTTCATTGATGAATTTTGACAGGTTTTTAAATTTTGGGTTAATGGTTTTGTCTCTCTGTGAACTTTTGTATATACACGAGATGATCTTCTCGTTCTTCAGCTTTGTCTTCAGTGAATTCATTAGTGGACGACGTGAAAATTGAATTATGGTGTCTTTTTTACACCTTTTCAGTAGATGAAATCATTTATCTCGGAAGGAAATTGAGCCATGCGATTTCACTTTAAAGAGCCTCGAGTCGAATGAGTTTTCCTTGCATGTTTCATTATGTTAACATTTTTCGATGTCTGACGCATTTAACATTCCTTTTGCAATCGAATTCCTTTGAAAAAATGGAAACGCAAGAACGATATCTAGAAACATGCAATTAAACACGCACACTCACATCTAATACCGTTATTGGCCTAGGTGTGTTTGAGGCCCACACAGCCCAGAGCGCATGTCCCTCTTCAAAGCCAGTTCGGCTTTATCAGGAACACACGCCCTCCATGAGGCCCAGCTCAGGGAGCATATTTCGAATCCAGGCCTGGCGCATGTTAGACACAAGTCTGTGGTCCCCGCCAGCAGAGCAAGGGGCACGCCTCCAGACGCCAATTATGTTTGAGCAAGCCAAGGATGCGCCGCGAGCGCAGGATATGCTCCAACTGCGGCGCATTGTAGTTGCCGCCGGCGATTAGCACACAGGAAAGCACAGTGAGACACAGGCAGCGAGAGAGAGAGAGAGGGATACAAAAAAAAAACGAAAGTTTTGTTAACTTTTGATTTTGTTGTTGATATCGAATAAATATCAAATACAAGCCGTAACAATGCGAGGAGAGATGGGGTTGGGGGATGGGGCTGGAGCCGCGACAACAGCCCGGCGGCCTTAACGGAAATGATGTGGCAAGCAACAGCAGCGAGCGAGTGAGAGAGAGAGAGTGAGAGAGAGGGAAAGATTGCAAAAGGGAGAGGGGAAAGGAGGCAACCGAAGGAGCAATTAGGCAGCGCCCCACGAACGTGGGGCATTAAATAGTGAGCTGAAAGTGGCAGATACATCAAAAGTGAACGCAATCCATCATCTTGCGAATCACGGCGTGATGAGTGCCGCCAACAGTTTTGATGCATCAACTCGTTGGCACAACTCCATGTCGATGTCGAAGTCGAAGTCGGAGTCCAGGCCCAGCTATAACCTCTTTCACTTGTCGGCATCCTTTCGTTTTGTGGTCTTTATGATGATGATGAGTGCAAAGTTGCCTCTTGGCGCGTTCGCCGCACGAGCTAAACTCGGCCAAAATGCTTAGCTAATTTGTGTCTAAGCCGCAGCTCTAAATACCGTTAGACAGGCGCAGCTTAAGCTTCAATGAATCTCTATTGTGTGTGTGTATGGTCAAGGTCACAATTAATTGCTGGCGTTGTTGATGGCGACTTCCTCTATAACTAGCCGCAGTTTCTAATGCCGCGTGATCTACTTTCGGCCGACCGACTCGCTGGCAATTAAAACAATTACCTTTACCTGGCTCGATCTCCATCTCTATCTGTCTCTGTATCTGTGCCTGCGTCTACATCAGTATTTGTATCTGTTGCTGTTGTTTCGTCTGTGCACCTCTGGCCTACGTAGAGGGCTTTTCACTGGAACTGCTCGAGCCGCAGCCACATCACGCCCATTAGCGACAATCAATCTCGGCCACGGTGCAAGAACCACAGTCACAGCAACGACAACAGCAACAAAAGTCGGTGATAAAGTTTTGTGCGCTTGTTTTGGTTTCATATTTTGCCGCTTCTTGCCGTTTGGCTTTTTTATTTACGAATGCGACTACCAGATAACCCATAATTATGAAATTATTATTGAGCGCCAACTTAGACGCAAAGCTTGGCAATAAAAATGCCAAGCAGAAAACACAAAACAAAAAAAACATATTTAAAAAAAAACACGAATTTTTATACGAATATGTAGTAGCTATCTTTATGCCCAGCTTCGGTCTGCGATTGCCGTCGGAAAAGTAAAATCACTTTATTCCATCTCATTTGATTTCGACGCGGACTTGCTGTGTGTACAGGAAGTCTGTTGAGTCAGAAATCGGTGCTAGCGGCACAGGAAGTTGCATAAAAAGCAGTATTGAATAAAATATATAATATTGAAACAGAGTGTTGCTGCTGCTTTTTAAATTGATACATAAAAACTGACAAATCAACATATATAGGTACTTACGGCAAATTGAAAAAAGTCTTGGAGTTATGCAAAAGTTCAGTCTTGTGGCAAGTTGTATATCTGGCTAGCTGGCCATTTACCTTTCCGCTGCATGCAACCGTGAAAAAACGCCGAATTTATGCAAAATGCCCGCTAGCCAAAACAAACAAACTGTCCAAAGAGCCAGAAACTGAACCCAAAACAAATGTGGGGCGTTCTAGGAATTGCATAAAGGAAACGAAGATACACAGGATGCAGCTTGTTAGGGTATCGTTGTTTTTTTTTTATTTTCCTTCCGTTTGAATATTTATGAAACTCCACAAGGGTCCTGCGTCCGTTCTTCTCCTGACAGCACTTGTTCCCAGTGCCACACAATATATTGTATGTTGTATTTGCCGTTATGAGTTATTATTCAGAGGGACAATCAGCTCATTAGCCAAACACCCTGCAGGCGCCTAGCAACAGGTTAAGTCCTGTCCTTATAAGCACAGCCTTTTGCCCCCTATTACATTGACAAGCTGACAACATACAAAAATATCCAACCAAAAAAAAAAAATAAATAAATAAGAAGCAAAAATGTGAATAAAAGCTAGCAAAGAACTTGGAACCATTGCTTAAAATCTGTGCTGCATCCTGGCAGTGACGAGTCGCAGCGCACAAGGACAACCTGTAATTTTCAAATCTGGCGAAACAAATGCAAAACTGAAACGTATCTTATGGATTGCGTATGGGCACAGAAATGGCGCGCACGATAATGTTAAGGCCGACTTCGACTTGCATTGGGACTGGGACTGAGACTGGATCTGCTATGCTGTCCCGGACTGACGATGCTTTGAATGCGACCAGGAGTAGCAGCAGGAGAGAGAGAAAGAGATGTTCATCGGAACGCATGTTCTTTGAAAATTGCCCATAATTATGCGAACGAACTTCAAACTGATTGTTTCTACCGGCAGCGGCGGCCATGGCTGTCCAAAAACCGCGTCTGCTGCATGCAACATACCCGAGTGGTCCACAGCGACAGCAGCAGCAGCAACAGCAACAGAAAGAGCCACAACCCGACATTGGGCTTCAGATCGACATTGGCCTGGTCGGGACGCTACGGAATCACCCGTTTGCTGCAGTGAAAGAGAATGACTGTAATTACGCATCACTTTTTCTTAATTTTCATGCTGTGCTATGCTGTGCATCTTCCTCGTCTGTGGCTGGTTGAGCTCTTGCTCTTGCTTTTGCTTTTGCTATTGCTCGATGCTGCGATACTGGGATGGGTCCGCTGTGTCCACCATTTTGAGTGCCTTGGGAAGCCATGGAGGATTTGGATACTGAACTTGACCCACAAGACAAGTATGTTTGCTGCTTTGCTGAGGCTGCGGCGGCCTCTTGTGAGAAATAAATACGTCCCAGAGAGTTTTAGAAAATTGCTCGTTGCGTGCATGTTTCCGAAAAGCGGCTTGAAAACATTTTGCGTGTCTTCTGTTAGTTGTTTTCGTTTCATTTTTCGTTTTCGTTTTTTTATCTTATTTTTCTTACTTCCTTCAATGAGAAATCTAATTTAAAAGATACAAAATTTTAAATTATGGGGTTTTCTTTATTGCCAAAAAAATTTTTGGGTTTTTTTGTGTATGATTGGGGCTACGTGCTGTGAAAAGGTTCGAGCGACGGTGCGCATGCATTTCAGATGCCACAATGCGATACGTAGTCTCTTGACGGAAATCTTGAATGTCAACAATTTTGGGTCGCAACCAAAAATTTAAGATGAAATAAGAAATCTTACATGACAATTCATTGCCTGACTACTTACTTATGGGGTAATTATAAAGTAATTAATTTTAAAATCAAAATTTGTTTGAAATTCGAAACCTATTTGGGGCTCTCTTCAGCTTTTTAAATTGTAACGACTATTTGTATTTTTAAACATTTGAGTGTTGCACAACATAAAACTAAGTGCTGGATTGCGCCATGAAATAAATACCGATAGTTTTTTCTCATATCTGTTACTTAACGCTAACCGATTTTAAATTAAAAATCGTTTTCCTCATCGCTTTCCCAATAGTATTTCAATTTTTGTTCACTATTTTGTATCCCGCATTGCCTACAAGCAAGATGAAAATAAATAATAAGTAAACAAACAACTATCGCTGTTATTAACAGATGAGTGAAATGTTAACTCCGCTATGCTAAAACATATGGTTTTGTTTTTGTTTAGTGGACAGAAGTGTGGTGCGTGCCGTTTGTGATTATTTATTAATGAATTCGAAATTGCGCGACAATGGAAACCGATGCAAACATTCCGGACTTGACAGCCGTCTCCTTTGCAGACTTTGAGACCAAAAACAGAGATGAAAATGCCAGTTTTCAAAGCTTTGGCCAATGTCAACCAAAACACGATATGGCCATGACACTCGACCTATCACTGGGTCAGAAGTCGGAGAATCTCTTCGCCACTGACCAGACGCCAACACCGACACGGCTTATTAAAAACTGTGAAGAAGTGGGTCTCTTCGAAGATTTGCAGCATGTTAATCCCTTCGACATTGGGTTTCAACGTGCAGCCGAGCAAAACGCTGTCAGTGGCCATGCGATACCCGTAACGCCGACGCGCTCAGAGGCGCCACCTACCGATGGCGATTCGCTTCACACGCCACAAGTGTATCCACTGGAATCGGCGACAGTGTTAGCTGCAACGCCCGCGGCAGTCAGCAACACCAATAGTCCGTTGGATGTGCCCGTACCCAATGTAGAGGAACTGCTTAAAACTCCCACACCCAACCCCACATCACAAGTGCCTAGCACAACAGTCGCTCCTCCACCGGACAATGACCCGACATCGTTGCAGTTAATACAGCCCCAAGTAATCACTTGGGTGCTTCCCGCACAGACTTTTGCACTGACCACAGCAGCAGCTGCCTGCAACAAAAAGCTTTTAAAGAATATCACGCCCACGCAAAGAGTCCGTCCATTAATATTACCCAAGCCCAGTACAGCTGCGCATTCCAAAGCGCCATCCAACGTAACTGCTCCAAGCACAATACCAGTTCATGAGCCCAGCAGCGCCAGCTTGACACCCACATCACAGCTGCCCATCAAGGAGCGACTCAAAGCTATTCTAAACAACAGCAAAAACAAAAAGCATCGCAATTTCACTGCACCCGCGCCTAAAGCTATATCCACTGCCAATCGAAACGACGACTGCATGGACAGACGTCGTGCTGCCGCGTCGAGGTACCGCCACAAGATGCGCAGGGAGCACAAAGAGCTCAAGGATCACAATGCGCATCTACAACAAGAAAACCGGGAACTGCGCGAGCGAATCGCAGCTCTAGAGAGGGAACTGCAGCAGCAAAGCAACAACAATATTACAAGTGGTAAGCAGATAAAAAGATACATAAAAATTGCATGTATTAAATAAATATTCGTTTCTACAGTTGTAGGCAACCAAATTCAAATGCCTCCTTCCAGCATACACCTCGTCATCAATGTGCCCAAGATGATAGTGCCTTCTGAATCGAATAACAGGCTTAATAAACAATGATTATATATAGGAACAAGAAAGTACACATTCATTATACTCGTACCTTACAATTTATTTGTACATTTTATTCGTAAAATTTGGAATGCGTTCATAATTTATTGCATGCATAAGACTATTACTATACAGTAGCGAGTGTAGATACAAATAGGTTTTATGGGATAAGTAGTTCACAGAACATAATATTTGGTGGCATTCATTGTTTTCTATCCCATCGCTCAATGACATTATTATGTACTAATTATCTTGCTAAGTAAATAAATTGTGACATTTACATTTATAAAATAGGTTTATAAATATGTTATAATCTTTGTGCAATCACACTCTATTGTGAATAAAAATAAAATATAATATGTATGTATATCTTTGTTCAATCAGACTATTGCGTATATAAATAAAATCTAAGAATTTATAATAAATATTTGTTAATCTATAAATTAGTAATGCACATGGTGATATAGGCAGTAAATATTGTTAATTGCAGTTTGTTTTTACAAATTTATTTTTCAAACAAGTTTTGTCTTTTAGCTGCTATTATTATTATAATTGTTAGTATTTTAAAACTCCTTATTTTAAAATCTTCCTGATATATTACTTACTTTTGGAATCACTATTTAAAATGTCCGAGAACTCTCGTTGTATTTCCTGAATGGAACGTTCAATATCAGCAAAATGTGGCTCGGCACGGGCAGACGATCTTGGTGATCTTCTAGGATTATCGAAATTCTGCATGGTCATCTGCAAAGCAATAATTAAAATAAATATATTAAAACTGTTTTAAGATTGCACACTGGTTTTTAGTGCACCTCGCGAAGATTTCGCTGTAGCTCATCACGCTCCTGACACATTTTCTTGATGTTGTCATAGTACTTCTGGGCAAGAGGGGCTCCGGCGGTATCCGCATAGTATCGCTGAGCCAGCAGCTCCAGCTCCTGGTTTCGTATCTCGTCCTCTGCAAATTGCATCTCTTGGGTGTGGCGACGTCGCTCCCGCTCAATGCGATGCATCAACATGTCAATGTCCTTTTCCATTTCTAACACTTTGCGGCGCTGTTCGGCCTCCTGCAGTTGTGTCATAACTTCACTCTTGCGTTGCCGCACTTCCAGCTGATAGGTGAGCAGCATTTTGCGGTGGCAAGAGATGCGTTCCTCTTCCCTCTGTATGGTTTGCTGATACAGTTTTTCCATTTCCTTGACACGTCGCGTGTGTTCCTCTTGCTTGAGCCCATCTTGTAAACGATTCATCATTTGCATTTCCTCCAATTCCAGGTGACGTATACGTGCATCAATCTCTTGATGCTGTTTCTGCAGTTCCAATGTTTGCTGCTCCTTTTCTGCAATCCAATTGCTGGGATATTTCAGAAATTTTGGATAAACGCCCTTGGGTATGGGCGAGAATGGTGGCAAGAAGCGCTGAGGGTGCACTTGGGATGGACATTTCTTCATTATCTTGCGTGCTCGACCAACCAACTTGGCCACATCAATAGGGTTTTGTTCGTGGAAGAATCGAAGCACTGCGTCCTTGTCTGGCAGACGTAAGATCAACTCGCGTTGAAGTAAACTATAAGCTACAACAACAAAAATTATAAAGTACTGAGGCTCCGTGACGATATTATCCCAAAGGGCCAGCCATTGCTGCTCCTCCAATACTTCGGAAAAGGCGTTCATTAGAAGCGACCAAGCATAGTCCTTGGATTGCACCTCAAGAGCTTGATAGAATTTGGACAGCTGCTCGTCGTTGCACTGCAAGACGTTTTCGCACATGGCCAAATAGTTTTCCGGTGGCAACGGATAGAACTCGAAGCAAAGCTGCAAGTGATTAAGCAACAGCGTTGCCATCAGCTCAAATACAACCAATCCATTCTTCAATAGATGCTTGACAAAAGGATACACTAGATGTGGCATAAACTCCGCGTATCCAAAAACCTTGCACCAGTGAGCCAAGCAGCTCCACACCCTGATGACACCACGACGCTGGGCATCGCTTTTGATCCTTAATCCTCGTGCATTTTGTCTCACAATTGGCGGTTCGCCAAGCTTAAGCAGTGCCTGAAACTGGACGCCGTTGCAGGGCAGTTGCAACAACGAGCTCCATATGACGAACCTGTACTTCTCCGGATAATAGCCATTCTCGTGCAGCATAGCCTCTAAGCGATCCCGCTTCAGCAGCTGACGCAACTCCTGATTCACAGAACCGCTAATAGGTCCAGGCAGCTTGGGTTGTTTAACTACAGCACGCAGCTGGGCAATGGAATGAGTCTGGGACTGCAGTTTGTTGTAGAGGCGACACGTGGACCACACATTGACTTCGCCACATTTGGACAAAACGCTGAGCAGTTTTCCATCACGACTTACATTCAAGCTGAGACCATTCGAGTGCTGTACTATCAGCTTGTGATCCGTGTGCTCCAGATCTAGCATAACAGCCTGGCCACGTGATGTGATGCCAAAAATTATACGCTCCTTGGGCTGTGGGAGCACTTCGACTTGTTTGAGTACGAAATCTCGGAGTCGAAACAATTTATCCAACTCAAAGGAGGCTGAGCTGAGCAGCAACAAGTATCCATCGATGGTGGTAAAGCACAATTTATTACCATTTGGTGTGAAGCTATAGCTGAGAAGCGTGCCATCGGCAAAATTCTCCTCGTCACAGTCAAATGCCAAGTCATTCATTGAATTGACATCGTCCTCATCCTCTCCGCGAAGGACAATTTCAGGTATCGCTTTGTTATTCCGCAACAAGCGCAATTTACGATCTCTGGCCTTGATGGGCAGTGTAATCTGCAAGGCTTCCTGCGAGTGTGCCGACCAGATACTGAGAGTATCATTCGTGAAGCACGTGAAAAACTGATCGGAGTTGGGTATATAACCAGCCAACTTAAGAGTATGACACGACTGATCAAATTCCAGACGATGGGACACCTTCAAATTCTTTAAATTAAGCAGTGCAGCATCGGAGCCAAAACGCATTAACATATTGGAGACCGAGCATGTCTGTAGTCGATTTCCCCAGCTTACTTGATCAACAGCTGCATGTCCTACTTCATTGGACCGGCTAATAATTGATTTCTCCACATTTATGACAAGAATATGTCCCTGTTCATTGCCCACAATGTACTCGCTGTGGTGCAAGGGTGAGGCATGCACCAAGGTTGCTTGTGGTGTGCGAATTGTCAGACGCCAATAGCGTTTAGAAACAAAATCGAATACAAAGATGTTGCCGCTGTTGGTAGAAGAATAAATTAAATTCGTGGCTAATTGAAATCGTATTTATTTCACTTACCGCCTGTCAATGACAATAAGTTTGTTGCTCATCCCATTAAAGCAACAAGCGGCGATACGAACACGCAGATGCTTGTCCACATTTTTAATAGTGTGATGCACAGTCAATATATTTCTAAAAGGAAAGAGGAATTATAATATGTGTATTGTTTATGGTTTATGCCATTCTTACCCCGCTTCATTATGCTGCAGTTTAAAAGGATATTTATGCATCGGCACATCTGCATTGAAAGTGGCAATTGGTAAGCTGGTCTGAAGAAGTTCAGCAAACTCTTCTTCAAAATCTTCACTTCCACTGTCATTCTCTGTGGACAATTCCATTTCCGAAATTAAATCCCATTCTTCACACACTGTGTCTTCCTCCTCTTCTGCGTCTTCTTTATGATCACTTGCGCTGGCCAAGGAAATATTGTCGAAAGGCGGATTGTTGGTTGAAATTTTTTCCATTTTATTTGAATTTTCAAAAAAAAAAGAATAAATGACAATGTTTAGGTCGAAGGTGACCACAGCGAGATTTCTTGATTATCTAAAATCGAAAAATATACCAACAGGCCATCAAATACAGATTATTTGGCATGGCTCAATTTTTGAAGGGCGAGATTCTCGAATTAAGTAATTTTGTATAGAGCTAGAGACCTCCTAGAATATTTATATTTGCGATCACACTCAATTCAAATAAATATATAAAGGATAACTGCAATATATTTCATATGAATGGAACTTAAAATTACGGTTTGAACTGTTCTACCGTTCAGTATTTTAATACTACAATAAACAACTAATGGTAACATTGACTAGTTCCTAGACGAGTTGGTTCAGTTGAACACTGACAACAATATTCATATTTGAAAAAAGACGTATGCCATTTATATCACGGTCAATAATAAAATATAACAATATTGGAATATGTTAAATCAAATTATCTGAGAAACATATATATATATATATATATATATATATATATATATATATATATATATATATATATATATATAATATATATATAAATTAGAGTATACACAGTACTTAATTTCTTTGATATAAAATCTTCACCCCGATCCCCTCATTCTCTAAAATTTTTGCATAATCAAAAATGTCCTTTTATCGGTTAATAAACTATTATGTAAGTTAACAGCAACATTGTCAGACTTCAGTGGCATAAACAATTGAGCAACTTTGTAATCAAATTGTTGCATAATATTGGCCACTCGAGTTCAATAGTCTAAACATCCGCCGATCGATCCTAAGAAAACAACATAAAATGCTGAATCCACAAAATTGTCGCCGTCAGCAACAATGCATCCGCCTACGCCAACGTCGCTACTAAATACGCTGACGTCGCCGCTAAGTACGTCAGCGCCGCTGCCGCTATCCCACAGCCAAATTAGATTATTCTTAAGATATGCAAAATCAGTCCATTTTTGAAGTTTCAATAAAGTTCATTTCTTCCAAAATGATTGGAATTTAACTTGTATATTATTTGCATTAAATAATTGTTATTTGAATATATTTATTGATGTGAGATTGACTGTTTTTTGCGATGGAGCGAACCGCATTCAAATTGCTTCATCCAAAAACCATCTTCGGTGCTTAAAATATAACTTCCCCACAAGTGAGGCTAATTTTACAGAACCTATTTAGAACATGCCTCCATATGGCGCATCGAAGTTATCCCCACGCATAGCATAACCGATCATGGTCGAATAATTGATTACGTTTGCTATCAGCGTCAATGTGCAAGCTGCCCAGGTAATCTATAGAATGTTTTCACAAACATTAGTATTTTCATGTAAATTTAATATTGTTATCCAAACTTACGACAGCGGAATGAGCCAGGACTATGGGCAGAGCAAAAGCACTCAAGACCATGCCAGCCGTAAGAAAGAGAGCGAACTCCGTCTTCGGGTTGGTTTCGCTGCCAGGGGTAGAGCGTTTTGCTATGAGGACTGGCAACACTGATAACACATAGAAGAGCAGCACGAAGAACGGATAGAATATCTTGGGTGTGGGAACGGCGCAGGCCAATATTAGAAATGTCATGCCCAAGCACGTAAGTAATGCACTTATAACCAACCTGAAATGAAGAAATTATCAATGATTTTCAAAATAAGTATTTCCATATAGCGGGTGGAGACTCACGCTGCGGGTTTTGTTGATTTATTGTTGTTTTTGTTGTTGTTGGTTGCAACCAGAATCAGCCATGGGGCAAATGAAGTTTAGCACGAAATAAATAGCAAATTGATAAATATGAAATTGTTATAGAATTTATTGCGCGTTACTTACCTTTCATTGCTGCCATTTTATTTGTTTATAATTTTTCTTTGTTGCTTGGCTAAAAAAATGATTCACGAATGAGCACTGAATATCGATAACAAAAATGTACATGTAGTAGTATTTTTGGGTATTTTTACTTTAGGTCGTTTTTGCGAAATCGATATGAAGCGTTTTAGGCAAGTCTGTTAACTTGTCCAGCATTTTGATACCACCACAAATGATATTAATTTATTTTCTAATTGACAGATTAGATCTCTTTTTAAAACTTCACTCGTTAATTTATTAGATATTACAAAGAAAAGTAGTAAACAATATGCACACTTGAACATGTAAGAATACATTATAGATTTAGCGCGCATTTGAAAATTATATCGTTTCGGTATATTTTCGACATACACAATAAAACAAGTGGTCCCACAGTTTTTTCTACCTGTGCAGAGTCAGTTATCAGTTGAACATTAAAAATCAAAATATTTAAACAATATGGAAAATATGTAGTTGATAATACATTAAGAAATTCCAAACTTTGATTTTGTGACTGTAAAACTGATTTATTCTAATAACTGATCCATTTGATCATTACTACAATGTTCCCCTCTGCTAAGAACATGCAACAGTATAAAGGTTCCTATGAATTAGGAAGCTTTCGGTTGTTTCGGTTGCGAATTCATTGATAAAAATAAAATGTCCTATCCCAAACTGAAAATGGTACAGCGCGTGCCCGCCAAAAGCTATTGGAGCTGGGGCACGAAGTTTAATGTGGCATACGTATATGTATGTGGGTGTGGGTGTGCAAGTGTCTACGTAGCAGCCACCTGCTAGCTGCCAAGAAGTCGAGTCTGGCATCGGCCTTTTCATGAATGCATGAATGTTTATTCAAAGAATCCCTGCGCACACACACTCACACTCACGGACATACAGTCACACTGGCACCTCACGAACAGTCACACACTTGCATGCGGACGTGTCGAGCTTTTGGTTGAAAGCATTTCGCATGCGCTGAACTGTTTTCGTGCTGCGCTTTGTTGTTGGCTTGGCCCCAAAAGCTGCCCGCAACATTTAACAGTGCGGGGGCGGACATAACATTTGCGTCACAGGTCCCATTGCTGGTTTTGCTGTTGCCATTGCTGGTGCTGCTGCTTTTCGATTTTGTCGCCGACAGGCTCATTCAGTTTAACGATATACGTCGACGACCAAGCAACGCAACGCAAAGCAAACGTTGAACATTAATGCATCGCGCAACGTGAAATGAACGCTCAACGGGGCAGGCTAATAAGTTTATTACATTTGGGTGCTGCAACTTGAAAGAAAACTGCAACATTTGACATTTGTGACAGACGTTGCAAGTGTAGTGCCAACCGTTGAACGCATCACAATTGTGTTTAGCTGTGACATTTGCAATCTGCTAGCGGAAATTGCAAAAAATATTGCACACCTACGCGAAATATTCGAGCTACTAAAACCACCAGCTGCCCGATTTCGTGTGCGTGTGCCTGTGAGAGAGTGTGAGTGCGAGTGTGTATGTGTGAAAATCAATAAAACGCTGTCGACGTTATCGCCGTGGTCGCTGCCTCCGTTGGAGAGGAGCATGTACTGGCCATTTTGAACCGGCCATATGGCAACTGTGCTGTGCTAATCAAATACCTAAAAACCAAATACCTAAGAACCAATTGTCTATCTACCACGAACTTCTATTAAATTGAATTTAATTGTGCCAAGGTGCAATATTGAGCGCTGAATTGACGTCAAACTTAGCTTAATTACCAATTAAGTGCAGCCAATTAAATAAATTATCTAAAGCAAGAAAACAGAAGTCAGCAATATGGCGAAGCGATTGGAAATAACCTGCGCACTGATTGCAGTCCTCATGTGCAGCATATTGGGTCACTGCGAAATGTCCGTTTACCCAGGTAAATATGCCTAAAAATAGCACAACCAAGCAACTAACGAAGCTCCCGTCCCCATCCCCATCCCCATCCACCACTGAGCCACCGTTAACCCCAGCTAACAACTACCAACTACCGCTTCACAAACACACGCACTAACAAAACTGAATGCCACTGTACGTATGAGTCTGTGTGTGTGAGTGTGCATGTAATTTGAACTTTTGCGTCGTGAATGGCGCAGGAAAAGCGAAGCAGCCGCTTGCCAACTTCGTTTTGTGTATACCACTGTATACTAGATGTGCATGTCTGTATGCCTGCATGGTGTGTGTGTGTGTGTGTGTGTGCATGTGACTATGTAGAAGAGTACATATCGAGTATCAAATATTCACGAATCAAACCAAAACACCCACGCGCACTCAAACTGCTCGGCTGCTGCAGAGGCTGCTGCTGTTATGTGGGTGGGTCTTTTCGACCTTACTACCCTACACACCTTCCCGCCGCTCCCCTCTTTGCCAGTGGAGGTGTGTGCCATCCGAGTCTGCCACTAGAGTCGGTAACTACTTGCTTTGCTTCAGGTTTGAGCTCCTTGCTGTAGTTGGGGCTTAGAGTACTTTTTATAGCCTACTTTTCAGCGCACAACAGCAGCAGAAGCAAACGAAATGAAGTAAAGCTTTTTCCTGCGCGTCACAACCATGTCCAAGTGTGCGTGTGACTGTGTGTGATTGTGTGTGTTATTTGTGTGAACGCGTGTAGTAATTGGTCTATTTTTAAACATTGGCAATTAAATTGACTTTTGTTTGTCTATTCCGGCGGTTTTCTTTTTTTGGGCGAGTTATAAGCACCACCTCAACCCGTTTATTTCTTCCTTCCGTTTTCCTTGTCCTATTGTGTTCTATTTTTGGTTGCTTTTATTTTTGAACAGCAACTTGCACGCAACGTAGCCCAGAACGGACTTCATTAGCATTAGCATTAGCATTAACATAATGAGAGTCCAGCACATGCCACAGCAATACCACACCCAGATCCGACCAATTAATCAATTGCATTTTGCTTTGCAGGACTTCGTCGACGTCCCATCACGCCGGCGGCTCTGGAGACACAGCAGTATGAGCAGCTGATGGAGGAGCATGCTCGCCGCCGACTGCAGCAACAGTTTGAGCAGCAGCTGGAGCTCATTAAGCTGAAGATGATGCGACAGCGCAAACTGCTCGAAGAGGAACGCTATCGTCAGCGTCAGCAGGAGGTGCAAATGGCTGAGTCCGAGGACGAATACGAGAGCGGCAACAACAACAATCCCCAATACGATCAATACGATAATGTTGAAGGCGATGCAGCCTACGGCAGTCCCATGGAATCCATGCCCATCGACCCACCACAGCCGCCCATGCGAATGCCCATCCCCAATCTGAACAGCCTGGAATTGAGTTATAATCGCAACAATATGCTGCGCGAACGCATTCCCTTCGCCGTGGGTCCCAATGATGCACGCTTCTTTGAGAACGCCAACGATCCGTCAGGGGAACTGGACTCGCGTGCCCTGGAGGACTACGAGGAGTATGCGCCAGCACCGGAAACTGGTGCCGAAGTAGTCACGTCCAAGAGCAAGGTGGCCACAACGGTGCCAGCACCCAAGCCGGTGGAGCCTCCAAAGCTGCTCGATGCCTCAACGGCGAATTTTCATCGCATCAAGCCGCAATCTGCAGCAGCTGCAGCTGTGGCCGGCGTCAATCTGCCGCAGTCGAAGGAGACCAGCAATGAGATCAGTGCGTTGATTGAGAAGTTGCAGAAGCAAAGCAAGTCTCCGCACCTGGCGCTCCCAATGGGCAACAACGATGCCTCCGATCAAATTGTGATGCGCCAGCATCTGGGCATGAACAGCGAAATGGGCGTCTACATTGTGGCGCTAATTGCGGGCGTCAGTGCAGCAGTCACCGTGGGTCTGCTGGCACTAGGCGTGACTTGGTAAGTTGGTCACTGAATAGTTAACATTAGTCCACCCTTAGTGTAAATGATTTAACTAATTTACGCTCTGTTGTTGTGCTCATCGTTGCAGGTTCCACAATCGCAGCAAAGCCGCCGCCGATGTGGACTATCCGGCTTATGGCGTCACGGGACCAAACAAGGATGTGTCGCCCTCGTGCGATCGCAAGCTGGCGCAGAGCGCCCAAATGTATCACTATCAGCACCAAAAGCAACAAATCATCGCGATGGAGAATTGCCAGGCCACCGACGGCAGCTGCGGCCTCTCCGATGTGGAGAGCGACGACGACAATGAGGAGGGCGACTACACCGTCTACGAATGTCCCGGCCTGGCGCCCACCGGCGAAATGGAGGTAAAGAATCCCCTTTTCTTGGACGAAACGCCAGCTACACCAGCCACAGGCGTCACTGCAGGAGCCACCAATGGCACCGTAACCACAAACACCACCACCACCACGAGCAACAGTGCGAGCGTGGGAACTAATACTGTGGCCCCCTCGAATAATAACATTACGCAGGCCACGCCTCAGCAGCCGGCCACATTGAAGAAGGGCACGGTGAAGCCGAACATGAATTTGTTGAATGCCGCGGCCACAGCAGCTGCAGCTGCCACAGCCAACGCCAATCCAGCCGACGAGAAACAGAAGCGCAAGGGCAAGAAGTAAATTGTGGGCGGCTGGCTCCGTCTCTCAGCTTGTCTGCAACTCTCTATCTATTGGCATTGGTAAAGTTTGACTGATCCATTTTGTCAGCCAACAGACGGACTCTACAAGACACACGGTACACACGTTTGTACATAACTCACACACACACACACACACACACACACACACACACACACACACACACAGGCATGGACACAAACACTGAGACATAGACAGACAGATACACGTATACATATATATACTATATACTCTACATATATACACCACATATAGAAACTGATACGCGCGCGCATGTATAGCATATGATGTATGTATGTATTCCTAATGAAAGTCCATGGAATTTAATTCCACGGCTGCAGGCTCTCAAAGTGCAACAAGCGAGTAAACTTGCTTTGACGGCACAACTCTCTTATCTCTTCCCTTTAATTGTAAGCCCTATCATATTATGATGTATCTCTATCGTAATCGTATCGTATCATAATCGTATTGCTATGATCTAAGCACACATAAGAATTCCCAAGTTCATCCACCTGTCACCAGTCACTTGTCATCGCCATCCGACATCCGCCTCCCACATCCCACTTCCCTTCCATTCTTGCCGCTGTTTTCCGCCTTTGTGCAGCGTTAGACATTGCGCAAGCTTCATGAGGCAAGTGATTGCGCTAGTCTGTTGCAAGTCTGTCAAAAACAGAAACGGCAATTGCACAATTGTCGTCTGAATAGTTAATATTCTCCCTCGCTCCCCTCCCACCTCCCCACTCTCCACTCCCACTCCCTACAATATAGTCCGTACTACTTTAATATGTTACTGATTCTATTTACATACAATCCAACATGTGTACTTATTTATTGTACTGTAATTTAACATTTTATTGTATTGTACTTACATATGTATATCAAAACAATTTTAAGTGTCTGCAACACGAATCAATTTATAACAAACCAAATCTTTTAAAGTCTGCATATATTGGCAACAACAAGAACAACAAAAACAACAACAAACAACAAGCTAAAGTATAACATAGCATTCTACTCTATATATACTATACACATATTATATGATAATGTATGTATGATGTACATGTATTATTAACGTAACGTACATGAAGTATTTGTGTAACTATTGTAACATATACACACAAGCCTAAATTAATTTAATTACCAATACACACGTATGTATGTACGAACGTGGATTCTTATTGGTATTTCCCCTTATTTTCTATTTTATTGTACTACGCTTTGTGATCTTAAATTATCTGTGTCAATTTAGAAATACAATTCTGGTAACCAACATATACACATACCCACATACAAATGTATGCATACTTTATAAAGTCACGCATACATAATCGAATGGATGTCTGCTTTATAATGTATGTATTTCTCTGTATGGAGTATGTCCTTATCATATTGGAGCAAAATCTATAGAAAGCGACGACGAAAAACGATAGAGGAGAGAATTATTTACAAGTAAAACTTAACAATAATTTCCTGCACATTCATGTAAAGTAAATGAAAAATGACTGATAACACACAAAACAAAACAAAACAAACAAAAACACGCGTCTATTGTACAAAAATGAAAGTAACGAAAGATAATGAAATTTATTTATTAATTAGTCGAATATTATTGAAACGAAATAGTAGATGTTCCAAAGTCCCCCATCAAAACGAAGAAAAATGAAAGTACTTTAGCGAAGCATTCAATTGTATTTATATTGCTGTAAATAAACATATAAATATTTATTAAATCTAAAACAACGTAAACAATTGCGGCCGTAACAATTACAATACACTGAGAACACAACAAAGAAAAAACTCAAGAGTTTAAAAAAATGAAATGCAACTTATATACATAAAAAAAACATCTACAATAATAAGTGTAATAACTACTTAAAAAAAGAATATAATGAAACAAATAAGAATTCGACAACTGCTAAGCACGTTGGATAACACATTGATCTATTTTATATTGTTTTCAACAATACCCATTGGAAATGTACTTTGCTACAATAAAAATAAAACACAAAAATGGCTTATCGACTAAAACGTTGAGCGGAATGTTGAGTTTGAAATATATATATATATAATGGAGTTTTCCGAAAGATCGACAAAATCAGAAAACAACCATGAATCTTGAAAGAAATCCAAATAAATACATACTTATATTGTGAATAAAGAACATAATTTAATTTATTTATGTATTGTATAATAACCATAACACAAATTATACAAAATGCATATAAAATAAATTAAACTAACCCGAAAGAAAATTTGATATTTTGCTTGAATGAGGGTATATGAAATATTTAAAAAACTCTTAAAATGTCTTTCAATGGCGGTAACACTATTTGAAATAACGGAGAACATGATTGGTGTTGCCAGACTATTCGACTTTTCGATAATCAGCAAACAGCGTATAAAGTATTTCTGTTTAGGAATAATTAAAGGATAAATAAATTCTATGACCAACTCATAATTTACAGTACATAACTTTTTACATGCATTATTGGGTTAAAAGTAATAATGCTGTAATGCAGTTTGAATACAACGCAGCCCAGAAAAATATTACTTTATCTGTTTACTTTAGTAAGTTTGTATTCCTCTTTTTATATTTGTATTCGCATAAAACATATTTAAAAGTAGCCTGTTTACGTTGATATTTCTTAAATTACTTTTTAAAAACAATGTATAATTTATTGTACTCGAGCTTTTCGTTTCGTGTGTGCAGCATACCAATGATAGCTCTCCCAGGCTTATCGATGTTTTCCGAAAAAAATCGATATTTTTTCAAATGTAAAAACATCGATGCATCGATAGTGTAATCGTCGTTTACGCAGCTCTAGTCAGTCAGTCAGTACTTGCGACAATAATATTCAATGTGCGTACTCCGCGCGCGTTTTTATTTCATATTAATTAATTAACAGAAAAACAATTTTAAGACTTGCGGGCATTAAAATAAGCGTGCGTGAATAATTGGTGTCGACTTCGCTGAGAGTCTGTTGAATTGTGTGTGCGTGTTTTTTTGTCTCGAGTGAAACCAAATAAGTAGCTAATAGCCTATGTATTAGACACAGCTACAGTGCCAGTTAAAAATGCGTTGGTTGATTAATACAGAAGCTGCTGCCGCCGTTCTGCTCGTCGTTGTTGTTGTTTAGGTAAGTTTTTTTGGGGCGTGAACGGGCGCACTATAAATAAATGTCTCGTTGCAATACTATTCTGGGCTGGCACTGGCACTGGGCAGACAAATCGTCGCATTTCTATCAAGTGCAATTTCTTGGTTTTTTTTACGAGCGTATACATATACTTTTGGGTGTACTTGTCGATTACGAAACTGAGTGGGCGCTAAATGTTGGGGGACGCTGTCTGTGTGTTTGGGGTTCTCAATTCCTCTGCTCTCCTCCGTTCGGTTCTGTTCTGCTCCATCTCACTTTGCATGCGATGTGCGAAACATTAACGACGTTGCCGACGGCATACAGAAAATTGCGTGCGACAGCCATCAATAGGGGGCAGAGGTGTAGGGTGGACACTCTTATTCATTGCTATCGATTTGTTAGGGGTGTGTTACTCGCGTTGTTGTTGTCGTTGTTCTTTCTATTCGCGTTATATTGCCGGCAAATGAGTAAAAGTGATTCATTGCAGAAACAAATCAATAAAAAAGTATTTAGCACTGTTTCCCTTAGTGATAAACTCAGTAGCTTGATCATGTGATAAGCAAATGTTATCAAACATCCGGAAGATATTTTAGTGGACTTGTACAAATGTATCTATCGCAGACAGACGCACACAGGCTCACAGGCGACTGTACGCCCCTCGGCAAGAAATTTGAGTTTCACTTTGCTGCATTATTTTCCAGCTGTTGTTTTGGTTACTTGCTAAACAGGATGCGCTCATTCAACGAGCCAAGCAAGCAGCAGGCAGGAGAAGCAGTCATGCAGGCAAACGACAGTCAAGCAGGCAGAGCAGCCAGGCAAAGTAGTCAAGGGTAGACCAGATGTTTTTTCCTTGCTCTTGCCTAGGCTTGGTTTGCTCTGCTTTTGGGATGTCGATTTCAAGGCTCCATGCGTTTTGTGGCTGCTACTGCTCAGTTCTTTTAGCACTTTCTGCTCTTCAGGCATTCACTGAGTGTTTAGTGCTCACAAATGTATATTGTGTGCGCAGTGTGCAAGCACTCGAAAACGATTCGCATATTGGTTACGATTCTAGGTACGCTTGGCGCGCTGGTGACCCACTTAAGAGCGCACGGATCAGAGAAACAGAACAAATAGAAACAGCAACAACAGCAGCAACAGCAATCCGTGAAGCAGCGCGTCAGCAGAAAGAAAACCCAGAGCCAAGCTTATTATTGTTTTTGCTTGGCCTTCCCTAGCTCTGCCTCTTGTTGTTGTTGCTATTGCTGTTTGCTGTACAACTTGTTGTTGTTTTGCTCAACTAGCCAGCGGCTTTGTTTTTTTGTGTAGTTTCTCTTGTTACCCCAGCGACTGTGATTACAAGTGCTTATTACCCACACACGCACAAACACACACATGTGCTTGGTGATAGTGACGCTTAGAGATACGTATGAATGCGTTACATGTGTTTGCATGTGTGTGAATGCACTTGACTTGCATTTGCATTGTCTGTAATTGCAAACGATTAAATATTGATAGAATAAAGACCCGAATAGCCGCTTTCAATTAAATTCTCAATGAAAGCAGAACGCATTCGTTGTTCGTGTTCGCTTTGGCACCTCAACGATTGCCCCACAATCTTTCCGCCATGCAAGTACAGTGGCGAATGCGCAGACAGCGCAGACAGCGCAATAAGCCTAGCCTAGATAATAAAGAATTTTAATTTCTTCGCAAGAAGTTCAAATTTCAAGGAATTTCGACAAATAAAAATCACTGTCGACTGCTTAAATATTAAACGAAATCGCCGGATGAATGTAATGTATTTAAATGCATTTAATTGTGGGATTAACAGCCTTGTCTATGGAATCGAAGTAGTTCGCTGTAGCAGACGATCACTGTAAGCAAGCAAATGTATGCACTTTTCACAATCGCATTGCCATCGGGCGAAGGTTAATTTATGTACAGCCATATACACTTATAACGGGCACGGGAGGCATTTCCATATAATAAAAACAAATCTCGGTGCGGTTATTGAACTTGACGCCAACATCGACGGCGGTGGCATCGCTGTCAACGCTGGCGACACCAGCTGACCTTGCCCGCCATATACAATCTCTTACAGCGCCAGCTCTGTGTCAAAATAAATATAAAGAAATGAAATTTCCATTTTGTAAATTCAGAACAACAACAAGATGTACGTGTTTGTCTGTGTGTGTAATGAAAGAAAGTTGTTGAGAGATCGCTTCGAGGGTCAGTCGGGCATTCAGCTAGGGCCAGACTTTAGTCTAGCAGGTCTCGATGATGAGCAGATTCCAATGTGGTCCGAAGAATGTGTAGCAAAGGAAATTAACGCCAACACACATTTCTTTCTTCAGTTTTGGGGGGCAGACGATGCGCACCACATAAATGCCTACATACAGTAGAAAACAACATTCATGTGTAGGAAGCAGGCCATGGAGGCTGTCCGGCAGTCAGGCAGTAGTCCAATTTTGATTTCCGCGAACTTTCCTTGCGCAGCTGTTTTTGTTTGTATTTACGAAATTTATGTAAATACAATAAACATATTTATTGGCTCAAAAACACGATGTGCAGTATGTGTCTCGGTTTGTTGTGCTCTGTAGAGGGCGGTGGGCAATCGTCACGTGGTGGGTGGTGGCCATAAACAAAAGCTGGGAAGCGGCAGCGGCTGCGGCTGTGGTGACGCCTCCGCAATTTCATGTCCCTGACCACAATACAAATGAAACTACTTTATATCAAAGTACATACAAACATAAATACATACATTAGTGCAGATATGTTCGGGTGCTCCATATAGACCAGGCGATCAAAGCTAAACAAAAGCATTATACACTCCACATAAAGGCGTAGAAGGCATAAACAATTAATACGTATTTACATATAGCCCAGTTTATAAGGCTTAAACGTGGGAACCGTGTAAATGTAAATAAAGCAGCAACAACATTTTATTTGCCAATAAATCAGACAAACAAACAATCCACACACTCGCACACTCCCATGATGTCAGTTAATTTGCTTTAATTGCATTTGATATTTTCATAAATTGTTCTACGTCTCGAACCACAGCCAAAACAATGCAAAATGCAAATTCTATTGCCAGGCATATTACACATGCGAATGAATATATCGACTTCATATATCTACAAACAAATGTATCTAACGATACATATATGTATATGTCGGTCAGTCTGTCTGTCTAATATGTATATTTGCTTGCCGAATAGTTCAAATAGTCAATAAAAATCCATTTGTTCAAAACTTGAGGCAGTCTGGAAAATAATTCATTCGCTTTTGTCTTGCCAGAAATTGAATTTCTTTTATCTCCGCTTCCCCATACATATTCATCTGTACAATATACAATTATATATATAGTCATAGCTGACTACGCTGTAATTGAATTTCGTAATTATCAGCCAAACAAAGGAATAAGATATTACTAGAGCTCGCATTAGATGATGTTTACAAGCATTTCTATTTATCATAAGCAGTATCCGTTCACATATGCCAGATAACTAAAGGGAGCATGTCTTGGAAATGTTTCAATAAGGAATACAAATTATGAACTGAGAAACACATTATCAATTGGTAAACAGAAGCAAACTTAGTATCTAAAGATTTGTTTGGTTAAATTCCAAAATTGCCAGACTGAAAACAAGAAAACACATTTTTTATCACAAAACACTTTTTATAACATTT
Source organism: Drosophila siamana (assembly GCA_035047445.1). Taxonomy (NCBI): domain Eukaryota; kingdom Metazoa; phylum Arthropoda; class Insecta; order Diptera; family Drosophilidae; genus Drosophila; species Drosophila siamana. The sequence continues at coordinate 203,044 of JAWNPP010000101.1, read as the reverse complement.
GGAATTTGTTTTGTATTTGATTTATCGCTGGGAATGCCTTATCGCACGGGTTTACCTACAATTATTGATAAGAAGATCCATGCTATATGTGAAGAAAAGGAATTCCCACGCGTTTTATATATTTAGCTTGTACATTCAGATTTTGAATGTACGAATTCCTGGAAACCAAAAAGCGAATTGTGCTGATAAGAGTTTACTTTAGGATTTGATTCATTACTTATGTATATTGTCCATATATTATAGCTTTCGTTTTCTTTGTCCCAGCAGCAATGTGTTGAGCCATTTCAAAGTAGAATTATTTCAGTTTTCTATTGAACTGGTCACAGAACTGGTAATCGAAGATATGGCGATGGCGATGGCCATGTGAACGTCATTGCATTTGATCAGCATTCGCTTTGGAATGATTATGACTTAATTGAAATTAATTAGACGGGGTCGTGTCTGACAGTCTTTGAGAAATGTGTGGCATGTATACTGTGTGTATCAACTCGAGTATATAGACAGATATTTGTTGGGGAATATACATAATATATATGGCATAGTGCACATGTGTGCGCTTATTAACGCTTGCTCAACTAGATCTGCGTACTATAAATGTACAAGGCTAAAATGCTATTATAAATAAGAGACGCTGAATTTGTTGAGTATGTTTGCAATAATCAATAAGATTTTCCTCATCTCCTCCTCAGTATGTATCTTTCCCTTTCACTCTCTCTAGGGAACTGGGCATAGCATTGATTCTGATGAGTTCATTGACCGTTTTGGTGTCTTGTTTTTCCTAAAAACTTTCCGCTGACTTTACTCGTATTCGTATGCATGTCATTAGCATTAGTGTTGCTGTTGTTGCTGCTGCATTGGCACCCCCAAAAGCCAATCGACAGCTTGAACACAAAACGGCCACTCACTGCTACCATAAAAGACCAGATCCAGGTCTCACTTCTGGCTGGTTCCCCGCATGACTCACATTGTGGCCACCGTGTGTATTGGAAATTGAGCAGCGAAGCGTGCCGCAGAAGCCGCAGTGGCTGAAGCTTTGATGCTTGCCATGTTATTCGTATTGTGTGTTGTTCTGCATTGTGGCTTTTGTTGCAGCCGCGTGCAACATAAAAACACACACACAAAATGGTTATTCAGTAAACCGAAAGACTGCCTAGAGTGCGGAGAACACGGAACGAACAAGTATTTTTTTTTTTATTTATCACAAAAGCGAGCATAATCAAGAGTTCTACACACAAGTAAACATTGAATTGAAAGCAAACTACAGAAATACAAACAAAACAATGATAGTTACTTTTCCATTGCACATTGCAGATTATTGGACAATTGGTTATTGAACGGCACAAACGATTGCCATGATGCGCTATTCGGAAATATCACGGGACCTTTCCACGGACAATCTGCGTTACTCGGAGGTAAGTTTCTTGCTTCAATCCATTTAATCCTTTACTTATTACTTCTCTGCCTTTGCAGCTGAGTCGAAAGCCAACAGCCGACTATGTGAGCTACGCTGGACAAACATACGTCACAGCCTCACCCACAGCTCAGTCGCATTATCAACACAACGGAATGTCAGCTCTTCAGCAACAGCAGCAGCAGCAACAACAGCAGCATCAGCAGTCACCACAGCAGTCGCGGCAATCCAAGCAGCGTAGTCCAAATGGCAATGCTCATACTTTGGCCTGCTTGCGTCAGGATAAGGGCCAAAAGGAGCTGCAGACAGAGCAAACGATGGGTCAACAGCCGGCCAGCAAGACGCTGAATATTAAGAGCAGCAGGCGCAAAAACTCCATTGGTTGTCTCACCAGTTTCTCCTCGTCGCCAGACTCGCCCGGTTGTTACTACAGCATAGCGTAAGTAACTTTCATTCTCCATGCTCAATGCTGTTGTGCTTAACTAGATTAAATTGTTATCGCGTTTGCAGTACAACCGCAGCGCCAGCGAACAAATCGCAGAGTTTGCCAGCACATGGATCCATTAAGCAGCTGGATGCGGTTATAATGAGTGCATTGCGTGTGCCCGCCGATCTGTTGGCGAATCAGATAACGCTGTTGGACTTTCCGGTCTTTGCGCTCATTCAACCCGATGAGCTGAGCAGCTGCGCCTGGACCAAGAAGGACAAGCATGTGGTTACGCCCAACATTGTGGCGTTCACCAAGCGCTTCAATCACACCAGCTTCTGGACAGTGCACGAAATATTGAATGGCGAGCAGCCCAAGCAGCGTGCAGAGATCATGACACACTTCATTAAGGTATACTATAACTTATTAAATATGTTCAAAGAGTTGAACTTAATCTACGCCTTGTATTTCAGGTGGCCAAGAAATTGCACGAGCTGAACAATCTGCACTCGCTGTTTGCCATCATTTCTGCAATGCAAAGCGCCAGCATTTATCGCCTGAAGAAGACCTGGGCCTGTTTGTCCAAAAAGGATCGACAGTCGTTTGAGCGACTCAGCGACATATTCAGCGATCAGAACAACTGGGCCAATTTGCGCTCGTATTTGGAGAGTCTGCGCCTGCCCTGCATACCGTACCTGGGTCTGTTTCTGACAGATTTGATCTACATCGATCTGGCGCATCCGCACAAGGGCGGCTTGGAGCCGGAGCAGCGACGCAACAAGATGAACAACATACTGCGCGTCATCTCGAACTACCAGCAATCGGATTACCAGCAGATACAGCCGCATGAGTCCACGCAGAAGTATCTAACCTCCATACGCTATATTGAGGAGCTGCAAAACATATTCGAGGAGGAGCAGTACAAGTAATTATCATCAGTCTATGTTTTTTTAAATGTTTGCTAAAGTTATTTTACAATTTCCACAGGCGCTCGCTGAGTCTGGAGCCCGCGTCACCGTCTGGTCCCAGCTCCTCGTCGTGCAGCTCGAAGGAATCGTTTAATGTGGAGTCCGTGACGCCAGCGCTTGGCTGTTTGAATCTGTCGCCGGCAAAAACTATTGGTTCCATGCGCATGGCCAGTGGCACCAAGTTTGTGCCCGGCCATCGCAAATGTCGCAGCCTGGGCACAAAGTAAGTTGTCGAAACTCGCTGGCTTGCTGTCATTGCAGCAAGAGCAAAGAAGAAAAATGAAACATTGCGCGCATTTCTAATTGCCAAAAACACTTTTTTGTGTCTCGTCCCAAATTCTTTCGATTTCGTTTTAACCACCACTCGACACAATATCTCTCATTGCGCAATTTGGACTGAACGTTGGGGTCCTAATCAACCGTTAACTTTACTCGTTGACTATTTCTATTAATATTATTGTTGTATTGTTATTCATGCTGTCTACTTTTTTTTTTTTTTTTTTGGTTACTTTTCAAACACTCGCTTTCGCTTCTGGTTCTGTTTACTCTGCATCTGTAAATCTATCTGTATCTGTATCTGTAACTGTCTCTGTCTCTGTGTATCTGTAACTCGTAATTTGTAACTACTATTGCGACATGTGCAGATTTCGCAGCAGCAGCCTGCCACGCAACTTTGCACAAAGGTGCCAGTGCTGCATTGTGATGATTGCGCCGGGCATTGGCACAATCTCCAACAAGCGCTGCAGATGCCGCCGGTGAGTGTCTCTCGAAACCAATCTTCGTAGACGTAGCTAGGATATTGTGCATTACCAAATCGTTAACTTATCAGTTCGTCATAATCAGTTCGATTCGTTGTGCATCAGTTAGCTCATCTGACCACGTTAAAACGCTTCAATGTAACCGAGACCCAGTAACAACAACAACAAAATAACAATAACAACAAGAACACATTCAACACTTGCTTTTTGGCTGCTGCTCTGTATCACTTTTTGGGTGTAAAATAATTGTATGAGATTTGCTGAATGATCTTCGTTTCGTTTGGCACATCATCCCACACTCTCACGCACACACATAAACATACACAGCCACTCATATACGCCTTTTCAGTTGCCTTACGATTTGATTTGTTTATCCCATTTTGATCGCTTGCCTGCATGACGCCCCTTACCGTATATATATAAATATATATTGATTGTCTATTGTGTACTTGAAACTTTGAACCTCGCTAAACTCTACTCCGTCTTTGCATTCGCAGTATCTTTGGCAAAATTGCGCCGAACAATTACGACGGACATCCCCATCATTTGCACCTGGAGCACGATCCGAGTCAACAGCCTCGACACCATCTGCTCGACGATTCCGTGTTGGAGCACAGCGATGCCCTCTCGAACGCCGACCTCACCTCACTGGAGAGTGCCGAGGGCATTATGTGTGATTTTGCGGGCAGTGATTGTGATTTAATGTCCCCAGAGGCGGCAGCCGCCATGCAGGGCTGCGTGCGACGCAAGACCGTGCAGAAGGAGGGACGAAAGCCGGCGGTAGCGTCGTGGCAGCGTTACTGGCTGCAGATCTGGGCCAATTCGCTTGTGTACTTTCCGCCCAAGTCGTTTAAGGGCAGCGAGCGAGGCGACTTCAAGCGCGAGCCGTGCAAGGTTTGTCCTCTGGAGGGCTGGTTTGCACACGTCAGCGACAACACCAAGCACAAGAACACCTTTGAGCTATACCACCGAACCCTGGGCACCGTGTACAAGTTTCGCACGGACAGCCCACAGATGACGCATCTCTGGACAAATGCCATTTGCAAGTTGGCAACGACGCGTGTGCCAAAGCCACTGCCGGCCAATCTGATGTCCTTCGAGTGAGTCAGACACAGCTAAAACAAACAATGGACATGGACATGGACATGGACACGGACATGGCCGCGTTATTACGCCGCCGACCCAAACTACAACTTCCTCGAATCTAATGTACTCATCAATTAGTTTTAATTAGCTGTCCACATACTCTTATGTCACGAAGCAAACCACAGAAACATTCCCGCAGCTCTCTACTTGTTAACGCAACGAAACGTAGAACAACAGAGAAACACCACAAGATGAACGAACAAATTGTAATTTGCAAATGAAACAATTTCAAATGGTATTTCAAAAGACTGACAGACCTAGCAGACAAGTAGAAGACGAAGACGATCATGATAAAATATATAGATTGACAGACACATAAACATTGTAAAGATGATGATGATGGATAGAACACACTCAATTACCGACATGTTGAATTAAACTGAATTATTGGGATGGTCACGGCTAATAAATACAAATATAAATCTTCAAGAGCTGTGACTGCAAGTCCAAACTATTATGTATGCTTTTGGCATGACAGTATGCATTTGTTGTGCTGTAAAAAACGTCAAAGTAATTGTAAATGTAAACGTAATCTTCAAATTGTGTATCTTAATGTCCAGCAATGTTATTTGTATTTGTATCTTGTAATGTATTTAGGCATTAAACGAATCAATACTACGACATTTAAATTTATATGTTCATATGCGCGAATTGTGCCATATTAATTTTAAATTAATTCAATTAGTTTTACAACGATCTACTGAATAACTGGAAAACTGCAACGGCAACTCGCAAACACACACTTTATGCAACTTTTTGTATCGCCTTCTCGTAGCATTATTGTAGAACTCATGCGAATGTCATTACCCCAAAACTTTGTAACAAAGAATCAAAACTATCGCATACTCGAACAGGAAACCATAGGCTTTAAAGTTTAAACAAAATTAAATTGTATATGATTAAAACAATTACTATCAAGTTTACGTATATGTTGTTGCACGCTAGGCATAAATTTAAGTTGTAAGTAAATAGTTTTATATGTTGCATGTTAAATAGACAATACAGCTTGAATTCTACGAAACGAAAGTTATGTTAACTACTGGGAATTGAGGCAGTTGGAGAGCCCACGAATCAAATATTATACTCTAGATATATATTTATATACTTGCAAACGATACGATTTATGTATTTACTCCTAAGCTTTCTCATTCACACATTTTCTTTGCAAAGTTTTACCTTAAGCATGTAAGAAATGCAACAACAGCAAAAAAAAGTCCATTAAAAAAGTAACGAAAAAATACAAAAAAAAAAGTAAAAAAAAATAAAAAAAAAGTCGGAGTATTATTATATAACGCATTTGCTACGTTATTTATAACAATTTTCACGCGTAGATCGTGCAAAGTGCGCGAATTTGCAATTCATTTACGCGGAGCGCGTGGCATGCGACGTGCATTTCAATTGCTGTAAGTGGCGCCCCAGCATTGCGAGCTATTTAACATTAAGAGAAATGACTAAAGGGCTGTCAGTCGATTGCGAAACATGAAAGGGTGCACAAGCAGTGAAGGTAGCGACACTGGTGACAGTGACAGGATGATGACAGTGCGGCCCAAACGGAGCAGCTGCTGTTGGCGTTTCTTAGTTTTTATGCTACTGCCACTTTTATTGCTGCTGTGCCTGACGGTTCAATCTAGCGTGGGCGGCAAGACAACCACCATGTAAGTGGGCACTTTTTTTTTGTTGTTGTTGCGGCAATTGTGCAACACTTTCACTAAACGTGTCCTGCGTGTCTCGTTTGCGCACAGTTTGCGTCACACAGAGACAACAGATCCGCAGCTGGATGGCTTCTGGGCAAATAGAACCTCGTGGAATGCACGCTGGGTGAAGTACTGGCGAGCCAAGCGCATCTATGAGCCTGTCTGGAAGAAGGTGTGGACGCCCTCGATACACACCGAGTGGATACCGCTGCCCAACGCTCCTGAGCCGGATGCCTGGAAGAAACCCAACCACGCGCACCAAAATGATGATGAAGATTGAAGTGGAAGACTGAAACCAATTGTATTATAATAATTTGTATTTATTTATTTATTTATTTGTTAATTAAACACTGTCTAAGGCTAGAGATAATTTAAATTGACGCTAACGCCAACGCAACGAAATACCTTACGAGCTAACGACTGGTGTACAACTATTTACATGGAGCAAGGATATCCGGGTGGGTGACATTATAATTAAGTGGAGCGACGTGGCGTTTATGCGCCCGGAAACTTGAACGATTGCGATGTGGCAGCGACTGGTGATTTGGCCGCTTCCAGCGTCTTGGCTTTGAAATCTTCGTTGGCCACTGGCTTCAGTTGTGTTGGCTTCGGCGCTGACACATTGCTGTCGTCGCGTTTCCACACAACTTTGTCCTTGTCGTTGGTGGCAGCTTTGTCCTTGCGATCCCAGTCCCAGCTCTCTTCGTGGTGATGGTGATGGTGATCGGGCGAGGGGAACCATTCGGATATCACAACGGGCTTCCAGATCTTCTTCCAGCCAGGCACCCAGATCTCCTTCCAGCCCGGCACCCAGATTTGCTTCCATGCTTCCTTCCACTCCAGCTTATCGTTCCAGATTTGTTTCTTGCCTGGCTTCCAGTATTGTTTCCACGCTTCCTTCCACTCTAGTTTCTTCTCGGGCACCCAGATTTGTTTCTTGGCTGGCTTCCAGATCTTTTTCCAGTGCGACTTCCAGACGACCTTCTTCTTCCACAGATCGTGGCTAGTATACTCCCAGCCTTCGTGATCCTTGCCCAAATACTTCTCGCCGGGAATGCCAACCTATGGTAATTGAATTGTTATTAATAAAAAGAACGTGATGAGATGCTAGATGTTTAAATATACCTTGACTAGCTCTGGAGTCCAATACTGCTTCCAATCGGGCACTTGAATGTCCTTCCAGGCAGGCACCAAGATCTCTTTCCAGTGTGGCACCTAGTTAAAAGTTGGTTGAGTTAATTTAATCTAATTTGCACACTGGACATCTATAAAATATTTAAATTACCCAAACTTGCTTCCAGGCGGGCACCTGAATCTCCTTCCAGCCGGGTACCTTTACCCAGTGAGGCTTGTAAATCTGTAGCAAAATAAAACATAGTTTTAGTAGGGAATATTTTAAAGCAGCTTTGCGATTGTACCTTCTTCCAGGATGGCGTCCAAATTTGCTTCTTGGCAGGATTCCAAATCTTCTTCCAGCCCTCCTTCCACGTCACCTTCTTCTTCCAGTAGCCTGGATCGTGGTGTTCGTGGTGCTCGTGATGTTCGTGTATGTGCTCGTGAATTTCATGGGCGCCAAGACCGATGTCAAGACCTAAACCAAAGCCGTGACCGATGCGCTTCTCCGCGACGGCATTTCCGCTCTCTTGGGACTCAGCAGCTTGCTGATCTCCGACAGCTTTGGCATGGCTGCCAGCAATGGCAACAGAGAGGGCGCCGAGAAAACCCAACTAAATGAAGAAAAGTAAATTTGTTAAGTGTTAGTCAACAGCAAAACAAAAGACTTAGGCAACGAACGCGCGCACCCGTTTAGGGATTAACTCGAATTCGCAACGATTATGTTAATTAATTTAATATTCTTCATATGAAGCGTAAAAAGCAAAAGCCGGTTTTTAACTGGGTCATCGCGTCATCATCTCTCTGCTTGCCCCATTCTGTCTACCTGCTTGAACACATACGAGTATTATTTTTTTTGCAATGGACAACGAGTCATTGACTGCCGTTGACTCCCAGACAAAAAAAAGTAAGAGTGAAATGTTACGCCAGTTTTTATTTTTGTGGGGGACTGGCGTATAAATAAGGCAGATCAACATGATAATGCCTGACCTGGCTACAGGTCAAAGCCATTTGGGGGCATATGCCGATGTTTTTTTTTTGTTTTTGGTTTTTTTGGGACTGGGCCTTTTTCTATACATGGTCAAAGGTGTCTCGTCATTATGCAAATCTGCCGTCTGTTGAGGCGTTGGCGTGTTCCCAAAACGCCTTTTGTTGTAAGTGCGTGTAAGGTCTCTGTGTTTATATGGAATATGGTATGTCTGGCGAGGTCAAAGTATTTGTCGTCAATTTGCTGTCATCTTTGGGCGGGGAATTTCATAAAAAGATTTTAATCATTCAAATTCAATCCAATCAATTTGCGCTCAAATGTCAACTGGATGCCGATTATGAAATGGAAATTAGCACCGGCAAAAAATTATCTCACCGCTTGCACCGAGGGTGCTAATTGTGCTCAGGCACGCCTCACGACGGCTCAGTTAAAGACGCAGACGATGCTGCTGTCGCTGTCGCTGTCGAAGTGGCAGTAAAGTCGCCGAAGTTACAGCTTCCGCAGCTGGTGGGCAGTGAAAGTGGCAAGCAAGGCCTGCCCCGACTGTGATCTTGGGACGACTGGTTTGGCTGCCGTTGGATCATCGATCGTGAGGGAAAAGAGCTCAACGCCAATGCATTTCATGGGCGACCGCTAATGAAACCATCGCGTCGTCGTATTTGTGCGTTTTTAATTGTTGACAGTGCGCCTCAAAGCGATCGAGACACAGTCCAAAAATAAAAATAAATAAATTAAAATAAAATGGAAAAGACAACAAAACAGAGCCACAAATGTCGTGCTATTGACAATGCACAATGCCGGGAAAGTCCAAGTATGCAAGTGGGAAAATCGATTATAGACATAAAATGGGCAAAAATATCTAACTAAAAACATACTTAAGAATATCATTATTGCTAACGAAGGGGCTTATGTTTCGCCAAAAATATTTTCAAAATACAGTCCCAAGTTTGGTCAGCTACGAAAATAGAAAATATTCCAACGATTCTCTGAACACTTTCTATGAATAACAATTTCGGCAGAAAATAAAATTAATCTATTTTAAACAACGTGCAAAATGTTGTTATTTTTAAAGTTATTATCCGTTGCTATGAAAATATAAGTTTGAGCATGGTTACAAAAAGCGCTTGTCATGTAACGTTTAATAACTCAAGTGTGCCCAACAAAAAAAACGCACAAAGTGGAAAATCTGTAAGTTCACTTCGCACGTTTCGCGCGAAAAACCAAATAAGTTTTTGGGAGCAAACCAATGCAAATATGAAGACGAGTGCTTCGTTTTGTTGCCAGTAGTTTCGTAAACAAATTAAACGCATCAAATATACCATAAACTGTTCAAATTGTATTCCATTAGTTCCATTTGGCTAAGCAGATCAAGCCAAAGACAATAATAAGCGCACACGCATTTCACAAAGTTCACACTTGCTGACACTTGTTTGCCATTTTGTTGCTCGTAATTACCACAAAATGCCGCTGGATCCTCATGGTTTCGGCTGAACGTTCGACTGGGGGTTTTTGGGGGCCCAAGACCAAGAAGTGTAACACTAATTCACTTGTGCACTGCGAATAACTTTGCCTTAGGGGAGGGACCACCACTCGCTGGGTGGGCAACGCGCGCTCAACTCTTTTGGCCACTTTCGTGGATCAGACTGTCGCACCAAACATTGGGGAGCCAGGTTAAATAGACGGCGCACAGGTGCCGAACAGCGACAGCGCAGCTACAGCTTTTGCTTGGAGCCGGCGCCAAGAAACCAATATGAAATGGAAAACAAAATGAGAGCGAGCGAACTGGCGAAGTGGCGAAAAACCGAAAACGAAACGAGAGCGCGTCGACGCAGAAGCCGAAGACCTTGAATTCTGATAACGGTTTTGTGTGTAAACAATGACACAGCGAGCTTTCGGCTCCAAAAGCTCAATGTGCGCTCAGTAGGAGCTGAGCTCGTGCTCAGCTCGGGCCGGTATTGTCTACTTTTCTTTTATGCTGCGCATTCGCGTCTGTTTGGCGCGACGTGACTGAGCGAGCGAGCAGACAAAAGCGGCGAGGAGTGGGGCAAGTGCTGCAGGTGGCTGCTGCCGTTGCTGCTGCTCCAGATGTTGTAATCACAGTCGGGCATATGGCAATAAATGTTATAAATCTTAATAAAAAACAATACTAAAACGGCAACACCAACAACGACAACAACAACAACATTGGCGCAATGCAAATTAATAGCACGAAATGGGAAAACAACGATTTGTATGGAAACGCACTGGCGACAAAACGCTTGGATTGCGTCCATATCATTCGCATATGTAGCTGGATCGTTGTGTTGTGCTGCTTTTGTTGACTTATTCGACTCTTTCTTGGTCTTTATTTGTGGTTGGGGCTTTTGATTTTATGTGCGTTACTGCGTTTTGGGAATTCTTGTTCAATAATGACAACAACACACACTTGAAGGTCGTCACGTTCGTGAGGCGCTTGATGTGCACACACTGAGTAGCTAGCTGGTTGGCACTGGGACCAGGGACTGCGTAGTACGCACTGCAATCAATTAGTGGTATTTAATTTGTAATTTGTAAGCCAAAGTTGGAGCTATAATTCGGTTAAGGGCAGTCACTGGTGCTGCGTGCCAAATGCGATCTAACGAACTGTCTGTCCCCAGTGTCCACAACGTCCACGCATTGTCTAGCGCCTGCATTTTTGCATGTGCAACAATGTGGCAACAGTTGGGCACGTCAAAGAGCCGCGTTTAGTCGAGTTCGCAGTGTCTGTCTCGTTGTATTTCCTGCATCTCCACTTGCACATATTTGAAAAGTCTGAAAACATGCGGAATTCCACTCAAGTTGCGCTCTTTAAATGGTTCGCTTCATTTTCAAAGCCAAATTAATTGCATGTTGATTTAGTTTTTCACAATTCCCTCGGTTTCTTATGAATGAGCAGAGATTTTGCTCACTCTGCCTCTGGGTTCCTTCCAACTTTCGCATGCGTGCGCCGGCATTGTTCCGTTATAAGCTCACTATATGTTTATAAATATATATAATCTGTGTGTGTGTGTGTGTGTGTTTGTGTGTCTTTGCTTAGTGGGCAGCTCATGGTCAAAACAAAAGCAGTAAATGATGTAACAATCAATAAATGTGAAACATGGCAGTTAAATTACCTGCTAATTTTGATAGTCAATTATATTTGTTTGATTTGCTACTTTAATGGAAAGTTTCCTGCTATCTCTACTATTATTTTACAAAGATCATAAATTGGGTTTTATGAACACTTTCCATCTTCTTTGATCATGAAGCTTCCCTTAATAACCGTAACCCCAACTCAGCCATAACTGTTAAGGCGTTTATGTCTGGCGCCAATCCATTTAGCCCATAAGGAAGTGTTCGCATCAAATGCGAAGCTAAACACATATTAATATTCATCAAGCTCAGATAAATAAAAGCATCGTCGTCGGTCCCTGGAGCACACCAGGAAGTCAGCACAGACAAAAGCCACAACAGCAGCAGCTGAAACTGGAATTGGAACTCGAACTCGAACTCCCCAATTTCCAATTCGAGCTGGAACTGGATCTGAGCTGGAGGCTGTCGCTTGAGTGGTGCAAATGAAATGCGTAGCGATGGTCAAGAGAGCCAGCGACAAGACGTGCATAGCCCATGGCCATGGACTCATGGCTTCCTTGTGGCTTGTCTGCACATAAGCAATGCCTGGCTTCCTTTTGTGGCTCAAAGTCAATAGAGAACTGACTGTCTGGATCTGAAGTGAGGTGGAGTGAAGTGAAGTGTTATGGCAGGCCGAGCGAACGCATAACGTTGACGATCGTTGGATAGCGTTGCCAGCAGCCGTTGAACCACTTTTACTTTTCAGCTCACACCAAAATCCAAAATCCAGATCGTGTGCTGGCGATTTGTTTATTGTTTGTTGTTTTTCTGTTATTTATTTTGTATTATTTTTTCTATATTCGTATTGGCTACTGGCTCGCTTTATCGTGGCAGTAATCAGTCAATGTGTTAAGTGTTTAAGGGTGTGAGTGTGTGTGTCTGTGTGTGTGTCGGTGTATATTCATATATGTTATTTCAATTGGTTCCGGCATGAAAATTGGAGCAGCTTTTTGGCATGCACTTCCTGCACCACTCCTGATTTGAATAGTCAAAAGATTGCAGAGATTTGCCAATCGCCAAACAAGCAAGCAAGCAACCAAAAAAATGTCGCGCGTGGGCGTGTGCAACGCTAATAATTTATCGGCCTGGGCAAGGGGTAGTTGACTTAAGTGGCCAATGGGAGCAGCTGAAAAAGCGGCAAATTGTTTTACATATGCGAACGACTTTTAAGGCAATTGCAGTTGAGGCTGCATTCGAGCCTTTTGCCTGCACCTTTTACTTCCGATTGATATGTGGCTTCCTGTTTGGCCACCGCAAAATAACCAAATGCCGCATTTTATGGCATCCACATTTTGGGCCGCCTTCGATGAAGTTGGTCCGAACCACTTTGCGCTACGGCTGACAACTCGAAAGTTGCACGCACAAAAAGGCAATCGGTATCTCGCAGTTATGTAGTTGTACTTTTATGGCATGCCGATGTGATTTGGGCATTTTAATTGCACGCCTGTCGCGCCCACTGTGGCTACAGTATTGCTTGTGAATTTCCCTGAAAGTGCAAGCCGATGATGTCAGAGCTATAACGGCTATTGCAGTTTCAGTTGCAACAGCATTCGAGCAGCCAAGGGCAAGCAAATGCAATTTCAGCGCGACACCAATTTCCAAAAGGGAACGACAACAAAAGACTTAAGACACGAACCTGCCTGTCATATGCACAATTGAATTTTCATAGAAATTTCGAGTCACGTTGCGACCACAACAAAGACAACTGCATGAATTATGTGCTTATGGCATTAGTATTACTGCGCCTGCTGCAACGTCATTTGCATGACACTCGGCGGCGGCAAAGCCGACCGATGATGAGGGCTCACACCTCATTTGACAAGAAAATAAATTTAACGAGTCGCCAAATGAGACGCACGGGCGCCAATGGTAAACGGAAATGCAACAAGCGCTACTTATAAGTTTAACTGGGTGCATTCAAGCGAGCGGTGCGTGTGTGAGACGCGAGGCGAGGTGAGGCGAGGCGAACCCGTCAGCGCGAGCCAATAAAACTGGTTCTTTTGGCGTTCGTTGACCGTTTGGCAATATCTGTCTCCCACTTGGGTGCATTGCGCAATCGGTTATGGCCATGACGTTGAGCAGCTTGAAATGCCACAGCAACTAGGAAATCGCAATCAGTCCGTACTCCTTCTTGCCAGTCATGCGGGTTCTTCAAAGCTCCAGCAAAACCATCAGCCACTTGGCATTTGGGTTAGTGAACAGCGCAACACATGCAAATTTGATGTGGAGTTAATTTTCAGGTATTTGCTTATTGGACTCATTGGGCGTAGCCAATCGTAAATAGGCGCACTTTGCAAACACCCGCACCCACCACACCAATGCAAACTCACAATACACACTACTACACACTCATCGGGTGGTGCTAATCGCACGTATGTATCTTCAGGTTGGAAAAGCCCAACAATCGCATTTAGTTGGTCACTCAGTCAGACAGTTGCAGTCACGCTGGCCAACTAGTCTGGCACATGCAAAACACCAGCGGCACCAAACTGATTGCATAATTGCATTGTTCACTTTGATGAAGAGTCATGCAGACAATGCAGGTGCCTGCTCAAATATTTGTTTCCGCTCAATTTCGAAGCTTAACGAACCACGAAATACTAAATGCAAAATGATTGAGTGGCGGCAATATCAATGCCAACAATTCCATTTTAGTAGTATTTTAATGAGCGAATAGCTGGCGCTAATGTTGACTGATTTTACAACGCTGAGCCACTGACCACCTGCAGAGAGGATGTTGCAATTGTATCAATCAGCTTTTGGCTGCGTTAGAAGTGAGGTATACTTTTAGGGGCAGCGTGTTAATCAAGCCACGCTTGCCGGTTACAGTGTCTTGCACTAGATGGCGCTAGTGGACAAATGAGTTACGCCAGGTAAACCACAGCTGGCGCCACTAAAATTTGAAGCCGTTTAAATCACAACTGCTTTGAAACACAATATTGGCATAAAGAATTCCTGGTATACACTATATTTGTATCAATAACGAATGGCTAATATCTAATTATAAATGTGTTCTAATCAAATATGGGCTTAGTTGCGTGCATTGATAACTTTTTAGTAGGTCAAGTGGTGATTACCATTCAACGAGACTCAACGCTGCAAGTTTTGTGAGCTTAAGCTCTTAAGTTGCTGATGGGCAACAAAATATTGTACCGTCTAATATTGTCATTGCAAACACAATGCAGTTGGTAAATTGTTTTTGGGATTAGAACGAGAATGTTAATAACTATTTGCGCTAAAGTACACAGTACTTGTGGTTAGCCAAGTTTGTCTAAAATATGTCAATAGTTTGCGGTCGCTGACTTTGCACAACTAGATGGCGAAATTAATTTGACCACTGCGAAAGACTACCAAATGTGCAGCATTAAATGTAAGCCCATAGTGGCCATTTATCAGTATCAGTAATTCAGCGTTTAACGACGCTGAGAAAACACCTCGTAAAATGTAAAATTTGCAAAAAAAAGACACAATTGCGACTGCTTGATCTAACAATTGCACATTGTCTCGCCCACAACCAAGTGCTGCATAACAAAAAATTACAACATGCAAATATTGAAGAGGCTAAAGAAATACAAAAACAAAAAAAAATTACAAAAAAAAAAACAAATCAGTCAAACGTTTAAACGGCAAGCCGACTGCTGGCCGCCGGAGTAGAAGAATGGCTGGGGGGAGTTTAAGGGGAGGCGGGAGGCTGCATGACAAAGCTGGCGTCACATATTGGCCATTTAGCGTATCAGTTGCTGCGGCTGAGAGTCGGCCAACTGCTAACTGGATAATAATAATGCAGCTCGAGGAAGTCGTAAACTGCAATTGCGTTGAAGCGCTGTAATAAATTCAGCCTCCGCCTCAACGCTGCAGCTCCCCGCAAAACCCGAGCTACCGCAACGAATTCCATTCAGAGTCGAGCGAGAAATAGAGAGATAAAAATAATATAAAGATAGTCCGTCCCCCATTTTATAGGCAAAACGACACACAAATGTAACAAAAAAAAGTAGCAGCCAACGACAATTGATTGACAACAAATTGAATTTGCATATGATGAATGGAAACGGCAAACGAGTTGAATACAGCAGCTGCCCCAATTTGTGAGCCAAAATTGGCAAAGCCGAAAAAGAAAAAAAATGCATGCAAAACTGGTCGGACTTAGATTCTGCATACACTCAGTCGATGGTCGGGAGTCGCGTGACCAAACAAGTTTGTGGCCTAAGTCTTTTGTTGCCGCAAACGCCCACTGATTGAAACTTGGCTATGGCCCAAAGCGTTGGCTATTAATAGCAACTGCAGCCATAACCGCAAGTACGAGTTGACAACGCAATCATTGCCTGCCTGCCTCTTAATTAGTGGACTCAAGTTGCCACATTTCGCCTGTGTCATGGCTTGACTGACTGTGCCTGTTGCATGCATGCTCATGCTATTATTACCTCATTTCTCGTTTCGCTGTTGTCGCTGTCGTTGTTACTGTCGCTGTCGCCGTGGTTGGCTTGAGCGCCTGCTTCTTGTGGTGCAACTGGGGGGCGACCTTGCCGCTGCTGGCTTAACGACAAATGTGCCACAACAGGCTGCCGCTTGGCTGCTCCAGTTCTGTTTGCACACTCTCGCTTTGAACCAATGACCCACATGCAGACGCCGGCAACTTGGCAACTTGGCTGTTTGGGTGCGGCACAGATCAAGGCAGTGGCTGCGTCAACTTCATCTCCAGCTGATGCGTGCAACAACCTCAACAGCAAGCAGTCAGCACTGCTGTTGCCATTTCACGCTCGGCAACCAGCAGCAGGGCACACACTTCGCCACCTCACGTGCCTCTGGCTGTGCCTCAGTTTTGTTTTTTCGTTACTTTTTTTGTGTGTCTCACTTCTCACCGTTTTTTGTAGTTGTTGTTGCGGCTTTGCTGCTCCATGGAGCTTGCGGCTTGTTGTCTTGAACCTGAGCAGCGCTTTGTTGTGCCTCGAAATAAATATAAATAAATAAATATTTCAGGCGTGCTTTTTGTGTGTGTAAACAAAAGATTTATTACAATAAGCGTTTCTCGCTCTTTATTATAACATATTTTAATTTTGGTTTTTCTCTCTTCTTTTCATTTTTTTTTTTTTTTTTTTTTGTATACATCAAATTTATTTTTATTACTTTTTTTCAATTTAAGTTTCGAGGCGTTCGTTTGTTTTGTCTCCGTTGTTGTTGTTTGTCTTGTCGTGTTGCTTGTGCAATGTGTGTGGCTGCTGCAACAATTAAAACAACAACAGTTGGCTGCGTCTTGCTTCACTTGTGCGTAGAGTGTTGCCCTGTTGTTGTTGTTGTTGTAGTGTCGCTATTGTTTTGTTTTACTGTAAATGTTGTTGCTGAGCTGTTACTATTAAAAATTTGAATTTTGGCATGACAGTTGTCTCTGCATTACATAAAATGACCGAGAGGCTGCGCGCGCAATTCGCCACATCATTTTGATCGGTTGCCCATCAACAGGCACAACAAAAACAACAACACAAACATATTACGCATACGCCGCGTGCTATTGAGAGATTAGCTGTATTAACTGGACACTGAGTCATTACGCATCTGAACAGTGGGTACTCGAATTAAAGCCTACGCTCGGCAAACACTCGAGACAAAACGCATAAAACAACAAGCAGCTTGATTACGTTCCGAGGTAACGAGTCTTTGTGCAACAATAACAGTCGCAACGCCAGCTAGAGCAACAACAAAAACAACAACAGCAACAACAACAACATCAATTAAAACAAAGACATTTATGCCATTTACCATTTGGTTGTGAGCAAAAGACAAAAGAAAAGCAAATATGCCTGAAAATGAATTTTACATTTTATAATGCAACCCACAACTGACAATGCAACTTTGTTTTGAAGACTTTTCAAAGTTTCCAAAGCTTTTCGTTTTGCGTTGAGTTATGGAAATTGATTTGAAAAACTTGACTTTGTATCGGTCTTGATGGGGTCGATATGACCGAAGACCTTGCACATGAGCGTCATTGACTTAATTAGGTGTCAACTTGTTAATGTTTTCCTTTATAATTGGTGATAAGTTGCTTAGGACGCCAAAAGAGGGTTGCAAATCGATTGGAATCGGAACTGAAATAGTCTCTTTGTTGACTCCACAGATTTTCATTCCACTGCTATTTCGTTTGTTTAGAAACCGCGTCTGTTGCAATTCACTATTTAGCTCAATGCTAGAGCGCGTGTATTCGTTATGAGCAATGTGAAATATTCGCCAAAAGAGCCTTCAAATATGTTTAATTTGTCGAAGTGGGAGTTATTTCCCAATCGTCACGCCCACTCATCAAGTAACGCTGCGCGCATTGATTTGTGAATTATGTTAAGCCAGTTGAAACATCATTAAGGAAACTCTCGTTGGGTTTCGCTTTGAACTCGAACTTTTGCATGTTTGGCCTGTAGGCAGTTACCTAATGCTGCAAATGTCCAGTTTTGGCTGTATTGGTTGCCACTGCTACAGCCACTGCCACAGCCACAAGTTGCTTCCTCGACGGCTGTTGCCGTGCAACTTAGCCGGCAATGTGTCTCGGCGTTTGCTGTTGTTGGCAGCACATTTTGGCACACAGACACAGAGCGATTGTGCAGTGAGCGAGTCAATTAAAGCAGCATGTTGCAACAACCGTCGACCGAGTGACTTGGACTTGTGTTGCAGGCGGCACTCCGCCCGCGCCTTCTAACCTTTTTGAGCTCTGCTGTAGCTGCATTCAACTTCAACTTGAACAGGAAGTGAGGCGTTATTGTTATTGTGGCTCTCGCTGCTGCTTATCTGGCCGCGATGCTTCCTTGAGATTTATTTGGCATCTGCATCGGATGCCAAGTTGCCGCTATTGCAGTAGCAAGTTGCAAGCTAGTTTCAATCGCATCGCATGGCATCGCATTGCATCGGCAAGTTCATATGCTGCGCTCTTGGCTATTGGCCTACCCTGAAGATGATGCTGCTGTTGGGTGTCTGATTGCAGCAATCGTGCAACAACAACTTGCCCCCAGCCAACATCTTTGTTTTTTCGACAGCCTTTTTTTCCGTTTTTTGTGTACTGCATGGTGGCAAGGTTGGCGGGGCATTCGACAGCTTATCTAACTGCAACTTCCGCGTGTCAGGAGGCTTGCAACTTTATGAGTTGCATCTTCAGCCTAATGGCCATCTAATACCAAAATGGGGAATGAACATGGAAATGGCAATGGGAATGGGAATGTGAATGTGAATGGCAATGAAGTTGAAGTTGAAGTTGAAAACGAAGACGAAGACGAAGTAGAAGACGAAGATGCTCTTGCGCAATCGATGCGACGTCGGCCAATGAAAGTAAAAGGAGTGTACTTGAAGGCAGCACTTGATCACATCATACCAACATCATCTTCATCATAATCATCATCATCATCAGCATGTCTATGGGTGGCATCCCAGAGGCCGCTTTATAGTGCCTCGGGTGCAGAAATACTCGCACTTATTGTGATATATGCGCAGATTCGTAATTAAAAATGAATTTTAATGCGTGTTGTTTTTTTATGTTTTAAATTTTTTTTATTTCATTTTTTCTTGTTTTGCATGAAATTTTGTACAATTGTTTATGATTATGTTTTTATGCTCTGTGTTTTAGGTACATACATATTTACAAAACCTTTAATGCACAATTTTCACTTGTTTTTCTTGACGTTGTTTACGTTGTTGTTGTTGTTGTTGTTGCTTCTGTTTGTTGCAGTTTTTTGAGCTTCATTCTTCACTGAAGTTGAATTTCAATGGCAAATCCAAAACGGCCAATTAATAAATTGTTTCATGGAATATGAAATGTTCATAACTTAAAGACAAACGCGCGCATGACTAATTTGTACACTTAAGATACAGATACAGATAAAAGAGAGAGAGAGAGAGATAGCGCGAGAAGTGGAAAGAGAGAAACGGAAATGAAGCTTGTATACAAAATGCATTCGAGGGATGTGGAGATGTGTAATGGGAGTAAGATGATTGGAGTATTAACAATTCGAGAATGGTTTTGGGTTTTGGATTTGGGACCTGGGTCTGGAGCCAAGGGCAGTTATCAGATAATATCAGTGCTGTCGCATAGTTTGCGAAATGTTAGCCCTCGCTTCGTGGGGGGAGGGGAGGGTGATTGGGGAAGTGACTGCTTAATCCCAGCCGTGTCCATGGCCATGGCTGATTGGCACCCAGACCTTCTCCCACACTGGCTTCCAGACCTTCTTCCATTCCTGCACCTTGACCTCCTTCCAGACGGGCACCTGCACCGATTGCCACTCGTCCTTCCACGCCTGCTTCTTCTCGGTGGCCCAGACTTGTTTCTTCTCGGTGCGCCAGATCTGTACCTTCTCCTCGACCCACGTTTCGCGCTTCTCCTTGATCCAGATCTGCTTCTTCGATGGCTTCCACACCTGCACCCATTCGTCCTTCCACTCCAGCTTCTTGTCCTGCTTCCACTCTTGCACCTTGTCGGTCTTCCACTCTTGCACCTTCTCGGTGCGCCACTCTTGCTTCTTCTCGGTGCGCCACTCCTGCTTCTTCTCGGTGCGCCAGACCTTCTTCCACACTGGCTTCCAGATCAGCTTCTTGCGCCACAGATCGTGACTGGTGTACTCCCAGCCCTCGTGATCCTTGCCCAAGAACTTCTCGCCGGGAATGCCCATTTTCACCTGTTTCGCAAGACGCCAATTGAATTCATCTCGACCCATCACGTATTTTTCACTTCGTTGCTTACCCATTGTGGCTCAAACATTTGCTTCCAGTCAGCGACCTGAACTTCCTTCCACACTGGCACTTGGATCTCCTTCCAGAAGGGCACTTGGATCTCCTTCCACACGGGCACCTGGATCTCCTTCCAGACGGCCACCTTGGTGGGTACCCAAATAGGCTTTGTTACCTTCTTCCACTCGGGCACCTTGATGTCCTTCCAAGCGGGCACCTCACGTTCCTCGATCTTCGGCTTCTTCACAATCTTCCAGTCGGGCACTTGTTCCTCCTTCCAGACTGGCACCTATGTCGCATTTTTGGTGTGTAGTCGTTGTTCTTGCTTTTGTGTCTGTCTGTCTGTCTGGCTTACCTGAACCTCCTTCCAAATTGGTACGGAAACCTTTTTCCATTTCGTTTCCCACGCTTCCTTTTTGATCGTTTTCCAGACCTGCACCCAATCCTCCTTCCAGGTTAGCTTCTTCTTCCACACACCCTCCGGCGGATGTGCGTATGCTAAGCTAAGGATAAGCGCGCAGCTGGCGCTGAGTAGCTGTGGACACGCATCAGAGAATCGATTAGAAAAGCACGAATTTCAATTCAATTTCAGTTTCATTTGCACTTCACAATCAATCGCTTATATATATATATATATATATATATATGCATATATATGTATATATATGTATGTTATGTATATATATATATCATAGTATCGTATATATGCATGGATATTCATTGAAAAGCACCGTTAGCTATGTTTCTTGTAGTTGTTGTTTTTGCTACGATCATGCACGACACTAACCAATAAACTGAGGGATCTCATGCTTGGAATCCCTGTACCACCAACAGCGCGTCAAAACAAAAGAGCTGAAATGTGCCTCCGCTGAGGTCTTCTATGAACACTATTCGCATTTCCCTACATGCACATCTATTTATATTTTGAATGAGACGCGCCAAAAAGAAACGCAGCGACACGACGTCGGCAGAAACCGCAGCAGCAGCGACAATAATTTTGGCTAGGCAGAAAAAACAGCAGCAGCTCTCTTTGCCATCTATGTCTATCTGTGTGTGTGTGTGTGTGTGACGACGACGTCGACGTCGACTTCATTGCTGCTGCTGCTGCTGCTGCTTGCTACTCCGCTCTCAGTTTCAGTTACAGCTTCAGCTTCAGTTGCTGCTTTGGTCGCGGCTCAAAGCGTTCGCTTTGTCGTCCCATGTGCAAAATGCACGCAACAAGCGACGTCACAACGTCGACGCCGCTGCTGGCAGCGCTGCTGGCGTCATTGAAAGCGAAAAGCGTTCGAAAGAGAGTGAGAGTAAAGCGTTGCGAGCATTGTGTTCAGCGGCTTGAAGCGTTGGCGCTTCGGCTCTTGGGTTTCTTGCGTTGACCCCAGCTGACGGATGGTCTCAACTTGGACAGACGATGACTGCTCGGATTTTCCCAAGGTAAAGCAGTCTCAGTCGGAGTCGCAGTCGCTGCTCTGATGCCGCAGCAGCGCAATCTTTCAACGATTTTTTCGGACGCTTCGATCTTGGGAGCCTGAAGTGTGCTGTGCGTTGGTGCGCTTTTTGGGCTACAATTGAAGCTTGGCCGAGAGCTAGAATGTGTCGACAAAGTCGGAACGCATAATTATGTTGTTTAATAATGGATGTACAAGCGGCTAATTGGCCCGGGGGCAAATTCAATAAGGTCATCTGTGGTGCTGTAGTGGACATGTGGGCGTCGCTGGCTGCTCCAATAAAGTGGTTAAGTGTCTACGTGCGTGCATTTCAGATGACCTGCTTAACGTGGTCGCGCCGAACTTGAGCGACAAACAATTAGCACAAATCGATGTTGGCCTGCAATTCGCCAAACACTCAACTGGCCAAATATCCGAATAACCGAAAAGGCATTTTATGTAAACAATTAACGACCTTCACAATGGGACGCAGCATGAAGACGTAAACTTATGACGAAGGCAATAACAACGACAACAACAATAGCGAACACTTAGTGTGTGTGCTATGCTTCAGTGGCGCTGGGGGCCAACGCCGGGGGTCTTAGACTACTAAATGGCATTTAACAATATTTTAGCATGGTAATAAGGTGTGCGTTTTATGACAGACCCCCAAACACACACACACACACACAGACAAATGCCCATTATATAGTTTAATAAATGCGCAATTAACACTTTGTGGCCAAGAAGTGGGTCTGCTACGTGTCGATTGAGTGATCGCCCGATTGACCGATCTATGCGATTTGCAGCTGGTGCTGCACCGATTATTGTTGCATTTTTGCATTGCACCACTGTGCACTGGTTACATCACACAAGCCATGGCCTAAACCAGTGTGTGGCCAACAAGAAGGAAGCGGGAGCGACTGAGAGGCGCAGGGCGGACAGGAGTTGCATGAAATTGCAGTTGCGGCCTTCAGTGCGCCGAAAAAGAAAAGAAGCGCACAACAGACACAACAAACAGACAATCTGACAACCAACCAACATCGGCTTCAACGACAACACCAATTTACAAAATGAAACTTGAAATTAGGTAAAAAAGAGACACAGGAAAATGAAACACAAAATAATGAGGAATGTGCAGCGTCAGCCACACAATGCGAGGCAAAGCTTAACTTGCTGCTCAAAACCTGGCTCCAAAAGCAGGCTTTTGGCCAGGCTAAAGCATGTGCAGTGGGTCCACTTGACTTGGTTTTGTTTCGGCATTCGGTGCTCGAGTCCCACCAAATGAAATGCGAAATGAAAATGAAATTGAAATTCCTGCAACGTGCACGAAGATTGACAACGCTAACAACAACCACAACAATGACAACAACAACGACAAAAACTACATGTAAGTCGTGGTTCAAGTTTTGCTTTTGGTTTTTGATTTCTGATATTTGGTTTCAGTTACTGTTTCTGCTTCATTTCGAGAAGATGTTGGGCATGCCATGAATGAGACGCCGCTCCAGGCGCCGTAAACACTTTTCGCCGCCGTTGTCGATCGAGGCTGCGACCGAGACAGAGGCTGCAATCCCTGTCGATTGCATAATTTACTGCATCTCTTCATTGATCTCGACGTTCATTTAGGTTATGCATGTTTATAGTTTGCCATCTGAAGTGGAACAAGTTTCTTAATGACAGTGTGCAGACTTTGCAGCCTGTAACCAGCAAGCAGCTGAAGGATTGCCGTTTCCATGGACAAAGCCATTCCATGCAATGGTAATACTCGTCATTAGCAGTCAAAAAAATCGTCAATTTCGTATTGGCATTTATTGCAATCATTTTGCTGCATTTCAATTGAAAAGCGTAATCACATCGTATGCGTATACTTAATCTCGTCATGTATACGCCACGTTGTTACATGTTGCAGCTACTGGCATTGCACTCAAGACACTTATGTATGTGAAACATGAAAATGTGCATATATCAAGAAATTTAATGGTTTTTATGTGTACCCGTGGAATGCATGCCAATAAAGAATAGTCTTCATTCTGATACCGAAAGAGGATTACATATTGCTAAATTAAATAACCAAAATATTTATATGCGTAATATTATTTTAAGCTAATTATTTTATAGCGAAGTCTGCATAAAATTATATGCATAATATTTATTAATCAAAGTTCCCAAATCATTACATTTATTATTCATCTTCTACACAATAAAAACTTAGCTTAACAAAAAGAATGTTTGCTACAGTCCTATAAGCACTTCGTGAATCAAATAAATTTATATTAAGATAAAACTAATAATATTAACTTCGTGTAATACTTTTAATTCGCACTCATAAATTTGCATTAATGTGTATTAATTAAATTGTCAATGATTTAAATATTAAGTCATTAGTTAAACTGCTCAGCTGAATTGTGTTAATGCGCATAAATTAAATGACTTTTAGTTTAAATTAAAAACATATTTATGTGCGAGTGTGGCGCGTACGCTTGCACTTGCCCAACTAATGGGATTTGCCCTGGAATGTAACAATAAACAATAAAACAATGCTGACAACAAAAATAACAACAAGGTAAGTAGCGCATACTTAACACACTTTTTGGCCTTCAATCAGAGACCATTAATGGGCACTAATCCCAAAGTGTCCGTAATGCTGAGCCGCAATTCCTCAAGAGTGGCTCCCGCCTCTCCCTTGCCCCTTTCTTGTGCTGCCTGCTCTCTTTCTGTCTGTCTTCCTGCAGCGTCATTGTCGATGGGTAAGCACATTTGACATATTGGTACTGTAATTGCTTATTGCTTTGACTTGGCCTGGCTTGGCTTGCGGCGCATTTTGTTGCTCCGATTCGTTACGTGGCCGCGCATCAGCATCAGCATCCAGTCTTCACTCGCCAGTCGCGCCAGTCGCCAGTCGCTGAGTCTCCCGACTCCCGTCTTCTTCAGGCGGAACAGGTGTTTCGGCTCAAGTGTTGACGGTAATGTTTTTGTTACCACTCTTGCAGTTGACCCACATAGAGCGTAAATGAAATTACTGCTGATTGCAGCGCACCCAAAATTGATTTCTTGCCCCCTCGTCCAGTTGCGTCATCATCTGCTGGCTACCTCGTTGCGCTGGCAGACGTAAGTAGCTTCATTGTTCCAGACGAAGTGCAGTCAATTAGTTGCCTCGTTTTGTCAGCGCAATTGTAATTAAACGCAGCATTAATTGCTCACGCTAAAACCTGGCGCTGGAATTGCGAGCTGTTGTGAGCTGTAAGCTGAGGGCTGAAAGAAGCTAACGCCACAGGTGGTCATTAGCCACAAACAAAACAACAACTCGACCAACAACTCACATGATTTGGTTGTTGCTTTTGTTGTTATTGTGGTTGAGTGGTAAACGAAATCGAAATCCGAATAAGATCTTCAGAAAGCTGCGTTGTGACAGCCAAGGTCGTCCGGACGACAACAGAGCCGTTTAACACCATGTTATACGGATCATCGCACACTTGTCCAACATCACAGGTAGACAGGTACAATAACTACAGCGACAGCAGCTACAGATGTAGAAGAGGCAACTTTTAAGCGACTTATGGATGTTGCAATCCATTTTGATTGTGGCAATATTTGTGGCAATAAATAAATCGCAAACCAGAAGATGGCTTAGCCGATTGGCAAATCATTGAGGCGTCGTGGTCCTTTGGCCCCACGGCAGCAACAATAACAAATATGTGCATATGTGTAACTGCCACAGTTGCCAGTTGTGCGAGAAAACCGGCTCAGTGGCACAGTCTGCAGAGTGCGCAGAGTCTGCCCCACAGGCTCAGTGAATCGTCGAATCGGTGGCTGGATTACGCAACTGGCCAAAAGTAAACGAAGCCAAGCCAACTAGAGTCAACTCAGGCATTCATTCGCACTGCCAGAGAGGTCTCGCATTCCAATTTGCGTAGCGTCGCCCGAGTCAACTGCGTCTTCTGGTCAGCTGCTTTTGCCTCTGTTGCTGCAGCTGCCAACGGCAATTGCAATTGCAGATTTCCTCATGTGTAAGCTGTAAAGCTGCTGCTCGGCGATGAAGACACCTGAAACCAGACTGCGGTTATAACATTTAATAGCCAGCGCTGACAAATATTGTTAATTGAAACTGCGTTTGCAGTTACATTCCTTATTGCCAATAGACGCCCACAAAGATCCACGATCCAATGGCTAAACTCCCTCGGTCCAAGCGGAAGTATTGATGCCATCTTCCTGTAACCAGAGACACAATTAGCCATTGCGCAACCTGAGTGGGCCGTGACAAAGATACACACACACACACTCACACACAAACACACATAGACACGACAATTGCAGATGCAGGTGAAGATGCAACCGTGTTACGTCACACTTTCCAAGACTTTCACAAGCCGCGCGTGGCCAACTGCTAAATAGTAAGTACACCCAAAGAAAATTGAGCGTGAAATGATGTGAATGCGGCTAGCTTCTTGAGCGAGAGCTGAAACCAATGCGAGACCCAAAGAAAATTAGCTTACAAATGAGCTGGACATTAAGATCGTGAAAATAATGTGGAACCGGGGTAGCTGTAGTTGTTTGTGTATAGTTACTTATAATAGATGATTTATATATTTAATTAAACATAAAGTATTCAAATTCAATCAATTACAAGTTTATTCTAGTGAATAGCTCTTTGAAAATTCCTCTCAAAGGATATATCTTGGATAACACAACAATTATTCTCAAGTGTAGTTAGTTAGTTTTGTTCGAGTGCCCCGCAATTCGGTGCAGTGTGCTGAACCTGATTGATTGGCTGATTGAGTGCCTATCGCAGCACTTAGTTAGGTACAGCATAATCAGTAATGGCAGCGGTGGCAACATCATCATCAGCTTCAATGCAAATGAAGCTACTGAGTATTTTATGTGCGTGCGAATCTTCGCCGCCAACGGCAGGTGAAGCAGCAACATAAGTAGGCAACAACAGACAACAATAATAACAAAAGCAGCCGCAACTCGAAAAGCAGCAGCGTCGACAATCTGTGCGGTTTTGCTCATTAACACGTATGTTAATTCATTCAGTTGTTGTTGCTAATGTTGTTGCATTTTAATGTCATTTATTCACGAGTAGTTTGCCGTTTGAGTGTTGCTTTTGCTTTTGCTCTTGCTGTTGCAACTGCAGCATTTGCGTTGCAGCTTGTCATGTACTTTTTGTACAATTTTAAAGCGTTTCTCTCTCTGCCTGCTGCTGCTGCCGCGGCTGCTGTTCCGCTTGCTTGTGGCATCCACCATCGAGAAGCAGGCGTGTTGCCCGGGCACAGTGGTGCCGCAGTTAAAACCAACCATGTACTTCTACGATGTCTATCGCATAGAAGGTCTTTGCATGCAGACCGCCAACCGCCAACCGCCGACCACAGACCGCCATTTCCCGCGCAGTTTTCCACGCCAATTAGCTCGCATTCCCATAAGATTTTTTATATAATGCCCGCTAGATCTGGCGCTGACTTTCATGAACAGACGAATTACTTTTTAAGTGGTTTGAGACAGTTTCATAGCTCAGCTGAATGCGACTTCATTCAGCGTTAGTTTGGTTTTAGTGCAAAATTGACACCGTATTTAAATTAATTGAACAAAAGAGCTGTTAAATTGGTAGCATTAGAATAAAATGTGTATATATATTTTCCCGTCTAACTTCGAAAGAAAAATATATTTCATAATTAAATGCTGTGCTTAACATTTTATAAATAAAACATTTTATAAATAAAATGTTAGACGAAAGTCTGGTGAGTATCCTTAAATTATAAGCATTTAAATCAAATCTCCAGATTATACTGAAAGGCAAGTGAACTAAAATATAAATTAACAATAATGACCACATAAAGTGTAAATCTTCCCTCTGCCCTCACTTAAACTCCACTGTGCGGGGAATCCCCTCAGTCGCTCAGTCGCTGTCTTCTGCTTTTTCCCTCTGTTTTTCCAGGCTGATGGCACACAAAAAAATGTACGTTTTCTGTGTTTTGTTTACTCAACGATTTTTCTTTTGGTTTTTTGTTGTCGCCGCTACTCATTTGCCACACATTGACAGGCGGCGACAATAATAATGCCAACAAGGAAGTTGGAAGCGCATCTTCCACGCGCGACCAATTATGACAAACGGCAACAGCACTCGACGCCCTCTGACGACTGTTAGTCATGTTGCATGTCACGAAGCACGAGGAACTGCGCACACAACTTTAAATTATTGCCTGCAACACCTGCAGTAAGTAGTGGCTGCGGTTCGCTTTCCCGACTTCGACAGCGACTTCGACTTCGACTTTGACGTCGACATTGTTAGTGTCGCTGCCAAAAATAGGCGACGCAACAATGTAACTGGAACACACAGCCAACTTCGACGGGCGAAGAGCGGCTGCTGGTGGTGCAATGAATTCGTGTTTACGGCGTTGACTCTACGCTTTTCGCTTTTACGATGCCTTGCTGCATCTCAGCGTATTTATCGCGTATACGCCCCCAATCGGCGCGACAATGTCTTGTGTTGACCCAGTGGACGTTGCTCCTGCTAAACACCCCGAAGGCCGATCGGAGCAATCTAATAGCAAAACCGTGTGACATAATAGCGCCAATAATGAGCGCAATTTGGCAAAGGCCACCAATGCGGAGCATCGATTTAAGTGCTTAATATTGCTCGTATTGGCAAATTACGCGGCTACTGTATGTGGTGTGTGATGCGATTCCATCGAATGCGAAGTGATGTGATTTGATTTGCGAGGCGATGCGATGCGATCCGATGGATTGATTGTGATTTCGATTAAATGGCACAGCACGAGTCTCACGTTTACGTGATCTGCGTTAGCGTTATATCGATGGACACGCCCCCGCTCTTTTGCTGAATGCCTCTCTTGCCATATTCGCTGCACACACTGGCGCAATGGACTCCTCAAAGATAGCAGCGTCATGGTATAAATTGAATTACATTTGGGTCAACATCAATTTAATAATAATAACAGCAACACAACAAAACAAACCACAAGCAATCTAATAAAATCATCTTTGAATTTGAAGGAATCGACAATTTTTGGCTGTTGCTCATATATTATTTTTGTGATAATTATGAAATAGGCGCTATTAACGCCATCGCCATTGCGAACATCACGACCTTTTGACTTTCAATTGCTGGCGCTAAGCGGTTTTACCTTAAGCTGAAGCTCAACTGAGCTCAGCTCAGCTCGACGAAGGTGTCGATTAATTAGTCGTGGCCGACGATGCTGATGCCGATGCCGACGCTTTGAAGCCCCCCTAACGGCATTGAACTTCAAACGGACCACAAAAACCCAAACATTAGCCAGCTAATGCCTAACATTTGGCCCAAAATAGATTTGATGGTTAGACGATGGATGATTGAACGTGTTGATCGGTTGTAGATAATGCGGGACTTTTGACAGGCCACCCGCCCGGAATACATTGAAAACAGACAGAAATAGAGTGGCGATTGTGGCCGATTGTAGACACCATGTTGGAGGCTGGAGGCTGCACATCGTGAACATCATTACAAATGGTACACGCAGCATACAAGTATTTCTTGGGGTCAACATATGTGCACGTTCATTGTTTACAAGCAGGCAAGTCGCCAGTTGCCAGTCGCCATTTGTCTGTTGGCAGTTACCACCTGCGCAAGAGATCACTTCAACTGTTACATAAGAAGCGCCCGCAACGCCGAAAAGCAAGAGTTCCACTTCCACCTTTGAGCGGCGGTCAGTTTTAGACTCAGTCTCATAACACGCAAACGAACGAATCTCTCTCACACACACAGATCCACGCACTCAGCCAACATTTCATTTTCATTTTCTTTTTCTAATAATTTTAATTTATTTATGCGTGTGAACCGAAGTAACTACCGCATTGGGCGACACTCATAAATCATCAAGTCTCGTTTTCTTTCAACCAACATAGAAAAGTGAAATTGTCATAAATAAGCATACGAAAATTACAGATGGTGGTTGCGCATGCTTATTATTGGTTTTCCAATGACTTGACATAATGTGAATAAAATGCTGTAAGATAAATCATGGCAAATGTTCGTTGTAAAATATTTTGCAAAGTAATTTAAACAGCAGCAAACTAACATTTGTAATTAACTTTTAAAGGCGCGCCAACTTAACGACCGTTTGTTGGTTCAACCATTTCTCAACACTGTTGATAAACTTACTAACAGTTATCTCGCTTCATCACATTAGAGACGGGTTGCTTCGCATTATCGCGGCTCACTATTGGTGAAAGCGAGATGACTATAGTGCTTGTCTCACAGTTTGAGGATGCATTGGAAAAAACGATCGGCGGTTATAGTTTGAATTGGTGAATTACACATAAGTCTACCCTAGTGATGCTTAAAATCACACTTTTAATTACTGTTCGAAATGAAAACAAATTTGCATTTTTAATTTACATTAAGGTCTTTATTTATTTAATCCTATTTACACTCACACACGTCTGAACTTAAGAAATCGATAGATCAGTAAATACTAATGCTTGTTTTGTTTGACTTTCAATAGAAGTGAAACTACGTCTAGGCTGCAAATAATTTAAATAAGTATTATTAAAATTAATGATTAGTGATCGTTTACAATTGCATTAAACTATTCTCATACTCGTATCTCTGCGATGCTTACAAGCTAAGTCTTAATGTTGCGGGGGGAGGCACGAAAACGCGTCTCAGCTGCAGTCACCAATGCGAAAGGAAGGTCGCCCTCCCAACGCCTATATTGTCAGGACTGCAGTGGAAAAGTGTTTTAGGCGTCTACTTAACTAAACTACGCGTAGATTGAATTATTTACAGGCTCTGTGAAGAACTAGGACAGGGTTGAGGAAGAGTACAGAGAGCGAGAGAGAGAGATAGAGAGAGAGAGAGAGAGAGAGAGAGAGAGAGAGTGGTCAGACAGTGGACCGTGGACTCCTCATTTCATGTAGTAACTGCTGGGCGCACGGCCCGAGGTGTAGGTGCTCATGGGTGTGCCCTGGGGACCGGGTATGTGGTTGTTGCCCGACGAGTGCGTCACCGACTGATTCTGTGAGCCATAGAGATGATCGACGCTGGTGTTGCCAATGCCATTGCCGGAGGGCTCGTAGTCGACATCATAGTAGATGCCCGACTGGTTCTGCAGGCCAAGGAAATACATTTAGACATGACATCGAAGTGAAGGGAATGAAGACTTACCGCAATGCTGCCATTACTGCGACTCTTGGGGCGTGGCACTTGAAAGTTGCGACCCAGCAGATCGGCACGATCCTCCTCCTCACTAGAGCTGGAGTTCTCCAGTGTGCGCATTCCGTTCGCACGTGGACCAAGGCCAAGTCTTCTAAGAGCAACGGAAAAGTGTCAGTGAAATGCCCAACAAATCAAAGAATTCATATACTGTTTACCTGGGTAATGGCACTGGCGGCGCCAGGCTGGCGCTGGGATGCATTTGCATGGTGCTCTGCAGCGACATGCCGCCAATGGTGCCCATGCCAATGGCGCCGAGATTCGGATAGGCGAACATAGCCGACGAGGGCCGTGTGGGTCCAATGGGCTCCGCCTGTCAAAGAGCAAGAACAAGAAGTAAATCAATAAACTGCAGACAATGCACAAAAGTTTCTCACTCACCCCGTAGTGATTCGTTTGGGCCATCACATCGGCGATCTGTGCCCAGCGCATGCGATCCTCCAGGGTCACCTGGTAGCCAGCCTGTGGCAAGCCCGCCGACTTCAAAGGCGCTGTGTTCATGTAGCCAAACACAGGCGAGCCCATGGCGTTCTTCTGCTCCCGTTGCCAGCGACGTGACCACATGATCAGGCACACGAGCGTCAGCACAATGATGATCACGGCAGCCACTGAGGCGCCAATGGCCACGCCCAACACCTCGCCATCGATCTCACACTGTGCGCCATAGTGGCTCGAGTCGCAGGCACAACTCTGGGCGCCCTCATCGTTGTAGCTGCAGGTGCCGCGATTGTTGCAGTATGCATCCGGGCAGCTCTGGCATTCGCGTCCCGCACGCTGCGGCTGATCGGCCCAGGGATCGCGCAGTCCCGCCTCGCAGGCGCAGTGGAAGGTGCCCCAGCTGTTGCTGCACGTGGCACTTGCATGGCAATCGTTCAGTTCCGGGGATTGGCATTCGTCCAAATCGTGCAACGCCGAGACGGCGCCCTCCGGTGAGCTGACGTACAGAACCGAGTTGCCAATGTTGTTGTTGCGACGGTGCAGCACGCCGAGCAGATGCTTCTGCACATCACTGCGCAGATTGGGACGCAGTGTCTCCACGCTCTCGTCCAGCTAGCAATTGAAGGGAGTGAATTGGTTAGTTAGCCATTAAAAAATGATTGCTTAGCGCTTACCTTGAGGGTTAGGTTGACGTAGACACCACTGCCGCCCAGATTGGGATCGCCACGGTAGATATTGTTGACCTTGGCCTCCATGAACTCATCCGAATAGGGTGTCATCGACATGGCAGAGTCCAGCTGTGGAGAATGAATAAATAATTAGTTTGCTGACGATATGATACAGAAATAATTTTATATAAGCGATGGCTTGGAATAATAGAGTAATACAAATATACATATATGCAGAACTAAATAAAAAATATAAAATTAATATAAAAAATAATAATATTTAACAATGCAGCCACATTTTGAGCTATTTAAAATTCAATTGTTTCATTAGATCTATCAAAATATATTTGTATTGAAACAGAAGCTCTCTAGAAAAACATTTACTCTATTAAAAATACATTTCAAGTAATAATTGCATTACATCATCCGAACGATAAAGAATAATTTTGAAATATGTGTAAATATAGAAGCGCAATCATAAAATTCTTTAGTGAATTACAAACAATCAAAATAACTCTATATCCTTTGTAAGCGCTCTAAAATAGGAGCTTGGGTAATACTCGTTAATTTATATTATGCCTTCAATAGTTGAAGTGGGCAGAAAGTAGTCAGGAATTCAATATCCTTGGCTTTTTAAGAGATTATAATTTGATTTTCAATTATACTGTAAGGCAATCATTTGCTTTAGCTGGTAAGTAGTAAACAGTAGTTTTTAATTATTGTTTGCTTACCGCGCGAACAGATTCGTAGCTCAGCTGTCCATAGGGTTCGCTGTTGCGGTCCATCAGCTTGTTGTCCCAGACGATTCTGTGCTCATAGATGCGATCCACACGCATGCCCAAATGGAAGGAGATGACACGCCGACACGGCTCGCGATGCTTGCGCCGCGAGTAGCCTGAAAGTCAACAGAGATTAGTGATATCAAACTCTACCCAATATCACGTTGTTCAGTTCACTCACCTGGTCGACAGTGGCAGCTGGAGACGCCGTTGTCCGTCTTGCAGCGCTCGTGCTGCGCCTGGTCGCAGGTGGAGTCGTCGCCCACAATGCAGGTGTCGATTCGCACAGGTGGTTGCGTAGGTCGTTGCCGATAGTGTGGTCGCGTGGGTCCCGCATTCGTTGTGGCCGCCGTGGCCGGTTTGCTGGGCGACGGTCCATGTCCTTGAGACGAGCCTGACTGTGGCTGCAGCTCAACCACCTCGGTTTCCGGCACCACGTAGCCACTGCTGCTCTGTGTGACGCCGTGGTTGGGTGTCGTAGCTCCACCAGCACCACTACCAGCACCACCAACTCCACCACCAATTCCAGGGGCCGCCTGGCCCGGCAGCTGGGGCAGCCGTGTGGCCGGCGTTGTAGCGCCCGCGGGAGGATCTGTGGGATCACCAAATAGATTGATGTAAGTGCGTTTGCCATCGATCGAGACGAAGCCTTCGTCACCTGATGCCGACACTATGATGTCCGCCTGTGGCCCAATGCCACCAGCGCCACCCGCTGCCGCTGTTCCGTATGAACCATAGGGTTTGATATTGATCGTCTGCTGCGAGCCGCTGCCCTTCGGCCCGGGTCCCTGAATGGCCGACAGTGTCACGTCAAAGATCTCGCCGTAGCCCGGCGGCAAATGCTGTCGCGTGGGCTGAATGGGCTGCTGGGGCGCCGCGGGTCGCTGGGCGGGTCGCGGGCGACCGCCGGGTTTGAATTCGGGATCGTCGAGCACAATGCCGGGTCGGGGATGGTAGGAGGCGGGCGGAGCTGATGGATTGGGCGTTGTCGGGGCATTGGCATTGGCATTGGCAGCGAGCGCTTTCTCCGTGCTGCTCGTCAAGGTGGTGCTCGGGGTGCTGCTTGGAGTGGTGGTTGAGGTGGTGGTAGTGGAGCTGGTGGTGGTGGTGGTTATGGTGGAGCTAGTAGTGGAGGTTAGCAGGGGCAGATTGGAGGTGGGCGCAATGGCCGCCACATCGGGCAGTTCGCTCAACGGCAGCGTTTGAATGCTACTCGCCGTCGTCGTCGACGTCGACGTAGTCGTGGTAGCATCCAGTCCCGGCGTGCGATTGGCGGTCATAAAGATCACCTCCTCGGTGGAGGGATCCAGCTCGTGGCTGATGCTCTCCATGGACATGGGCACGTAGCTGGAGGAAGGTCTGTTCATCACCGTGTTGACCACCGAGCTGGTCTCGATGATGGTCGTGTAGCCAGCGTGTGGCTCCGCCTGCGGCTTCTTCTTCTCGTGCTTGTGCTTCTTCTTGGGCGGCACGGTTGGCTCCGGCTCTGGCGGCGGCTGCAGTTCGTCCTCCACTTCGCCACCGCCAACGCCAGTTTCCGTGTCCTGGTCAGACACCTCGATGTACTGCGCATTGGCGTCTTCGTTGGAGAACTCCGAGTCGTAGGTAGTGTCCGTGGGCTGCACTGCTTCCAGTGCATCACCCGCTGTCTCTGGCTGCTGCTCCGGCTGTTTGGCGTCCTCTGGCTCTGGAGCGCGCGACGGCGGCAGCTGTGGCGCCGGCTGTGGCTGATACTGTGGCAAGGGGCGGCGACTGCCATTCACACTCGTGGTGATCGGCGGACGCGGCTTGTTGCGATACCAGGGCGGTCGATTGCTCACGAATCCCGGGCGCACGGGCACAATCTGCTCGGGTATGGGCACGCCGGTGATGAAGGGACGCTCGGGACGGTCGAAGGGAAACGGAGGTGGACGCATTGAGGTGCCCGGCTTCTGGGCCTCGTAGTCAACGGGCAGCGGCTGCACGTCAGAGATGCGCGGTGGGCCGCGATTGTTGATGCGACTGGCCGAGGGACGACGCACGACGCCCTGGGTGTTGGCGTGGACGTTGACATTGCCGTTGAGCAGCTTCACGATGCCCGTGATGATATCCTGGATGTCCGGATTGCCGTTCTGGCGCGCACTATGCGGCGCCTGTGTCGCACTGGCCACCGCAGCTGCCGCCGTCGAGGTGGCAGTACTGCTCGGACTCGGGCTGATAGGGGACCCCGACGTAGGCGGTCGCAGGTCCCCTTGCACTAAAAAAGGCTGCTCAGTGCTGGGGCTGTCCGTCTTATCCGTGTTGGCCGTGACGCTGCTTGTGCTGCTACCATTCGTAGTCAACGTCTTGCCAGCTCGGATGCGCTGCGTGCGCTCTGGCTGCTGCTGCTCCTGGTTGTCGTAGGTGCCCGTGGGTTTGATGTTGTAGTGAAAGTAGCGTCCAGCGAAGACGTCCTTGTCGCCGTCCTGCCCGTAGCTGACGTCGTTGGGACCCGCATAGTGCTGTTCGTGCAGTATTGGTGAAGCGGAGCGTTCCACGCGTGCACGCGTCTCGTTCTCCTCGTGGGCCAGTGATTGCTCCTTGTCGGGAATGGTGTTTGATTCGGTCATGGTGCTCTCGATGCTGAGACGCAGTGCCGAGTTGTGGCTGCTGGACTTGGGCGAGATCTGTGAGATGTCTGCTGGTTGCTGGGCAGCTGCAAGAGAGAAACAGAGAAGAAGAGGCGGGTGAGAAATGTGAGGTGAAATTCTTGGCAATTGAAGAGCTTCAATTTCGCTAATTATTGTTTGTGCTGGTAGTGAAAAGAATCCGGTGCTACCGAAACAAAAGCAAAAGGCGGTTTCACTTTTCAGTTTCAGCCAGCCCCACCTGCCGCAAGCCGCATGCCACATGCTACATGCTGCTCTGCCCTGTGCTTTGTCTTTGTCAGTGTCACACACGCTCGAGTCTTTGGTACCATGATGTATAATATGCATATGTGCATTTCTTAGAAATCTAAACCCAGCGAACGCAAGATCTCAGTTTCAGTCTCAATCTCAGTCTCAGTCTGCGTCTCAGTCTTCAGTCTCTGTCACAGTCCCAGTTGGCAGGCATCATTTATTTTCGATGTCAAGTTTGTATCTTAAGTCTTTTGTATTCTTTTCACTCTCGCACATCGCAATGTGTGTACACTGTGTGTATTTGTTTTTGGGGCCTTGCATACGCTCTTTGTATGTCTAACCAGCACGCCTGGCGACATCTGAAATTACTAGCTTGCCTTCTCAAGCCAAGGCTGCGCCAACTCGCTATCTGCCACAAGTCGTACAGTCTTATTACTTATTACATTTCGCCAGAGCCATCTTCTTCAACCCACTTTGCTCCTCTTGGCAGCCACAACGGTGCGCAGACAATTTCCACAGCGAACTCCCACTTTGTCGGCCGGTAGAGCCTAAAGACAAGAATTTCACAAATTGCTACGTGAAGCGTTGAAAAGATGCCAACTTATTCGCATTGCTGGCAAACAAACTTAACGATTGCATGCTACAACAAGGCAACATAAAAAGATACGCATACGCACAACCAGATGCATGTGAAATGCGCAATCAACGTAAATCGAATGAAGAAATGTGCCCACAAAAAAGACATGCAGAATAAACTAACTCTAACTATGCGGTGTAAATTAGATAATAAACTAAATGAATGATGAAAATACAAACGGTTTCAAAAGAGAAAATTGCTAATCTTTTCAAAAGTGATAACTAATCTGGCAACCAAAAATTCTAGAAGAGGTAAAAACAGCAAATATAGCTAGAGATATAAATAATTATTTATGAGATAAATGAGATTAAATGAGAGTCACACTAAAGTTTGACCACAAGTAGCCAACTAAAGTAAACTCTTTGCAATTATTATTACTTTCAGTTCAAACTGCAAATTTAATGGAGACTACAGCCAATTTTCTGCCATTTTACGCTTAGGAATTTCAATCACAATTTAGTGAAAAGTGTTTGTTATATATACTACAGCTACAGTTGTAAGTATTATAATAAGTGCATTTCGCTTTCTACGCATTCACGCTTCACACTAATTTCCAGCCACATATTTGAAGTGCTTTCTTTCGAAAAGCACGAAAATCTGGCTTGAGAACGGTTAATAAAATTGACACCTGCTGATCTTCTGCCTCAACTTTGACCCACTCAAGCTCGTCTCAGTTTCGTCTCAGTTTCAGGTTATGGAGAGTATGTGTGTGCTTGTGGCACCCCCCGTCAAGCATTCAATACGGCGATTTACCCATTTTCTTGTGCCACACACAAGCGCACTGCTAAGAGGTTTCTTTCTGGGTTTCTGATAAATTTATTTGCCTACAACGCTCACTTCGTTACTTTCTTTCTCTGTGGCTCCGTGGCGACGCTGGTGATTTATGGCTGAGATCGTTGACTTGCCGCCGGCAACCTGCCACAACTCCAACGCTGGGACTCTGTGCAGGTGTCAAGAGCTTGTGTCAGGCTGGCAGACAATGCAAATGTTTAGCTGACATATTAGCGCGATGCTTGTGCTATCTGAGGGCTTCAACGCTCGAAGTCTGTTATGGTAAAGTGTCAGACTGGTGGCACTCTGCGAGGTGGGCGCTGGTAAACAACCAGTTTAATATGATTTTAGGTTTACGATGCCGCTCATAATTCACACGACACGAACAAACACGTTTAGTTATTGGGCTTAACCCAATTGTGATGCGGTTTTCTGTGAACATTTCTGATTAAAATTTGGCGCACACATACACACAAACATACTTTACTTTCACCTTTACGCGATAAAAGCGACAAGAGATGGTAAAATTGAAAATGTGGAGCAAATTGGCCGCTGATTGATAACTAAACTATTTTGCTTTTGTTATAAATACATTTCACTTTCTATCACAAGTTCGGTCGATATAATTAGCGCTTCCTTTAACGACGATCGAAGCAGCAAAAAAGAGACGAAAAGCAAAATAAACTTGGCCCATAAATATTGTTGTATGATTGAGCATGAAAATGCATTTTCACTTTCGTTTTTTTTTTGTCTCTGTTGCAATTTCCACTTGTTTTCCAACATACTTTGCGCTATTATTGATACAAAATTGAATTTCTAGCAGGCTGTGTGGCAAGGTAAAAGTGTCTGCCGCAAAGACGAAAGACGAAAACGCTCGCCGACGGCGACTCTTCAATTACCAGCAGAGACAACGAGACACAAACTTGAGCAACTTTGTACTCGTACATACAATGCCAAAAGTGGAGTGGAGTGGAGTGGTGTAAGTGTAACACAATTTCAAAAATTGAATCTGTGGCATGCAACACTTTCACGGACAACGAAAGTAAAACTTTAATTTGCTGTCTCTTTAAAGCAGACAACTCCCAAACGTTTGACCAGAAGACATTCGAGTTCAATGCACCAAATCGACGACAACTCCAGCGCTTGACAACGACGACAACAGCAACCGGCAAACACAACAACAACGATGACAACTTCGACGACAAGAGAGTCATTAGTTCCAGCGCTTGCCTACACTAATTTAAACGCTACTTGAGCCCACGTCGAGGACAGGACAGAAGGCGCACGACTCCAAGCCCTCGATCCACGTCGCACCGGAGTCGCAATCTGAATTGCGAGACAGCAACAGCGACTGCGACAATGACGGCGACGGCGACTGATACTCAGAGTGCAGGCAACCACTCGTAACCCACACGCGGCTCCAAATTGCCAATTTCAGCGCCTCCAAATTGCCGGCAGTCGGCCGACAAGCAAATCACTTTCTATTTCTAAGCCGTTGCACTCGTCAACATTTTTGGTCTGTTGCAAATCTAAGCGCAGGGTAAAATAGACATACTCAACGTTTGAGTTGTTTCACAATCACTACACAGCATAAACATACTTAGAGTACATACTGTTAGCGACAATAATTACATTTTCCACGCTTACGAAATACAACAAAATTTGATTTCGATATTTAAGACACGTACGCAAGCATTACGCATACGCCGTGTACAACCGGCTGTCAACTGCCTTAATTTGGCAGCAGAGTTTGCCTTAAGCCCTGGCAGTAAGTGCTCCGTAATGTCTGCCTAATGTCCGCGATTATATAACACTCGAGGTGCGAGCGGTGTGAGTGTGATAATACGGCACAAATTCGTTGTAATTTCACTTTATTAATAAAACTGATTACCTCATAACAAAAATAACAGCAATAATAAAATGATATATATTTGGTATTTTCTATTTTCGTTAAGCATCTATTTATATTTCAAACTAAATATTTTCACAGCCAATCCACAATTTGTTCAAATTCATCTTTCACTATCTGTTATAGTAAATTGCTAAATGACAATCATGGTTTCTATTATCAAATCAGAAGAATGGAATGCTATTAATCAATAGAAAGTGCTTTAGTTACAATTTAGCAGTCGTCAGCTCCCAAATAGTTCTTCCACAATGTGAAGCTTAATCGATTTGATTTTATTTCTGAAGTTTATTTGCTACTTTGCAATCAAAAGTCTTTTAGCTTGGCCAATTCAATTCTATTTTATGTGACTTACAACTACTCTCTACTAGATTTCTATTCAAGATGCTGTTGTCTTTAAGCCCCTGCAGCACAACTTGAGCTCACGTCCAGCTGAATACACACAGAGATACAGAGAGACCCACACACACCAGATGTGCATTTCAAAGTCAAAGAACTGAAGGCAACGCCTCAGCCACAAGACAGATATTACGAGTTAGCTTTGGCATGTCTACCATTCCCTTCCAAATAGCGCTAGAGGTAAACCAGAGTCGGGACTTTATAGACTGTGGAGGGCGTGTCTGGCAGCTGGCATAAAACTGTAGCATTAAAATTTTGATTTAATGCTAATTGATTCAGGCATCGCAACGCTTGGCTAACTCTGGTGGGCGTCGGGCAAATCATGTTTTATGGCCAGCCAAAGAAAGTTTGTGTAATAAATATTTGTTATTTGCTGTGGTTGTTGTTTGTTTCTTGGTTTGTCGCACAGTCATGCAGAGGCCGATCCCAAAAGATATTCATTAACAACGCAAACACATTCAGCTTCGGCTGCACTTGAGCAATCAAAGCGTTTTTCTCGCTTTTGTTGTCCACAAACATTGGTCTGCTAAAAGAACCCTAAAGTGCGGTTCATTGCTGCCCTGTCAGTTGAGCTAACAATTAACAAAGTGACGACAGTGACGTTGACGTTGCTGTTGTCATTGAAGCTGGCTAAGACTAAGATCTCTGTTGTTTATTTTTTTTGTTCTGCTCAAGTGAAATTCAAGAATTTCACATCCAAAGATATGAATTGACCATGACCATAAGGTGTGTCATTATGAAATTGTTTTTTGTTTTATTTTTTCAAGCATTTGCCGCGCGTGTCCAGCAATTAGATATGTTAATTTCCCAAGCGATAAATGCAAATTGCAGAGCAACTACAAATCAACTGCAACAGCGAAGCGAACTACAAACTGCAACCATTGTGTCAGCAGAAGCGAATGACCTTAATCAAGGTCTCTCTGGCCTGACTCCGAGTGTGGCTCCAACTCAGACACAGGTAGACACAGTTGCTGCAAGTTGCAGCTTTGGTTGGGGCCTCGGCAAGGCGGCCTTTTTTGTGTTTCTCCTCTTTTACTTGTCTAAGCCGAAAAATTTATTAGCCGCCGTCTTGGCCAGGTTTGGCTGGACTTAGCTGTGCTTAGCTTGGCCTCGCTGCGCTGCGAATCGTGGAAAGTGGCGAACATCCATATCCACATTCACATCCGCGACTGCGAACGCCTGCAAAACAGTCTAAATAATAGATACACTTAACAGCCTAATTGTCTTATATTTATAATTAAAGGCCAAGCAAAAGGCAGAACTAGCAACTGGTAACTGGCAACCGGCGACTGGCAGCAGCTCGCAAACTTTGCAACTTGTAACTTGCAACTATAACAGATTCCAGCGGAAAACAAAGCAGCCACTAATAAGCAGCAAATGCCAGGCAGATACAAGCAAATGCCTTTAAGTGGCTGTGCCAAGAACACACACAACAGCACAAAACAACAAGAACAACAGCAACAGCAACAGCATCAACAACAACGGCAAACGCAATCGTGGCTTGTAAATTGAACTAGCTACAATTTAGTGTAGATTGCTTATCTGCTTGCCACAAGACGGCCAAAGACGCGAAGTCGATGCTAGGGAGTAGATGGCAACAGAAATAGTTGAAATATTTGCTTTTCATATAAACACGCAAAGCGAATACTTGTGTTTTGCCAAAGGGCTGCAGGTTGCAACTTGCGCGGGGTCAGTGAACTGCACGAGCAGCAAATCAGTTGCAGTTGATCGAACCAGTGAAGCACTTCAGCCACAAAGTTTATGTGAAAATCTATGAGTCCACTGCGCTCCATATACCGGCCACTAATTGAACAATTAAAGCTGATTAAATGCTCGTAAAATGGAGCAAATATATCGCTCAGAATGGGAACAGTAAGCGGCAACCCCAGCATCGCGTCACATACGCCCCTTTGGCGCAAGCAAATCCGCAACTGGCCGCAAATTATAGTCGTCGTTCTAGCTTGTGCTGTTGCTGTTGCTGTGACCAACATACGAGTCATGTTGAATTTGCAGCCAAGTTCAATGCTAAAAGAACGCAAAATTTATTGATTGAAAAGTGTGGCTGCGTCTCTCTCGCACTCGCGGCGAAACTGTGTCAACTTGCTCCCAAGAAAACGGAACAAGTTGCGTTACCAATATGGACAGACGGGTGACTCTCAATGGCGAGTGACAAGTTCAAAACCAATCCGAATGTCTTTTGTATGTGTGTTTGAAGCCAAAAGTTGAGAGAAGAAAAAAGCGTTTACGTTTTACAAATGGCCCACAGAACCGGCTTATATATTAGCCAGAGTAGCAGTCGGACAGTCAGTCAAACAGCTTTTTATTAGGCTATCGCACACTGTGTGTGTGTGTTTGTGTGTCTGTGTCTGTGTCGGTGTATGAGTGTTTGTGGATAACTGCACGTATTTAACGGCATTCTATTTCAAGTTTTACACACTATTTTTTGTGTCGTCGCGACGTTGAGCTGCTGTTGAACTTGCCACTTCTGAGTCAGTCAAATAAGCTAATTGTGTTTGGTGCCACACGAATTTCGTGCCTTTGGGCAGCAGGTGTCGCACTTACACATCGTTCGGCTTAGGTTTGTTATTTTAGAAATTCCGATTTTATCGATAAAAGTCAAAAGCCAAGTTCGTTGCCCAAGTCTTTTGTTTATTTTGCTCAGAATCTTTGCTTTTTTGTGACGAGGCCAAAGAAAGCTTTTGCCGTAAAACCAATTTGGATACACCATTGCTATATATGTAAATGAAATTGGCATATTCAAAAAAAATGGGAGATAAAAAAAATAAGAATTTCAATTCAACCGGTTTCTCAGCTCAACAATAACGCAGACTGCGAAATGTTTTCATTGATTACCATTCAATTGTATCATTCGCACACACTCACAAATACACGAGCGTACAGACATTCTGTCTACCTGAGAGTTGCAGCTTCATCAACCGCAGCCACAGCAAAAATGTGAACGTTACTTTCCGTCCAACTCACTTCTCTCTCTTTGCGTTTCCCCCTCTCTCTTACTTTGCGGTCTTTTTTATGCGCTGTGCGATTTTCGCTGCCTTTGTGCAATTTTGCGTACGCCTCAAGAGTCCTCTTGGCGTCAACGTGTTGCGGCCAGGGCCAAGAACGAACTTGACCAACCGAAATCAAGATAAATTGTGGGTTCGGGCATGGGCTGTTGTTGTTATGGGTGTGTGTTTATGGTTATGTGGCTGGCAACTTTCGTTGTGCTGAATTTCATTGTACAATTTTGGCGCTGTCTCCCGCTCTGACACTCTGACTCTCTGACTTCGACTGTGGCAGCGTCTGTGGCATGGGAAAGGGAAAGTACGAGTTTGCGCATGCAGTTATTGATACGACTTTGGCTACGGCTTTAGCTCTAATTGAATGAAAAGGGTGGAGAAACGTTTAACTTAATTGGATACAAGAGTACACGTTCTCCAACCTGAGTCTGATCTGATCTTTGGCATTTCTTTGAAGACTAATGGTTGTAGTTATGTAGTGCGAAAATTTAACAGCATTTACTTTGTATTGCACTGAAATACATGTACTTTTATGAAGAAAACTAATACCAATTTAAATAAATTTCAAGAATTCATATTGATTAATTCGAGTTAATTTCTTAAAGTCCTCAGCTGTCATTTATTATTACTGCAGCTGGACATGGCAACAACGCACCTGTTCTGTGGATTGTGGAATTTTCGTATAATTAATTGCGTCAACATGCTAGGTCAACATGAGCGTCTGGCCCACCAGGAATGCAGCCACAGCAGCGCAAATGAAACCTGCCACTTGACCCAATAAAAAGCAATGCGATAAATTTGTGAAGCGTCGCGGCTTTTGAATCGGAAGAATTGCGGCATCTTTAGTTCCTGACCAAGTAAGAAACTTTTATTTATATATTTTGGGCATTTCGTCTCTACCTCCTG
This sequence comes from Drosophila siamana, assembly GCA_035047445.1. Lineage (NCBI taxonomy): Eukaryota > Metazoa > Arthropoda > Insecta > Diptera > Drosophilidae > Drosophila > Drosophila siamana. The sequence goes on along the minus strand of JAWNPP010000101.1, from coordinate 159,705 downwards.
TTCGCTCATCATCATCTTTCACTTGCGACGCTGCAAGTGGGCCATGTAACAGAAATGTGCCAAACAGCAGCGTGGAAAGAAAAAATGTGTGGAATAAGCACAGCTAATCCGAAAATTTAAGCAGCTTTAAGCATCAGCAGAGCAGATAGAGAGATGCCAAAAAGAAAAGAAGGGAAAATGAAAATGAACAAAAATACACAACAACAAAATGAAATATATGTGTGAATGTGCAACAGGTTATTGTTGTCAATGCGCCTCGTGACTTTATTGCGGCCCATTGATCGTACCAAATCGCAGCGAATGATGAATTGCACTCAACTCGCTGGTTAACTGTTTGCTTGGTTTTCATTATAGATTGGTACACACACACATCAATGGACATGTATTCAAACTGATCACGCTTTCTAATGGCGTTACCTTGACGTATGTTACTGTTGTTGTGGTTGCTGCCTTTAGTGTTGCTGCTGTCGATGACTCGCTTCGTCGAACGACAATTTTCCAATGCACACCAAACGAATTTCAATTCTTTGGCGTTAACATTTCGAAAGCCCAGGCCTGAAGCCCCGTTATTACCGTTGTTACCTGATGTTGTTGCCAACATCTAGCGACCTAAGCTAAGAATCTCAATTGGTCGACGCCGCCGTTTGAATTTTTTAATTAAGACGCTGTAAAAATTATTTTCACTTCACCTAATTTTCGCGATCCATGAAGAATGCAGCTTCGTTTTTTATTTCAACTTCTTCTTCTCCTTCTATTTTTTATGTAAATTTCTGGCTGTGAGCGGTGCACTCAATGGACAAGACTGTTTTATGTTAATAAGGCTTATTAACTGCATGAAAGGTCTGCTTTGGAAATGCCAACATATCTGCTTGAAATGGCCCAGTAAACAGTAAAACGGTAAAGCAGTTGGCTTTAATTGATTCAGCGGTATCTGTTGAGAACCATTCACTGGCTGCACTCGTTGCTCATGTGGTGCAGTTTAACGGCTCCCGTCAGCGTTTGAGTGTTGATTTATAATTGAAATGCATACACTAATGTGCATAACAATACATTTTTATGGTGTGTTCTTTCTATAGGTTGTGGCATGAACGCATGAGTGAAATTAATTAGAATCCTAAGCACAAATAATAAATGATAGAACTCACTGTTTATTCAATTTGCCAAGTGTGTACATGACTCATTGATTTCCAATCATTGCACAACCAACTGATAAAATTAATTATTCAACGAAGCCAAACTATTATCGAATTGAATAAAAAACTACAAGACTACAAGACAAATAAATAAATAATGCTTTTAATTAGCTTAAATTCACGCATGTCACGCAATTGGCATGGCACACAGTCACCTGCATATCAACAAAATTAAAAGGGTAAGGCCCAGGTCGATGAATCCGGTATGAATAATCACAATTATGCAACACAAATAAGCGAAAGACAAATACAAGAAGGTTGCAGAGCTGCTGTCGAAGCTATGACGCACCTAACAGCGAACCGAGCCACATCGTGTCCCAGATGACACAGAGATGAGACTATTTCATCATTCTGATATAGTATATATGTAAGTATATACCTTATGTTCAAAATGGAAGTATGTCGCATAATGCGAGTGGTTGTTAAACTTGAGCTAATAAAACGACGACAATACACAAGACTTTTATGTTGCAGAAACTGGAATATATAGCAGAGAACAAGCCATGGCAATACTCTGAAAATGAAGCCAAAGAGATAAGTCATAACATGCCCTTATAAGCAAACATAGATGGGCCATGAAATACTCTATCTAGCTTATGTGTGTCACGCGTCGACACCTGTCAAATAAAGTCGGAAACCGCCAGATCAGAGTAATTTTTTGGGTCAGGCCCGTATATTCGAGCAAAAATGTGGAGGCAAATTGAAATTAGCATAAATTTGGTATGCCAAAAGAAGCGGAGATTGTCCGGACTCTGGATACGAGAGTCGTAAAATGGGTCTGTCTGGGTGTCTGGGTGCCAGGGTGCTGCCTATCAGGTAGACAGTGAGACAAGCTGCGTGCTGATGGCGTTGTTGGCATACTTTGAGGCAAACAAACAAATAAACAAACGCAGCAAGTGCGAGTACTCATTCATGAGTGTGAGCTTGAGTATGTGAACATCCAGCTATCTATGTATCTATTCATTCTGAGTAGCGCCCAATAAATTATGTACCAAAAAGCAAGCTTTCTAAAAAGAAAGATATACGAAAAAACGAAAACAAAACAAAATCAAGAAATGTCTAGCTCACAGCACGCGGCAGTTTCGTGCCCAGCTTCATAACGAACTGTTTCATCTAATATTTTAATTGAAATTCCAACAGTAATTGAAAGTTGAATGCATGGTTGAATACTACTTTTTTCACACTATCAGTATGCTTAGAGATTAATAAGTAACTGCAACTTCTCTGCAGGCTTGCAGAGTATGTTAGAGGCAGCTAAGTAGCTAAAACATTCTGCATTTTGGCTGTTAACTTGTTTTGTTTGTTGACTGTGAAAGCGGCTGCTGCTGCTGTTGCTGCTGTACAGTGCCAGCAATTAAAATTCGCATTATGTTCATGTGAAATTCTTTCGGAGTCTCTTATCCCGTGTCTCCCGCCCTTGTCAGCGACATTACTTACCCGCTGTGTTTACGTGGAGCAGCAGCAGCAATGAAATTGACAGCAGCGTCGCAGACAAGTGCCAATTGTGCCGCTGGTAACTTGGCATTTTAGTACTGTCGTCGATGTACTTGTTGTCGTTGTTAGAACTTGCAGCGTTGCCACTTCTACTTGATTGTTTATTTTTTTGTGTTAATTTTTGGGGCTTTCGTCGCATTTTTGCATAAATTATGTACTTTTCTCTGTTTCGGTTAACAAAGCCTTACTGTATTCTTTGCGTCACTTAAGTCTTTGTTGATTTGAGAATTTTTTATTTCTGTTGAATTGTGTTCAATATTATTGACTATACGCTCTTCGGCCGACGTCCAATATCTTGTTGCTGCTCTGAACTTTGGCGTGGCATTTTTGCCCTTTTAATTTGCAGAACGATTTTTCAAGATTTACATATTTTAATAAGCTGCAAAGAAAAGGAAATAGAGAAATGGGTTATAAGCTTGCTTCATTTGTAAAAAGATTCAATGTTAAAGTTTGCTGCCTAAGTCTTTTGTTTGGCACTCTCCCAATTCCCGAGATGACCGGCAGCTTTAGTACTCTCAAATTCGCGTGAGAACTCGCAGTGTCGTTGCTTTAACGGGGAGCACTGTCCACTTAAGTGGCAAACGCTCCACAAGAGATATAAGTAGTGGCATTACGTCAGCTAAAAAGGCCAGCACAAAAGGCAAAGGCCACACAAATACGTTTATAAATCAGTGTGTGCTCCACAATTGCCCCAAGAAATACTTGTGGAGTGGCTTTCTAAGTCACCCTTACATAAGTCATGTCAAAGATAACATTTGACACCTGCCTATGGACGAGCTACAGTTAAAGACAGAAAAAATGATTGAAATGCTAATTTTGATTGATGTAAAAGCATTCAAAATAGTTTTGGGCCCGGCTGCTGCAGCGAAAGTTTAAACAGAATTTGAACTGAGCGAGGTGTCAAAAGGAAAAGTGAAACTTGAACAAAAACAAAAACAAAAACAAAATAAAAGCCACAACCGATAAATCAACTCAAAGTATTAGCAACGTTGTTAACAAACTGCTTATGCTGGCTGCCCAACGATCAGAATGGTTGGTAACAGTAACATTGGATTACCCAATAGTTGTAGCACAACATCAATAACAGCAACAAAGACGCCCTGCAATTGTCGATTAGCGGCTAATCAGAAGCCAAAGCAACGATCGTTAAAACGACCAAAACAATTGCGAGTTCAACCTTAGCTGAAAGTGAAAGCACTCAGAAAGCCAAAAGCGACAAAGACCGAGAGAAAGAGAGCAAGAGAAAAAGAGATGAAAAGGGAAAGATGTGGAGTAAAGGTTGGTAACATACGTGAGCCGAACCGAAGACTCGAAACTCGAAACTTGAAACTCGATTACGATTACATGCACAATAAACGAAAGATACACAAGATACAAACTGCGTCTTCGACTTGAGCTCAAAACTGAGACTCAGACATGTGCAGTCCATGTTAAGTCATGGAAAAACATTTGCCAGGGCTGTTAATGTTTTTATTGCTTCGATGGTGGTGCTGTTGGTGGCGTTGTTATTGTTTACACTTTGACTGCAGGAAGTTTTTCCATATGCCGAACCTTGAAAATTTGGCTGTCTTCAAAGTGAAATAGAAAGTTTTTAATAACAAACAGAGCAACCACAACAAACAAGCACTTTTCATCGTGGGCGTCTTTGTTTGATTTTTTTTTTTTTTGTTGCTTGAGTTGTTGTTGTCATTAAACGACTCCATTTTTGTTTCCAATGACTGATTGCTAAGCAATGTTGTTGTTGGCTGCCCACGCACCGTCAAAAGGCGTCTGTCAACATAAGGCGCCCAACAACTTGAGCTCGGATTTGCGCTGCGTTTGTTCAACATTCTGTGCGCCGTCTTCAGAGGGATTGAAGACACGACTTCGGTTTGTTATTTCAACGGAAGTGTTGCATTGGTTCATAATTAGTTGAGTTGTCTGCCAAGTTAAATGACTCATATGATTTTTGACTGCCTTTAGGTCTCGTTTGCATTGCGTAACCCAAAACGAAATGAAAACGAAATGAAACCAAAACGTTGCATGTGATGCCAAAAAGACTGGCAACGCAAAGCGTGCTTTGTTGGTGAAATATTGGCAAAATGCGCAGTTAACAAAAAGGCACGAGTATAAACGAAAGAAAGACGGAGACACGAAATTGCATAAGCCAGCCCGGCGACTGCTTTATGGTTCCTTTAATCGGAGAGTGAGTCGCAGTTGGAACTTCCCTTGTTGCGAATTGCATCGTATAAAGTTGACCAATCTCATCGAAAAACAAAAGACTTAGGCAACAAACTTGTTTCCGCTTTAGCAAAAAAGAAAATATGCCAGTGCTCACCTCAAATATAAAAGAAATCAATCATTAATCCAAATGCTTTATGAGTTTTTAGTCTGTTGGATTTGTTTTTTTTATTTCTTTTGTAATTTCTCTGTTTTTTTTAATTTTAATCTTTCTGTCTTTCACGCGTTGTTTTCAATTACATTTTGCACAGATTTCACCCAAAAAAATATAGCCAAACTGCAAAAAAGAATTGAAATTTCTTTAGGCATTTTGGCCGGGCAAGAGACTCCGACTGCAAACACGGAGTCGAGCAGTGGGACGCGAACTGAAGCCGTTTGACAGCCAACAAGCTGCCAAAGACAAAGGCGAAAAGGGGAGACAACGGATGCAAAAAATGCGGTTTTGTGGCTTCAAGGAATGCAGCTAAACTTTAAATTATCGAAAACCAAAATCTACGGATAGCGATAGTCACCACAACAAGTGCGAGAGCGAGCCAGAGAGAGTGTAGAGGGGATAGCTGCTGTCGCCAGTGTTGGACAAGTCGCAGAGGCCGAGCAGGCTTAGCAAAAAAAAATTGGCACAAATGCGCAACGTCGCCAAAATGGAACAACTAACAGTACTAAGCGGAGCTGGAGCTGGAACTGGCAGCTCACGCTGAATTACTGCTGTTGTTGGAATGGAAGTTGGAGCAATTTAGCAGCCGATCCCATTGCAAATAGTAGCAAACATGTGTAGGCTGTATGACCGGCATTACCTGGTCAACTGGCGACGGGCAGCTGCAGCTACGACTTTGACTGCGGATTGGGAGACAGGTTGCTGCAGACAGCAAGAAATTTGGCTAGTCAATGAATCTGTTGGCGTTCGCCTGCTGGCAGATTAATGGCCAAGTTTATTGCAGCGTCTTCGCTCGCATCCGGCACGGATACAAAGTTGCAACTGTCTGTGGCGATGGAGTCGCATAAACCAGATTGGGTGGCCAATTAGTGGAGTCTGCCCTTGTGCAGTTATGTTATTAAATTTAATCAACGTTTTGCTTGTTTTGTATCGGTTTCGGCTTCGACTTTAGCTGCAGCGCCATTTATTTTAATTATCAGTGAAAATATGTGCACGAAAACAAATTAAAAATGCTTGCAACAAATTTCACAGCGCGAAATCCACGTAATTTGCAACCATAGCATACGACAGAAACAACAACGACGCATCAACAAAACGGCAACAACAAAAGCGAATTCAAATGAGACGAAGATGAAGATGGAGACGGAGACGGAGACTAAGTTTAATACAGTGGCAAAAGGTAGCGCAAAAAAGAAAGTTTTGTTTTTTGTCTCGCTGCTGTTGCTGTTGTTATTGCTATGGTTGCCGTTTGCTGTTGTTATTATTGCTGTTGCTTTGCTGTGTTTTTGCTTTTCTACACACAGCTGAACGAAAACACACACACATACACACACGCGCGCTTACGAATATCATTCAGATGGATTCCGTTTACATTTCGCCTGTTGCGGCTGCCTCTTCGTTCAATTTTTGAATTCATATGGCAAAAGCAGCTTTGAGCTCATTTTAGTTATTCACTTTTCATAGATTAACACACGCACACAAACATACACACACAAAAGCACAAACACGCACTCGCGAGTAAGTTGGCCGGCTTGCCGTTGGTTTTGTTGTTGCTGCAGCGGCTTCTTAATTTTCTTGCGTTTCTTATTTCACCAACTCTTCTTTGGTTTTCTCTTTTACCGCCAACAGGTGTGCAACGCACGAACGCCAAACGAAAACTGAAAACCGATCGCGTTGTGTTAAAGCGAGTTGCGCATGCGCTCGTGGTGAACTTGCGCCAAGCCAAGCGCCGTGGTGTGCTAGCGCTCTGGTGAGTTTGCCACCGACTTCCACTCTGACTTCGACTTTGACTTTAACGTCAGGCAGCAACAATTGAAAGTGCCAAGTTATCGAATATGTCCATTGAGCCGGCTTAACATTGCAAGTTGCAACTGTTATTAGGCAAATCACAGAATAAGCAGCCCATTTAAATTGTAGATCCACCATCGGCCATCGACACAAGTCACTAATAGCAGCAGCCACAGTTGCCCAATGGCCACTAACAAGTCAGTCACTCAAATTGCAGTTCTGCCTTAATTTAGTACTGAAGATGGGGCACGGGGAGGGGCGCAGTTAAGCAAAGTCCAATCAGCAGCGTCGAGTCAACAATTACCACGTAAATTGCAAACGCACGAGATCAAGATTAGGCATAGACAAAGACAAAGGCCGCCCAGCAATTGAAAATGAAAACCGCAAAAGCGATGAGCACTGTGGGAGACCGCATTGCTAATACCCTAGCTTCAGCAAGTGTTGATGCTTGTATTCTTATTGGACCGACAAAGAGCTAGGCACAATCGTGAGGCAGACACATTCCATTCAAATGTTTTCCATTTCTTTGGCAGCTGCTTCTATCGTCAATGCGCCTGCTGCAATTGCCATTGTGGCTTACCACGAGTATTCGATTGCATTTTATGGCCGTCACATCCTCCCCTCCGCAGGCAGCAGCAACAACAGGCGGCAATCACGAAGCGTTGGCGGTATTCGTTTTTCATGTCACCTCATTTGGCAGCGAAGCGCTCCGCCGGCAAACGCAAGAAAATCCCCTCTACCAGACAACGTCGAAGAGAAGCTGTCGAAATCGAACTGCAGGCAGTCCGTCATGACAGAAAACCATGGGCCATGACCAGTGAAATTTTTGTTTACTTATCTTCACTTATTATTCTCTACGCTGGTATTTATTTTGTATTTTTTTTTATTAGTTTTACACTTTTCATATATCATTGTTTGGCACCTGTTAATGGAAAACCTGGCAATAATTGAGCACGTCGACGGCTTTAATAGTTCTAAGCACTTGGGTATTAATGTCAAAACTATAAGCTCAATCTGTGACTGATTGCGGTACTTCTCTTAGCCCATTAAACAGAGCTACACTTGACCAATGCATTTTGCGGTCACTGGAGTCCCGTTTGGAGCTCATAAGATTCACATAATTTAATTAATAATTGAGTAAAAAACTGTAGTGAAAACATACGGCAATTGCCGATAAACAATATGCTATTATTGGCGGCTGCTTTTGTGCATTCCAAATAGTAATAATAAGTAGATTACTCGATAATTGCAATAAAGTTTTGCCTAACTGAAATGGTATTAATATTTGGGCAACTCCGAGTAGCGCGGCGGCGTCGACCACAGGACGCTGGAGTTGCGCTTCAAATGACTGGGATCGATGTTGGGGAAGATCTGCTTCAGATCCGGCGTGGTCGGTTCCACCGAGAAGAAACTGTCGATGACATCTGTGGGACAATGACTCTGCATACAGATTGCGGGGCCACGAACGTGAGCTGCAAAAGAAACAGAGTTCAAATCAGTAAATGAAATTACTATTTTAGCATTTCCATGCCAAGCTTACAGCGACTCCAGTTGGGCACAGGCGGACGCTTGTGAGACACCTTTCCTTCGTCGTCGGTGGAATCATCTTCGTGCAACATTTCGAACGTATACATTGTCTTCGGTGGTGGCGGCATCATTGCCTTCGCTGAATTTATCTGTTGCAGCTTCAACTGATGCAGCTTTTCGCGTTCTTGCTCTTTTAGCTTAGCCTTCTTCAGACGATCGGCCTCCTCCTGTTGATAGATTTTACGCTGCATCTCCTCCATTTCCATTCGCTTACGTTCCTCCATTTTTTCCTTTTTGAGCCGCTTCTCCTCGCGCTCCTTGGCCATTCTGGCCAAGCGTTCGGCACGCTCGCGTTCCTTGACCTCGCGTTGCTGTGCTGCATGCAAATGCTTCTGTTCACGCTGCTTCTTCCTCTCCTCAGCCAGCTGATGGAGCCCCTTGCGAAAATCATCGCCGCTGTTCTCCCTCGACAACGTTTTGGTAGACGTTGAGTTGGTGGACTTAAGATTTGTTGTCGTATTGGATTTTGTAAGTGGTGCTGCCTTGCTGGCGCTCATTGGCGCCTTCTTAGCCACCGCCGAGTTCACGGGTAGCGTATTGGCACTCTGTGTTGGGGTGAGAAAACGTCCGATAGCAGGTGCCGGTAACTTGCCGATAACGGGGGTTGTGCTGCTACCAGTTGCAGCCTAAAACAAAAAAAAAATAAATTGTAAAGAATAGAATTCAGAGCCTTATAATTGCTGTCTATATAATTTGTTGCTTTGCATATCCGTTACTTCTTGTGGATAATTCGTGATGTTAAAATATGATGAAACAGGCAACTTACCACATCCTTTACACGCTTTGAACGCAGATTAGTTTGTGCATTGGCCGCATTTTCGAACGCCTCGACACGCATTTTAACCGGGCTCTGCAACAAAGGGCTGCCAATGAAGGGAGATAATGATTAGATTAAAATTAGCAAAGATCAAATAATTATTTGTTTTACTTGAACAGCTCGTGAGCTCGTGTTGCCATTTTGGTGGCCTTGATATTTGGCGGCACCTTCTGAGCCGTATTTTTGGTGGACTTCGGCACATCCACAAGGGACTCGTCCTCGGTCAGCAAACTACTCTCTTGTCCCGACTTGGGCATGCTGCCCTGGCGAGCAGTCTCCATTGACTCTTCCTTATCAGTGTCTTCTGGACCCTGTACCACTTGGAATGTAGCGTCAGAAGCCATGTGTTCATTCAATGTCATTGTGGCATTTCCTGAGGGCACATCGAATGTGGTCTCAAAGTTGCCCGCATTGGGCATGTTCATTGTTTTGTTGGCCGCATTTTGTGCGACAGCCGCTTGAGGAGCTCCCTCAACGGCATCCTCATAAATGGAGCGTTGTGATGGCGTCTGTGATTCCTGTGAGGTGCGTACCCCATTACTGCCTTTGCGTGTGCGTGAGGAGATGGGCAAGTTCTTGTCGAGATCGCTAAAGCGTTCCACTTTAATTGGCATACAGGGCTCCTTCTTTTTGCGTCCCCTCTTGGCTGGTACAGTAGTTGCAGTTGAGTTGGCTACCGTTGTTGCTACAGTTGTGTTGGCTGTTATTGTATGATTCACTGTTGTACTGGACATCACACTTGTCTCGTCCGGGTGGATTGCTTTCGTTGAATCCAGTGTTGCTGACGAATCGCCGCTGAACTTCTCACGTTTGACCATAACGCGTACACCAGATGTGAACTTTTTGGACTCATCTGGATTTAACACCTCTTCGGTCACCACTTCAGTCGGTGTAGTGTGTGCCTTTGACACCTCCACGGGCGTCACTTCAGTCCGAGTAGTGTGTGTCTGACTCAGCAGATGGGCTTGCGAGGCACGCTGTTCGCACTCCAACTTGACCCGAATCATTTCTTCGTGGCTCGGTCGACGCAACTTTGTGTTGAGCGACGGCTCCTTTAGATTCTTTTCAGATTTCAATTTGGCGGCGCGTTGTGGTCGACCGCTCATGCTAGTTTCAGCTGCAACAGAAGCTGAGGCAGCTGCAGCGGGAACGGAAACTGTTGCTGGAGGCGGCGGCGGCGGCATTAGCGCGCCTGTTGTATTAAGCTCATCCTCTTCTTCCTGAGCCACAGCCAGCAACTGTGAATTGTTCTTGCGCAAGCTCTTGCGCAGAGAAGCTTCTGCTGTGGCAGAGCCATCAATTGCATCTAAGGTCACATTCAAATTGAATAAGTAAGCAATTTAATAAATAAGGAAATACCATAGATTCCCTAAACTAATTTCACCACTCACCATTATCCTCGTCTTCGGCCAAGGAAGCCAAGCGTTTTGGTCGTTTCTTGGTTTGCTGAGGTGTAATTGAAGAATTGCTTGGCTTGGGCGCCACAATTTCGGGTGCCTCGCTGACCGATTCTGATGGAGTTGTGCCATAGAACAACTGATCCAATTCCTCAAAATAAGTCTACGGCAGGAGGGACGCGGAGTAAAGGAATATCATCAGTTACTCTCGATACAGTTGAGTCCACATCAATTTAGAATTATTTACCTGGCGTAGCAAACTTAATTCGTCGTTTAATTGAAGCGAGTTCCGCAGAATATCTAGTAAATCTTCCATTTTTGACAGAGCTAGACGCACAACTACCGCAAATGCTTCACCGTTTCTTTCAAATGGCGGCAATGGGAAGCGCGTCACTATCCAAATACAAGTATAAGACAATGCAAAAACATCGATATGCCTTTGACAAATGTATCGATAGAGTTGACAAATGGGTGGCAATCCTCGCAAATGGATTGTTGTTCAACACTGTTGACAGCTGTTTTCCCGCGCAAATATATTGTTTGTTATTATTTTCACTACACTTAGCTGATATTCGGCTGTATGAATAAAACACGCAACGTAAATAATATATTTGAATTTACTTGAATGACATTTAAAAGCCGGCAACGTTGTTTATGCCGAACGTGCTCGTTGCAGCTGCTATTTTCTTGAGTGTTGTGAAATTATAAAATATTACCAGTTTATGCGTGTTCTTCCATAATTCAGCAATTGATTAAACATCTATTTAACTCTTCTGCTAAGCAAATATTTTTAAGTATATAAAAAAAGAAGGTATAGCAAAAGTAATACAAGTTTTTAGAATATGATGTGCAAGTATCGAGTGTATCGAATGGAAGGCACAGTGTTATTAGCGTGCTGATAGGCATGCTGGGCCCAATCAGTGCTGTAAAATACTCAAATACATTGTTAAAATTCGCCAGAAATTCGCAAGCCAGCGAAAATTGAGGAATAAGGAACAAGGTAAACAATCGAACTGCGCGCGTTGCGTTAACAACAAAAAAGATGTATATATGAAAAAAGTGCACGCCGCACGCAGACGACACTTGTCACCAGTAACCAATACCATCGCGTATCCAACACGCACACACACACAACACACACAAACAGGCACACACACGCAAGCAGAGCATAAGCAATGGGACTCGATTTTGATGTCGTGGAGTACTGCAAAGGTGTGAAAACAAAACAGTCGCAACCGCCATTCGCCTGTCCGGTGCGCGATTGCGATCGCAGCTACAAAACCCTGGTCGGCCTGCAGGGCCACCTCACCAACTACGATCACGACAACCCGCAGCCGTTGACGCCAATACTGAAGCCCAATCGAAAAAAGGCGCGCTCATCTCGCGCTCTTCACTCCACCCCCAAAGACAATGGCAGCGGTGTTGGCGGCGGTGGCGCCAACTCGGAGGGCGAGATTGGCACCGCCGCCAGCAGTCGCAGCAACCTCAATCCCGAGTCCTTGGTCGCCTACAACGATCAGGAGGAGACGGTAACGTTTAATATCGACGGCAAGAGCGTGCGGCTGGGCATCGATGATCCACTGCCGATTGTGGACGACGAGGAGTTCGTGCGGCTGGTGGAGCGCGGTTGTATTCTGAATGCGGACGCGCCGCCGCTGGAGGAGAAGGCGTCGTGGGCACAGGTGCAGGTGCCCGTGGCGAATGTGCGTGAAATCGATGACTACCATGTGCCTGATGCGCCACCCAGGCCCCTGGCCTACTATCGCTTCATTGAGAAGTCTGCTGAGGAGCTGGACGGCGAGATCGAATACGATGTGGACGAGGAGGACTCCGCCTGGCTGGAGCATATGAATGAGCAGCGTTCCAAGCAGAACCTGAACGCCATTAGCATCGATACCATGGAGCTGCTGATGGATCGCCTCGAAAAGGAATCTCACTTTCAGGCTGCGGCCAATGGCACGCCCACGGGCGTGGAGGTCGACGACGATGCCGTGTGCTGCATTTGCCTCGATGGCGAGTGCCAAAACACCAACGTGATACTCTTCTGCGACATGTGCAACCTGGCTGTGCACCAAGACTGCTATGGCGTGCCCTATATCCCGGAGGGCCAGTGGCTCTGTCGACGTTGCCTGCAGTCGCCCAGCAAGGCGGTCAACTGTGTGCTCTGTCCGAATGCCGGTGGCGCCTTCAAGCAGACAGATCACGGCCAGTGGGCGCACGTCGTCTGCGCCTTGTGGATACCCGAGGTGCGCTTCGCCAACACCGTATTCCTGGAGCCAATTGGTAAGTTCCGAAGCGCATCTTCGTTCGTTGAACTAATCTCGTCTGCCTTGTAGATTCTATTGAGACCATACCGGCTGCCCGCTGGCGCCTCACGTGCTATGTGTGCAAGGAGAAGAGTATGGGCGCGTGCATTCAGTGCCATCGGCACAGCTGCTATGCCGCCTTCCACGTCACCTGTGCCCAGCAGGCGGGTCTCTACATGACCATGGACACGGTCAAGGATGGCCACAACGACAGCTCAGTGCACGTGCAGAAGTTCGCCTACTGCCACGCCCACACGCCTGCCGACGCCAAGCTGAAGACAAACGTGCCCGACTTTGAGGACACGCGGCTCAAGATGCGCGAGGCACGCAAGGCGCTGGCCAAGAAGCGCTCCACGGCGCCCGTGGTGCTGATACCCACAATACCGCCGGATCGTGTGCAGGAGATTGCCAGCATGGTGCACATGCAGAAGAAGAAGGAGTTCCTCGATCGCATCATTGCCTACTGGACGCTCAAGCGACACTATCGCAACGGCGTGCCGCTGCTGCGTCGCCTCCAGAGCCAGGGCAACAATCATGGCGTGATTCAGCGCAATGGCATCGAAGGCTCGCCGGACACCAAGGAGCTGTATCGTCAGCTCAAGTACTGGCAGTGCTTGCGGCAGGATCTGGAGCGGGCGCGACTGCTGTGTGAGCTCGTGCGCAAACGGGAGAAGTTGAAGGTGGCCTTTGTGAAGATCTCCGAGGAGGTGGTAATGCTGCAGCTGAATCCGCTTGAGTCGGCGCTGGGCAAACTGCTAGATGCGCTCGAGACGCGCGACACCATGGAGATCTTTCGCGAGCCTGTGGATACCAGCGAGGTGCCGGACTACATGGATATTGTGAAGCATCCCATGGATTTGGGCACGATGCGAGCCAAGCTCAAGGATTGCCGCTATACTTCACTGGAACAGCTGGAGGCGGATTTTGATCTGATGATACAGAACTGTTTGGCGTACAACAACAAGGACACGGTGTTCTACAGGGCTGGCATTAGGATGCGCGATCAGGCGGCACCGCTGTTTGTGCAGCTGCGCAAGGAGCTGCAGCGCGATGGGCTGCTGGAGCGCAATCAGCGCTCGCATGTGGATCATGTGGAGGGCGAGGTGGAGCAGGAGTTGCGACAGCTGCTGGCGGCGCCACCCAGCGAAGATGTTGTGCAGAAGTTGCTCATACTCGCCGACAAGTCGCAGGTGCTCAAGAATCCTAGCTACCGCACCAAGAAGATCAAGCAAATCCGTTTGGAAATCACCCGCATGCGAAAGGCTCTACAAAAGGCGCGCTTCGCAGCGGTAAGTTGTGGCTGCCTTTTGAAACGTAATCCGAAGTTGTGTATTGATTGTCTGTATTTTTCGCAGCGGCACGCGGCGCATGCGCATTCCCAGAGCGACGATGATGACGAGGAGACGGGTGTGACGCCGTCGAAGAAACGCACACGCAAGCGCCTCAACAGCAGCGCAATGGACTTGGAGGAATCACAGGACATGCAGGTGCATCCGCACGACGACGACGATGACGATGAGGATGACTCTGAAGATGATTCGATGGCCGAAGATGACGTCAGCAAAAATGCTGGCCATATGGCGCAAACGCCGCCCTGCAGTCCCGTCAAGAGTCTCAATAACAGTAGCTCACCCGTGGGTATTAATCGACGGTGAGTAGTTGCATGTCTGCCGTGTTGAATTCGTCATTTAAATGCACGTCTTCTTGCAGGACGGCCATTCTGTTGACCCGCAAGTCGCAAGCGGCGCTAAAGCGACCCTCGGAGCAACTGACAACGCCCGTCAAGGAGGAGCACCAAAATTCCCAGTCATCCACCTCACAGTCAACTAGCGCCAGCTCGAGCTCAACCACGACGGCAGCCACCGCGGCGTCCAGCATGCTGAATGCAACGCTTTCCACTGTCACGCCCTCGGCCGCCAGTAACTTTGCGTTGACGCACAACAACACAATAGCTGGTGGTGTGGCGGCTGCTGCAGCAGCTGCTACCACTGGTCTGACGCCCACTTCGTTGGCGGTCAACAATAAGCTGAGCTTAAGCCTTGGTTCTAGCCTGACGATGGCCAAGTCGCCGAAACGACCGGGCCGCTATCGCCGGCTGCCCTCGATGTCGCCAAAGAAGTCGCCGAATCCAGCCGCAGCGATGAGTGGCTCTCAGGCAAATGCGGCTGGCGCTGGAGCTGCGACTGCTGCTGGTGCTGTGGGGCCAACAGAGCCACTGTCGTTTGAGCGCATACCGGACAGCTTTCGAGTCTACAGAGCGAACAATCAGCGCGACGTTAGTGACAGCGACGATGCGCCCTCGCAGTCGAGCAGTCCCTGCAGCAGCTGCACCGACTTCACCATGTCTGGCAGCTGCTCGGACTTTGACAGCGACGAGGCGAGCGACGGCGATGCGCATAGCGACGATGGCGACACTGACAGCATGAAGGGCAATGCGATGAACGATGACTCGCAGGGCGACTGCACAACGGACGCCATGGATTTGCAGCATGCCACTCTGAACAACACGCCAGGCAACGGCAACATGGCCATCAGCAGCAGTGACAGCAGCTCCGACAGCGAGGACGAGAACAGTGCCGATATGCTGGATGCCAGTGCGTTGGGCAAACAGCGCGTCACACGCAGCACGCCCACACCGCTGCAGGGGCGTGGTGGCACCATGGCGGCAGCCAGAGGGCGTGGCAAGCGACGCAACAATCTCAGTGAATCGACCAGCTCGACAGCGACGCCACCGCCGCTCATACGCAAGGCTGGCAAGCTACGATCGGCGACGCCAAATGCGTCGCCACTTGTAAATAATATTAAATCGCGACGCAGCACAACAACGGCCAACAGCGGGCAGCTCAACAATGCGAATAGCAGCAGCACAGCCATGACAACGACGCTGACGAACAACAATAAGAGCAAATTGCATACCGAGCTGGAGGAGGCCACGACTGTTAGCGGCGAGCTGTTGGTGCGACACAACTGCGCACAGAAGGCAGCGCTGGAGCCACTGCAGCTGGTGTGGGCGAAATGTCGCGGCTACCCTTGGTACCCGGCGCTCATCTTGGATCCCAAGACACCCAAGGGTTTCGTCTACAATGGAGTGCCACTGCCGGCGCCGCCAACGGATGTGCTGGCGCTGCGCAAGAATTGTCTCGACGACGTTGTCTTTCTGGTGCTGTTCTTCGACGTGAAGCGCACCTGGCAGTGGCTGCCGGCCAACAAGCTCGACATACTGGGCATTGACAAGCAGCTGGACCAGCAGAAGCTCGTTGAGTCGCGCAAGCCGGCCGAGCGGAAGGCCGTGAAGAAGGCCTACCAGGATGCGCTGCACTACCAGAGTCAGGTGTCCGATCTAGAGGGTCAAGGGCCCGATCCCATCATGTGAAAGCTGTTTGCCCAACTGCATTTGAATGTCGAATGCGCTCCCGCCTTGTAATTACGTTAATCAATATTTCGTGTCGCTAACCAAATCGAAACGATTCGATTTGCTTTCGAAGTTGTCCAGCCATATGCAGAGTTAAGTAGCTCAGAGATCGGGAGCTACTTGTATTGTTACTGAAAAGGCCCTCCATTAGTGTATTTCGTTTTCATACTTTATGCGATCGTTTCTTGTTTTATGGGTGTGTCGAATTCGATTTTCGAGCTTATCCACTTTTCGAATTTTCAATTTACACTGCAAGTGGCAATTTTCATTGTTTTTGTTTCGCGCTCCCAAAAATGGTTAAGTAAAGTTTAGTTATTTTCCTTCATACCCTTTGCACAATTGAAACCACAACAAGAAGAACAAGAACAAATGGAATTTAAAACCTCAAGACGTTTCACTAAAAATCAAATCAATGTTTAAGTTAAATAGTTTTAAGCGAAATGATAAAAAATCGAGAAATTAGAAAATAGTTAAGCATATAATTGAGAAAAATGTAAAAAACAACTACAACATTTACAAATAGCATTAAATTGTGTGTGTGTGTGTGTGTGTGAGTGCATGTATGTGTGTGTGAGAGTGTGTATATCTATGTGCATGTGTATGAGTTAGTCTGTGTGTCAGTGTATATGTGTTTATTAAGTGTGTTCCGTTTTTAATTTCCGTATGAACAAATATGCAAAAGTTTGATTATTATTACGATGTATTACGACGATGACGATGATGGTGCAGATGACGACGATTATTATTATTATTATCATTATTATTATCTTTATTATTATTATTATAATTACGGTGTGTAATTAATGCAAATTAATAGCAAATAAGTGAAAAGAATAGACAATTAAGTATTGTAGTAGTTGCCCATAACAAGATTGAATATTGTTTAAATTTAACGGTAAAGTAAAGTGCAGAAAATAAATGTTTTAAACAAAATCCCCAATGCATTTCATTCATGTTCGACTGCCTACAGTTTGACAGCCTCGACAAACGAGCGCACAGTTTGAGAACCGCCGAGCTGAGAGCGTCACAATAACTCGATATAAGCCAATTTAATTGGACAGAAAACGTGTTAAGCGAGCGAATAAAAATACAGAAAAATGAAAAAAAAAAAAAAACAATACTAAGGTACAGATCAGAAAGCATGCCAGATGACAGATTGGACAACTGGCGAGACGACGGCGCAAAAATACGCAAACATACGAAATAATAAAAATGTTTGCTTTTTTGTTTCTGTTTTAATAAATTCAGCGTAAAAAGACACGTCATTACGACTTGTGTATTTAGGCTGGCAAAATACGCGTAATCGAATTGCATTTGTCAAATGTGACTTAAATCTGGTAAATGATTAACAACAAGTGTTGCGACTTCTCCGACTCTCGCCGCTATATCTCCATCTTCACATTGCGATCTCTGTGGCTTTGGCCATAGACAAATAACTTAATAGTAGAACGCCCAAAATGACAGAGCTCCATTTGGCCTTAATTACTAATGCAAATTAATTTGCGACTGTCTGCGATTGAAGTTTATCGATGTGGATGTTAAGTAGTTGTTGTTAATCGTATTTGTTGTTCGTGTTGTTCGGCTCACTTGACAGTGTCGTGTAGGTCACTGTGCGTTGGCGCTCTAATTGATGTATTTATTTAATAATTGCTTGTACGGGGCAACATGAAACGGAACTGCGTCTTGGCCAGTCAAACAAGTGCGCAAACAATTCATTGCCCAGGCCAGGCCAGGCAATTCCAAGTGTGTCTCCGGCAATTGGAGCACGCTTCAAATCGTTCAATCGTCTCGCCAACTGGAACTTCCCAATTGGTAAAAAAAAGGCAAATGAATATAACAAAAATAAAAACGAGTTCGCTGACAATTTCAATTTGGCCAAATGACGTAAATGCGACTACCAATGGACCCCAACAAAGGTTTAAAAAAAGAATATTTTGTGCATGAAAATAAGTGGCC
Organism: Drosophila siamana; assembly: GCA_035047445.1. Lineage (NCBI taxonomy): Eukaryota > Metazoa > Arthropoda > Insecta > Diptera > Drosophilidae > Drosophila > Drosophila siamana. The sequence goes on along the minus strand of JAWNPP010000101.1, from coordinate 141,381 downwards.
TTGGCTCGCGCTTTTGTTTTATATTTGTTTTTACAAAAATTCCAAAATGATTAAGAAAAGCTTGTATCATATACAATATTTAAGGCATGAGTGTGCCACTTTGCACCTTCCCCATTCTCTTCCTCCGTTCCTCAACAAAATTACCCAAATTAATATATTATTTTTGAGTGAAATCCTCTAAGTAAGCCGCTTAACAAAACGTTGTTTTTGTTATGTGGAAAAACATATTTTGTTGACGCTGCCTTTTTAACCATTCACAAATATTCATTGAAGCCCCAGTTGCTGCTGTTCGCTTTCGCTCTCGCACTCGCCGTTGTTGTTTGCTTTTATTGAATTGAGTTGGGGGTTAAATGCTTAAATTAATTTGCACGCAGCTGCACCGCAGCCAGTTTCCGTACTATGACGTCGTAGTCTGTGGCTTCAAAACGAAACTAAAACCGAAACCGAAATTGGGATTGGGTTTTTTGTGCCTATGACGGTACTACTCGGCGAACGCACGTGAGACTATCAACGTGCCACCATAATAATAATAATAAAATCAAAACAGAGAAATATAAATTTTTTTTTGGAATTTTGCAATTTGCGGTTCAAGTACGTTTATTGGCCATTAGCTTTTGCCTTGTCTCGAAATTCAGCAGAAATGATTTACATAAATTGGACGGCACTCTGTCTGACTGTGTGATGTGTGTGTGAGTATGAGTTGCGGGAGGTGTGAGTTGTTGTTGTCTTGCAGCAAGGTTCAGCGACAGCACAGCAGGAAAAGTATCTCAAACATCGACAGATGCGGCGATTTGGTTGAAATTCTGCTGTCACCGATTTTTTGTATCTGGCCCGACAGCAGACGTCTTAATGAATGTGCTGAGTGCGCTAATTAAATGTAATTAGCGCTCGTATCGTACAAAGCGCTCGCAGTCGAACCACAGCCACTAAAGCTGCACAAAAAAAAAACTCACACACACACAAACACAAATTTGCGTATACGCCGCGTACGCCGCATGTCAATCGTCAGCTAAGCGCGAAGCTCTTAATGCACAGATAAGATAAGGAGCAACGTGCATATCTCAACACAACTGGGTGCTCTCTAATTAAACGGACGTGCCTCCGTTTCCATTTCTCCACTCGATTGGCGCTTTAACCTAGAGTGCCTAGAGTAGCGCGTGGACAACAGAAAAATTAAAATAAATTGAGCATCTGACGCACATCTCCCGAAAATTCTCATCCAGACAACCATGTGACGTCGCAGTCGCTTCTGCTGCTGCTGCTTCTACTGCTGGCATCGCAGTCAGCGTGACTGTGGTCAGTTCAATGAAGCTACAAAATATGGTTATAAATAACAGAAAACAACAATCCATATACTAGATGGCCAAAGAAGCAGACACAGGGCGCTTGGCAACAAGATTTCTGAAGCGTTTGCAATTCTCTTACGCTGTTACGAAATGCTCAACAAACTGAGAAAGTGGCTCAGCTTGTGACGATGATTACGTGGAAAGGTGAAATAAATGGTATTACACTGACAATACACGCACCTTGTCATGTGATGTGCAGTGAGATTGAAATTGAGATTTTGTGATTGCCATTGAGTAAGGAACAAGTGTGTCAAGAATGTGACGCCGGCATGTGATGCCCCTGGCCACAGGATAATCAACTTGTGGCTGCTGCTGTAATGCCAACAGCATATGGCAGCTAAATTCACACTTCTATTGCACGTTTAACATTTGACTGCGAAACTGCCTGTGTCACGTAGTTAGCAAGTAAATTGACGCAGTTTATGAACTGAACAGTTCGGCGTAAAGGTTAAATAAATGAGAATAATAACAATAATATAATATATGCATTGACTCGTAGTAATATTTTTAAGTCAATCTTGAATAAATGAGTGTAATATATGTAATTGTAGTATTTATATGGAACTGCCCAATAAGTGCGAAGAATGTGGTTGTAGTATTTGTGTTTAAATATAACAAAAAGCGTGTAGTATTTATGTGTGAATGCTAAATAAAATGTGAATTCGTTGTAGTATTTATATGTTAATGCGTTAAGCAGCTGCTGTCAGCTGGAAGCCGCCTCAATTCACTCCGCCTGAAACCACAAATATTTCCAATTGATTTTCGCATTCTTTATGCCCGGCAATATAATTTAATTTGCATATGTTTATTGCCCACCCTTATTGCAAATTTTCTCTTGGCGACGTGCCGCGACAGCTCCCCATATATAGCATAATACACATATATATGTATATAAATAATATGCAAGTCTGTGAATTGCCCATATAACGGCGCCGGCTGAAATTAACTTGAATTTATTATTAAATGCCGCAAAGGCAGTTTCGCATTGTTGTTGCTTGTGCCTCAAACCGGTCGAGCCCTGAGCCAACTGCCTCCCAAAAACACCCAGAGAGCAGATGATGATCTGCTGCCGGTCAGCGTCATGCAGGCGCGTCCCAACGGCGACTGTACAAAAACAGTTCCGGCTAAAAATACTTGCAATCCTTTGGCCATATTTGGGTCTAAACTTGTGGGCCAGCAAATTGATATTTTGACAAATGCCAAATCGCCTTTAAATAATTGCCATAGCTCAAGAAGTCACAGAGTGGCAGAGGCAGAAATCACTGCACAGCTGCTGTGCTGCCCTTCGCAGCGTTTAATTTATGGATGCAGCTAACAATTGACAGGGCTGGGGCTAAAAATAACTCCGAGTTGACCTTGGAAATGCCGCTAGTGAATGGAACGGGCTGCAGCATAACGGAAGAAGAACAAACAGGATGAACACGACAGATGCCAATGAAATGGATGGGCAGCCAATTAACCGCTTGCTTCGCCTGACAAGCTCACTGTCTGCACTGCATCGTCTGGACTGGACGGGTTGTTGGCTAAGGAGCCAGAACTCACAGCGTGTAAGCGATAACAGGCTGCGCGAATGAGACGAGCCTGAACTTGGACCTAGGGTAAGAAGATATTTATTGGACTGACTGAACGGGTTCGCCCAAGGACAACGACAAACGATAGCTCTTGCGGTTCTTTTCCACTAAGCTGCCCACTATAAAAGCCCTCGGCTGGCGTCCAGCAATGCATCAGTCTCCCTCGACAGTCAGTCGAAGTTGTAGCGAAGTTTTGGTTGTACTCAAAACATACCAGAAGTCCTACAAGTCGCACTACGAATTTACTGCGAGTTACCCGCCCAACCCTACGCTTTAAGGATGCGTCTGCTGATTCTCAGCTTATTGGCAGCGACGGCCCATGGCCACGCCATCAGCTATCGCAACAATTTGCAGGCCTTTGCGCCCGCACGCGGTGAGTTCCCAGTTCAGAGCGAACTAGCCCAGGGCTACCTCCGCTATCTGGACAACACTGGCGCCGAGCGTCTGGTTGGCTTCAGCTATCCGGAGCCACTGTACGGCATACGCAGCGAGGTCTACACGCCGGAACAGTTGCGCGCCAGCAGCAACAAATTGGAGGCACAACAGCAACACTTGGCTCTCTTCCGCGCCTGGTGCGAGCAGCGCTACAATGCGATGCGTATCGAACTGGATCGTCTGCGCGCCGAAGGCAAACAGCCCTCGGCCAACATACTGTCGCAATTCGAGCCGCTGGAGCAGCTCATCAAGACGAACGCCTTCGAGCCCGTGCCCGGCCTGAGTCCTGAAGTGCAGCGTGCTCGCGACGAGCATCTGCGCATCTGGAACGAGAGTCGTCTGCAAGTGCTGCAAGCTGAACTCGCTCAGGGCGGCCAGCCGCAGTCTGTGGATCAACGATTCGCACCCGAGGCCATTCTACTGAAGACAACTCCATCCCAGCCGCTCCCAAAGCAGCCGCAGCCAGCAGAAGCAAACATGCCCCAAGCCCAGCTGCAAATCAAGCAAATCAGCTCCAATCTTGCTGCTCCTCAGCCCTACAAGCCCCTGGAGTCGCCCAAGCCAGTGCAGGAGACCGCTGAAGTGCTGCGTGCTCGTGAGGAGCACCTCAGGCTGTACAATGAAGCTCTGCGCGCGCAGCCAGCGCCAGCTGCAATAGTGAAGACGAACGCCATCATTCAGCCACAGGCACAGCCACAGCAGATGCCACAGCTAGCTCCACAGACTCCCAAACTGGGTTTGATGCCCGCACAGATGCCACAACTGATTCCACAGCCTGCTCAAACTCCCAAGCTGACGCCACTGCCCGCCCAGGCGTCACAGACGCCACAGCTAGCGCCATTGCCCGTGGAGGAGACGCCTGAGGTGAAACGCGCACGTGAGGAGCATCTGAAGCAATACAACGCAGAGCTACAGCGTCAACAACAACAGCCCATCATTCCATTGCCCACAGCAGCCGCAAAGATCACAAAGAGCGAATACTTTGGAGCCGCCACGAAACCCGAAGCCATTGCCCCACTGCCTGCAGCCACCCTGAAGAGCTCGATTCCCGTAACGCCAGCTGCTGCCCCACTTCCCACCAAGAACCCGCACGAACAAAAGATACAGCTGCTGACACAGAGCAAGCTCAAGGCCGAGGACAAGGTGGCTGACTATGAGGACAGAATACGCTACGAGGAGCGCGAACGGGATGCTGAGCTCTTCCGAGAACAGGAGCTGCGTCGCGAGGAACAGAAGCAGGCCGAACTGGAGCGCGAACGTGAACAGCTGCGTCTGATCGAGGAGCAGCAGCTGTTGGCGGCCGAGCGTCAAGCGCTGCAGCTGCAGGAGCAGCAGCGACTTGAGACTGAGCGTCTGCAGGAGACGAAACGTCTGCAGGCCGAGCAGCAGTTCATCTTTGCCATCGACAACACGCCCATTCAGCCGAGCAGCAGCTACAAAGTCATTGCGCCGACGCCTGTGAAGCCTCAGATTCAGCCCTTGGCTCAGCCACAAGCGATTGCCCAGCAGCAGCAGGTGCAGAACGGTTTCTTTTTGCGCATTCAAGCTGGACAGCAGGCAGCTGAGCCCGAAGCCAGTCCCGAGAGCATCGCCCAGAATCCCTTCCTCATCCGCTACATTCAGCAACCGCAGCAGGCGCAAATGAAAGTGCTCAGCTCTGCCAGCGGTTCTAACAGCGCCACATCCGCCTCAGCAATCACATCTAGTTCCAGCGCTAGCACCAATTCGATTGCCAGTGGACTCAGTGACCTGGAGAAGGCGACGCGTGAACACTTCAGGGCGCATGAGATTGCTCTGGAACAGCTGCGTCTTGCCAACCTGAAGAATCCCGAAGCGAGTGCGATTCCCTGCCAACACAATTAAAGATTCCACAGTCATCTATTCAGCTACACAATCACACACAACACACACTCAGACACAGATAGAGACAGAGACAGAGACAGAGACATAACGATTAGTATTTGCACAATTCATGAAAATTCGATTCCAATTCATATGCATTCATTACTTTACATAGGCTTAAATACTCGTACTCATTCACGTTCACGTTCACACTCATACTCGTACACCTGTAGCGATTATTCGATTCAATGGATATAAGTTTTAAATGCATTCAGTTGAGAAACAACGCAAAATACGTTAAGTGATTTATCATTGCTGCTTGTGGTTGTGGTGTATGTGGTGTTTGTGGCGGACAAAGGAAGTTGCCCCTAAAATTAACAGTTATTCGCATATAACAGAACGTTCTCTCCGTATGCAAATCAATGGACTGTCGCCAGTTTGGCGGCATCTTCTCGTGCTTCCTTCTCCGCCCCCGCTCAATCGATTTGAAAATGCGCATATTGAGTTAAGTGGAGCAACCAGCAGATGAATCTGTTATTCAATTGATCCGCTATACGCTTTATACTTCTAGTCCAAAGCTGAATACCATATACACTTGCCGCATCTGCGGAGGTGGCACAGACGTGACGTGGGGCAGGTAACTAACAAGTAAATCGATGATGATAGTATGTGTATGCAAAGTGTGTGCAAATTCGTACAAAACTCTGGTCAATTAGCATGTCCAGCTACATGTCGAGATAACTGACCTAGCTCAACAACAGCGAACGCTACGGTACAATAGAGACAAGCGAAAATCACCGTTAGTTTCGAATAGTGCCAAAGAAGTAGCTTACTTCTGTGACGATAGGCAGGCAATGCCGATTACGTGGCGTATGAGTAATCAGCGCGTGCTTGTTCGCCTGTGACTAATTGCTGAGGAAACTCTCTCGTCAAAAGTGTGTCTGTCGGCACTAGGTGGTAATCAGATACCGCAGCAGCTCAAGGTCTGTTTGTAGAGCAAATCATCTATCAACAGCGGGAAATGGGCATTTCCCGTTCGCTGTCTCATCATCTTGGCATTCGGGAGCAAAGTTCTGACAGTTGAATCATGATTATTTAAACATTTGATAGCATTGGCGAAAGACACATCACAAAACTGGCAGTAATTGCCTTGAATTGTTTCCCAGATAATAAACAGCTGGCAGAGACTAGCTAATCAAATGCCAATTTGATAAGTAATGCGCTCGGTTAACACTCACATCGATACACCTAATACAGCCAAGCATAGTTCACGGTGATGGAACAGAAAACGAATTGGCTGATGAAAGAGTCGGCCAATGCCGCACTTAGTACAATGCCGAACTTAGTGATGTCTGGTGTCTGCCGCAAAATGGGGTTACGTCTGATAAGTTGGCCTTTTCATTGCCAATTGGCAACTGCGCAGTTTAGTAATCGTACAACAAGTATTGGTATTTATAACATTATGATATATTCAAATTATTCGAATTCGTGCATTCACTGCTTTACGATATCTTCTACATATTGGAAATATAAATTGGTTTTTAAAGTAAGCTTTTTGGAAAAACTCCAGTGGAGCAGAATAAGGTACTCTCCGGTTGGTATACAGGTTTTTTGAGTAAAATGGCCCCTTAAGAAAAGATCAAGGATAGATGAATCGAAATAATGTTACAATAGTTGCTGCTCACCACGTAAGGGCATCTATGATCGATATTGGTTTTCTTTTTAATAAATTCCAATAAAACCTTCGATATGGGATGCGATATCCTTAGCATATTGGCACAGACATCAAGCGTGTGCTTGAGTATCCATGGCTTGTAGCCATTCGCTTTCTTTTGCATCTCAAAGCTCAATTTCATTTTGTTGGTTGGATGCACAATGGTGCCATTTAGGTTGAAAATAGTCAGGTTGCGACTGATGGCTTTCAGACGGCACTGCTCGATGGTGACCCAAGACTTGTTGTATGATTCGCAGACTGCATTCGTTAGCTTCACCGTGGGCAGGCACTGAAAGTTATAAACACACACACACAAGTTCTTGAAGTGCAGCAAGGTTTATGTAATTTTGTAGTGCATTCTTACGTTTCGACATTGTAGCAGAACTGAGAACAAAACAAGTATAGTCAGACTTCGATGCATTTTATATACTGATCTATTGTGACTTCTTTAAAATGCATACACTCGTTTGGCGAAATATTGAATATTAGTAACGCATGAGGAAATTCAATACGATAATGCTTTGTTATATACTGATTAATGGTTATTTAATTGCATCATGAGTTTACATTTATCAAATTTTTAAATTGCACTTTAAATAATGCATTACCATCCATCGGTGGTTCATACATTGATGACGTCCTGGAAGAACGAAAAGTACACATTTGTGACGAACTGCGGTTTCTTGTCGAGAATCCAAGTGAGGAACAAGATGTAGTCTCCGCTAGGTATTGGAAGTGTCAGATTTGCTGGATCGTAGTAAAAATCCTTGAGGATCTGCTTGCCCTACAGAAATATTTTCACCAAATGGTAGAATGCAGTCAATATCTCATTTCAAATTCATCTTACATTATAGGGGCACGAATGGTTAAGATTCGAAAAGTCTTTGATAATGTGCCAAAACATGTTGAATACGCGATGCTTGCGTTGCCTTATGAAGGTGCATGCATCGATAGTGTAGTCGAAAATGGAGGGCCTATATCCGAATGCTTTGGTTTTCAGCTCCAGCCTAACGTCGATATTATAAGCGGGGTGCAGTAAAGTGAGATCAACGTTGAATGTGGTGATGTTTCGTTTGATTGCTCGCAGACGACACTCATGGATGAGGACCCACGACTTGTTCATCGTCTCACAAACTGCGTTCGTCATTTTGCAGAATGTTGTCATCTATAAGATACCAAAAATAAAGAGTTACAAAATTCACCACTTGCGATTTAGATTTATTCAATTACATACGTTGGCTTTTTTTATCAACATGAGCGACAACATAACTACACAAATTGTAAGCGGCAGCTTTGATTTCATTGCTTCAACGACTCTCGGTAGACTAACTCTCAAAATTATACACCGGATGTCATATACATACGGATGTCATTAAAACAAAATTAGCTGATCAAAAATTGGTTATTAACACATTAAAACAGATTGAGTTATCTAAGTGCATTAAGATTTAAAAGGAGTTGAATTCCATCAGAAAATTGAACAAAATGAGGTTCAGCACCTTCTAATGATAGATTCACGAAAACATTTAAATTTCTATTTTGCATCGCAAGGTATTAAAAATATGCTGTAATTCGACTAATACATTTTTAATAGCGGTGCAGATAAAACATATAATGATTGCAAAAAAAGCGACGCAGAATTATATAAATTACAATCACCCAACGTATTTCACAAGCTTAGTAAATATTTGATTTCTACTTATTTTTAACCTGACCATAAAAGGAAACGCCGCTCAGGTAATTCCCCCTATACCAAAATTGCAAACAAATACGCTTTCGCCTTGAGTTCCCCACTCTCTTTACTCTTCTCTTTGCTGAACAGCACTCTTCGTGCTTTGGGCTTTTGTTTTTCTGAGGAACTGCGTCGTTTGATAAGAAATGCTTAATATGTACAAAAGCTGATACAAATTTTCTGCGATGTGTTCAATTTTGTTATTGTTGATATTGTTATTTTGCGGCTATTTGTTTAGCTATTTATGCAGAAGCGACAAGCTAATTATAGCATTGCGACAATCTATTTTTAAACCAGTCCAGCTATTTTGGTCCCGTCCTGCCTGTCAGCGTAAAACTGTTCCACAGTTGAGACCACCAGAATGTTACGATCGTCGCGAAGCGTTGTTTGTTTTGTCGGTGATCAGTCAAGAATTCACCGGGTTGCTAACCCCACAAGCCGCGAGGAGTATTGCGTATGCGATAAGGTTCGTTCACGCTATTATCGCAAATGAGAAAGTGGGTCTGCGATCTTATTAGCTTCGTGCCTTGAAACACTTTCAAGCATGCTTGAACTTGTGCATGAGACATCATCAGGAAAGCCAAACAAAAACAGAACTGATTAACTGATAAGATATCGGGGTAATAGTCCCATGGGTTGTTTCAATTTTCTACTGAATGCATTTTATTATGACATTTGTGACAACCAATCGGCCAATCAGGCATATACGCTGTAAGTTTGATATTCTTAATTATAGCCCAATCGAGTAGTAAAAATAGACATCTTATTATTCGCGGAAGAGGTTCGTTATCGAAGTGATTTTCACTCGTTGATACCTAAGTGAAATGTTGTTGAGAATTGACGCGACCTGTTCAGTATTCTACAATTGCAATTTGTTTGTCAAAAGCCGAAAGTACTAAAGTCGGGGTTAATATGCTGCCAATATTGTGGTGTTATGATTAGATTTTGGCAGAAATAATTGCTGCTCCCAGTTGCCATGCCACAAGGAATATATTTATTTGGGTCGATGGAAAAACGTGATGTCTGATAGTCACATGATTATTATCACGTTCTTGATAAGGTTAAATAATAGCATTAATTGTGGTAAAGTGGTCTGATTAATACAAAAATCGCTCATTTAGTAGATGCAGTCTGAGTTAAATAATGACCATAACCATTTAGTCAGAACATACAGAACAGATTTTTAGGTCATTTAACAAACCAAACAGACAAGATAAAAAGTGTTCAGAACATTTAAAATTCACTGCGGAAAGTTTTGTTATGATTACAATATTTAAAACATATACTTGCTGTTATACTATGTAAACATGTTTAATGATAATAATAATAACATCATTATAAAAGTAAAATGATCATGACACAATTAAAACTGTACAGAAATTATTGTTTTCCTTCAATTTACTAATTGAGCCGCCCACTTATAAAAATGTGAGACATAAAATAAGGATGTTTAACACAACACTGTTTGTTTTCCGTGATTTACGGGGAACCGCACAAAAAAAATGCTTACGTGTTGTTCCCAAATCGCTAAAACTCTTCATCAGTCCTATTTTCATATGCCAGAGGGAATTAAAATGTTGAAACAAATTCAACAACAAAACATTTATAATATAAATCATTCAAATAAACTTATGCGTATGTATTTATATACATATGGATGTCTGCATGCGCAGTGAAAAAGCTTGTGATACGATGTTTTGACGTCACTAAATTGCTTTCGTCATTAGTTTCGGTTTAGTGCTTGCATAACATAATTCGCTCCAATTCGTTGTAGTCTGTATGTATGTATTTATTTATGTATGAATGTCGAACGTAAAATGTTTGTTGTTGAGAAAATATTTGAAATGTACTTGTAGCACACGGCCGGGTGAATCCCCTGTTTGCAAATCTTTGAGGGAAAGGCGTTTCTTGGAAAAATGTAGGTGAAATCTTAATGTGTTTATTATTGTTATTGTGATGTGATTATTTACTGCATGGAATTACCGATACGCCCCCGCAAAGGCAGAAGTACTGTGCTTTACGATAAGCACTTTGAGTATTGTTCGCAAGTGAATGTGTATGAATATAGCTTTATTAAGCAAGCACTTAGCGTTACATAATCATTAAGAATCCATTTTTAATGCCGCTGTTAAGTCGTATTAATAACCTTGAGGAGTCTGAACCGCCGGATGAGCCGAGATTCTCGACGTGATAAGTGAAAAACAAGAGATTTTGACTTACGTGAGAAAGTTTTACGGCACTGACGCAGTTAGGGCGCTGCTTCTGCATCGGTGTGAGTGGGTGGCTCAACCCGCATAACGGTAAACGGCCAGCTCTGTAAGCGGCAACACGCTGTGTATGCGCAACGATTTGCGTAAGCAAACAGACAAATGACAACTGACAACAGGCTCAAACGTGTGCGACATGTGCATTGTGCACAATCCGCCGATTGTACAGGAATCTTAAACATTCTTTATGAAACGCCCCGCGATCAATAAAAATTCAATCGTAACTGTAACTGTGTATTTACGGCACCGCAGAAAAACGTGCTTAAACTTGTCGCGATCAGGTGCCGTCGCCCCACTGAGAGCCACAGACCTTGAGATCGACAGCCCTTTCCTCTCTCACTCTCACTCTCTCTCTCTCTCGCGGTCTCTGTCGCTGCCGCCGTCTCCGCTCACATCATCAACTTAGCTTATCACCGAAATGTCCACAAAGCTTCTTTTAACCGTCTCGTGGCACGCGCTGCGAGAGAGTTTGCACTCGCATTCATGCATGTAGAGATAACGATGCTATCAGATATCATTGGCTCGCTCTTGCGGTCTTCTGCGTTCTTGTGAAATTCAACGCCGTCATGTTAACTGGCGCCACACTATAAAGATTGCCCAATTCCCCGGCCCCTCAGCCCCGTTATCGAACAGTTGGCGGGGTATAAAGAGCGAAGAGCAACAATCAATTGGGGCACCTCAACAAAGCAATGGAATTAAATATTAAAGCACGACCAGACAGGCAAATTTGTATGCTATTTATGTACACGCACCATATTTCACAACTGTAAATGTGGTGCTAATTTCTCGCCCAAAGACTTTGTTTAAACCAACAAGGGAAGAGAGCCAACAATTGCTTTATGCGTCCTGCAGGTGCAATTGCGTTTCAGATATGGCTAAACAGACAAAGTGCTCGTGTCTATATTTGCATTAATGTTTACTTTAATAATTCGTAGCTTTACTATTATTATCAGTATACTAAAAGTTTTTACACCCGATGCGCATTTTATGGCCAGCCAGAGAGAGATTTGAGGCAATCTGCGGAATGACATTGTTTAGATAAATCTTTGATTATGGTGGGTAGGCAATCTGTCTAGTTCTGAGATACAAATGATTTCTCAATTGTTTATGTACATTATGAAATGTGCATTCCGACAGTGATTTTCCTAAGAATTTTTAGCCAATTCATTGACTTTGGAATTTGCCAAACATTTTTGGCTTGCGCTAGAAAATTTCCCAAATATTTAAAATGGGTGAAATTGTTTTTCCATGCCAAATGTAAAGACCCAGTACTAATCGTTTCCCCCACGGTCCAAATAAATCTTATCAGCTCTTTGCAATAGATTCTCGCTATTCATGATTAGACAGGTTTTTTTTTCAAATGCTTTTTAAACATTTACTTGGTATTAAAAATGATTTAAATGTTCCGACTAACGTGGTACTAAATCAGTAAGTGCATTCAGAGTAATTGTTACTTGTTTTGAATGTTTGTTGGGATTTCCCCAAACTATCAGCTTGTTGTGGCCCTTATGCCATTTAATATACTTTTGAAACCTGTTTTTCAGATTTACAATTAACAATATTCATTCACAACAATTATTCCCACTCGCGTGATTCTGTCAACGATCTCTCGGTCTCGTGTCTATTGCGCAGCTCTCTCTGATTGACTCTAATCAATTGATTAGGTTGTGGAAAGCTTTAGCTTTTCGATCAAATACAATTAACTAAATATAATAGTAAACAAATCCGAAATACAGACTATCAAAATAGAATGATAAATGATGGAAATTTTGGCAGTTATCAATGTTATTTTTGCCCGATTCGCAGATGGCAGGTTGAAGGTAGCGCAAAATGGGGCAACATCACGATTCGTGGGTTGTACAAGCAGTTCAATCGCAGTTAAGTAGAAAACCACGTTTTATTGAAGTGTAAATAAATTTACTATTTAATTAACTTAAGAAATTTAGCTAGCTGTCAAGTTAATCGCATTTGAAATTTTCAGGAAAAGCTTTATGGCTTTGGGGTATGCAGTAAACCGCACTCGTTTAAGCTCTGTTATCGCTTGCTCTGATTTTGTAGTCTCTTGGTTTTTGCCGAATAATGACAGCGTTTCCATAGAAATCCCCACAGATAGTACAGAGACATAATCCATGTTTGGGAGCATTCAGCACATTGATAACGCGACTTGTTTTATTTTGCATTTATGAGGAAAACGACAGAAGCACAAACAACAACAGCACGAACGCTTGTACGCAATAAAAAAAAGACACAAAAAAAAAAAAACACAGACACACACAGTAATAAAATTAATATTAAATCGCATTTACAATTAAAAACAAGTTTGCCAGCTTAAACAGAATTATGAAAATCAAAACAAATAACAGTTAAATACGCGTTAAATCTGCGCTAAAGCTAGCCCCCAAGTTTATTGATTCCGTTGACATAGTCTGTCTGTATGGAAAAATCTCTCTACACAGAGCTCGAGTGGTGCACGCCTCGTAATTAGCACGCTTTCATGGCAATCACATGTACAGTCGTTGGCATCGCTTTGGCTGGAGTGTCGTCTGTGGGTATCGGGTCGACGAGTATCGGTGTGGAGAGTTATTGGGCTGTTGAATATCGGTGTATCGGTGTATCGGTGAGGCGTGCTCCACTGAGCAATCACGAATCAAACTAGTTTTGCTCGGAGCGGTAACTGCGAGGTATTTGTGGTTACGGTTATTCCATTTGACGTCTGTACGATCTGAGCTTAGAATATGCTAATTTGGGGATAGCACCAAAACGGCAGCTTTATTTATATGAATCATTACCTTCAACGACATCACCATTGTCGTTGAAGTTTGCACTCTGTCATGTTCAATCGTGTTCAGTCTTTGGCCGGGGTCGTCTGCCTTGACAACGGCTTCAGCCTCCGTTTTGCCGGTGGCGAGTCAAGCTCATTTCATATCGATCATTTCATTCTCAGATTCGCACCGCAAGTCACGCTAAACGCTTCCCGCTATTGAGCAAACACAATTGAGTAAATGTGAACTACCCATCGATTTCTCACACCGCATTTGCATAAATGCCTTTACACCGCACAAGTGCCGGTTATTGTTTTGGAATATGGGTAAAAGGTATTCCCCTTGTATTCAAAACGAAGTCAATTCAGCTGCTCGCCCAATGAGCACATGTCTCATTACCCAATAAGTCGCATGACTCGGCCGAAATCTTGAGATGAGTGCGAGAGTCATGATGTTCTTTGGAATTAACGCTAGGTATGTGGACTCGTCGACTTGCGGGGTGTAAAGTCCGGCGTACTTCGATTGAATTAATCGAGTACCAAAGTCATGAGTACGAGTATTAATAATCCAAACAGAGAGGCTAATTAACGCTTTGTCTGGTGCAAGCACTTTGGATGCCACTTATCTAATTGTCAGGGTGGCGAACTGCACTGAGTACATGATCACATTAATTAAATATAATTAGTTAATTTGCCATATAAATATTGTAAGTAAGCTATACTTTCATTAGAATTGTGTGAAACTGTAGTGTAGCTAATTAATTCACTCTACAAGTAGTATGTCTTCCTTTCCTTGAAATTGCGAAATTAAAAGCATAAATCAGAACAATTTATTACATAATACGCAAACAAATTGAAGTCGAGGAGGTCGAATTTTTCTAAGCTGGCTGACCCATAACATTATATCCAAGCCAATTAATCAAGGTGTCTGCTGGAAACGTTTGCCGAAATGTGTAAAACTTTTCCAAATTGTTTGGCACGATCGTCTGCTGTCTGGACGTTGATTAACGTTCAAATCTCAGTGGTCGAAACGTGCCAATGCTCGTACGATTATTTAATTGTCATGGCAATCTGGTAGCATTTTACGGGACAGAGCGAGCAGCGCTCTGCTCGAATTCAGTTTGCGATACCGAGCAATTATGTTCACGTATTATACGTGTATTATTGATAAGAGCGTGCCTCCTCCATTGACGAATCATTGGGGAAACACCGCTGATAATGTGACCCATAGATGGATCACATTAAGCAGTCTGAGCAATATCTAAGCTTAAGGGATTTGTTATGCTTGACGTCAGGATTTTTTGTGCGTTCGTCACTGAACTTCCTGAAATTTCGTATAGGAAACTAGCAAGTTTTAGGAAAAGGTATTTTATTTCCTAAGATTGTGGGAAATATCCACCTCGCATCTGCTGGTGTAGATAATTTTCCAGTTCAGCAAGCAAAGTATTCGAGCTCTACGTTCTACCAAATGTTTTTTCCCAAAAATAATTAAATAATTTTATGTGTCAGTTTGACAGATAACCAATGAATTCGTCATTCAACGCTGTAAAAAAGAGCTGCAAAATTGAAATTGATAAGACTTTAAAGTTTTTGGGTTTTTCATAATTTTTTTATTTTTCTTCATTTCTTTTCAAAAATTCTTTTCTTTAATTTTTGCTTAAAATTAAATAACATATTTTTGTGGTACTGTGTTTTGTATTATTTAATACGCTGGTTTATGGGAAAAGCTAACATAACAAAACTTTAATGTTAGAAACAAATTACAATTTTTATTGGTGTTTTATCTTTTTGTTGATGTTTAATAATTAGAATGGAAATCTCTTCACTGTGAACAAAATAATCGTAAATTTCAATTATTTAATAATTTGTTGTACGCTTCAAGCGAACTGGATGAAAAAAAAAATAAATAAATAACCAGCAGCTGGTCACGCGCTAATGTGTGTGCGCATGGCTTTGTATTTGTGTTGGTGTCTGTGTGTGTGTGTGAATGTATTTGCCTCTGGTTGCGAAATCGCAGCCAGATTAAAGAGAGGCAGAGAGTGTAAATCCCTGTGCGTGAGTGTGTGTGTGTGTGAGTGCACTTCCGCAGCAGCCGTAATTCTCTTGTTGATGTTGTTGTTGTGACTGCTGCAAGTTCCATTGCATTCTCGGCTGTTGCTGATGCTGTTGCTGATGCTGCTCCAACGAAGGTCGTCGGCTGCCTCTCGTGATCTCTCGCCTCTCTTTCACTCTCCTTCAATCTAGCGTATGATAATTGTCCATTGTCGCAGCTACTCTCCTTAAGCTGCTTAAGCTTCAGCTGCTCCTTCTATATACACTTATACATATGCATGCTTATGTATATTAAGTATACGATATATATTGTAATTGGAATATGTCCCAACGTCGGTTTCCGCAGAACTCTCCAAACGTTTGGGTACATTAACCTTGTCTTAACTGGTTGCTGTTGTAATTGGTGGTTGCATCAATTTAAACCATGTTTCGCCCCACTGTAACGGGCTGTTCAATTAAACGTCTGATCCGCTCACAGTCTACACTGCAGGCAGCTGAACAATGGGATGTTGTGGGGCATCCCAGTGGGCCTCGCAGTAGTCAACCAGTTGATTCTCGGCCTTGTTCAGATGCTCCTCGATCTGATCGCCAGCCCAGGTCTTTTGCACCAGGCAGCATGATTCGATGCTTTCCTGGCCCAAAATGCGGCTCAGCTTGGTGGCATCGTCCACCTTGATCACATAGATGTCGTTCTCATAGCAAAACGCCTCTAGCAGCACCTCGTGCATGTGTGTGGCGGAGTCTCCGTCCTTGGGTACGGCCATCAGGCAGAAGAGCGAGCCCTCCGGTGACTTGGAGAGCACATTGATGGCGGCCGAGAGTCCGACGATCACACGAGACTCGGATTGGGCGCGGAGTAGAGCTGATTTGACGGTGCGACCGATTGGCGTATCACAATCGGCCATCTCCAGGCTGTGGTTGTGTGTGTTGTAGTGGTGCATGTTGACTGATTCCTCAACGACCATTTTGGATGAGTTGCTAATTTTAGAGTTTGTCACTTGAGTTAGAGCTATTTTTACAGCCTCTTTTTGCACTTTTGGTTTGTGGCAGAGTTTTTGCTTTTCAATGTTTCTTGTATTTGTCTATAGCACTTTTTGTTGTGGTATCACTGCTTTGTTGCTTTTGTTTATTGTTGTTGTTATTAGCGTTTGCCCGTTGATTGTATTCCTCGGCAATTTGCGGTATATTAACTTTTGATTATGAAATTCTTTTCACGTTTACGCAGCGCGCTTTAAAATCCGTTTAACCGTATCGGTCTGTGCTTGTTTCAATTTTGATTTGCAATTTCACAATGAATGCCCGACTTTGGCGAGCTGGCGCTTTTATAGCTGCGCTCTCGCCGCCATTGAATTTCATCAGAAGAGCGCACAAAAGCATCGCTCTCGCTTTCGCTCTCTGCGCCAAGAGCTTTTTCGGGGGGCCTGCTCACAGAAGCAACAAGTTGGCTAAGGCCAGCCGGCGTAAATCCCGAACAACCGTCATTCTCGCTCTCTCTCGCTCTCGCACTCTCTCATTCCGTGTCTGTGTGAGTTTTTTCCAAGTAATTTTCGCTTGACGCCTCCGCTCTCGTTTCAAATGTGGAGATTCAGCAAATTTATTTTCTGTTGCACCCAGCACATTTTTGTACCTTTATTATTTTTTTTTATGTTTTTTGGTGGCTAAAGATTTCCGTTAATTTGAGCAATTAACAAGTCTTTGTTTTTGGGATTATTTTTTGTCTGTAGACGGACTACGATATTTGGCTTGGGATGCAGTGCTATGGTTGACTACGCAATGAAATAGATATGGCCTCTTATCAATATTGCAGCTATGACCGGTTCTTCAATTCACTTTCTGCCCTGATTCAAGAGTTTTTCAATGAAAATCGTTAATGTTAAAGCTTTCAGCAAAATCCATTTTGTCATAGGTTTTCGTGCAAATTTTTCTCACTAATTATAATAAAGCTGCCAAAATCATTTCAATTTATAGCTCGTTTAAAAAAGATATTTTCTTAAAGATTTTCTGGCAATGTTCACAGGTTGATTTTCTAGCGAACTCAATGAATTTCGGCGTAACGTGTTGAGCACCACGTTGTTGGTCATGCAGTTGGCTATGGGCCAAATGGGCAACAGGTCGTGTAAGTGGAAATGACTCAAAACATAATGAAAACATAAAGAAATAATATATGGTGGCCCAATGTCTGTTCCTAAGCGATCACTCATGACAATAGCTGACGTCAAGAAGCCACCCCGACGTCGTTGCGTATACGTTATATGTTATATATTTATACATATGTATGTCTGTGCCTCAACGATGTTTAATTAATGAGCGCGCGCGACAAACACTTGGGATTTAATACAAGTTTGTTATTGTATTTCACGCGAAATTTAGTGAATGAAATCGTCGCCCTTGTGGGGGGTAACGTATCTGGAACTTTGCACACAGACATTGGCCCATAGTCAATGCATATAATTAACCATAGCTGAACAGCATCTTTCGGCGAACTGTCTTAAAATACTAGTCGCCGGAACTGTTCTTGAGTCAATGGTGGCAGCAGTACTTGACCAATTAATGCCATGGCGTGATGCTTGGGGGAGAAACCAAATACGCCATTTGCGGGAGTTCAACTACCGCGCAAAAATATCGAAAAACAAAAAAATTGGCGCGAATATTTTCAGATCGTTAATGCACTTTTTAATGAATTTTGGTGGTGGGTGAGTTTTTTTGATTGGGCAAGCATATTTTTTGTTGACGAAGGTTACACTGTTTTTTGTTTACATACATGCATATCGAATAACAAGCTTTATAAATAGCCACCTGCAGAACATCACGTATAATACACATATGATGAGTATGTAGTTACAATTTAAAATACGTAAGTGTATAAATAATGTATATTGTAGATATGTAAATAAGTTGAATGGACTGCTGCAATTTTGTGGATTGAGGTTGAAGTACTCTTTGTCGGAATGGATACGGATACTGCGAAAACAATCTGTTGAACACAAACACACACACAGCGTTGGTTCATCTGCCACCCTCAGAACTGAACTTTAATCGCATCCAACCCAACAGTAGGATTGTGTCAACTGCAAAATCATTCCCACCCATGGGGAAAGCAGCAGCGAAGTTTAATGAACTTCTTGGAAAAAATGGGAAATGGAACTGTGAATTTGAATTGCATTTTGTATGTAGAATTTGGCATAAACAAGTTGGTAAACAACATCGAAATCATTGAACCCTGTATCCGAACTGTTACCCAGAAAAAGAGTTAAGCTGGCGATTTTAGTGGCGCAGGTTAATCACCCAGGGGCCATAATTCTGGCCCAACATCTGAGCGAAAGGGCGAGCCAACAAAGCACTGACCTATCTGAAATCTAAATATAAATATTGTTAACTTGCTGCGCATAAACAAAAATAAACACGGCTTGCAAAATTGTGCTTGCGTTAACTGAAATTGCAATAAATTTTCGTAGTACTACGTACTATACTACAGTATACTACATATCTGACATCTGATATCGAATATCAGGCCATACAATTGCGCGCCAATTTTGGCCAATGAACTTGGAACTGTCCCAAGCCAAGTTGTTTACTACTTTCCATACGGCATTTGTGCTTAATAATGCTGTGAGTAAGTATTTCAAATGGGGGCCTCTGAAATTTCAATTGGCCTAAGCTGATTCAGATATTGATTCTTGTTCTGCTTCAGTTTCTAGCTGCATGCTTTCGCTGCATGGTGTGCAACTGGAATTTGGGTCGGGGGAAGCTTTATTCTGTTTTGTTTTGCTTTCGATTACGGTCGCTTGTTTGGCACATAAACAAGTGGCCAATGCGTGGTTGGGAAATGTTGCACTTGACTGATCAGATGCACAGCCGCAAGTGCTGAGTCATGACGGTGAAAAAGCTAACTAAAAAAAAAATATGGCCAGCATGAGTCAAAATCACGATTCGCTTGTCACTCAACGGGCAGCCAATGCTACTTCCACGGTGGCTGCATGGCGACCAAAACAGGTTTTAGAATTCCTCGAAGCACACAAACACACATACGCACACAAGCGCGTACGCACAAGATACAGATACGGACACAGACAGGTATTGGGCATTGAGTATTGGCATGAAATACATTCCGATGCGAAAGTCAGTCCAAAGTTCGAGTGTAATACCTGCTCGTCACTGCGTATGACTCTGACGAGCATCGCGTTTTGGCTCACGTGCACAGGTTGAAGACCAGTTAAGAGCTTAAATGAGTTCAGAGCGTGCCATGGTTACTGCAGATACATAAATGCAGCTAAAGGGGAATTTTTGTGGCTGGGGAAATCCCAACAGAAGTAGAATGGTTGAGTACGGGTTGGGAAAGACCCCAATGCCTTTCAATTCGAGCGTTGTTGGATAAACTGGAACTTATCTACGCACGCTTTTGTGATTTTTCTGCATGAATAACATTTCAAAAAACATTTTTTTTTGCGGTATAATTTAAAGTATTCAAATGTACTTTTTCCATTAATTAATAAATAAATGTGCCATCTTCGGGTTTCCCCCTGGCCAAGCCTTTCGCTTTGAAATTGGGATTTTCTGTAGATTAGTGTGATATACAATTAAATATACGCAGATAAAAAGTTGATTTGAAGATTGCTTGATAATTTACAAAGCCCCTCTAACGGCCATTCATGTGTGGCACAGGTTGGCAGCCCCTTAGGCACACGAAAGCTCTAACGAAGCTCTAATAAAGCGGACGAGAGAGAGAGAACGAGCGCTTTAACTTTGTTTTGGGTATGCGGTTTACCTCCGGCCGGCATTTGAAAAAGCTTATGCTTCTTCTTCTATGTAAACAAACTCAATCAACAGCTGTGCTCATTGGAAAACTAAACTAGTGTTGTGTAACGACAAGTTCAGACTCAGTTTTTTTCACACATTGAAATAGTTTCATGATAAGCGTTATTATAAAAATAAGTGAGCAATTTAACGCATTCTTGATATTTAAAATTGAACTTTAAAAGCTACACAGGGTGACCTTCTGGCTTTTATTCAATACGGTTGGTTGGGCCAAAAAACGAAACAATGAAAAAAGCTCAATGATGTAATAAGTAAAACAAAATCAAAGAAGCCCAAATAAAAGTTCCAAAAAAGAATCGAATAAGAACAAGAAACAAAGCATCATCAAGATTGCCAACGAGACAACAACACAGTTAACGTCTTTGTAAAAGGTAAATAAGAACGAAGTCAAGCAAACTAATTGCTTCAAAAACATGGGAAACAACGCCACTACAACCAGAGATAAATACGCCGACAGAAACCGGCTCTGGCATTCAGTTTGTCGCTGGCTGACGGAAGTGACGGATCACGGACCAGCAGAGCAACGGACTGCTGTAAAACTACGTTAAATTAATTTGAAATAGAGCGCGTCTATCGATTAAACTTCGCGCTGTGTGAATTAACATTCTACAATAGGGAAAAATCTAATACGTTGGGAGACGATATATCAATTACCAAACAATGGATTACCTGCGTTATGCTTATGAGAAAATTGTTGGCATCGAAAGCTCGGCAGACGACACGCAAATCGTCTACGACACGTGAGTAACACAGCACTGTTTTCCCCCACTGGATTTCCCATTAATTTCCCTTCCCATTCTCTCTGTGTCTGTCTCTTGCTCTCTCTTTTTTTCATTGGCAGTCCCCGCAAAGTGGTCTGCTTCGGCAATGTGTTACTAGATCGAGTCGTCAAGCTGGACAACCCCGAGCTGCTCGAGCGCTACAATCTAGAACTGGGCTCCAAGGGAGAGTTGGATTTGGAGACGCTGAACAAGCTCACCACAGAGGCAGCCAACGGGTAGGTGTCGAATACACTAAGCTGCTAATTAGTATGTGTTAATCCTCTGTGAATTCATTAGCTCTAGCTGCCTCTCCAAGCCCGGCGGCTCAGCCTTCAACACTGTGCGCATTCTGAAGCATTTGGGCACAGAGGCGCAGTTCTTTGGCGCCATCGGCGATGACAAGACCGGGAAGCATCTGCGCTCCATTATTGACGAGCGACAGATCGAGGCGCGTCTGCAGACCATTGAGGATGTGCACACGGGTCAGTGTGTCTGCCTGATGCACAACGATAATCCCACGCTGTATGCCAACATTGGCGCATCGGCAAAGTTCTCGCTGGAACAGTTGAAGCACGCCGCCATCCATGACACCCAAAGCTTCCTGCGTCCCATCGAACGCAAGCAGATCATCTACATCGAAGGCTTCTTTGTGCCTCAGCGCGCTGAGATCATCAAGTACATTCTGCGTGATCTGGTGCGGGAGCGCCGTTATCTCGCTGTGAATCTCAGTGCGCCGTACATTGTGCGTCAGCATCCGGAAATAATGCTCGAGTTGGTCAACCGTGCGCTCTTCCTGTTTGGCAACCGGCAGGAGTTCGAGCAGCTGGCCACGGCAGCTGGCTGCCAGAACGTTGACCAGCTGGGCCAACAGCTTCTGGCGGCGGGCAATCCAAAGATCATACTCGTCACCAACGGAGAGAGTGGCGTCCAGCTGATCACGAACTATGAGGAGGAGAGGGAGCCAGCAGGCATGCCGCGCTTCGAGGATTATCGGGCACAGCGTGCGGAGCAGGTGGTGGACGCCACCGGGGCTGGTGATTCGTTTGTTGCCGGCTTTCTGCACGGCTGGCTGGAGAAGCGTTCGGTGGGCGAGTGTGTGCGCCTGGCCAGCACTGTGGCTGCCAAGGTGGTCACCCAGGTGGGCTGTAATCTGCCATAGACGACTATTCATAACAACTATCCGAATTTCTCACCCTCCCTAACACCGCAACGTTGCCTTAGCTTGCTATTTTGGTGTGCAGGCCAGACCAAACAAACCACACGTATCTCAAGTGTGACGAATCCCAGAAGCACCCACACACTCAGTTCTAGATGTAGGTTTCGATATTATATATAAATAATATGCATAAATTTATACTCACACATACACATGCAGTTCCTTATAAAGCAATGCACTTAGTAATGTTAACTGAAATAAAGCAATCGTAATAGATTCAGAAATAGTAATTATTTCACTGAACTTAAATTTTAATGTAGTACACACAATTGTGTGATTCAACTTATTCATTTGTTGGATATATAATGCACGATTTGTGTGATATAGTTGATATTCTTCAACCTTGAAGATAAACTTCGCGTCTTATCAACTGAAAGAGGAATTAAAAAAATCTTATCTAGAGATTAGACCAACAAGTAAAGTACCTAAATCAATTTAGATTAATTACGAGAAAGTGTATGCAAAGATAACTTTGTTCAATTGCTTAAGTCTCCATCAATTCTCCGAGTGTAGATTTTTCTATGCATAACTTATTTTAAAGTCGATGTTAATTAGACGGCAATGATTCGCAAAAGCGTTGGATGAATGTTAATGAATGCCTACTTTTGTCGATATTCAATACTTTTATATTCGTGCTTTCTTAAGGGCATTCTCTATGCTACAGTTCGTACTTATAATCTCATTTTAAGTGTACTCCACTTTAGGGTATTTTATTGTTATGCAAAACAATCACATCCCAATTATCTTGGACCGACTTACTCATCTCGGATAACTCACACTGCGCTCTGACGGCATAGTTAAATATGTTGCTTAGTGAATGGCATGCCTAGATATCATCAAAGCGAAAATGTTCTTTGTTTATTGTTGTGTTCATTGTGCTTTCTAAGAGGGTTGCTCGGCATTCGATTTGGACTTTTGCCTTGGTACGTCACATGTGTTTGCAAATCGTTAACAAAACTAAGCCGCATTAGCCGCGCCCCTTGAGATTGGGAGGGTAGCAGGCAAACTTCGTGCACAGCTGATGCAAAAATATCGTGGTAACCTTACGTTTATTATGTAAGCTTAGCAAAGCAATTTCAGTTTTCAAGGCAATTCAGCAAGTAAGCCAAGTGAGCTGCTTAATTGGCAAAAGCTGCTTATGAGACGCCTACAAACGACAGCAACAACTACTGCTTGAGTTTGTAATGTAAGCTGGAAATGTGACTAAAGTCAATACAAAGACACGCCCACACAATTGGAGGAGTCGGAGCCTAATCACGTTAAGGAATCTTCAGCTTCTACTGCTGTTAATTACTCGGTATTAATTTTGCAGAAGCAGAAGGAGTACGAGCGTCATGTTGGCCATTGGCGAGTGTGTCCTGCAACTGAAAGCATACGTAATTAATGTCATCGTGTGGTTTATAGGGTTAACAGCCACTCGACATGGTGGCCGCTTTGATGTGTGCCACATTGTTGGAAAGTCTTTGCCTGGATGTGATAATTAAATGTCGTCAATTTGCAGGGCTTAGCTTTTAATTTATAATAAATTTGCGAGTGGCAAATGTTGTTGTTGCCATGCAACACGAACAGAATGCATTTTTGGCTTGCAACCCGAAAAGGTTGCCTTTGATTTATGTGCAATTTCATCGCATGAGCAGCTGTAACTGACATTGCATATTTGCCGGATGCAGAGTGATGATGGAGTTGAGGTGTGGGCTTGGCCTGAAGTCTGCTCGAGGCTTTGATATTACCCATGTTTGCACAAAATATTGCGCATACGCCACAGACGACGACGACGACGACGACACACACATACTACAGAGCACACAAGGACTAGCCACCATTTGGTGCTTGAGCTTTTGGCTTTGTCCTTTGCCTTTTTTGCGGCATAACGCGCGGTTAAGTGGCCATAATGTGTGCCTTTATGGGCTTGGTCGGTCGGTCGGTCGGTTGGTCGAAGGTTGCCTGGCTAGCTGCTTCCAATGCTGTCCTTGTGCCTTGTTCGTTCTCCTGGCCTTGGCCAACTGCTGTGTACAGGTCTTATTTTAATTCCCCGCCGTATTTGCTGAGCTGGCATTGTTGCTGAATTATGTTATGCCGAGCGCTTGTTGATTTTTATATTGTTTTTTTTTCCTGTTGTTGTTGTTGTTGTTTGGTGCCTGTTCGTCTGTGCTGTTATTTGTTGTTGTCTCTGTCCATTCGTCCGTTCGTCCTTAATGCATGATAAGCGGCCTGGTCAAAATATTTGGCTGTGGCATGTTTGCTCAGTTGTTTACGGATAATCCGGTTTTATTGTTTAATAAGTCATGCCTGCTAGACGAGCCTGGCCAACTGTTGGCCACGTTAGCGCCTCGTTAACATGCTGACTTGCCGGCCACATGGTCGCCACATTAAAGCCATTTTTCGTACCAATATTTCGGATATTGCGTATTTATATTTTATATCAAATGTCAACAGCAGTATTCTCTTTAATTGCATTTAAAATGTGTGTAAAAATATTTTGTTTCTATATATTCATATGTAATTTGAATGTATTACAAATCTATATCAGAAGATTCAAGAATTAAAGGCCTCTACATTTTGGCATTTAGAAAATAGATTGAATTTAGAAATATGGCAATAAGGGAGACATACTGATAAAGTAACAAAAAAGAATACTCATTAAAATTCACAATTCTCATATTGATATCCTTGAAATCTATTTAATCTATTTCTAAATCTTTTCTAGACAAATTAGGCATATGACAAAAGGTATTCCATTCCCAAGATTTACATTTCATTTACGAACGCAATTCACACGGATAAATGGTCAATTATAAATCCGTTGAAATGTCGTGGCATCTGCAAGTAGGAATCCACCTCTTGGCTCACTTCTTACTTAACAATCAACTCGAATTGTCGTCCGGCAATTTGCCAAATTACAGGCTATGCCATGTCTATTACAAAGGCAACAATTGGCCAACGCCTCCGAGTCTGTGTCGACGGCGTCAATTGGCGAAATAAAAGAAGTTTGCCGAGCACTTTGTGGCCACAGTTTCAAGTGATATCCAGACACTTGAGCGTTCATAGCTTGACACCAAATTTCAAGAGCAGCCGCAGATACTGGATTTAGAAGATGGCAGAGGGCGAAGATATTGCATTGGTGGCCATCAATGTGCGCATTTGGAGATACTTTGCAGTGCTCTATCCAACGCTACGGAACAGTTGGCGAAAATACGCGTTTGTGTTGCCCGTTTGCCTGATGAACGTGATGCAATTGTTCTATCTGCTAGAGATGTGGGGCGATTTGCCCGCCTTCATACTGAATCTTTTCTTTTTATCCGCCATTTTCAATGCTCTGATGCGCACCTGCTTTGCCATTTGGAAGCGCAAAGACTTCGAGAGATTCCTGGCCATTGTGACGCACTTGTATCGGCAAATTGAGGCATCTGGCGATGAGAATATCCAGTGCATTCTGCGGGAGATTGTGTGCGAGGCACGTCGCATTGCAATTTTCAATTTGTCGGCCTCCTTCCTGGACATTACTGGTGCATTAATCTTTACGTTGTTCCGCCCGCAACGCGGTAAGCGAGCAGTCTTCGTTGTGGAAGTGAGAGCGATTAATAACATTGCTTCCTTTATGGTGTAGCGCATCCTTTTGGCATTGCACTGCCTCCACTGGACATGCAACGTACGCCTGTATATGAGATTTTCTATTTACTGCAAGTACCCACGCCCGTCGTACTATCTGTTATGTACATGCCTTTTGTCAGTCTGTTTGCGGCTTTTGCACTATTCGGCAAGGCGATGCTGCAGATTTTAGCCTATAAATTGTCGAGCATTGCCGAGTTGACGGAGGAGGAGAAACGCTATCAGATGTTGACTGCCTGCATTCGCTATCACATGAGTATTATGAGGTTGTTGACTGAACTTATGCTTAGCAAATTAGAATCCAATATTACATTTCGCAGCTATGTGAAGGAATTCAATACGCTGGTCACCTTTGTTGTGGCCGTGGAAGCCATCATCTTTGGCTCGATCATCTGTCTGCTGCTCTTCTGTTTGAATATTGTAAGTAACTTTCTAACGATGCAAATAGTATCTACAGCTAAACTGTATAAATTATAGATCAGCTCGTACACCCAGATGATCTCGACAGTCATGTACATCGCCACCATGCTCTATGTGCTGTACACCTACTACAATCGGGCTAACGATTTGTTCATTGAGGTATGTTGTTGCCGTGTTGCGCTTATTCGGCCAACTCATTTCAATTAGGCACTCATTCACAGGGCGTACTGGTCTCTCAGGCTGTTTACAATGTGCCGTGGTATGAGTGCGGTATTCGTTTTCGTAAAACTCTCTTGATCTTTCTGATTCAGACGCAAAGGCCTTTGCAGGTGAGTCAGGGTGTGGTTCGAGGATGGATGGGTGTATCCTTTTTGAATTGGTATGCATTTCATTTGGCAGATACTAATCCAGCCTTTATGTGTGCGCTCCATTTCACCATTTCATCTCTCGTTTCGTTCGTTTCGGTTTGTTTCGTTTCGCATTCAGATAAGAGTTGGCAACGTTTACCCCATGACTTTGGCCATGTTTCAGAGTCTGTTGAATGCATCCTATTCGTACTTCACTACGCTGCGTGGCGTGACCAACAAATGAGCTGGAAGCCAAAACTTTTTGGCCGGGCTTGGACTTTAGAACTGGAGTTGGAGATGTAGCTGATGCTGGCGCTGGTGCTGGGCAACTAGCAATCTGAGTAATGCAAAAAGTTGTTGTACTTGTTTTATCCGGCATTTGCATATGCTACTCGTTTGCGTAGTTATTTTGAAAGGATTTAATCTGGTTGTTTGTAGTCCGAGTGTTGGCATGTAGACATGCTCATAGTTGTAGTTCTAGATGTAGTTACGAGCAAATAGTTTGTTGCATTAAGACATGCGCTGCATGGCATATTGTGTGTTGTTTGCTTTAAATCTATTAAATAGCTACAAATATTGTGTTTACTACTTTTCTTATTCTATTAATATCTATTAATTAGTAATTTATGGGTTTAAAAAAATCCGAGTGGTATTAAATACTTTATAATTTGCACCCGCCTAAAAGTAGACAACACTAATTAAAAACTAGCAGACGAACTGTTCGTTTGATTTAAAACATGTAATTTTAGCTCGCCAAAACTGTTGCATACTTGTGGGCAGTGCTTGAATTTAAGTCTATGAATTTACAATCCTTGTGCATGTTTTTAATTAAAACCAGTAAAACTGGTCCACTAATACTACTCGTCTGACGCAATTTAATTAACATTACTCATGTCCTTTATTATGCAAATAACCCAGCTTTCACAACGGCAGCAGAAACAACTGAAACAGGGCGACAGTATTTAATGCTGGCAACAATAACAACTTAATTTAAAATTCATTATAACTGACACCAACTAGTTAAACAATTGCCAGGCAGCAGCAGCAAAATGCCCAACAACAAAGGACAATAACTAAAACAGGAAGAATAAGAACAAAAACAAAAACAACAATAGAAACAACAAACTGGGTGCGCTTGAATATTGAAATGAGCGGCGGTCGCACTTGAAATACGCAAATAAACTTCAAAGACAAAACGCTGTGAAGGACTGCACGCTGAGTCCTGGCTCTGTCTCCTCCGGGCCTCCTGGCGAGCGCATAAATAACGGGAACCGGCAACGGCATCAAGCAGAAGGCAGAAGGCCGCACAACCGGCTCGCAGAGGGCATTTGGTTGGGGCTCGAGTGGCGTATACTTAATTTTATTATGAGGTGTCAAGTGGGCCGTCTACTTTGCAGCGTTGGACGCCTTTTGGCCTTTTGTTTGTGTAATTTATGTTGCTGCCATTTGGCGGCAGGTGAGCGCCTACCACTCAGCTCGCAAGTTTTCACCATCTAAAGAGGCGTGGCCCGATCCGCCAATGGGCGTATCACTTACCACCTGCGGTTCCTCGCGGTACATTGGCAAAATGTAAACTTCCTTTAGGCATTTGCTTTTTATCCTGCACTGCCTGCATATCGTAGTTTAGGGCCTTGATTTTTATGGTGAACAAAAAGTGGAATATGCAAATGCCATCGGAAGTGTAACCGCGCCACAGAGACAGCCACAGACAACAGACCTGGATGAGTCCTTGCTGTCTGCATAAAATTAACAAGTTTTGCCGACTGTTTCTGCGCCCCAGCCACGCGAATGAAAGTTTGGCAAAAAATGTTTCATTAGAGCCGTGGCCCTGGCCATGAGCATGTTATTTACCAACAGCTGGCATTGCCACCAATTCCATTTCCCTGCCCCGCTCTGCAACTGTGTGGCTGCTGGCTTTGTTGTGGCGTCGCGTCAAAGGTGGCGCTGTTTTATAATTGAATTCATATGCATCAATGGAAGCGGCGACGGCAGCCACAACATTAAGCTTGGGTTTGGAAGGGGATTGTGCTTGTGTTTGGGTTTGGGTTTGGGCTTCGGCGTTGAGGTGGCGTCGGCTAAGGCATCCCTTAGCCTAAAAGGGGAAAACGCTCGCCACGTTTTCATCTCATGTTCACTCTAGTCTCACTGCCATTTGACGCCATTCATTTAAATGGATTTTCAATTGCGGTTTGAACATTTTGCATAAATTGTTGTAATGAGTTTATATCGTTCCTGGTGCCACAGAAAGTGGCTTCATTTGGAGCTGTGCTCGCTCCGCTTCAGCTGCCTCATTTGCAATTGTCAACAGCCTGTCAGCTCTGGCAGTTATATTGACAGTTGCTTTTGCTGTTAATTTTAATTGTGGTATTTTGCTTTCAGTTGAGTGCCGCCATTTGACGGCAGTACGACTGGTATTTTACCAATGTGTTAAGAGAAATTGTAGTTTCAATTGTTTTATTCAATGGCTTTATATGTATATAAATTGGAATTTAATCTCTCGGATACTTGCTATTAGGCATTAAAAGTAAATTTTTTAATGCCTCTATGTCCTCCTATTTTTTTGTAAATCTTAAAATGTGTTTGAATTAATTAAATTCTCATCAAGCACTTAGTGCATTCAAGCGACTAATATTATTTTTGCATATTAATAGAGTTTTGTATGTATTTTTAGGGTTAGTTGAAGTTCATCACCATGCGAATCATATTTGCAATTTTACTGATTTCGATTTTTCACGACTTAAGCTACAATGTAAGTAGATTTTTAATCATTTTGAATGATTGATTCAAGTTTATATATATTGATAGGATGCAGCAGTATGTAAGTTCACAAATGCTGTTTGTGAGTCTTACAATAAATCTTGGTTTGTTATTCACAAATGCCGTTTGCGGGCTGTTAACCGTACCATGACGACTTTTAACTTTAATGGAACTGTTCTTCATCCTGCTTACAAAATTTCTCTAATCGGTCAAATCTTAAAAAAAGCAAACGGATACAAACCATGGATCTTAAAAACTTCCATTGATGCCTGCCGATTTGTGAACAATCCATATGATTTGACAGCAAGAGTTTTTTTTAATCTCTTCAAGGAATATACTAACTTCAATCACTCTTGTCCTTATAACGTAAGTAAAAACATCGACTATATTCATTTGACATAACTAAGCTTATTTATTTCACATAGGGCACACAATTGGTTAAGAATTTATATCCCCGTCTTGATTTATTACGACTGCCTTTTCCAAGTGGTGACTATTTATTATCATTAGTATGGTTATTTGACAATAAGCCGCAGTTCATTACAAATATCTACTTTGCCTTTAACGAAGACTTCTAAAAACTAAAAATAATTAAGGTTAATTAGTTAATTTAGGTGTGTTGATAAAATGTAAAAGACTAGCCTAACTTTTCGGCCATGCTGATAGGGAATATCCCAAGTGAGAAATCCACCTCAAATAAATACTAATAAATGCTATATAAATATTTTAATTAATAAAAATTACTTAAAAAAATGTAAACAAATTTTGTTTTTGAAAAAGTTGCACGTTTGTGGCATAACTCTGAATATTTCATTTGGAAATCATATCAGAATGGAAACATTTTATCCCATTGATATATAATAATGTATGGAAAGTAAATGATTAAATTCACAATTGCTAACCGATACTGAATGCTTGTTAGCCGATACAATGACAGTTAATGACGCGATTTTCTATATATTTGTTAGGGTTATTGATAACAAGTCAAAAAGCTAAAGTGAGATGTGGTCAACTGAAACATATGCGGTACTCAAGTGAATATCCCTTATGGTACAGATAAACAAAGACAATAAATTCGAAAGCTGTAAAAATATACTATAGGTTTGAGTTTGGGGAAAGGGGGGTTAAATCAAATCATAATAGCTGTTTTGGAAAAAATGTTTAAATGTAATTCAAATTTGTTCAATATTTTCGATATTGTTATTAGATATTTAAATAGACTACAACATGGATGTGCTAATGACATTTATTCTTTGGGCAATAACAGTTTTAATTTTGGCTAGGAAATTATATTATAATAAACAATTGTAATTAATTGTTTGATTGAGGAGATTTTAGGGATCCACTTTAAAAAGCGTGTTCAGTTCAATGGACATAGGGTAAATCTCGCATTTTATTGAAATCATTTAAAATGTAATCAGAAATAGAACTTGCGGAATCACAATAACTCTATGCGGCAATTTCCAGTGAATATTAAATAAAATAGAAACAAGTGTATGATATACCTACCCTATGTAATTTGCAAGATGACGTGTGATTTCTATGAGCTGTGTGTTTTACAATGAATTTCAAGCTTATTATTTTTGGTATAATACTCGAATTGTTCCCTTTACAACTCAGTTTCAATGTAAGTAATAAATATGTTGAGTATAAAAGTTGATGTAAACTTTACAAAAGGATGCGCTTATCTTAAAAATGACAAATGCTTTCTGCCTCAGCTACAACGAATTTTGGATTATTCTAAATGAACTGTTTTTATTTACGGATACTTGCTATTAGGCATTAAAAGTAAATTTTTTTCTATCAATATTCAAACGTTTTTTTCGTAGATGTTAAATTGTGTAATTAAAAATAATTAAATTCTCATCAAGCACTTAGGGCATTCAAGCGACTAATATTATTTTTGCATATTAATAGAGTTTTGTATGTATTTTTAGGGTTAGTTGAAGTTCATCACCATGCGAATCATATTTACAATTTTACTGATTTGGATTTTTCAAGACTTAAGCTACAATGTAAGTAGATATTTAATCATTTTGAAAGGTTGATTCAAATTTATACATATTGATAGGATGCAGTTGTTTGGAAGTTCACAAATGCGGTTTGTGAGTCTTACAATAAATCTTGGTTTGTTATTCACACATGCCGATTGCGGGCTGTTAATCGTACCATGACTTAATGGAACTGTTCTTCATCCTGCTTACAAAATCTCTCTAAAGGGCCAGATTTTAAAAAAAGCAAGTGGATACAAACCATGGATCTTAAAACTTCCATTGATGTCTGCCGATTTGTGAACAATCCATATGATTTGACAGCAAGAGTTTTTTTTAATCTCTTCAAGGAATATACTAACTTCAATCACTCTTGTCCTTATAATGTAAGTAAAATATCCGACTATATTCATATAACATAACTAAGTTCCATTATTTGACAAAGGGTTCACAATTGGTTACGAATTTATATCCCCGTCTTGATTTATTACGACTGCCTTTTCCAAGTGGTGACTATTTATTATCAATAGTATGGTCATTTGACAATAAGCCGCAGTTCATTACAAATGTCTACTTTGTCTTTAACGAAGACTTCTAAAAACTAAAAATAATTAAGGTTAATTAGTTAATTTAGGTGTGTTGATGAAATGTAA
Organism: Drosophila siamana; assembly: GCA_035047445.1. Taxonomy (NCBI): domain Eukaryota; kingdom Metazoa; phylum Arthropoda; class Insecta; order Diptera; family Drosophilidae; genus Drosophila; species Drosophila siamana. The sequence goes on along the minus strand of JAWNPP010000101.1, from coordinate 109,092 downwards.
AAGACTAGCCGAACTTTTCGGCCATGCTGATAGGGAACATCCTAAGTGAAAAATCCATCCCAAATAAATACTAATAAATGCTATATAAATATTTTAATTAATAAAAATTACTGAAAAAATGTAAACAAATTTTGTTTTTGAAAAAGTTGCACGTTTGTGGCATAACTCTGAATATTTCGTTTGGAATGCATATCAAAATGGACACATTTTATTCCATTGATATAATAATGTATGGAAAGTAAATGATTTAGATTCTCAATTGCTAACCGATACTCAATGCGTGTTAGCCGATAGAATGGACGTCAATTTCACAAGTTTCCGGAAAAATCCTATTTCATCCCCCCCCCAACCCTCCCAATTCCCCTCATCACCAAAAAAAACAAACCCCCCCCCCCCCAAAAAAAAAAAAACCCAAAAAAAAATTTTTTTTTTTTTAAAGGTGATGAAACTTTAAGTCAAATCATAATAAGTGTTTTGCAAAAAAAATGTTTAAATACAATTCAAATGCGTTCATTCCTTTCGATACTTGTTATTAGATATTTAAATAGACTACAAAATGCATGTTTAAATGACAACACTTATTCTTTGCGTAATATCAGTTTCAATTTTGACTAGGAAATTATAGTACAATAAACAATTGTATTTATTTGTTTAATTGACGAGATTTTAGGGACCCGTTTTAGAAAGCGTGATCAGTTTCAATGGGCATGGGACAAATCTCGCAATTTTTTGAAATCAGTTAAAATGTTATCAGAAATATAACTGGCGGAATCACAATAACTCTATACGGTAATTTCCAGTGAAATATTGAATAAAATAGAAACAAGTGTATGTTATACCTAAATCTATTGTGTTTGCCAGATGACGTGTGATTTCTATAAGCTGTGTGTTTTACAATGAATTTCAAGCTTATTACTTTTGGTGTTATTCTCGAATTGTTCGCTTTACAACTCAGTTTCAATGTAAGTAATAAATAAGTTGTGTATAAAATTTGATGTTAACTTTATAAATTCCTTACAAAAGGATGCGCTTATCTTTAAAATGACAAATGCGGTGTGCGACAGCTACAACGCATCTTGGATAGTTGTAAATGAGTGCCGTCTACGTGCGATCAGTCGCAATAAAACTATTTTTAATTTCAATGCAACTATTTTGCACCCTGCATTTAAAGTATTCCAGTTATATCAACTTTACAAGAAAGCCAACGGCTACAAGCCCTGGTTATTCAAGAAGTATGTCGATTCATGCAAGTTTATAGATAAACCTTTCAATCCTGCTGTAATTATAATTAATAAGTTATTTTTGGAGTTTTCCAACATTAATCATTCCTGTCCCTATGTGGTAAGTATTGTACGTCAATCTAAATCGCAAACATATAACTTCACATTTATTTAACAGGGTGATCAAGTTATTAACGGTTTCTATTTACGACCTGAAATTTTGAGACTTCCGTTTCCAACTGGAGAGTATTTGTTAGCAATTAACTGGACTTTCCATCAAAACGTGCAATTAAGCACAAATGTATATTTTGAATTTACTGAAGATTATATTGATATGTGAGAGTGGTTCCAGATGAGCTCACTTACATTGCGTAATATAATAACCTTCAACTTATATACTATATGAATAAATTCATACGAGTATCGAGCATTACAAAACAATGTGCGAGTACAAATGGAAAGCTACAGTGGAATGGAAAGGCAGTGTCGACTCTGTCAATGGTGATCAAGGGATCCAACATGGAATGACCAGTGCAGTGACTTTTGTTATCAAACAGATGAAGTGCTCATTTGCAAACCAAGCAAATGGAATTGAATTGTGCATGCATGGCTCCATTATGTCTGTGGACAACGGCCGGCCAATCTAAACAGAACATGGGCATTGTTTTCGGGCCATTCTCAAATCTCTTATGAGCAAAGCATTCATTTTCCAATTATTTATTGATAAGTGTGTGCAGCCGGCAAACAGACCAAAGCAGGTGCTCGCCGCTTCCCCTAGCGCCAAGTCAAGGGCAATAAATCGTATGCCCCAGCTCAGGACTCATCTACATTGGGGGACACAGCGGCAATGTCTGAGCCAGAGACAGAGACTCCATTCTCAATGGTCGTTGTCTGGCTGGCTTACAAGCGGCAGCAATGTCTGGTAGTAGTTGTTGCTGGCAAAATATTTGCATTTTCACTTTTGATTTATTATTGTCATTGCCATGTGTAAATTGCCAAAGCAAAGGTGCAAACAAGCATCCGCCACAGCTTCACCAGCTCCACCTTTAATATGCATACACACATCTACCGAACATATATCTATCTATGCATCTATGCATCGCCGAGTTTGACTGTCTGTGTGTGTGTGTGTTTGCTGCGTTGACAAGGACACATTATGTTGGCCAAATGAATGGTAATTGCGGCACTGAAACAAGTAATTGAAGTGCATATCAGTGAGCTACTCAAATAGATACGTTGCTTGTGGTTGCCCTCAGTCCCCATGGACACAACACAGACTTCTTGTCTCTTGATTTAGTTGGCCACACTTCGATCTGTGCACCTTTTGTTGACTGTTGCACTTAAATTTCAGCTTGAACCTGGTGGATTGATCTTTCCGAGCGTAACGTCCACACAAAAAGGTCATTAGAGTTGCTAATTAGAAGCCAAAATTAACCAGGGCAGAGAAGAAGTCAAGCCTCACTCCAGAAAGCAACTTCAACTCCAGCTTCAACTCTATTTTGTTGCTACCTCTATTTCTGCTGCTGCCAGTAGCAATTACTTCCGGTTCTATGCAATTTCCGGTTGCGAAGATTGGAGCGACGCCTAAGCAGCTTTGCAGCGAAATGTCAAAACAGCGAGAACTTTATATGGCCCCAAGACGAGGCAATGGCAATATGCCATACTGTAATGACAACAACAACAACAGCAGGGAATGTAAATGGGAATGGCGAAGGGACGGAAAGGCAGGGCAAAACGTAAGCAGATAATTACACGGCAGTCAGACCCGGAACTGCTGATGTCCATGGCTCGTGGAGTGCGCCGAAAGTGCCCGCCACAAAGTAGAAAATTACAAAATAAAAAGCCACAAGCGGAAAATTAACAGAGCTACTACAATGACAGCATCAACGGCAACGGCAACGGCAACGACAACAGAAACAGCAACAGCGAGAACAAGCATGTATTTGTCCAAGTTATTAACGTCTGTCTCGCATATGGCTAGCATGTGGTCCAATGACATCAAGTGTTCTTAAAGTCGCATTCACTTAAAGACGAATTCGATTTGAATTGGCGCCCAGGGGCAGCAAAGAACTTTATCAAGATGCTTATCGCATCAAATGCGAAATTCCTGTTTACCCAAAATTCCGAACATGCAAACCGACGGACGCTTCGAGCACGAGAAACATTTCCAACATTTTTGACTGTCTGTGCGCTGTAAGCGAAACCCAAACAGACAACACCGTCTCTCACTCGTTGGCGCTCATAGAATAGTCAATGTGAGCCCGGCAGCTACATTTAAATGTACCGCCAACTTTCAACAGCGGCTCGACGCCTCCACCAACCTACACACACCACCTGAAGCCGCCTAAGCCACCCGCCACACGCCTCCCGCCACATGCCACGTGACTGCTGCCGCTGCCGCTGTTGAGTCTGGCACTGATTTTATGCTTTATAACTTTCGATATGCGAGTGGCAAACAGCGTTTAGCGCTTTGCCAGCCCCAGCAAGTGTTGCTCTGCCACCTGAGGGGCTAGGCATACAGCTCTAAATCCGGGATGGCGTATACGCAATATTTACGATTGTGTGCGCTTTTCCACATGTATTTTTCTTCATTTTTTAACTGCCGCGAGGGTTGTAAGTGCTATGTGTATGTGTGTGTGTGTGTCTGTGAATGTTTTCTTTTTTGACATTTCCATACATCAAATATTTATGCCATATTTTAGCTATTGCGACAATGAGTCAAAGCTGATGGAATCCCATGTCTGAGCTCTTCACGTCTGCCTGCCTGCTTGACTGCCTGCCTGCGATAATAAAGTTTAAAGCTGATAAACGATTTTGCAATCAAATTATATCGAGAAGGGGAGGTTTTACTGCAGCCCGTTTGTAAAAGTTGTATAATTTAGATGGCCATTGACTTATGGAAGTTGTGTTTCTCTATGTATGTGTTTGTGGTAAATTAAGTAAATGTAACCGAAGCTAGTTAAACTTGCCACAGTGCAGCAGAGTTGCATGTTGTCAATAGTATTATCTATTTTTGTCATCTTGTGGTTGCATTTCAACATTAAATCCTTTTGGCAGTGACAAATTTATGCATTTATCTAAAGCCAACGACAAATTGAATTTGTGCAGCCAGTTTAAGCTATTGCGGCTACCTTAGAGCTTGTAGGAAAACCGTTGTCCTGACAATCCTTTACACATGATATTGTTATTTTTGCCGTAATTAAAAACCCATGAAAGCGACGACCAAACAACTGGCCACAATCGCATGAGCAGACAGACTGTCTACACACACACAACCACACACTTGCAGTAGTCACATATGTGGCCGTGCATGTGTGTGTGGCAAAATAAACATGAGCGTATTGATGGGAGCAGCTCTGACAGCAGAAACTTTCATATCAATTTTAAGCCAAAGTAATGAAAAAGTAGCAGCGAGAGGAGCAGCAGCAGCAGTAAGAATGAAGTTCGTGCTGCAGTTGGGAAAAAAGGAAATAAAATCAAAAGAAACGTTACGAAACGAATGCCATAGACAAAGCATATTTACACAAGCAACGCTCAAGAACACGCGGGACGAGGCACTGACTGGACCTGATACCCTGATGATGATGATGATGATGATACTGATGACGATAGCGCCGAGGATGACGATGATATTGTTGGCAACATACAAAGCAACGCTTATGACAGACAACCCCAAAAAGAACCGACTCCCACTTCTAAGGATGCTGTTTACGTTTGAACGGTGGCGGCAGCAGCAACAGCGGCAGGACTCTCAGTGTGGGCGCGTCTGTGGCAACGAAATTAAAAACCAATAAAAAGCTGCACACCAAATTAAAAATTATGTTTTCCTTTTTACATTTTATTACGAACATCGCTGCACAACAAAAACAACAACAGCCATAAAAAAATGTGGAAACGCATTTGAAAAAGAAAAGTTGAGAATATGTATGAAGCATAAAGTTACCGCTTTAAAGCATTTCGAAAAATATCCTAGTAACTTTGTATATTTGTCTGCATTCAACAAACTTTTACAATTAGGCAAAACAATAAAAGTTGCCAGCGCCTAAAATGTAACGATGCGTTTCGATAATTGAATACTTTAGCCATCAACTTTTGACTAAGCTGCAGACATCTGAAAAAAACATAGCATACTTTTCAGCATCGGAGTTAATTGCTGTAAAATATTCAGCGAATTCTCTTCACTACGCTAAAGTTCTATTCGTCTATATGTTTGGAGTTTATCATAGGTACAGGCTGCCTTCAGCCGTTTTCATTTCTGCAATTAAACGAGCATTCAGCCAAGTCATTCACTTAATTTACTACCTGTGTTACTCCTATTTTACCACCTTACTCTCATAAAGCAACTCTGTAGCAATGGCTATGAATAATTTAAGCAAATCGCTAGCTGTTTTGTCTGTACGTGTCGCTGTGCCGGATTAGGCGGCATTTGCATATTTTAATTATTTAGATTGTTGTGTTGAGCTACTTACTCCTAGACGAATCGCTCTCTGCCTCAATGCGCTCAACCCGGATGCGAAACGGAATTGCTGGCGACGCCATTGTTAGCAGACAGGCAAAAGACAGTCAAAACAGGCAAAACTTAATTAAATGCCACTGTTTTTCTATACTGGTATTAAAGGTATTCCTTTGAGCAACTGCATTGCGTTTATATGAATATTATTAAGATTTAATTAATTATTGCTAAACTCTGGTTCGATTGCAAAATCAATTGAGCATCGATTCAATATTTCGCATAGCACGATGGTAAGTAATGAAAATTCTCTTAAAGGAATTTCAGTTGCATTCTGTTTTTGTGTTCACATTGCATTCGAAGTTGTTATTAAAGTCAAACACACATAAAGTAAACATTCATAAGCATTTGCGGCTGGCTTTGCCAATAAACACATTACAGTTGCCAGAGCCAATCATAAATTCATAATGAAATATGGGGGCGACTGGCCAAAAGATAGTCCAGAAGCCAGTCCAACCAACTACAACTACAACAATGTACAGTAATAAATACGCCGAGGATAGGAGCGAGGAGGAAGCTACAGTTGCAAGGTCTGGTTTTTGGCAAGCGTAGAAAAGTGTAGCAGTAAACCAGGCGCTTGAGACCGGCTGTGGCATTACTTTTATGATTATTTGTGTCGTTTATTGTGTGTGCTGCCAGCGAACCAAAAGCGACTTTAACAACTCGCACATATGTCCAGCAGACTACAGCATAGTCTCGTCCATGTCCGGCCAGTGGGCTGCTTTAATTAGATTTGCACATTAGACGACAGCGCCGAGGCTAATGACATCTCGCTTCAGTATGCGATACACGCAACGCGATTCAGCGCCATGACTTGGTCTCAGTTTATGGCCGACGTTGGACTTACTAAACGCACACTATGAGGTGATAAACACCAGACTGTAACAGCAGAAGTTGCATGAAGAAATGAAGAAGTGCGGAAGGACGGGCGGGGGCGATGGGGAGAGGGAGAGGTCTATCAATAAGGCTTAATTTAATTTGAGCCTCACTCATTTCGACGTTATCTTTAAGCCAGGCCAGAGCGGCGCTGGACGCTGTGCCAGCAGAGACTCAGCACGTCCACACGTGTCCTGCACATGATTATTATTATTAGCTACGATGATGAATTCTTTTAATGTGTGTGTGTGTGCTTTTCTGCCTGTACATTTGTGGGTGTGGGCTCGCGGCCTGGCCTCGCAAATATTAATAATTGTTGCCTTTTTTTCTATTTTCGTGCCCGTCCGACGTCTGCGAAACACGCTAAAAATTAATTAAACGTTCTTGCCTGGCGGGCGTGGCGCGGGCAGCCCCAGTTGGCAGTTGGCCGAGGGTTGCGGGGAGTTGGGGGTCGAAGGGGAGGTGTAAATATTTTTGCTCGGCCATTTCGTGGTTATTTATGCGCTTGATGTTTTGGCCGTTTTTACAGCACACTGCTGCCCTCTACTTCCCCAACCCATTACCAATAGTCGACCGCCCCCTTTCCTTCATAATGGTGTACGGTCGACACTTGATTCATGTTGTCGTTGTTATTGTTGTTATTTCAGCCTGTCGTTGTTTGTTGTTGCTGTTGTACAAACAGCACGCACTCATATTGGCAATTTATATTTGTATTAATTAATGGGCCAGTAAACAATTGCTGAAAGCAGCGCCATTAGCACGCATCAAGGGTTTGGGCAATAACGTATCCCCATGGACAGCACGGAATCCTGGATTCCAGGACTACTGGCCATCACAAATTGGATGTGGATTACGTTATGAACATTCCAGGCTGTCCACAAAAGGGTTCTCGACCATTTTTTGGTGAATTAATAACATGTTGCTCTTGCTGGCATTCTGCAAAATTGACTTTAGTTATTTCATAATTTTGCAGCAGACATCATAAATCTGCAGTTATTTAGCAAATATTTGCATATGAATTTTGATTAACAAAGCAGCGGGAGGATGTTTTAAAGGACGAAAGAGGAGGAGAGGTAGAGAAGATAACAATAAATAATATAAGTATATGAAATTAAATTATCTAAAAGGGAAATTTCAGTCCGCAATTTATTTTTGCAAATGCAAAATTAGCAAACATACTTTTAGGATTAAATGTAAAATAATCTGAAGTGGCTTTTGTCGAAATGCTTGCAATAACAAATAATTTAATTGTGTTTTAATGAAATGGAGAATTTTATGCTAATTTGAAATTGAGAACCATTTTTAAACGAGATGCGATCGCAAATTGAATTGAGTTTATTTGATATACGAAAGTATGCACTTAACTTATTTGCCTGGCGCTCGTAATAAACTGTGTACTGTGTATTGTGGACCCTAGAATTGCATTGTAAATAAAGTTGAATGCAATTTCGTAATAAAAACTCAAAAGCGTATTGAAAACGCGTATAACAATCACCAGAGAAATGCGCAGCAGCCAAGAGCCAAAGTCCTGCAGCATCAACAATAAAAGTCCCAGTGTTCAAGCTGGAGCTCACAGCGGATGTGGATTTGGCCTGTGTGTGACATTCTTTGGGACACTGAAGGACCTCTTGTCCCCTGTTTGCAAGTCGTCCTGTCCCCCCGTTATGGGGCATTGTAATAACTGCAGCTGCACGTTCACAATTTGTACGTGGTGTGTGTGGTTTTGGTTTTGGTTTCGTTTGGTCTGGTTTCTGTTCCGTTCAGTTCAGTTCGGGCTTGATAAAAATGAGCGTCGGAAATGCGAATATAAATTTTGCCATATCTGATGTACAACTGCGTGTATGTATGTGTGTGTATGTGGCAGGATAAACGTAATGGTTGCATTGCATTGCCAGGAAGCCGGGCAGACAGCAGACAGCAGACCAATCATCAGAAGTATGCATCGGGCAGACCGACAGGAGGCAGAGAGGAAACGGAAATGACATGCAATAAAACACAAAGGCGCACGCATGGGGCAACAACAACAACTCGATCGCTTTCTATTGGGGCTTGAGGTTGAGGTCAGCTGTTGTACTGTCCTGTCCTGTCCTATCCTGTTGTAGATTATAACACAAAATGGCATCTAACAACAGAAATCTATCTGGCAAATGCATCGCCAGAAACTTTTACAGAAATTACAATTGCAAAAGTTGCGTACTTAGGCGAGAGACGCAACGTGAGAGCCACAGAGCTCTAAGCAGAAACAGAGCAGTCAGCCCGCAGCTGCTGTCCAGTCGCATTACCTCACACCCTCTTACATTCTCCACCCCCCAGTACTTTGAGCCAATGCCATTGCCATTGCCAGTGCGTTGTCCTTTATGTGCGTTAACGCCAAGTCATTTGGCTTATCAATGCCAGACGCAGACAATTTTGGTCGCTTATCGCATGGCCGCATCGCGCCCTTCATGCAGGTGGCCAACGACTCAGCAGCTCAGCTGAGCTCAGCTGAAATCGATGCTCATGCCATCCTGATTTAATGCCACAACACATTTGGGTTGGAGTCTGCTGTATTATTAAGCGACCACTGAGTCTTGCAGCCAGGCGACAAACTGAACCTAGTTGCGAGCTGTTTAGGCGCAAATTACACAGAGCAGCGCTGTTGGCCTGGCTATGGCCAGCTCATTGACATGTATGCAAACATTGCACTAATGATGGTCAACCAAGTGGCCACTAATAGCCATTTCTAACGAACTCGCCTCCTCGTTTCGCTTTCCACTGTTTTGTTGGCTGCTTCTGCTTATGTGTCTCCTGCCACACCCCTTGTGACCGGCGCGCGTTCCCCTTGACAACGCAACGTTGTGTCTGTTTTATTGGCTAATTACGCCCTGCAGCTAGTGGGTTGCTGCTGTTGCATGCATGTGATTGCGCTCGTTGCAGTCTGAGACTCGGGTCCCAATCGTCGCTCCAGTCTCCCAGTGGCAGTGGCACTTTCAGTCGGCCTGTTGCAGCCTGCCATAATTTGCCATAAAATGTTGCTGTTTTATTTTCGATTTTAATTTCCATGCTGCCGCTGCTGCTGCCGCCGCCTGTGGTAGTTGCGTTGTTGCATGCATATGCTCGACATGCGCCTAATTTATATTCATTATCTGATGCATAATTATAGATAGCTTGCATATCAACCCGCCGCGCTCCACAGTGTAGTAGAATCTGCACCACGAAACTCACATGCGCTCACAAGTCGCCACTTGCCGACGCACACAACTTGCCACACCAACTTCGGCACTGGCACAATCTTGGTCTCAGATTTGTTGCTGCCGCATGTTTATCCTTGAGCTTACGCGCCATCCGAGCGGATGCTGATTCACAGTCTAAATATTTGGCTAACGCAATTGGAAGCGAGCGCCGACAATCCACCCCTCCGCGTTCTAGCCAACTTCTTAATCTTGTTTGAACTTATCTCAATGTTGCCCCCAATTGGTGCTGTTGCCACAAATAACTGCTAACAAGGTGCTGCAAAGGTAATTCGGGGGAAAGGGTGCACAAATATTTGTACCACGAATCATGCAAAATGCAATTTAAACAATCTTTTTGTATACAGCTTTTGGCAGCGAGGTACAAATTGCTTTAAAGGGGAACATAGCGGGTTAAAGACACAACTGACAACATGCGATAAATACAATTATTATTTAATTTATAACACTAGTGCTACTATTACTATTATGTAGAAAGGATTTTTCACGATATTGGAACATGCATAATTTAAAGACACACATGCTCTTGGTGTTGTTATAGTAATTATAAATGTTGTTTATATTGGTCTCTCAAATTCGCTCAAATTCGCTACAAACGACTTAAATCGTCTTATCGATTTTCTCGTCTACTATTTTCACCTGGCAATTCAGCAGCTGTCCTACCTCGTAGCGAAATTAAATAACACTTGATTTAATTTATTTTGTTTATTGTTAAAAGTATAGTATTTGCTTTGAACTCTTTATTTGCAATTGTATTCGTATAGTTAGAACTTAGTTTCGTACAGTTGCTGGGACTTAGTCTAAAATTATTGTAAGTTTCTTTAGCCAAATCATATCGCATCGGTTTTTCTACTTATGCAGTATGCTAGATAATTACATTTAATTGTTTGTAAATAGTTGCAGTTAATAGTTGAAACTTATGCGCAATAAATATATATTTCTAGTTATCTAGTAATAGTTATCAAACTCTATTTTAGTTTATATGTTGGTATAAAAATACAATTAAAAGATTTATAATAGAGTGTTTTGTTTTATTAGTAAGTTTCGCTTAACTAAGGATGTGTGTGTGTGTTTTATTTTTTGGAACAGCATTGAGACCCACTTTGTAGGGGGTTCCACGTGGTGCTTGGTTCTTAACTAGGCGCCTTAATCTCAAGTTGAACTTTATTGCTTTGTCGAGTGCGGGATATGAGTTCTCTTCTATAGCTATTTGTATCCGTATCTATGTGTAGAATTCCATCTGCATTTGCATTCGCATCGGCATTGGGAATTTCAATGTATATTTATAATTGATGACCACCTGGTGGCTGCTTCGTTAGCAGCCGCCCAAGGCGCCCATGGCGCATCTCATTTATTAACGACCACAAGCGCGCAACGTTGCCGCAGATGCCGCGCAATCAGCGCTAATTAAAATGGCCGCCGGCGAGCATCACGAGATTATGCAGTTCTTGTCCTTGTCGCCGCCCAGATCTGAGGGCTTGCGCTTGCGATCGTAGGCGAGCGCATCGTTGGGCACATAGCTGACGCGAACGCCGCCGTAGTGTCGCCGCTGTGGCAGCTGGTACATCATCATGTAATCCTCGGAGCTGGACGAGCTCGAGGAGCACGTGGAGCACACATCCGACTCCTCCGATTCGTCGCGTTCCCTCTCGCGCTCCCGCTCACGCTGATGCCGCGGCGACTTGTGCGGCAGTGTCATGGCCTCGCTCTCGGCCAGCGTCGTGGCCTGCAGCACCGACGGCGGCCCCTGGTACGAGGAGGACAGCGGCTGTGCGGGCGCATAGGTGTCCGCTCTGGTTGTGGAGTGCGAGCGATGTCCGCTGCCGCTGCGATGATGGCTCGACGACTTGCGACGACGACGTCGACGCGAGCCGTGTCCATGTCCATGTCCATGTCCTTGTCGATTTCCATCTCTCTCCCTATCTCTGTCCCTGTCTCTGTCACGCTCCCGCTCGCCGCCGCCGCCGCCGCTGCCGCTAGTGCCGGCGCCGTTGCCTGAGTAGCTGCGTGAGCGCGGCAAGGTGTCGGGTATGCCCTCGAAGCGCACGCCCTTCTTCTTGCCCGGCTCGCCGCTCATGGGCGACGACGAGGAGCCGCCGCTCAGTATGGAGACGGGATGCGTGGGCGCCTGCGTTGCCGACTGCGTCGAGAGCGGCGTGTTGAGCGAACGCTCGCCAGCCGAGTGCGTCGGCGAGCCCATCAGCTCGGGCGGCAGCGCCGTGGAGGCCACACTCAGATTGGGCGTCGGCAGCTCAGGCAGCTCTGCACCTCCAGCTGCTGGCGGCGGCGGCGGTGGATGCATGATGTCCGCATACTCGTGCTGCGACGCATGGAACTGCTGGGCGGAGGCGTGCAGCGGCGGTGCGGCGGGCAGCGTCTGCCCAAAGTGCGCCATGTGCTGCACACCAGCGACGCCCAGCTCCGGCATGCTGCTGGTGATTGAGTTCTCCATTTTGGAGACCTGCTGCAGCTGGCGTTGCAGCTGGTAGCCGTGCGTGGCGCCCAGTGACGGCTTGGCGGGCCACGCGGCATCCAGATTGGTGGCCATTTCATTGAAGTTGTAGACGCCATCGCGCTGCAGCTCCATGGGCTTTGGCATCAGGTGCGGCTGAAAGTCGCCCGGCGAGTTCAGCGGCGACATGTTCTGCGAGCTGGAGAAATCGGTGAAATCGCCAGCAGCATTGTGACGGCTCTGCTCCAGATCCTTGACCACACCCGCATCCGCGTCGGAGGTGGCATAGCTCTGTTTGCCGTGCGACAGCAGCAGACCGCCGCCAGCGGTTGCCTCGTTGCCAATGGCAACGCCTGCGGCCAGCTGCTGGCTCTGCAGCTGGTACATGGCCTGGTTGAAGCTGGCCTGGTGCTGCTGCTGCTGCTGGGGCGACATGGGCGGCGAGCTGGAGGCGTGGCTGCTGGGAATGCGCGTCTGCTGCGGCCGCACGCGCTGCGTGGGCGGCGTAGGCGTGGTGTACATGCCAGTGCCGGAGCTGTCCGACGGCGTCGGCGGCTCGCCCTTGCTGCAGGCTATCGAGCAATAGATGGCGCCACGGCGCGGCAGAAAGGCGCGACCGAGCAGCGAGCAGCGGCAGGTGTTGCACGAGAAGCACTCGTCGGTGGCATGCCAGTGCTGGCCATCGTGACTCATCTGCCCCTGGTCGACGCCAATGGCCTCGCCGCAGTAGTCGCAGTACTCAGCGAACATGGCGTCGAAGCAGAGCAGGCAGTAGGGCTTGCCCTCGCGCATGATGTATCGCTGGCCGCCCAGCTGCTTGTCGCACTCGTGGCAGGCGAAGTGGTTCATGTGCCAGGCACGTCCCTCCGCCTCGGTGCATTCGTCTGCGAGGATAATCTGTGAGTGGGAAAGTTGAACGGGAAAGTTATGCACAAGTCTGCAGAAGTAAAAGTTGCGCTGTTGTTGCAGTTGCTCTTACCTCGTCGCAGGCGGAGCAGCGCGGCTTGAGCGTCTCCGCGTGATGGCGGCCGCAGTACATGCGACCATCGCGATGGAAGTAGATGAGATCCACGAGCAGTTCGCGGCAAATGCAGCAGGTGAAGCAGCCAGGATGCCAGCTGGCGTTTGGTCCCAGTCGCGTGGCGAACACAGCAATGTCGCCAGTGGAAATCAGTTCGTCGCACTGCCAAGAGACCAAGCGAGAGATAGGGTGAATTGTAGCTTTGCTTTTTGTGGGACGGGCGAGGGGAAGTGTGGGGGGAATTGGGAGCAAACTTACGCCATCGCAGGGACGGGCGCTCATCAGTTGTCGGACATTGCCGCGTCCAAGTGCATCACGTTTGCGCTGCGTGGAGAACAGACGCAGCTCCTTGCGCTCCTCATCCGTCAGTGAGTGACAGTAACGAACCTGCAAGGTAAAACAGAAAGAACCGTTTTTTTTTTTTTTTGCTTATGTTTTTTCTATTTGCTCAGACAGTCAAATCATATGTTGAAGCTGAGGCCGCTGAATGGGTGAGTTGAGTTGGATGCCAAGGCTGTAAACTTGAAGCACGCCCCGTGGGCAGCGGCAGCAGCAGCGGCAACGGCAACGAATGAAAGGCATGCTAACTTAAAAGCTTAAAGTGATCTTTCCCAGAAGTCAACTCAGCCCGAAGATTGTTTGTCGACAACAACAGCTACAGCTGGAGCTGAAGCTGGAGCTGGGACTGTTGCTGCTGATGCGTGGCTCAAGTGGCCAGTGGGCAGGGCCGACAACCGCAGACAGAGACCGGTAGCAGAGACTGGTAGCTGGTAGTGAACGCTGGCCATCAACTCCCAAACTGCTCCTAGTCCATCTTCATCTCCATCTCCATCGCCTGCTGCGGCTGCTGCTGCTGTTACTGCGGTCAGCGTCTCGTTTGTGTTGTATGCAAATTTTTCGGCTGCCTCTTTTTTGTTGAATCTGCCACGCTGCCCTCGCTGTTGCACATTCTGATTTGAGTTTTCGGCTTGGAATTTGGGCATTTGCCACACATTCCCTCCACGCATCGCTGTCTGGCCTGGTAACTGGTCGTTAACATGGCAACCCCCAGTTAGTGGCAGTGGTTAAAATGCTAAAAACGGTAACTGATACTCGTATTTGCTGCACAACTTGCAATTGGGAATCCGCTCAACGTAGTTTTCGTAGTAGTTTTTTTGCAGTTTGTTTATTTTTATTTTTTTGTTTTGTTTTTTGGTGGCTCCTCGTTGACCATGGGTCAGTTAGTTGCACTTGTTTCCTTGATTAATTAAAAGGCTACAGCACCAGCGACAGCAGTGAAATTGTGTGGGAAATTCGCTGGCATTGACTTTGATATGCTGTTGTCGTAATTTGAGTCGGCGAGGAGGGACAAACACAACGGCAACGGCAACGGCAATGGCAACGGCCATTCAATCACGATAAAACGCGCACACATTTCAATAAATAGCAGGAAATTGACAGGGCAGTCTCTCACCAGGGACACTACAACAACTACTACAACTACTACTCGATGGTCGGCTCGCAACTGAATACTGAATAAAAGTAGTGTTGTCGGAATACACTCACCTCGTTATCATGCGGCGGCAGTTGATGCAGCAATTGTCGCACACGATACTGCTCCCCGGGACTGTTGACGTATGGCACTTTGTCGTCGGGTATTTGGGAGAAATACAAGCGTACCTGCAATGAGACCAAGGAAGAATGTTGAATGAAGAATGAAGAATGGAGAATGAGGCATGGGGTGTGGATAAGCAAGAAGAATGAGTGCTGGAATGCAGCAGGCAAAAGGCACAACGACAGCGACAGCGACAGCGACAGCGACAGAGGTCACACACTGTGAGCGAGGCGAGATAAACTAAAGCTAAAAAGGGTTAAGCCAGACAATTCCCCCAGTCAAGTCCCCAGTTGCTGTCGCTTCATCATCATCATCATCATCGTCGTCATCATCGGCGTCGTCGTCGTCGTCATCATCACGTTGATCAGTGGGAATCAACGAGGTAGCCCGTCAACTGGCCACATTGCTCGGCACAGCAGGCAAGCTGCCAAAAGATTTTTGATTTTATTACGTTGATTTTCCATTTGGCCAGGTTGAAAGGTGCTTAACGTGCAGTTCGGTCAACTTCTAAGCGCAATTCTTTATTGGCCACGTTTCTGCAAGTGCTGTAAAAGTTGCAGCTCGCCACAAGATCTCTGCAAGCAAATGACCGCAAACCCCAATGCCATCCCCATCACCAGCCCCAGCCCCAGCCCCAGCCCCAGCCCCATCATCAAATTGCCCATCTCATTTTCAGTATCAGTCTCGTCTGGCTGGCAGCGGACCGCCATTCAACTAGCCAACTGGCCAACTGGCAACCGACTGACTGACTGACACATGGCTTATGCTGCGTCAACGTAAATGGCTGTAAATAAATTTTCAATTCTGTTTGTAACGTTTGCCAAAAATACAATATGGCATTGGCAATGGCAATGGCAAAAAACTTCAACGACTGCGAGACATTTGATAGGCGGCGTTGTCAGTGCATGTTGAGCGAGGATTAACGCGAGTCCACATGTGGAGACAGAAGTTAAAGTGCCGCCAAGCACATCTCTCGTTTTCTTTCTCTCTCTCTCTCTCTCTCTCTCTCTCTCTCTCGCTCTCTTGAGAGAGAATGGAGAAAGGGGGCTGCCACAAAAATTTTCGCTAGCGAGCTTTTAGGCGACCGACGGGTCGAAAGATTGGGCAAGATTTATTCGCCATTGGCGCATATTTTACGCAAATAATTTATGTGGCGTTTATGTCAGCCGAAAATAATTGAAAAAATCGGCTCGAATGGTAGAAGATTTTTTCTTTCTCTGCTGTTTTGAGCATGGAATTGGCCATAAAAGTCGCAGTCACATTGAAAAATTGCCAGCCACAAGCAACGCAGCTGCATTGCAAGTGGACAGCAGTTGTTTCGATTAGAGTTTCATTAGCGCAATCTAATTCACAATACGCGCATGCAGACAGCTAGTTGTCGCAGGCTTTTACTTGCAACGCGTTGCAAAGCTCGACCGAAACATGCTCTCAGAATAGTCGCAAGATGCGTGAGGGTTTCGAAGCCGATGCGATGCCAACGCCTGGCTGACTGACCAACTGATTTATGGCCCTGTATTGCATATTTATTCACAGCTCTGTCCCACAGCCACGCCGCTGCACCGGTCGTCACATCGTTGGCTCTCAGTCTGCGCTGTGCTGACAAAATGACGTACAATAAGTCAAGTGGAGCGCGCTCGCCTCTTATCGCGGGCCACAAATCAAGCATCAACAATCAGAGATCGAGCGAATTCGCGAAATCTTCTTCGGGACTCTGGGGACTGCATTAAAGACATTGCACTCACCTGATCTGGTCGCAGGCCAGGTGGCACCCAAGTGTACTCCTCAAGTGCACAGCCGCTGTCGTCGTCCGAGTGCGATTGTCGCTGCATATCCATGTGCGGGCCGGCCAAGAAGGGAGCATGCGCTGCCGACGAGGAGCCCACTGGATGGTGCAGCAGCGATGGTGGCGAGGGTGTCGATAGCGCCGGTGACAGCTGATGGTGTCCATGTCCGTGATGCTGCTGATGTGGATGTGGTTGCGAGTGCGGATGACCAGGCGGCTGGTTAAGCGAGGAATTCGAGTACTTCGAGTTGGAAGAGCAGCCCGAGGCAGCGGGCGAATACTGTGTGGATGCTGCCCCGGGACCAGCGGGCAGCTGCACTGGCGGCAGCTGCTGGTGGTGCGGTGGTAAGTATTGCTGGTGCCGTTGCAGCGGCAGCGGCGATGTGGGCAACATGCCGCCCGCATTCTGTGCGCCATACAATGCACTGGCCGACGAGCTGCTGGGCAGTCCCAGGTTGCCCAGCGACGGGGGCAGTGGCAGTGGCAGAGTCCCAACTCCTGTCTGCTGGCCCTGGCTGGGCGAGAAGTGGCGCGGCAACGTGGGGATCTTCTGCAGATACGATATCTGCGTCAGCGGCGTGCGGCTGATGGGCCTGAGTGAGAGAGAGACGAAGAGTGGGAGCGATTAGTTGAGTTTAGTTATTGGTGTTTTTTTGTGGCGTAGCTAATTTAAACTTAATTAAAATATTTCAGATACGGCATGCTGGGTTAAAGGTGCCCGCAGCTGGCCTGGGAACTGGCAACTGGCAACTGGCAACTGGCGACTGTTATAACTACAGGCAGCATACCACAAAGGCACCACAAATTATTTAAGCTGGCAAATCATATTTTTAATGTAATATAAAACCACATAAAATGTGTTTTTCGCATGACTTTTGTTGCTGTTGTTGTTTTAATTCCTTTGTAATTCGCTGGGTTGGATTTATGCGGTTTTGCACTTCCTATTCGTGTTTTTATTATTATTATTTTTTTTTTTTTGCATACACATATTTTACTTTTTCCGACAGAGTTTCGTTCGAACAAGCTGTCAATTTTAGTTAATTTTTTATGCGTTTTTTATGCGTCGTTCAAAAAAAGATTTTGCGCTTGTTGTTTTTTATTTCAATGCTGCGAAACGTCAAAATGAAAATACAAATACGCTTCACAGCATTTGCACAAACAAATCGACGGCTATAGTGTTGTTGCTGTTATTGTTCGTCTGATATATTCGTGTATTTTACTGTTGTCTGCTTTCCGGGCCCTTGGGCTGTCGCTGTTTGTCATTTCGTTGTAGCCTGACATTGTTATCCTAGAAAACGCCCCAAATACTCTGCAACCTTGTCGTGCTGTCTAGTTGACACTGTATGTGGGTGTGCTGACATGCTGAAGTATTGGTGAGCTTTCAAAAGCTACACAGATCGCAGCAACAAAGCTGAGCGGTCTCAACATGCATGAGTTGTGTCTGTGTGCAAGCTAATCTCTTTGGAACTACAGATTACAATAGTATTTATCAGCAATACAATTAACGAATGTTGAAATTGGTTTTATTCTTTTTTTTAAATATGTTAATATTTGTTATTCGCTATATGTGTAATGCATTATACATATATTCTCGAATGCATATTAAAATTTAATATCTTAAATATTCAATATGAAATGACCTTTCACTTTAATTCCCATTTGCACTTCATACTGGATTTCAATTGTAGCGCATTCGCGACTCGTGTGGTGGCATCAACAGCGCGGCATGCACCATTTCATGCCAGTGGTTGTTGTAGTTGTTGTTGTAGCTATCAAAGGATAACTGTGCATTGTCTGCGCATATGTAACTGTAGCTCCACTCGATTTGGTTTGGGCGTAACCGCCTCAGACTCCCATGGAATACATATAGTATTCATGAATATGTGAATGTGTGAGTGCATTTGTGAGTAACTCACAACTGGATGGCTTTGGATGTTTGTGTGTCCGTGTGCTCATGCGGGCTTTTTATCAAAACAATGTGGCCGCCCTTTTGTTGTTTTGCGGGCCATGCGAATTCTTTTTGTGTATTCACCATCCCTTTTCTGGCAGTTGCTGCTTCCGTATCCGTATCCGCTTTAGCGATTGCAATTCCATTTCTAGTCCGCTGGCTCTGGAGCTGCTGATGTGTCAATATTGTGCGAAGCGGTTGCGTTTGCGGCTTACCAGCAATTAATTGCGCAGATTTTGGCTTTTAACTGGCAGCCCGTGAGCCCGGCTAAAATGTAGTTTTCCCTATTGTTTTATGGAGCGTCGACATTTGCATTTCCAAAGCGCGAAGCACACTGCGCTTCGAGGGAACGGGGCAGGCCAAGAATGCGTGGCATCGAACGTTGCACGTGCAGCTTCAGCTTCGGTTGCGGCTGCGGCGTCAGTTGCAGTTCCAGATTCAGCCGCAGTTTCAGTTGCAATCGCAGTCACGCACAGTTGCAGTCACAGCTGGAGACAGATGCCAGCGACGCCGACAACGCCGACGACGACAACAGGGACCAAAAGTGTTGGCCGCTGTCAAATCAGCCGCATTCAAACTCAAATTACAAGCCAAACAAACGGCTGGCGGCACTCTGGCACACACAGGGATTGGGAGACTGCCGACAACAAACTGCAGACTACAGACTGCCAGTTGCCAGTTGCCAGTTGCCAGTTGCCGACTGCAACTGGGGACTGTTGGATGGCAAGCTGGCTGGCTGGCTCTTTTCGAATGAAAAGCGAACCAAATGGCACTGCAAAAACTGTGCCTAAACACAAATTTGTTGCATTGGAAAATGAGAGGATAGCTGCCCGCCGTTGTGTCCGGACTGAACATTGAAGTCTTTTGAATTTATTGTGCGGTCAGTCAGCTAGTCAGCTGGGGCCGGCTGTGCGGGCTGCGACTAACACAACTAACAGTATGGTAAGGAACCGGGGCTGGGCCGTTTGGCGACCTGCATTTCTTTTCATTCGCGCGGCATTTTTGCATTTTCGCAATTTACAAATTTATTGTTGACTGCAACGAATTGCGTAAAATTGCAAGCAATTGTGGCAAGTTTCAATTTGGTCTGCGCGTGTGTTTTCCGTTTTGCTGCACAGCACTTTTCTCTCTCTCTCCCTCTTTCTCTCTTTCCCTCTTTAATTTCTTGCCAGCTTTATTAAGCCATTAAAGCTCGACTCGGCTCGAATTGCCATTGAAAATGGAAAGTGGCAGACAACAACATGGCAGAGATGCTTAAGTTGTTTGCCAGGCTTCGTTCGGCATTAGCAAAACGCACAATTCGCAACAATGTTGCTGCAACATGTTGCCGTTGTCTGGCTCTGGCAACACTGGCATACCAAGAACACCCTTGAGATACACACGTTGTATATATATGAAATAAAAAGACAGAACAACACAATAAATGCGGGCAATGCCTGCGGGCAGCTGTTGCCAATGTTTTCTTTTGCATTTACCAAACATTGACGAGAGCGGCGAGAAGCAGGAGGAGAAACTAAAGTTGAAATTGAAGGAGAAGAAGGGTTCAGTTCGAGGCTCACTTTGGCAGTCGTTGAACCAAAAAAAAAAAAAAAGAAGAGCAAAGAAGAAAAATAAGAAGGCATAAAACTGGTTTCCCACTTGGCCGATACATGCCGTTCGTTGATTTCTCTAGGCCCAGTGCTTTCGGGCCCTAAAACTAGTTCAAAAGCGTTGCCATTGATAACCGCAACATTGCAACACTGCTGCTTGCTTGCAGCTGCCCCAGCACGACCGTGTCAAGTGTGGCAACTACTAGCAGCCGCGGCTTAAGCACTCGCCATCTACATTATGGCTTCAACCCGAAGATCTCCACTTCGCTATACTATATTTAGCTGGGATGCTTATCGGTTGGCTGGCATCTAAATGAATGATCATTATATACGGCACGGCGAGCGCGTTGACAAATTGCAATGTCGATGCCGCGTTCGCTGCCTCTGCTCGACTCTGCTTGAGCGATGGACGTTTCAATGAGTGCCCCATGGACAACCCCAGCAACAATGGTCACAGTCAGTCAGTCAGTCAGTCAGTCAGTCACTCAATTTGTCTGTGCGGTTTCTGAGTCATTTGTTAGCTAGGCCACAAATTTAGGTTAATGTCGAGAGAGAAGCACAGCGAAAGTTTTTACTATTGTTGCTGCTGTTAGTAATACTCAAATTATTTTCCATATCTCCGACCCCCACTAACAACAGCCAGCGGCTCAACGACCGACCGACAGGTGGTCCCTGAAAAGCCACAATGTCCTGGAATTTGACCGGCGAGACTTGTTCAGTAAGTTTTACGATGTTGCTGCGAACACAACAATTATTGCTTAGGTTCCTTGCTGCTCTCGTCCCTCTAGAAGAGTTTGGTGTCTGGTGGCTTTTATTGTTTGCAACAGAAGAAGACAGCTTGAATTTAAGATACCTCGTGCTTAGATAAATGCTACCACAATGGGTTAGCACATAAATAAAAACGTTTATTACATATTTTTTATTAACATTTTCATTTCGCTTAATGTTGTTGTAAATATTTGTAGACCTTAGTCTCAAATATTTTGCTTAAAAAGTGATGATTAATCAACCCATGCTTTCATCTTTGACATTGCCATAGAACATCTTTTAAAGGGTATTCAACTATGTACTTGGATTTATGAAAAAAGTACCTGTATAAATTTTAGTGTCTGTGCAAAAAGAACTATACGCTCACGAAGTTCTGCAAATGCGACTGGCTGTTAAAACTTTATTAAAAAAAAAATGCAGTCGGCAGACAAGCTCACAACTAGTGCGATTGTCATAAACGATTTTTGAATTGACAATAAAAATTGCCGTAAACTTTATGGCGAACATGGTGAACACACGCCCATACACACACGTATTACTTGCGTCTAGAGCCCCCAACCGCACAGCACCTAGATCCCAACTATCCGCTCACAGCTTTGCAGCTTCCAGCTCCCTTCGTACGGCTGCTGTGCATTGTGTCTGTCTGGCGGCAACGAGATACGTTACTCGTATTGCAGCTCTGTGGCACTGTGGTTGTCTGCCTTGTCAACATGACATTTGGCGTGTTGACATTTTTATTGACTTTGGCATCTACTCGTACTACGTTCCCTGGCAAACATTCCAACTTGTTGTTCTCTTCGTCTTTTTGTTTGTTTGTTTGTCTGTGTGTTGCAGCTAAAAGTTGATTAAGAATGTCTGCGAGCCTGTCGAGTTCCATGGCGAGGTTGCTGATATGAACGGGACTGGGACTGTGACTGGGACTGGGATAGGTAGTAGTTGGAGTACAGGGACTGCGTGTGGTCAAGTCTTGCATTTATTGCGTATACGCCAAGTGGCACTAATTGCAGCAAGTTGCGAAATGAACATGAACACAAATAGAAATCAATTAAACGGCTAACTGTATATGAAAGGCAGCTGTTAATTTGTATGTTCAATTTAGAAAGTCGCGCATAAGCAAAATAATTGCATAATTTGTTTGGATCACAGGCAATTTTCACACCACGAGCACCAAAGCACTGAAGCCCATGTTGCAGCCCGCCCAAACGAGCAGACGAACTTGTTGCTCCCAGGCTATGAAGACCGTAGACCAGAGACCGGAGACCAAATACCAAAGAGAGAGGCCTCTGGCAAGAGAACAAATTGTTTGCTTATCTTTTGGTAACAAAGCTGACCAATTAATGTTGTTCCCTGGCAGCGTCAACAATGTTGCTGCAACATTTTCGCAGTGTTGCTGGTGCGCTTTTGTTGTGCTCTGCTAACGGCAACGAAAATTGTTTTCTGAGCGTGCAAATTTTCACAGCTGCTGCAACAGCAAAAACTATGCCAGTAATTTTCCAACTGCCAGTCCGTCTATGTGTGTAGTGTGTGTGAGTTGTGCGGCAAACATCGAAGCGAAAGATGCCCCAACACTTCAACTTTAGCTTCGGCCTGAGTAGCAGCCTGAACAACACGAACAGCAACGACAACAACAACAATAACAACATCGGCAACTGCAGAGTCTTGAAAGTGGGGGTCTCTTCAATACTCTCGAGAGTGTTAGCTGGAAACAAAAGCAGGTTTCAGAACTCAGCTCAGCCGGAAAATGCATGGAAAACATTAAAGCGCGACTTGACTCGCTTCGACTCGCTTTTGTCTCGTTGCTCGCTGTTCGCTGGTCGTTCAATGCTCAACGTTGTTTTGGTCGCTTTGGCAGTAAAATTGCATCATCAATGCAAATTTGGCGCGCTAAATGCTGGTAAGATAGAGATGCTGACATAACGGCCAATAATGCTAACCATGGTAATTGATTCGAAACTATTTGCTTTTTATTTTCATTTTGCAACGAGCCAGTTTCACTCGGCAAGTTCTAATTAATTTTTAACTGTTTGCGAATTCATCAAAATTGAAGCGCATTTGTCTCGGGTCGCCCACAGATTGAGTGTCCTGCTCAATCGTTATAGCTCTGTCTCGCTCTCTCTCTCTCTCTCTCTCTCTCTCTCTGTCTCTCTCGCTATCTTGCTCTCTCTCTCCGCTTCTTGCTATTGCAATTTTACATGTATTCCTGTCTGTGTGTGGCGGCCAAGTTGAAGTCCACATTCAGGCTGGCTGGCTAGCCCACGGGCAACATCGAAACTACCACAAACAGAAACAGTATTCGATCGGTCGTTGTCTTTGGTCTATGAACTTGTTTTCTCATCTCCTCTCGTAGTTTTAATTGAAGCCGTGTCTTTGCTTTTTATGCTTTTTGTCTTCATCGCCGCCGTCGTCGTCTTCATCTTTGTCGCTGGTCGTTGTCTTTCTTTTCTTTTTTCATGCTTCGTCTGGCTATTATAAATTATGCGGCTGCTTCGATTTTTATACATTAATGTTTCCTCAGTGCGTGGTGATTATGCTCAATTTTGTTTTTGACCATAATTACTTTGACGCTTGGGCCATCCGTGTATCCGTTAATTTTTGGCTTTTCGTCTCGTTTTATTTTCGACTGCTTCTCTTAAGTTGATTTTGTGTTTTTGGTGTTTGTTACGTTGTTGCTGTTTGTACAACAAATTGGCATTGATTGATATTTATTCCAGCTTTGGCACTCGAAAAACCGATTGTTCAACATGTAAGCACATAATCGTACGGGAAATGTTCAAGTTTTCATGCTGTGAATACGAGTACGAGTGAGTGCGCATGCTCATATTCATACTCATGGTATTTGCAGACCTTGAAATGTTGCCAACAATATGATACTGAGCGTTATTTAAGTGTTTGACTAAAACTATCGAATCGCTTTGAATCGTTTGAAGGTCAAAAAGATTGAACATTTCTCGAGGCCAGATGTGGGAAACTGAAGCCAGTGAGCGGTCTGTGGCTATTAATATCTGGCGAGTTATTAACTCTAACTTAATTTCAACATAGAAGTCAGATAAATCATTTGATTAGGCAAGCCGAGAGTGCCAAGAGTGCCAATGGTTTATGGAGTCTAGCTCAATTATTAATGACATATCCAGACGTTAAACATGTCCACCCCATCGACAACAGAGGCAGCAGCAGAGCGAGGCACGTTGGCTGTGGATGATTTATGTGCAACGCTTCTTAACAAAACTGTTCACAAATTAACCGTAATATGATTTACAGAAAGCCGCTTTGCTGCCGCGGTTGCTGCACCTTTTTCCCAGAGTGCAAGTTGCAGGCTTTGATTTATGGCCAACTGCAATCGAAATCTAATTTCTTGGCCATTAACAAAACCAAACCTTGCCTCGTCTGGTCTGGCCAAACTGAGTCAAAGCAGAGCAGCAGCGAGTAGGAGAATCCGCTGCCTACGCAGCACGAAAGTCTTTGAAACTGAACTCCAACTGCGCAACATCACGGGATGATGTTGTTGCTGTTACTGCTGCTGCTGCTATTGCGACTTGGGATGCAGCAAACACACGATGACAACAAGCTCAAAAATTAAGCAAGAACTTTTGGCAAATGTTGACAAAGCCAACGGTAACTTTGTGTTGAACTTGGAGGCTGTAACTGTAATGCTGCAGCAACTTGTAGACAACAGGCAACCAGCTGGACATGGCAAATAATTAGCTGCTAATTGCTTTTATGAGTGCATGACATTCCCAATCAATGGCTAATGATAAACGGAAGAGGCTCCTCAGTGACTTGCCGACTCGACGGCGCGACTCCTCGAGGATCGACTCACAACCATCATGATTGGCAGTTAAAGGGGCAGTTACTGTTAACGGTACACACACACACATTTAATTTGCGGCTATTACGAGTGGCAACGCGATAAGGTTGCCAGCATATCAAATGCATATAAAGAATGATAAAGCGCAACACGTTGTAGTTGCAGTTGTTGTTGTCGGTCCCAAAAACTCTTATCATGATTAGAAATTCGCCGCTTTACCGCATTGGCTGCGAAGAAACCAGAAATCGACTCAACTGTGGCCACCAACTTGGGGCAAGCAGCAGCCAGCAAGTTCAACGACTAACGAGGCAGGAATGCAAAGAGTGTTAAAGCTGCTCAAAGGGGAAATTGTCCCTCTGCCACACTTGCCACTGCAACACTGGCCACTGGCCACTGCTACCGCAATTGCCACTGCCACTGCCACTAAGTAAGTGGCTGGTGGAGTAGCATGCAGGCAATTTAAATGCAAAGCCTGCAAAGGCCTCGCCAAAGTGAAGCTGTCAATGGAAATTACGCGCGGTTTTCCTTTCTTTCTGCAGCTGCGTCTCTGTCTATCAGCAATGAATTTATTGGCTGCAAGTTGGTGCGTGTGTATGCGTTAAATGTTTAATTAATTAGCGAGAAATGCATTAAGTGATTTGTTGCCTCTTAATATGCGCCATCAAGCGGCGTCATTAAGCTGTTTGCTGCTCCTGGAATGCCCCCTCGGAATGTGGGCCCAAACAATAAGCAATACTTACGAAATGTAACAGATCGTAGCGTGTCTAATGCGCTCTGTCATTCAACTGTCAACTTTTTGGCAACAAAAGGCAAGAGCCACATCTGCATAATGCCAAAAAACGCACTTGTCTCCTGCCCTCTTGGAGTCTATCTGTATTTCGCTCCATGGCCAATTGGTTTTGACGTGGGCGCAGACAAGTTGAAGCCAAACAAAATGTATCATGAGTCGGCAGAAAGGGGAATTCTACACGGATTTTGGATTTCTAAGCGTAAACTGATTTCAATTTCTTTGGAGCCTCAGCGAATCAGAGACGGCTCTCTGACATTTTGACAACTGCTTAAGCACTTTGAAAAATGCTTCGACGCATTGGCAAAGGGCTAACTCACTTATGGGCATTATCGCAGCTCCAAATCGCGTTTACCAAAATCCACAATTAATATGCGACGCAATTGTGGTGCCACCTCTCCCCTGAAGCTCACAGTCGCCCGACTATATAATTAGCATGGTGAGCATGCGCGAAAGCGACAAGCAGAGACAAGAGGCGCAAGAGACGAAGACAGAGAGAGGTGGCAACATTTCGAAAAAATTACTTTAATGGCCTGTCTTATTTTCACATTACTGCGGCAGAGCGACAAAAAACAAAATCATATTTTATCACTTTGCATAAATAAATCACGAGGCGGCTTCACTTGTTTTTCCCTCTCCCTCTTCCTCTCTGTCGCTTTGTCTCTCTCTCTCTCTCTCTCTCTCTCTCTCTCTCTCTCGCTCTTTTTCTGTCATGTCTGGCGCCGTCTTCGTCTGGTGTTTATAGCAAGCAAATGGCAAATGGCACTCGGCAACTGGCAACTGAGCGAGTTGGCAAGTTGGCCAATTGTCTGGCAAGCCATACAAGCAACATGCAGACTCACACACACAGACACACACAAGATTTGTTGCGTTTTTTTATTGTAATTAAGTTGCATCTGCAATGAATGCAATAGCATGAATAGCAGCATGCCCCATGCCACATGCAGCATTGGCAAGTCACAGAAATGCCTCAGTAACGCCCCAAAGTCATTTGTCAGTCGCTTTTGGCTCAAGCACAAAATGTGCCAGTGGAACTCTTGACTCTCGTCTGAGTCGGAGTCAGAGTCGGTGTCTGAGTTTGAGTCTGAGTTTGTTGCAGCAGTTGTTGCTCAACATCTACAGCCCGAGTGCCCTTAATGGCTTTGTTAATTAAAAACACAAAATCAATATGAATGTGTCCGTCTGGTATGTCGAGAGGTGTTTGCAGTGACAAATAACTCTCTTGCCATTGCAAATTTATGCCGATCTAGGATTGATAAGGTCCCAGAACCAGATGGAGTTGTAATCGAACAAGTAATTTATTCATAATGGAAACTCGTTTCGAATTTTGATTACGTTGTGAACATCTGTTTTTTTTTTTTTTTTTTTGGCACCTTTTGGTGTTGCGACTGTGTGTAGTGCTGTGAATTGTTTAATAGCTGAGAAGTAATGTGTATGTACTCATGTCTTCTAGTTGATGTGATAAATAAGTTGGGTGACATTAAGGTAAAAACTCAAGGTATTTATACAAAATGTTGTCTTGTTAAGTCTTGACGTAAGTATCGTTCATTACAACTGGAATTCCGCAGTTGGTATTAAATACTCGTATTTGTCTAATAATGTTTTTACACATAAGTTTTGTCGTTTAAAAAAGCAAAACCATGGAAAAAAGGTAGCTGATGTGTTGTAAAACGAATGGCTTGAGAAGATTGCTTCAAGCAAACGACGAAGTAAATCCAAAGATTTATGCAACTGTCGATGGTAGTTAAGATTGAATTGAATGCTTAGACACGAGCTGAGCACAACATCATTGCTAGGCTAACGCAGTATGTGGATGCGACTGCAAATGCAATTTCTGGAAAACCTGAAACTATTAACAAGAACAACAACACGATAACGATGGCGACGACGACTTTAAGATCAAGTTGAACGAACAGCGCAGTTAGTGCAGCAGTTTGAGTGCGCAGCTCAAATGATTGGCTGGCAATTTTTTAATAACTTCATTAACAGGTGCAGTCGTCGTCGTGGCCAGTGACTGTGGTAACGGCAGCAATTAAAATGCCCAGTATATCAGTGGGTGCAGTAAAAACTGGTGGCAAACGCGATTTGCACTTGGCAGCAACGAGTTAAATGCCACTGCCAAATCTGATCAGCAACTAAGCCAGACTCTCAACTCGCTCTCTGCCCGCCCGCCGCAGGCTAATTTGCTTGTTCGCGTGTGGCAAATAGCAGTGGCTACTGAAATTCATAGCCTGATTCTTCTTGCTTTGTCGCTTTTGCTGCCTCTTGGCGGTTGGCTTCTGACTGCTGACTGTTGGCAGTTGCCTGTCAGGCCGCATCAAAACGGCGTCTGTTATTATTATTAATTATGCTTTGAGTGCGTTTTGTACTAGCTACAGTTAGGGTTACCTTTCCTGTTGGCAGCCCATTTCAAATGCATCATTGATTTGGCTAAAACGCGGTGGAGCCCTCTAATTTAAATATTTCTATGTGGCTCACACGAGCAGCGGCAGCATCAGCTAATTGAGTTGTGTTTTTGTGCTGTGCACTCGGTTTGATTAGCTTTAAGTTTGCCCCTTTTCAGCATACATTAACTTTGGCTCAAGTTCGTTGCCTGAGTCTTTTGTTTTGCCATGCATTGTAAATCATAGCAAACCAGAAGAAGCAGAACAACGATGACAACGACGTCGACGACGACGACCACGACTAGACTATAAAGTCTGCTCAGAATATGTATGCAATATTTTTGCGCAAGACTGTGGCCAAAAAGGAAATGTCATGACACTGAAAACAATTGCAGTGCTTTGCTCCTCAAATGCTGAATGAAGTACTTGACTGGCCCATCGTACCGGGCCCTCGTTCAGCCTGGACTGCGGCGGTCTTGGCCTGGCAGCCGGGGCAGCGCCAATATTTCATAAGCTGCGCGCTGCACAAACACAATAACTTAGGGCAACGATATTTGCATGGCATTATGCACAATCATGACATGAGCCGTAGCAGCGGCAACTGCTGCTCATGTTTATGTAAAGCGAGCCGCGCCAGACAAAGGCACTGGTAAATCACACTTTGGCAGAGTCGTTGTTGCTATCGCTATCGCTATTGCTATTACTATGGCCATTGTTGGTGTTGTTGTTGATGTCGCTGTTGCTGTTGCTGGCAAAGGCGGCGTATGCGTAACTTGAGAATGAGACGCCATTGTCGCTGTGGATTGTCGCTATTGCTGTCGCTCAGTTTGCTGCTGTGAGTGATGCGCATGCACGGCAACAGCGCTCAATAAACAAGCGAAACCGGCCAGAAATTCAGCCAGCCAAGCAAAACAGCAAACAGCATAGCAGCCAAGAGACATGAGACACAAGACAGGAGACAGCAGACAGGAGACAGGAGAGACAAGAGTCAACAGCTACGAGAGCCAACAGTCAGGCATCTTGCAGTGGTTTCAATTTCAGCCAACCTATAGAGAACAAGTTGTTGTTGTTGTTTCTGTTGCTGTTGTGCGTTGCTGTTGCTGCTGTTGCGTGCAGTTTGCGGTTTCGAAGCGAAGCAGAACACGCAATGTGTGTTCATTGACTTCTGGCTGCCAACTTGCGCAACAAGTTGTTGCTGTCTCTGCTGCTGCCGGGTAATCAATCATTATTTGCACAGGGCACAGCAGCAACCACCGGCAGCAACCACTTGAAAAGTTATGCATTTAAATTGTCAGCGCACGGGGCTAAAGCGAAATTGCATCTGACAAATGATCAGCAAAAGTTACTCACTCATTTGGCTCCTGCTGAGAGGATGCCATGGCTGTAATAGTGCTGCCAGCGTTGGCTGCTCCTCCAGCTCCTGCTCCTGTGGCCGCTTCACAATTGCCGACAACCGCTTCCGGTGTCAGTTGAGCGGCGTCCGAAATGACGGAGCTGTCCAGCTCATTGAAAGTGAAACTGATATCATGCGGATCCTTAAACGGCTTCATGCTGCGCGGCAGGCTCCGCTGTCGCAGGCTCAAATTCAGAAACTTAAGATCTCCATCGCTCAGGGGTTGCAGTGCAGCGGTAGGCGCGGCGAGTGCGTTGGTGCGTGCGGGTGGCGGCGGCGCAACGCGTTGTTGCTTCTGCTTTGGCGGCAACGCTGGCTTCGGCTCTTCCAGCAGCTCCTCCTCTGACTGCTCAATGATCTCCAGCACCTGGGCGGTGCACGCCGACTCCAGCTCCGTGGACTGCGCCTCCAACTGCATGCTGTAGTACTTGGCAATGTGCTCGGTGGCATCTGTGGGGCTGTAGTGCTTGCCACGTATGAGATCGCCCAAATGATCAGCATCGATGCCGAAGAGAAAGGGATCGTCGAGCACAGTCACCTTTGCGTTGCGTTGCGTTGGCTCGTCCTGCGTCGGTGGCTGCTGCTGCTCCATTTGTTCCTTGGACTGTTTTTGGTCTTTCCGCTTTCCCTCGCCCTTGACATGCGCACGCAGGGAGCGCAGCAACTTTTTGCTGCGCCGCGGCGTCGTTGACGATGTTTCGCATTTGGCGGGAAACAGCGGACGATTCGTGGTTGCTGCCGCAATCGTGGCAAGGCGCTTTTTGCTACTGTTGCCAGTCTGCTGGCTGCTATCGCCCAGATCGATGCCATCGTCCACATCTTCGCTGGCATCTAATTGCGCTGCGATAAAATCGGCAAAGCCATAGCCAATGCCAACCGTATCGTAGTCATTGGCCGTTCCCGTCAATTGGCAGTTATTGTTGTTGCTGTGGCTGTGGCTGCCGCTGGCATTGTCATTTTCATGATTAGCCTCGTTGGCGCTGCCGCTGGCCGCCAGTCGCTGGGCAGCCGCCTTGCTATAGAGCTGTCGATAATATTTCTGCTGGTCGCCATACAAGAAGCAGACGCGCCACCATTGTTTGCATGCCAGCAAATTGGCAGTACGTGGCACCACCGCTGGCTCCAGGTTGCCTGTTGTTGCAGCATTTGGCTGTGCTGCTGTTGCCGCTGCTTCTGCTCCTGCTTCTGTTGCTGTTGACAGGCTGCTCATGTTGCCAGCTCTGCTTATTATTATTGTTCTTGACTTGTAATTATTTTCAGTGGTGCACTTTGGTTCACTGGTTCTGGTTACAACCGCAGCTTGTTAGCATTTTATTTCATTGTTGTTTTTCTTTCTCTCTTCTTTCGTTTTTTGGCTAACTTCGTTTTGGTTAATACATTTTCAAGTTGTTTTTTGTTTTTTTCGTTACTCTGCTTCACTGCTGGGAAAATTAATGTATTTAAATTTTTATGGCTTTATTTTTTCGTTCAGCAATTTATTGTCCACATTGTCACGAGTTGTCAGGCGATACACAAATACCACACTAATTGCCCCGCTCAGCAGCACAATTTATTAAAAGCTTTTTCCACTTTCACGTAAGCTGAAAAGGAAAACTGAATGCAACTTTGATCGATCGCCCCAGCGGCCCATACATAATCGACTTTCGAATGCAAAAGGCTCATTTGGTATTCAAGAGGCTTGGCACAGAACAAAGAAGTGGCTACAAAGAATCTAACACTTTCCAGCTGGCATCGATAGATAGCATCGCAGTCTGCTGTCAGCCAGAATGGAAAACAACAACAAACATACGAGGCGAGTTCTAGTTGCAGTTGCAGTTAAAGTTGAAGTTGAAGTTGTAGCTGCACACGGAAGCAATCGATCGATGTTGCTGCAGTCGAAGCTAATCAAATTTGCAGACTTTGCCGCCGTTTACACATCGAAAAGTGCAGCAGAGTCGCCTAATAATGATGGCTTGACTTCACTTCTCTTTGCTTCGCTTCGTTTGGCTTTGCTTTGCTTTGCTTTGCAAATAGCGAAGTGTACACATTTACCACTAGATGAGGTGGGATGGAGGGCGATTAGTCACGCCTCTAATAAAGATAGCAAGCATGTTGCTGCTGCTGTTCTCGATGCTGCTGGATAACTCTTAGCCAAGTGCGGCCAATGCAGTCAGTCTTCCATCCGATGGCGACGGCGATGACGATGACGATGGCTCTACGGCGATGCCCTTGTCAGATAATAATAACTTCATCTTCATCATCATCATCATCAGCATCATCAGCAGCATCAGCAGCATCAGCAACAGCGGGTAGCATCCCATAAGTTGCATTGGCGGCCACTTTGAGTGCTGGCCCAAAGCCTTGGCAGCAATTGCAGCTTAGCAACTGTCAGCCAGCTTTGTATGGTCTCTGCATGCGTGCATCGGTATGTGTGTAGCGTGTGCATTAAGCCGCTTTGCGCTTAGTGCTCTTAGTCTCTTTTTGAGCCATCAGCAAAGAAGGCGTTGTCCAGTCTGCTAATGGATCCAGCTCATATTATTGGCATTAGCTTGGAGTTATGAATGCAGCAACGACGATGCCAGCAACAAAAACTACTGCAACTCCAGCTATAAGAACAACAACAACAACAGCGTGTTTCAGCGTGTGTAAGTTGTGTGTGAATGAGATATGAAGAGAGTTTGACACACAGCTGCCCATCAACTGGCAACAGAACAAAAGCAAAGAAATCAACTGCTGTTTGTACGCTGGCTGTGACTTAATTTCTGTGAAATGAACTCGTCTAACCGAGTTAGCAAATAAACACACACTCACACACTCTACTATGTAGCTGCATACGTGCACATAATTGAATTATAAGCAACAACAAACAACAAGCGGCAAATGCAATCATAACTGGACGACGCCTACATAAACAAACCACAAACTGGCATTTGGCTTCCGGTAAAACAGAAACAGAAGATGATTTCCAGCCAAACAACTGCATTTAAAGCAACAATAACAACAAACAACAACAACCACCGCATTGAGAGCAATAACGTCAACAACAATAACAACAATGTACTGAACAACCCAAAGAAAACCGCAGCACGCGATGTGAATGTGGGCAGTTTTGAATTCGCAGTTAGAGAACGAATGCAGCTCCCCAAACGATGCAACATCACTTGCTGCAGCGGGTGTGATTAGCCCGTTGAACGAGTGTTGCTGCTGCTGCTGCTGCTGCTGGTGGCTGGTAGCTGGTGACTGGGAAACCAGTTCAACCCTCCATCCACTAGATGCCAGGCTGCCAGTCAATGATTTCCCAAAGAAATGCCGCACTGGAAGCATCTCTGTCACATTCACATGCGCCACTGCAGCTTACAGTCAGAAAACCGTCTCAACCCGTTCAATTGCATGTGATTAAAACGCGATCACACAATAATCATATAAAAAAAACTTTGCCAACTCGAAGAAATTTTTATGCTTCGCTTCACATCGAAGCACAGACACGCTTCAGGCACTACCATGAGCTATTAAATTCCTTATATGATATTAA
Organism: Drosophila siamana; assembly: GCA_035047445.1. Lineage (NCBI taxonomy): Eukaryota > Metazoa > Arthropoda > Insecta > Diptera > Drosophilidae > Drosophila > Drosophila siamana. The sequence goes on along the minus strand of JAWNPP010000101.1, from coordinate 76,221 downwards.
TATTTTTTCGCTAATAAAATATTCGTCATACAACATTTGCTTAATCGTGAATTATATCTGAAGGTTTATTTAAATTACAACAGCCAACAAATCATTTCGTATTTATATCAACATTCAAATATAGATATTGTTGTAATAATTATGTTGCTGGAAGTTTCAACCCTAAACCATAAACTTTTTGGAAAGCAGGGAACTATTAATTAACACCTAAAAAAGTGCATTTTTTGGGTATATTAGGAAACGAATTTTCAAGAAATTTAAATAATTACTTAGTCAATCATTTAGCACCTACTTTACAAGAAAAATGTATTCAAAATTAACAATTAAATAAATATCAAATGAAAGCACCATTGAGGCAACGATTTAATTGATTGGAAATGCTTCGTATAAAACCCTATTTTTATTGTTAATTTCCCAATCGAGATTCATAGCTTGATGAAAAGAGCTTTACATGAAATATGATCTATTATTTTCCACGCTTTATTGAATTAATTGTAAGAAAGTAATAATAATAATTAATATCTCGGCGTTTCTTTTTGATTTTTTTGTTGTGCTGGATTTCAATAATCATCGACATGAAATACCAGAGAGAGAGAGAAAATCGCAGTCAGCAGCAAAAATAATGATTAAATAAAATAATATTGAGCATCATATGTATATATCCGGTAAGAAAGTTGGACATAATGTGTTACCAACATAATGATGGAGCTGTTTTAACCCATTCAGCCGGGCCAAATGGAGGCCCAACTAAATAGAGTCGAGTGCTTTGTGATCTTCGTAGCAGGCAGGCAAACAAAAAAGCAAACATCTTGAGCATTTGCCGCACAAAGACTTCCGGCGACGGCAATGGCAATGCCGATGTTGATGCCGATGCCGATCAGGTTGATGCGAAGCTGTGAGTGTGTGTGTGTGTGTGTGTGAATGATGGAGGTTGGGAGGGGTAAGGCGACTGCAAGCACCGTTAGTATTTATTGATACTAGATGGACGGACATGTGTAAGCGACGCGATCGGTGTCGCGATAGTCAGCGCATAATTTATCAATAAAATACGATAGTTTATGTTAAGTGAGTTGACCCAATGGCCGGCAACAGCCCACTAATTGATTGGAATCGATGCTGCCGCTGCTCTGGCTATTGCTGTTGCTATTGCTGTTACTGTTGCTATTGCTATTGCCGTTGCCGTTGCTAACATGTCGTATAAGCAATACAACACTTTGCATTTGCACTAGAAACGAGACTGGATGTAGTTTTGACGACATGCCCTGCTAGAGAGCGAGAGCGTTCGCAACCGGTGGAAGCCAAGTCTAAATTGGAAGCAGTTGTTACGAGACTTTTTTTTCACTAGCGTCAGCTTTTTTGCTGTTGCCGTCGTCTTCGCTGGCGGCGTTGCCATCAATCCCCAGCTGCAATTGCAGCATATCTACGTCTGACTAGTTTTATTATGCCTTTTATTATTCTGTACTTTTATTATTATTATTACAATTGTTGCTGCTGGTGCTGCTTGTGATTTGCGCACTGCACTGCACTGCACCGCAATGAAACATTTGTCAAGCTTCAAGTTGTTCAATGCTGGCGGCTGTTTTCTCCTTGCGTGGAAAAATGCGTGGCAAATGCAGACAGGCAATTAATTTTATTGTTATTTATGCATATTTCTGTAAGTGCAGCGCTTAATTTGTGGCAATGCAGGTTATAAAGTCAATTGCTTTGTCTTGGTTTACTTTTAGCCACAGTCATAATGATGATGCCCAATTGAGGCAGACAGACAAACGATTAGCTACTTAACTCAGGGGACCGGAAATCTTCGGTGGCCTCATGAAACGACTGCCCGCTGAGCTCAGTTAGAGATTATTATAGTAAGCCGGAAACCTCAGCGCCTCTCTCACTCTATGTGTCTATTATGAGTCAGTCAGTCAGTTACACTTTTATCTAGGACATCTAACAACCTGAAGCATTTGATGCCCACGCCTTTTCACGACTTTGAACCAATAACGCCCTTTTGTTGCAGTTGTTGTCTTCAACGCCCACACGAAACATGGTTGACAGCCAACGCAAACAGGCATAACAAAAAAAAAAAACAGAAAAGAACATACAAATACACACAGAAGCCGCATCAGAAAGCGCAACAACAACAACAATACTGCTGCTATATGAAATGCTAACCGCAACGTCGAATTCTTAGTATGTGAAGTGGTAACCTAGAAAGCCGCACTTATGTTTGCTCAAATTGTGTTATCAGAAATCTCTCATTTTTAAGTCAGACAATGCCACAGGCTGCAAGTTTAGTTATCGGCTCAGAGCCCAATGCGACGCTAGATTGTAGAAAGCAGCAGACATGACAACTCATTTAGCCTCGACCTCTCTCGGCATTGGAATACTGTAAAACTGTAAATCTCATAATTGTATACGGCGACGAGATGGAGTTGAAGTCGGAGTTAGAGTTGGAGTTGCAGATGGATCAAAGTCATAACTGGGGGCCCAAATGGAATGGAATAGAATGGAATGAACAGACACAGAACTAGCTGACACATATTCGATATTACCATACGAATGCCTTGAATGAATGCCATGAGTACAAAGAGAAATATGTATTTAATAACAGGCGCTACAATGTACGATTTTCCAGTTATAACTTAACTGTACTCCCAGCTACATACATGCTATGTTGCTGGAACAGATCGTCAGCTGGCGCCGTGGAAGAGTTGGATGAAGACGACAACCGCGCCCGCTAATGGATTAACTTGTTTGTATACTTTATGTGGTTGCGCGGCTTGAACTATAATTTAAGTGTGCCCAACTCCGGCCTCTCCTGAACTGGCAGCGGCTTGGCATACGCGGGAGACGGTGACTGCTGTGAAAATTCTAATAGCACAGTTTAGTCTTGGGCATCGGCTTAGTCTTAATCTTAGGCCCAAAAATGCTTTTAGCTGGCCAAACTAGTTTCTGACTGTCGAGCGCTCTAATGAGCCATTGTCTATCTGGCGTTTGTTGCTCTTGGCTCATATTTCATTGGTCTGATAATAATCTAACGCCTCTGCTAATGGCTGAGGCCCCCAAGTTGGTCATTAAGTTGTAAGAACGTGCAAAACGCTTTATGTTCTGGCAAATTGATTGCCTTTTAAACGAGTTCCTTTGCCATTTGATCGGCACATTTAATTGCATACACGGAAAATGCAAATGCGGAAAATAAAACCAAACAAAAATCCCAGCATCAGTGAACACAATCTCAACTGTAGCGTGGGCGTTGTTGCAATTGCAATTGTCGCATTGTCGTCGACGTTGTCGTTGCATGCACTTTAATTAAAAGTGAGGCAAATTTCGTATCTGTTGGAAGCTGAGCGCATCGGTGTAGAGTGTCAATTGCAATCAAAATGCAGAACATGCGACGGACTCGCGTCTGCTCCATTTACACATTTGTGCAACAATTTCTGTAGATCTATTTGCGTTTTGCTCAAGAAAAATCGGCAAAAGCCGCCCAGAGCGATGGCTGTGAACCAGTTGTTATCTATTTGGAAGATGATTTGCACGCTAACACAAGCTGACAGTTTGACAGCTACAATTGCACTCGACTCATCAATGGTGATGATCATTGAGACGATGATGCTGTTGCTGGTACGTGGCTGGTTAGGCTGGTCAATTGAAGCAACGGCAACTTCTTCAAGTTGACTGCTTTTATCATTTATCATCGGTCTAGAAATTTGCGCCCATTCTCAGCAGCTCAGCGCGTAGTCCGTAGTGGGGCATCATTAGCGGTCATAAGATATAACTTCCTCATTTAAATAGTCGTAATGTTGCCTAATTAATTTACGAGCAGTTTTTGGTCTCTCTTTATGATTTATGACTATACAAAGCAGTTTTTATGAAATTCGCTACCAAAATAAACTAACCAACCAACCATCCAGCGAGCTGACCAGCAACAATAACAACACGTTGAACAACGCACAAGACAACACAATATTTAGCTAATTGCGTGTGTCGTTTACGATAGCCACACCAAAGGCCCAACTCAATTAGTGTCAAGAAAAAAACAGGGAATATGTGTATGATGGCAGGCAAATAGTAATTTTGATATGTAAATGATTAATGCGTTATGGCATTTATAGTTTGCCAAGAATTTGTTAAGTTCTTTATAGAAATAGTGCGATGACTGAAACAAAAGACTTGGGCTGCGAACTTGATGACGATGCTACGCGATCGGCGGCCGCGTTTGCTGTTAAACGGTTGTTGACCCACTCCACACACATTCTACATATGCTCAACACAACATACATCACACACTCACACACACACTCATTCTCTAGGCACACACTCACTTCTTACACCTCGCGCTTTCAATCGCAAAGCGGGCGCTTTGTTATGCTAAAACTATGGCTAACTGTAAAAGATTTCAAAGTTTGCCTCGCGATTGAAATGTGATTGTTAGGCGTCAGATAATAAATCTGTTGAATTAATGCCACAGATTTTTCACGCTTCGCTTTGGCAATTGCGTGAAACTTACAAATTAACACAGCTGCTTAGACTGCAATTGGGGTTAGACAAACCAAGTGAGGGTGCTCAACCGGAGAAAGTCGACCGCCAGCCGTAATTGGCTACTCGACCGACCAGTTGTGGCAACTAAAACTTAAAGCCAATGATCGCCACCATAAACAACAGTTTTGTGTTGTATTTTTTTGCCGGCGGCTGCAGCGGCAGCAGCTGCATAATTATCGCCAAAGCGAAAACATTCGCCTCAAAAGAATTTCTAAATTAAGCACAGACCAACAAAACCAAAATGCGAAGCAGCAAAAATTTTATTAGCAAAAGTGGCTGTGGAAGCTGCGTAATCAATGTGCGGCCACATGAAATATGGCCGCAAATTGCAGGCCAGCTGCGTTGGCACTTTCCTCTATTGGCGTCGCCTTACTAAATGGTCACAATTAACCTGTATCTAGGCGATAGTGGCCGCCACAGCCCTCGCTCCTCTACGCCGTTGTTATGGGTTCCGCTTGTCAATCAAAAAGACACCAAGAGGCTGCTACAGTGGCGTTACTCTCGAGCGGCTGCTGCTGCCGTTTGTCGTGTAGTCTCTGGTGTCTGCTTTTAATTAAAAAGTTAGTTGGCAAGAAGAAAATGGTAGCATCCACAGTTGCCAGTTTTAATTAAGGCGTTTCGGCTTCGCTGACTGCCGTCTACACACATACGGGCGGGCGGACTTGGCACCTGCCTCAACTTGTTGCTCAATGAACAGAGAGTGTTGCAGAGCAGCAGCACTCAGTGCACACAGTAAACTGTGAATTGCACTTTGCATAAGGAATAAGTCTATTTCTGGTTAAAGCTGAAGCTTGGTCAATTCACACTCTCGTTGAAAATGTATTGCCACATTGTGTTGTGTGGGGCACAACAACAGCCTATTGCCATTGCCATTTAACCCAATAAAACGGTTGCCAATTGCCAATTGCCAATGGCCGAAACCGCATTAATTGGCATGTCAGGCAATTAGAAATCACAGATAATTTACTCAGCGCCCACACGCGAATAACTGAGTTGATTTTACGATTTGACTCAAGTTTTTCCGCTCCCGTTGCCGGGTCTGTGGTCTGTGCTCTGGGGTCTGGGTCTGGTGGTCAGTCCATGTCAATAAGGTGTTCCAAGTCTTTTACATGTTTCACTGCAGCCCACACACAGAGAGCACACACATGTCAATTGGCAATGGCTGCTGGGCTAACAAGGCATTGTTGACACATTGCAGCCATGTTAGCCATGTCATTGCATTCGGTATTCGGCATTCGGCAGCTGCTGCGGCTGCAAGTACATGACTCTGTTCGATTCGACTTGCCAGTGGGAGTTTGCTTTTCGTCGCGTAATTGGACCAAGATGCCAGTGAAAGCCGCGGCTATAATCAAATTTAGTTTATTTTTTGTTTTGGTTTTTGTATTTGTTATTTGCTAGCAAACTCCTCTTCCACATATATGGATTGAATGCGTGCTTAGTAAATACTTGTAGTTCCAACTGGTCGTTTTATCGCTTTATGGAGCTAAGCTATAGCCTGTCCAGCTCACAAACTTATTTGGTTATGACTTCATTTGCCAGGCGGTGAAAGTGCGCAAGATGATTACAAATAGTCTTTGAGCGCATCAAAATAAATCAAATAAAGTACGCTGACGTTGCGCATAATGTGCATGGCTTTATGAATGTCATTAACTTGATGCTGTTGCTTGTTTAGCTTTTGTGTGGTAATACTAAACATCAAGTTCGTTGCCTAAGTTATTCATTTGCTCAGTGTACACACACACACACACACACACAAACCGAAATAAACACAAAATTTCATAATGATCGCTTGATTCTCAGCTCTTGATAAAGACCAAAAAAACAAAAAATCGTTAAGCCAGCCGAGCCGACGCCTGTGCTTGGCATTCCAAATCAGTTTCGAATTTCATTTGGTTTTAATGTAATTTTTTTATGTGAACTTTTTGTTGCTGGAGTTTCTGGTGTTTGTGTATCACACTGTTGACTGTTGACAATGTAGACAATGCCCGGACGACGCACCTTTAACACTTTGCCCCTGGATATCGGCTTATCCATGCCGCGACTTGTATAACTTTATTGAATCAAGTTACTTCGAATGGAATTGGCTTGAATAACTGGAACAACTATTCCATATGCGAAGCTTTAACCAGAGTCTGGTTTTCGCATATCCTTCTAGCTGATTTTCACAACACTTCACTAGTGCCACCAGTTTGGCGCAAACAATTTTTAAATTCGCGATCAAATTTTATGAGTTTCGATTGGTTTCAGATTTTTTCTGCTTATTAATTTTTTCCAAGATATAACAATTATGCTACTTCTGGTGAACTTTGGCACTGAACAACGTAAGCCAACGGTAAACGACAGATCTGGCGCACGACAACATGAAGCGTGATCGACCCCGAGACCCGATCCACTGCAAATGTTGATGAAAATGCGCGCTGGCAACAGGTGCAAACCGTTCGCGTTCGCTGTCGCTCTCAAACTGCGGGCACGTTCAGGCGACGATAACTGTTATGCTCATACTCAGAATGGCATTTATGTTAACTTTTCAGTTGCATACTTTTCAGCTGCAGTTCTTTTTGGCTTTGCAGAGAAATGTTAAGTTCATTTCAAATCTACACAGCTACTTTTGCATACTTTCAGGGTGTATTCATTAAATTTCAAATCCATTTAATATTGTTTTTATTTATTATTTTATTGAATGTAGAAACCGTACTACAATAATGTACCATAACAACACAGTAATGTACAGTAAGACCAAACCCCACACAACCGTATGAGGATTAGGTGCTACATTGGTTAGCCTTACTGACAATTAAATGTCTGGGCGTAACCTTGCCGTTTAAGCCGTATAAAAGGTAAAAAACTCTAAAGCAAAGTGAAATAATTGAGCCCATTAAATTGATTTGGTGGATTTTGAATTATAATTTAAAATCTCTTACATTATTTTCCACGGTCAGCTTGATTGAATTAAAAACAAAATTGTTTTTTAGGGCAATATAATCTTTTCATTCGTTTCAAAAATCGATAAATTCGATCCCTAATTTTTACGCAAATAAGAACTATTGAAGCATATCGAATTTTACCTATAAAAGTTGATCGACGAAGTATATTAATTTTTAAAATCACAAAGTTCTTCCGCAATGTTTAAACGACTATTTGTGTTCGGTATTTTTTTTGGATTGGGATTCCTTTTGGTTATTATGTTTCAAATAAATATGAGTGTAAGTAAAATAATTGCAATATAAGGAAAGTACACATAGTATAGCTAATTTGTACCTTTTTTAAGAAAGCTTTGACTGTCCGATTTACTAATGCGGTTTGTGAGTCTTTTAATAAAACGTTATTTGAAATCCACACGTGCAGAATCAAAGCAGTAAATCGTTATAAATATACCTTTAATTTAAATTCTACCATGCACCATCCAATTTACGAGGAGCGAGTACAAATTCAATTCTTCAAAAAAGCCAATGGCTTTAAGCCTTGGCTTTATAACATTGATATTGATGGCTGCAAATTTCTTAACAGGCCATATAATCCAATTTTTCTTATGGTCTACAAACAATTTAAAAACTTTTCCAATTTTATGAATATGAAATGTCCACTTCAGGTGAGATCTCTTGAAAAACATGCAAAAGATACTAAAATCCAACTTATTTTTTTTATATTCTAATTATAGGGACCCGCCATAATAGCAGATTTTTATATCAGATCTGAACTTATAAAATTACCTATACCTACGGGTGACTACCTAGTATTCTTAGGGTGGCATTTCAACAAAAAGCTTACAGCACATACAAATCTAACTTATCAACTCATCGAGGGTTTCAATAAATATGATGCCGAAAAGAGTGTCAATCGTGGCTAGTCGAAACAAAACTAAAAAAGGCGGATTCTCATAAAATTAAACAACAACTATTATAACAATAATCAGTAATTATTTTTAACTGTTCTTGAATTTTGAATTCACTCACAGAATCCAGAAAATAATGTAGGAAGTATTCTATTAAAAATATTCAGTACCGTATCAAATATATTATTTTTCAAATTTTTTTTAATTTCGAGGGCTCTACAATTTTTAGATCTTTATAAAAGCTAAATAATATAATTGTAACTGTAATAATTGCAGATAAGATCTGCATTGAACTATTAAAATGATTAAGGCAACTAAGTGCCTTGAATGCAAGTCACTGTAAGTTAAAGACTAGCCACAAAATACCATCTGGTCATTAAGCCACAAACGAGACATTAACACTTGATGATCATCGAGGTCTGTGGGTTAATTAGTAGTCAAACGCTGCTAGCGCGAGCGGATGTGTTTGTGCTTTTTTCCAAGCATTTTGTGAGTTACCTTTTGATTTATAGAGCATCTGGCAAAGCGGTGCAGCGTGTGAAGCTACTACCTGAGGGGCCGCCCATCAAAGCGGTGTCTACTTTTACGACTTACCAAGAGTATTTAAATACTGTAATGCGAGTGCAATGTTTGGCTTACCTGCAAGTGAAAAGAAAATGAAATCAATACAAATGTGTTGGCTTAAATGAATACAATATCAGTATGAATATGTATAGGGTGTTTTCACTATCAGAAAATCAATTTGTCTAATTGCAAGCATAATGGCCTCGTTTGTCGTCACATTTCAACAGACACCAATGGGGGAGAGAAAGAAATGCGCAGACAATTTTTTGACACGCAAAGTTGTTTCTGGTGGGAGCGTTTATTAGCCAAATAAAATAACCCCCAAAGTGTCATCAAATCAATGCAAACTAGCAGAAATCGAAGCGGGAATCGCAACCCAAAATAATAGACACAACAGAAGTCCAATGGGAGGACGCAACTTTTTTTGGGCAACATTTGTTACAGCCATTAAAGTGCTTTGGTCGAAAATGGGAATGGAATTGGAACTTTTCTCTTCGGATGGCCTCTTTGAATCCACTAAACGAGAATGGGCAATTCTGTTGCTCATAAAACGTCGTAATAATGGGAAAAGTTTGCACCCAGGCACGCCACTAGGACACAGGTGTGTCCTTAGGCATGAAATAGTTTTCGTTCCCCTTTGCCGTGTCCGCTAATAGATTTTTTTTTCGTATCCGCCTCTTGAAATCAATAGGCCATCCCCAAGGAGTGTGCCGAATCTCATAAATAAGTTCGATTAAATGTGATTTATGAGTATTTAAGTTTGGAAATATAGAATAGAATTTAAAGCATATTTTCGGGCTGCAATGTCAAAATTATTGTCAATTAATAATTATTTAAGTCTTGGGTAGCCCAGAATGTGTTGTTATGGCACTTTTTTGTAGCGAAGCTTGAAACTCTTCTTTAAATAAATTTAAAAAATAATTCAGAATTTTATGTCAATTTATTTAAAATTTTGTCAACCCCCTGAAAGTATGTTACTATTTGTCTGCACAGCAGATGCACGTTCGAGTTTTGATGTTAACCCTTAAGCACATGGTACAATTTCATTCAGTGTTCAGTGTTCCGTGTTCTGTGTTGAGTGTGGACCATTTTTGTGGCCAAACCAAAAAGAACAAGATTTTCAATCGGGACAAACAACTGGGATATTTAGAAGGGCTCAACTCAAATGAACTCTGTGCTTTCAATGATCGAAACGATGTTCTCAGCAATATCACACATCATCGTATATGTATGTATATAGAGAGAGTCTCTGTAGTATTTCTTTGACCGCAACTGCGTAATTAGAGTGTCGTTTATATTCTCATACTTTAAGCGAACCGCGGATGACTTTTCCTCTGCCAGCGTAAGGAAATTGGCATATTCTGATTTTAAGCATGCACTCTCTACGGATGCCATAAGTTCTTCCCATTCCTCGATGCCATTTGAGATGCTGCCTCGCACGTAAATTAGACGAGTTCGATCCCGCTCATTGCTATTATCGCTCTCGCCACACCTGTCCCCACAGTATTTCATGAATTTCTGAATATTGAGCAGCTTTTCAAAGTTCTGTTCACGTTGCGCAGCCAGAGGCAGACGAATAATAGCCTCCCTTATGGTTTGCAAACGTAGATCCCATGCTGGAGCCCTTGGCACTTTGATGCTGTTATACAGAGCTCGCAGATCTTCAAGGTCCTCGTATCGTTCACAATGATGACCGAGATTCTGAGCATTAAATACCTCCCGCTCATCCAATGCTCGCTTATATGGACACAACAACTCTGGGGACTCAATGATCGGCGCTAGTTGAGACTGTTGAATGGGCAATCTACTAAGAGACTGCTCATTGCATTTATCAACCACAAGCTGATGATGGTATTTCAGTTTCTTTTCATACATTGCGGAGGGCACACACTTGCCATGCAAATGAATAAAGAATGATTGGCGACGAACACAAAAGATATTTGGAAATATTTTCAATTCCCAGGCCTGTTTCCCAAGTGATACCACAGTGGGACAGAAGACGGCCTTTGCTACGTAAACTTCGCCAGGAAAGAGTACAAGTAATTTGTGATCGAAGAGAAAGCATCTATGGCAGTTATTCCAAGTAATTCCTCGTTTAACACCTATAGTGCTTTCTGTCCAATCGCAGATCATCACTCTCTTACCAACATTCTCCAGGTGCAGCACCTCTTTCATTTGGACTTCATAGGGTTCGCACTCGAAATAGAAATACAAATCATCAGCCGGTATATAAAGCTTGGGATGCGTGCTATATATCTTGCCATTGATTTTGATGCCCACTTGAATTTCCTCTGGAGCAGGCGACGATGGCTGGCTAACAATCTGTTCCACTCCTGAGTTTGAACGGACCGAAGTGCTGCTGCTCACAGTTCTTAACTCTTCAGAGTCCACCATATTGATATTCTCAGCTGCATCGGGAGGAATGCCATTAACGCCGACTACCTCAAGGTTATTGATATCGGGATAGTAACTCAAAACCCTTTTAATATCTGCTTCTTTTTCGAGCAATTCACCTTCCAGAACTTTCGAGTTGAGCCACTTATTCTTCTCGTTGGGGGCCTTCTGCATGAATAATTTAGGTGGCCAAAGTACTTCTTTTTTGATCGATGAGGGCAGACCAGTGACTTCCATTTGAATTTTGCCATGTTGTTCAGCGCTCGGCAACGTTTCCATTACTTTCGGAATATACATACATGTGCGTTTATTAAATGTTTCTGGTAACATGGACGGTTTTCTTTCGCTTAAAGCGACAGGATTCATGCGAGCTGCGAAGTCCATTAAACGTTGAATTGTTCCTTTATCGCGCTGCTCAATTGTTGAAGGCAGATTCAGAAGCATTTCGTTTGGTTTCTTTCCTGTTTTATGCCATATTTTCGTTTGGATCGTGAGGCGATCCCTTATCACGTCTTGCCAACGCTTCAACCGATGATCCATGTCCTCAGGTGCTTCAAAGTAGTCCGAGCTCGAGTCGTCAGAGCTAGAGATAGTTGCCACTCCTTCCCTTGCCTGAAATATGTCGTTAACAATGTCGTCAATTATGACTTTGCCATCATGAAGCGTCACTTCCTTCAAGTCGCCAGTGTTTGTGAAATTGGTCATTGTGCTACTCGACTTCAAGGAGAATGTGTTGGCATTGGTTACATTGGCCGACTGCTCAACGGTTTGTATAAAAGAGATCATATGATGGGGGCTCATAATTGTTTTTTTGTTTTTTTTTGTTTTCGTGTTTTTTTGTTTGATTGTGTAATATTTTGTTTTTATGAGTATTTTGTGTATTGTCAAAGCAACTATTTAAGTGTATGTAGGTGTGTGTATGCGTGTGTGTTTAGTTCTAAACATGCTCAGTGCTCTCAATAACTGAGACAATGTCCTCGACAACATTGCACAGATGATGATAGGTGTATATATAGATGGAATCTCGGAAAGGCTTCGAGTATATCAGCTTGCCGAGCTCCTGGATTTCACTGGTCTTCAGCATTTGAGCGCCCAGTGTCCAGATCTTTTCCTCCCACAGCTCAATGCTGCTGACAATAACACCACGCACAAAAATAAACCGTGTACGTCGACGCTGTGCCAACTTGGCCAGATCATCGCCCAAGCTGAGAGACAATGATCTGCCTCTCAGATTCGCCAAGAGATTCTCCAGCTCGGAGAAGAATGCAAAGCGCACAGTTTCCTTCTCACTGTAGCACACCAGATCAATCAGCATGCTCACACTAAAGTCCCATTCTATTCTGCACGATGCGGGCTTAGCACGTTCAAAGAAGTCTTTGATGGGCGTCAAGTCACTGTCACTGTCGCAATGAAATCCAACGTTGCGTTGATTAAACGCCTCCCTATCCTCGAGTTCCCTGGCAAAGGGACATAGAGCTGTGAACTCATCTGGGCCGTTAGATCGACTCAACTGCCTGTGCATCTCTGAAATATGCCGATACTTTCGCGGAGGCACTTTCAACATGCTCTCTATCTGCTCCAGATACTCCTGTGGTGGATTGCACCTGCCGTGCATATTCAAAGTGAGGGAACAGGGAAAGGCGTGGAATATTCTGGGCCTTGTTGAGAGCATCCAACGTTGCTTGACAATGCCCACTTTGATGGGTCGAAATAGGATATTCACCTTGTGAACCTCGCCAGCTCGCAACTGAAAGGGCATCGTATCGAATATGAACTCGTCCCCCTTGCCAATAAAGAGCGTGTTGTTGTAAGCAAAGAATTGGGAGGGTTTCCAGAAAAAGTTGATGGGTCGCTGGCCATTGTTCTCAATGACTATTATGGTGCGTAAATGGTACTCAAAGGGATTGCAGACAAACATCTTCTCCAATATCGGCGAATAATCTGGATCATTTAGAGTGTATAGTGTGCCATTGATAAGGACCGATAATGTCGCTGTCATTGTCCCTCTGGTCTGCGTAGTGCGCCGAATTATTGAATGACTTTCTGAACTTGATGTTGCACTGGATATAGTGTGCATAGAATCATGCCCAAAAGCTAATTTGCTCCAACAGTTTTTCCCAATCACTTCCAGTCTCTCAAATTCGGGAGAAAACTCTATCACGTCATCCGCCTTGCCTGCAACGGAACAGGTACGACTGCGCTCAGCTAATTCATTCCATTTGCTCACTCTTGATATCTTCGTTCCTTGATCACCCAGCAACTCAATTGTCATCCGTCGAGGAATGCCCACGATTTCAATGTAGCTCTTGCGTTTCGATGTGAAATCTTCTGATTTTGAGGAGCTATCATTAACACAGTCGGCAGTATAACGCCCAACAAGTTTTATGCTTTCATCTTTTCGAAAATCCATACTGAAGAGAACGTCTCTCGGATGTTTTCCCGTTTCTTTGGACAATCTTTGCTGCAGAGCTCGACGTTGCTTCAACATATTCTTCCAGTACTTCAATCGCTTGTCGACAAACAGCTTTGAGGAGCGAGGTAGGGACTCCGAACATTCTTGTGAGTCGGATTCCTCGTAGTAGCCACGACGCAACTCAAAGATATCATCCACAATGTTGTAGACCAAGTTATCCGCCGTGTCCAGCTGCCCATCATATTGAACCATTATCCGATAGTAAATTGGCATTACTTATTTCGGCATTTTGGTGATTCATAGCTGGCCACTGGAGAAATGGAATTTCAGTGGTTTACGTTTAGATGTTGTCAGTTGTCAGATGTTAAAATGACAGAAAAACAACAGTAGGAAATAATTAAAAAAACTCAAGTGAGTGAAGTAAAAGAACTCTTCAGTTATACTCGTTTTACAGGTTCAACAGACAATTAATTTGAAAATAAAAGACCTCCTACGATGATACGCCTATTAATTGGGCACATCTTCAGTGCTCTCAATAACCGACACAATATTTTCGGCAATGTTGCAGAGATGCGAATACGTTTGCATATAGAGAGCGTCGCGAAAGAATTTCGAATGACGCAAACTGCTTCTGGACCTCCAGCAAAACTTTAGCATCCGTCTTATCGGTGGCAGCAACAAGCAATGCTATTCTAGCCTGTATGTCATTGTCAATATCCTCCTCCTCCTCCTCTTCAACTTCCTCCAACTGATTGACAAAGTATTGCTGCAGCTCGGACTTGAAAAATGACTCCTCGATGGTCAGCATGAGATCCTCCCACTCCTCGATGCCATTGCAAATGGCGCCGCGCACATAGATCAGACGAGTGCGCTGCTTTTGCACCTCCAGCTGGCCCAAACACTCCAAGTTCGATGCAGCGCCCAAAAGGGGCTCCAGCACCACCATGAAACTGGCAAACATTTGCTTGCGCAAGTCAGTGCTCTCCAGTCGCATAATCAGCACTTTGATGGACTCCAGTCGCAGGTCCCAGTGCGGTTCACGCGGCTTCTTCAGCTGCTTATGCATGCCCTTGAACACCTCCAAGTCATCAAAACGCACGCAGTTATAGCCCGGGTTCAGCGAGTTGAACAGCTCACGCTCATCCAAGGTCCGCTCATAGGCACAACAGGCCAAGGGCGGCTCAATGAGCGGCACCAGCGAAGCCTGTTCCTGCATTATGTTGTTCATTACCTTTTCGTTGGACTTGAAGATGGCCACAGAGTGCATTTCCTCTAATCGGGTCATGTACTCCCGTGGCGCTGTGCAGCGTCCGTGGAAGCGCAGCTGGAGAGCTCCCTGATTGGTGCCGAAGATCTTCGGATCACTGTGCAGACGCCACAGCTCCATTGCCATGCGAACCTTGCGTGGCTGGTACATCACAATCAAGTTGTAGCTCTGACCGTGTGTCAAGCGGAAGCTCTCCGTTTCAAACAGGAACTCATCGTCTTTGGCGAGCAGCAGCGTTGGCCTATTGTAAAAGTATATGCCCTGTTGCCAGTTGAAGGACAACGTCTGCTTGCCAATGTTCGTGAGTTGCAGTATGTGCTTGATGCGCTTTTGGAATGGATCGCATTTGAACTTTGTTACCGTCTCGAAGCATTCGTTGAATGGTTTATCGTCCACAATGTAATCCTTGCCATTGATTTTCAGTCCAATCTCCGGTATCACCGGCTCTTGTTCTGTCTCCACGTCCAGTTTCGATTCCGTTGCCATTGCTATTTCCTGCGTCTCCTGCAATTCGCCCAGTTGCACCTCCGAAGATTCGTGCAGATTGCTGCTGCTTATCTTGTGCAGACGTTCTTCATCAACAAAGCAACTCGGCGTGGGTATGGGGTAACAAACTTTTGTGCCCGTCACTTGCAAACGATTCAGATCCGGCAAGAACTCGAGCACATCGTTGATCTCATCGAAATGCTTCTCCAGGCGGCTGTGCAACACATGCGAATTTAGCCAGCTGTGCGGCAGTTCCTCCGGGCAAACTTTGGCGCCCAGCATCTCCTCTTGGATGACACTAGGTATGCCAATGATTTCCACATCCTTGCACTTATCATGCTCTGCCTGCGGCCAGGTCTCTGCAATGCCATCAATGACGTTGCACGTCGCGGGATCTATCAGTTGTGCCAGTTTAGAGACTGGCTTCGCGGATAGCTTATCGGGCTTCATGCGGTCCGCATAGTCTAGCACTCGCATCATAGTTTCCTTATTGCGATTGTCAAATGTGGAGCGTCGATTGAAGAGCATTTCCTCTGTCCTTTTGCCCGTGCGACTTCGTACTCGTTGCTGGAGTTTCTGACGCTTCTCCAGTACATCGTGCCAATACTTGAGACGCTTGTCCACGTGGGGTTCAGGCTCCGGTGCCATTACTGATTTTGCATGTTGACGGTGTTTCGGCAAAGAATCCGCGACGCTCCGCAAATATATCGTCGAGTATATCGTCCACAATGCGGCCGCTATAGTGTGTGATGCTTGCACCAGCCTTGCCATCGAACATCGGAACTTGCTGCGACGACGGATAAAATGTGAACACATTGGTCAACGTTAAGGGCGCCCATGTCACGGGCCTGGAAGCTTCCGTGACTTTGGACGACGAATTGCCGCATGTCCAAGTGCAGGGCAACATTTGTGGAAGTGATTTCGTTGCAGAAAATAATTGTTAAACAAGGCTGAAGTAAAGTAAACTATATTTAGTGAATGATTTTGAATGAAAGTTCGTGACGCAAAAAATCAGTACAAATCCCTACAAAAGTTTCAAGGGTTACAAATTCGAGTAGAATAGTGGAAAGTTTAAAGTCGACCCACACAGATGAGACACGAGAGAAGCGAGCTGCCCTCAAAGATGCACATTGCTCTCGATGGCACTCACAATATTCTCGGCGGCATCGCAGAGCACCGTGTAGGTTTGTATGTAGAGCGCATCCTTGAAGTATTTGCAGCTTCTGACCCGCCGCGAGACATACTCATCAATCTCGTCATCTTTCGGCAACGCCTGCCCCAACTCGAGCAGTCCGATGACGAACCGCTGCGCTTCCGACTTGTAGAACTGCTCGCCCAATGTCTCGGCCAGCACTTGCCACTCCTCAAAGGCGCTGCAGATGATGCCGCGCACATAGATGAAGCAGGTGCGCTGCCGCTCCAGGTTGTTATCGATCTTGCTGAACGTCTCCTTGGAGCTGCAGCGCATGGGCTCAATGATGTCCATCAACAGCTTCTGCAGCGTTTCGCGTTGCTTCGGCTCGTGCTGGTAGATGCACTGGCGCACCGTCTCAATGCTGTAGTTCCAGGCCGGTTGGCGGGGCTTCTTCACCAGCACATAGAGCTCCTTCAGCGTCTCCAGATCGTTGAAGCGCGAACACTGAAAGCCCGCATTCTGGGCGCTGAACATCTCACGTTCGTCCAGGCGCCGCTGGTAGGGACAATCCATGTGGGGTCGCTGCACAATGGGCGCCAGTTCGGCGTGCAATTTGGTCAAGCGGCTGGCCACCTGCAGATTCCGTTTGTTGATCACCAGCTGCTGATCCTTGTCGAGCCGCTTGCGATAGGTGCCTGGCACCGTGCAGACGCCGTGCAGCCGAATGTTGATGCGACGCACACCGCAGAAGGGCGAACGCTGCAAGTGGAGCATCCAGCTCTGCTTCTTCACGCCCACCACCATGGGCGTGTACATGACATCGATGCGACGCACTTGGCCTGGCATCAAGGTGAAGCGGCGCGTGTCGAACACGAAATCGCCGTTGACCATCTGATGCTGGTTGAGCTCCTTGTTGTACAAGTTGTGCTGCTGCCATCTGGCCAGTATGAACTTGTCGCCAATGTTCTCCAGATAGACGATCGTCTTGCGCAGGCGCTGGAAGGGATCGCACTGAAAGAACAACTGCAGATCGCTGGTCAGATTTCCCTTCATATCGCCGAAGCCATGGGGACAGCCATTGATCTTGATCACATTTGTCAAGCCCTCCTCATGACTGGTTACTGATTTCTTCATTATCTTCAGCCGGGAAATATCTATTTTCTGCACACTGTGGTCGCTGCTCTCCGACGACACTTCTACCAGCTTATCCTCGCCAACAAGTCTAGTGTCCGCCACAGGCACAGCGTCTGGCATGAAGCCAGGTGCCACCTGCAGGTTCTTTACGCGCGGACAGTAGCTCAACACCCGCTTGATGTGTTGCTCGTAGTGCCGCACCGACTTGGCCAGTACCTCAGAGTGGTGAAAGGCAGTCAGCGGCGGATCAACGACGCCGGCTAGTTCGTGTTGTGTCACCTGTGGCAAGCCCACGAATTCGAGTGCCTGCAACTTGGGATCAGTGGTCTGGAGCTCTTTGATCTCGCGACACGACTGCGGATCAATGCGCGTCTTGATCACACTGTACACATGATCGGGCGCATACTCATCGCTGCGCTTCGCCGACTCCAGGACGTGCAGCAGCATGCTCTTGGCCTGCGAATCGATGGTCGCGTGACGATTAAAGAGCACATCCTCGGCTCGCTTGCCAGTGTTGCGCTGTATGCGCTGGGCTATGAGCTTCCGTTGCTTCAGCATCTTGTGCCAGGATGCGAGGCGAGGATCCATGTCATCGTCATCAGCCGGCTTTGGCTTTAACTTTGAAAGCTGTGGACTGGTGTCGTCATAACTGCTCGAGTACTTGCCATAGCCCTCTTTCTCCTGGATGACATCAAAGATTTCGTTGACCAGTTCGTCGGCAAAGAACGTCGGTTTGCGCTGGCGTATACTGGGCGTTTGTGCTTGATAATTGGCCTTGGAGTCATTTAATTTGGGCTCTTCGCGCTCCATGTTTGTGTTTTGATGTTGCGTAACAAAATGTAGTTAGTGTCTTTTGGGCAAATGTAGAGATTGTTTACGAGTGCCAAGTGTTGTCGTGTTCTTCGTAACTAAATTATATAGAAACGTCTAAATATATAAATATCGTGTAGAGAACGTTGTGTGCCCACTTAACCTAGAGCTAGAGTTCAATTTATGAGTCCCAAATTAATGGGAGCTGTGCTAATTTGCTAAACAATTCACAAAAACGAATTAAAGCCTACTCAGCTCGTGTGACAAGTCATCGTAATTTTCTTCAGCATTTTCGTATTTCGTCGAATTCCCGTCCATTCCCGTTTCCAATCCCAATACCAATCGCAGTCCCATTCCAATTCCGCATTTACATTTCCCTATGGCGGCGCGGCGTCTCAACGACATTGACGTGCCGCCTTCACACAATTCAAAACTGCGATAGTTGTTATTTCTGCTGTTGTTGTTGTTGTTGTATTGTGACTGGCAACAGCAAAGTGAAAGGAGTCGAGCTGTCGACGTGGTAAACAAACGAACTTATGGTGCAGCCCGAAAAGAAGGCCGAAAATAAAGTTGATTTATTGTCAATGCATGTGCAAAATTAACAACAACTACAAGTCTTGATATTCATGATTGTCGCTGGGTTCGCTCATTAATAATTGAGACTTGCCACAAATTGCAGCAACTAGCATCCAGAGAATACTTTGCGTTTAACTTTTGCAGCTCCTTTGTTTGTTGTAACCTGCCAACTAGCAACTTGCAGCTGGCAACGGAAATGCAGGCACACAACAAAGCCATATCAATTACCCAGGCAACGAGCTACATACAATAAAATGAAATACAATGAAAATGAAATAAAATAAAAGAATATCAAATACAAGAAAAGAAAAGAAAATAAAGTAATTTAGACCAACAGGCGGATCCTGGCCGAGTTGTAAAGCCAACTAACCGCAGGCGAGGAAGCACGGCCCGCTGAAGCCACTGAGTTGAAAGGATGAACAAATGAGGAGCGCAAGGGGAAGAGGTGTGGGGTAGAGGCGCTTGCAATGTTGCCGGTCTGCGGAAAGGCAGCGCTGGCACTGCTGCTGCATTGTTAGCAATTTCAATACTCATCATTATTATAAGACTGCAACTGAGCTCTGAGCTGTGAGCTGTGAGCTGTGAACTGTGAGTTCTGCTGAGCTGTGAGCTGTGAGCTCTCTGGAGCATGTGTTTCATTTACGTGCCTGCGCGAAATGCAATCAACATATTGTAATTTCTGAAATGCATATTGAGAACGTGCAAAAAGATACGCCACACAATGCAGCATGCAATCCGAAACTTTGGCTGCACTTAACGGGCCGCCGGACAAAAACAAAACGAACCGGGGGACATCGACTTCGACATCCACATCAACAACAGCATCAGCTTCGACTTTGGCATCGGCGTCGGCTTCGGCATGGGCATCGGCATCTTATGCGGCTGCACTTGATGCTGCAGCAGTGGCAGTTGAAGCAGCTGTGGCAACTGCGGCAGCAGCAAAAATCTGGCAGCGTTTGCATTTTGATTTCCATTTCGCATGCACTCAAGTAACGCATTTATTATTTACCAAGCCTGGCAACAGGCAGCAGCTACGCGCAACGTGCAATGTGCAATGTGCAACGTGCAACGTGAAATGGGCAACAGGCGGCCGAGGCAACTCAATTGAATTCCGCAGACTCATGCTGCAGTTGTCAACGTTTTGCAGACGAAGACACTTGTGAACGAGCATTGCCTGCCTGCCACCCCCACCCCCGCCTGTCTCTCACTTCTCGACTCTCTGGCAAACTCTAGGCGATGCTGATCCAATGTTGCACATGTTGCATACCACTTGGATCTGTTGACAGGCAGCCAGCAGCCAGCAGCAGCAGCAGCAGCAGCAGAGGCAACTCTCAGACGGCAACTGTTGGCGCTTGTTCAGTGAAGACAGTCGAAAAGACGGGCACTCAGACAAATACATAATACATACTCTAACCCCTTGGGGCATATGCGTTTTAGCATTCAATTTGTAATTTATAATACATTTGCCATCGATTAAATAAATAAATAAATAAATTAGAAATTGTGCAAAATATAAAATGCCACTATTTGCATTTAATAATTAAAAAGATTGCAAAAGAAATGGTTTACTAAAGGTTTTTGTTGCTCGTGAGCAAATCAATTTGAGCTCTTCGCAATGTTTAATCAAGTCAAACTACTTGTAACCTTGTTCATTCGACAGAGTATCTTCAACTTCGACTAGTCGAGTTTGTTGTTGCTTCTTATAGTGGCAAATAAAACAGAGATTTATTTATTTTTGCCTCGCTGCCGTTGCGATTTTTTATGCAAATGTTTCGTTAGATGACGCCCATAATAATCAAATTTTTATTGAATGAATTGCCCGCTGTAAATTCGCTGCATATTCACAATTCATTAGAGGCCAAATCCATTGAGGCAATACAGTCGCTCGGACTTGCAGTCATGTAGGCTGGACGAAGCAAGTAAGTCGGCAAGTCGGTAGGCTGGGCCAATCGCATATGTGTGGTCATAAAAAAGTGCGTTACAAATAACTGCACATTTATTGATCGGAACCGTTAGAGAAGCTTAATGGCCGACAGATCGTGTTTGGATCGAGTCGATAGTATTCCGCGAGTTAATTGCTGTGCAATTTATGCACCAACAAGCTGTGGCTGTGGCTAGTGAGTGGAATGTGCTGTCAAATGGTGGCACTTAATTAATGCCCATTTAACGCCAATGAAAAACGGCAACGTTGAACGATAGCGTTGAGGTTGCACATTCACACAACACAACATACAAAGTATGTATATTGCATATAGCACACATTGCATGCGGCAGCATTCATATTTACCTCACTTCGGCCGACTTGATGATCGCCTTGGGCGGCGCATCCCAATAGTTGGGCGCTGGTGGCACCCATTGGCGCAGCACTTGATAGTTGCCCTCGAGCAGCTCCATGCCCTCGATGACCTCCACATCCGAGTCGCCATCGTTGTTTCCTGCAGCAATGTTGCTGTTGCTGTTATTATTGTTGATGTTGTTGTTGCCGCTGCTGCTGTTGTTATCAGCATTCAAATTATCAATGGACTCGCTCATTGTCTTCGATTCGATTTTTGGCGCCGCTTTCACAGCCAACTCGCAGTGGCTCCAACGTAGTAAACAAAGATGCGCACATCCATTTGCGCTGAGTCACCCACAGGCACACACACACACACGAACACAATTACACGCACAGTCACAGACACAAAGAACTATTTGCAAGACGCCAAAGAAGAAGAGGAAGAAGCAGCAGCAGCTGCTGCTGGCACCAAAACAATAACAACGAACTCGAATCTCGCCGGTGTCTTGAACTTTGCCGGGTTTTTTCTCTCGCTTTCTTTGCGCACTTTTCAGTAGAATTTCTTTGGGTTTTACCCTTGCATTTGTTTAAACTAATTGTATTATTTAATTTTAAGAATTTTAGTACTATCGGTCGCAACACAGAGCCTCGTTTGGCTGACAGCGGCGCGCGGCGCTCACGTTGCACTCACGAATTGTTTCTTTCTAATCGGCGAAAATGTTCGTTGCGTTTGTTTTGGCACGGAAAATTGACAAGCACGGCGAAAACACATCGCACAAAGCACCACACACATACACACACACACACCTATACAGTAGTCACATGCACACACATACAGTCACACACGTACAGTGAGGGGTTAATATCTGGCATTCGCTTTTGCATCCCTTGTGGAACAGAGCTGAACAGAACAGAACAGAACAGAGCTCGGCGACTGAAGTCGCCCCATTGTGCTGTGCGTCCTTGGTCCTTGCCCGATTCTCTGTTTCAGTTTCAGTTTTGTGTCTCGGTTTTCTTTCGCCTTGCTTGGCTCGCCTGCCTCGACAGCTTTTATTTTTTTCTTTCTTTTTTAGTGTGTGCAAAATAAGGGTTTGTAATTTAATGTTTTTATGTCTGATTTCGTTTTCGTCTGCAGGGCGGTTAGTGGCGGGCGGGGAGGTGTTGTACTCAAATCACGCATATTGTTGAAATTATGTAGCCAAAGACTTGGGCACAAAAACAGAGGGGAGGGAGGGCAGCGGTGAGTGTTCACCTTTTAAGCTCTTGAGTGAAGTTCGAATGTGATTCGCACAGTGAGTTATAAGCTATGATATTCATTTCAACTCAAAAGTTGACCCAAATTCTAATTACAAAATTTATTTCTATATATTCTTAATTTATAATTTAATTTCACAGTATATAAATTCCCCTTTAAATTATATTATTATATATGTTATATTATTTATTTAAATTATTTAAATTCTAAAATTACATAAATTTGTATTTAAATAAGTTACTTTAATTTGCTACGTGATTGCGGGAATAATTTCTAAATTTTTCATCCCTGTTTAATCGAACTTGCACCACTGTGCTCGGTTGTGCACAAAGGTCTGACGGCACGATCCCCGTGAACTCACAACTCACACTCACTCACACCGACGCACACGTACAAAGAGCGAAACCTTTTATGGCTACTCGCTCACACTCGCACACTCAGGCAGAGCGGGACGAGCGCAAACCCCAAAAATCCCAGGCACCCGCATCAGACGGAAGGAAGGAAGTGAACGCTCGAACGTATGCTCATATTTTGCTACAAAATATTTTCAATCTGATAGAGTAAGGAAGTGCGCGCGAGCATTTGGGAGCGAGAGAGAGTGTGTGTAAACTGCTCTCTCAGTGCACGCTCTCTCTCTATTCTCTCTCTCTGAATGCGTTGCTCTCTTTATTGCCAGGATTTCTTTTTTAATTCACTCACTCAATTTGAATGTCGAGTTCGTTCTGTAGAATTCACCCCTAAGCGTCTTCACGGTAATTTGAACACGTGCCGAGCAGCTGAGCGCACTCCTCACCCCGCAGTCTGCAATGCTCACCTTGCCCCATGCTGTTGGTCTTTGGGTGGTAGCTCGGCTGGTCAATGCAACACAACCCTCAGGGGGTGGCTCTGCAGCAGAGCAGTGCCAGACATTGCTGGCGATCGTAAATTTTTACGATTTCATATGCTGCTTATGCTCTCCGAGGCAGGCAGACAACTTGCAACAAGCTCGCTGGGAGCTTTGACAGCAATTAGCGTGCCAGTTGGACGTTGAAAGCTGAATGTGGGATGTACGAGTGTGTCTTTAGACGACTTGGCTCAACTGTACTGAGCCGCTGAGCTCACCCTCGGGCGCCGCAAAGTATGCAATGCACTCGTAAAAACAATCAACTTGGCAACACTTACGAGGCCCCGGGGAATAGGAATACTGCTGCACACACAGCCAGGGAAAATGAAAGTGAAATTTGTTTGTGTGACGTCAAGGCTATCTGACTGCGGCGGGTTACGGGTTACGGGTTACGGGCCGCAGCCCATGGGTTACGGTATTTAATGTGCAAATAGCTCATACTTCCACAACTGAGAGTCAGTATGTTATTCTTGCTGTTTCTGTTCCTGTCGCTAGCAACAAATTGCGTCGTTTGCCAAATCAACCCTGCAGACAGACCAAACACATTCCAAGCCCTGGCCTGGCTATCACAACAACAAACAAGCACAGCGACAACAAACAAACACAGCTCACAGGGCGAGTGAGGGGTCACAACAACACCTACGCGACAAGCGACAAGCGACAACACTTCAATAGCCGCACACGATTTCCGTTAGAGCCGCAGCATCCTGTGGATTCATTACAGTTCAGTTAAAAATTTAATTAAAATGCAGCAAGCAACATGTTGCTGGCAACATTTTGCTGCGGCTCGCTGGTCGACGTGGCAAATGACATTTGTGCTCCTTAATTGTATTCATTGCAATACGAGCGTAGTTAGCAAACTCAAATACTTGAAAAATGGGCTGGCAGTGGGTCTGTCAACCCTCAAGAGATGCCGGAGATACGCACGCAGCACACTCCTCGGTTATGGCATAAAAATAATTATATAAACTTGATGCCCTTGCCGTCTGGCAATTCTTTGATTGTTAACCAGCGACAAAGCTGCTATGCATTTCCACCCTCGACGCCAGTCAACGCCCACACACACACACCTCACACCCGGCCTGTGCCCCACATCCAGAAACCACACAGTTTTGAAAACACGCAAAACCAGAGAGCGGTATAAACAGCACGCCCGAGCTCTGTCAAAGCGGCCGGCGGCTGAAAATCCACCTCGCCATTGCAGTGGCCCAATGGTGGGACACTGGGCATGGGACTCGATTCCGTTTGGGTCGGTTTTAACATGATTTGTTGGATTTTGCCAAGATTTCCTAATTCCATTCGTTAGCCCTTACCCCGAGGGTTGACTCAGCTGACTGCCTGACTGCCTGACTGTCTGTCTGTCTCTCAGTCTGTCTGTCTGTCCGTCGCGTAGTTGTCGCCGTTGGGTGTTTTGTAATTTGTTGGTTTTGCGGTAATGCAGTTTAAAGAGTTGTCAAGTGGGTGACCGAAAATTGCACAACACTTTTGGTGGAGGCTTGACAAGATACACTCGAAATGCATACAGAACTAGACTCACGTTACTCTTGGCAAGGGCTTGATTCGAGTTATTTCTACAGATTTCTTTTGATGCTTTTATTGCGAGAGTCTAACATGGCAATCAAGAGAATTTTAATTAAATTCGCTAAAAACGTTTCCGGTATTTTGGAATTCGGCAGCGCTCAAAAATACAAATTGTTCAACGAAGTTCCGTTACCCACAAGTACACAAAGACGATGCTGTCCCCGATTTCCCACCATTATCTAGAATTTAGTGATTTTTATCAGGAAGCAAGCGAGCAAACAGACATTGCGGTGATGCGTGTAATTCTCAGCTTTAATGAAGTGTCGTCGCCCGCCAATATGTAGTTGTCTTGGCCAAGTTAGTTGTTTGTTCGCTTGGTATCTGGCGAGTTGACATGGTACTCGGCATTTTCATTAGCAGCTCGCTGATATTGCTTAGCACTTCATTATGGGCTGCTATTAGTTAGTTAGCTGCTTGCATGACTTTGATATGCCATTGTTATGTCGTCCCCAGCCGGGCACCCAGCCCCAACTTGATGTGGGAAACTGCTCCCAACAGCATTTTGATGGCCACACAGAAGCGACTGCCATAAAAATCCGCTGAGCAGTCAGTACTAGTTTCTTCTATTTTGGTCTCTGTCTCTATTTTCGGCGGCAGCGGCGGCAGCGACGAGGAGAAGGGAGGAGGGGGCGCTTAATGGCGTACTATTTCAGGTCTAAGTCGCCGTTTTGTGGGTCGTTACACTCTCGAGGCTCGCAATTGTTTTTTTGTGCCAAAAAAAAAAACAAAAAAAAATACAGAAAAGAAATAGCAGAAAAAACCATATGCAAATGCTCATAGTCATAGTCGTAGCTAACATACTTGTATAGCTGATGTTGTTTCTTTGGGCTGCTCGGCTGTTTGGCAACTTCCTTTCCAGCTTGTGGCGTTGTTGTTTATTTAAAGACTTTCTACGCATCGTTAGACAGAGCAGCCACATGTTGATGTAACGAAATCCAGGGGCAATCCGACCACATCAAAGGCGTTGCTAGTCGCTAGCTGCTGCTGCTGCTGTTGCTGCTGTTGCTGCTGCTGCTGTTGCTGCTGATGAAAGCCCCCTCCCGCTCGCTCTCAGTTCGCCTCCCTTCTCTGCCACCCATTCTGCGCAGCGACAGCATTTATTACGCCTTTAACTAGACATTTATTTGGACGACTCGCTTAGAATTCCAGTTAAATGTTTGCTTTGTTCGCTGCTGCAGGCAGACTCGAAAGTCAAAGAATTTTTGGCCACAGAAATAGCTGCGACTTAGCCATCATAGCTGGCGGGCAAGAAACGGCAGCCGCAACTCAAACAAATGCTACACATTTAATGCCTATTTGTATTTATGTGTGTTTGTTTGTTTATTATTAAAATCAGCTTGTTTGCCTCCCAGCCTCCGTCCCCTCCCTTTCTCATCCTCATTCTCTTTCTCCTGCTCTTGCTTTCGCTCTCTTTCCACTGCCACGTCTCCCGTTTCGTCTGTGGGTGTGTTTTGATGAGCAGCTCATAAATATGCAAGTCATTAATAGAAATATGATGTACCCGTGGCAAGTTAGAACCTGCAGCACATCAACGTCAAAAGTCAAAATAACAACCCCAATGCTCACAGACACACACACACACATACACACACACACACAGAGGGAAAGCTGTCAGTCTGTGTGGGTGGTGGAGTCGGAAAAGTGGGCGTTGTGTGGATTGACAGCCTAAGCGTTCCGCTGGGATTGGAAGTTTGGATCTGGCATTGGAATTGGGGTTATAAAGCCGCTGTGACTGCCACTAGAAAAGGCAACTGAGTCTTGTTGCAACAACGAGTCCATGCCACATCCTCTTGCCACATGCCACTTGCCACATAAATTGAGTAAAAATTACGCTTCATTTGATTTAACACAATCGGTTTTTGTTGTTTCCCTTGCTTTGTGTGCGTTCCGTCTGTTGTCAGGCCACTTGATGTTGCGGCATCGACGTGGTCATAACATCCTGACTTATAACTCGATATAGGGGCGGTCTTCAGACTTTCAGCGACAATTCGATTAAGGACATTATGACGTCGATGATGACGTCCAGTTGAACGCATTTGGGGTGGCATGCAACACGTCATAGCTTGGGAATTTTCTCGCATTGCCGGCGGCGAAAGCCGATGAGTGTTTTCCCCCGCCCACAAATCAAACGAATGCATAATAACGCAATCAAAGTGCAAAATTCCAGTAAATATAAACAAAAGATGAGTTGCGACTCGCACACACTCTCAAAATGCACTTCGTATTATTCTTGGCTAGCAATTAAAATTGACTTAAATGTGCGTGAATGGCGTGAAAACATTTGAGCCAAATCTCGTTCAACTGCACTTTCCATTGGCTTTGCCCAAAATGCAATAATAAACACATTGTCTTTCCTGCCGTTGTTGTTGCAGTTGTTAGTGTTGTTGGTATTGTTTGCTGCCATTGCTGCTCGGCGTTGGCGATGCACATTTTATTGCCTTCTTTTGCAGTTAGCTGCATTGGCAGCCAAGCAGCAGGCTAATATTTCCGCTATTGGCGGCGATCTCTTTCACTTTACCGCGGGCCACTGCAACTTGCACATGTTTTGCCTCACTTTGCTTTATTTTCGCCTCTCGTTTTTTTTTTTATTTCGTTTTTATTGACAGCCAGACTTGTTACATGGAACAAACAGTCAGCGCTCCTGAGACTGAGAGTCGAGGCGAGCAAGCGAACGAAGCAACGTTTGGCCTGCCAGCGGCTGCAATCGCAACATCCGCACTATCCGCACATGTGGCATGGTGCACAGGTCTGCTGTGGCATGGCATGGCATGAAATGAGAATGGGAATGGGTTGGTCTCTTGCGCTGCGGCGGAGATCTCGGGATCTGGATCTGTTTTGGGACCGCTTTTCCTGTTTCGTTTGCACCGTCGGCAGCATTGTTATTGTTTATTGATGCACTACTTTGCGCTATTTTCGTGTGGCCAGGCAGCACACAGAGCATACAGCATACAGCAACATGCCTCATGCCTCATACCTCATGCAGCAGATGGCGATGCTTGGCCAGCTAGTGGGCGTTCAAGATGAGAGCTGGAGAACGGAACCAGCCAAAGCTGTGGTAACAGTGAGTTTGCATTCAGCTAAAAATACATAAATTGTTTCAAACGCTGCTGCTGCTGGTGCAGATCTCAAGATGTGCCTGCCACACCGAGGATGGGGCAAGAGGTGCATGTAGCTAGTGTATGGCATGTTGTGTTTTGTGTGAGGCGCGCGTTACGCCCAAGTGCAAACGTAATGAGCGAAGTGGGCGGATCAGGTCATGCAAATTGCTGGCAAAGTGGAATTCAATTAGTTTTCAGCTGTGGCAACTGTAACCGCAACTGAAACTGCAACTGCAACTGTGAATGTGACTGCAACTTGACAACTTTCGCCCATAAAGCGTGCAGATTCATTTGCAAAGTCGTCTGCGAAATTTGACAATGGCCAATCACATAAACTCAACGGCATAATTAGGCTCCAGCAGTTGTCAGTTGGCAACCGCAACAGCAACAGCAAAGAGTAAGAGCAATAGTAAGCAGCGGCAAAAGGTAACTCCTGTCCAACTGTCGCAGTTTTATTGAATTGTCAAGCTTGTGGAATATTTGGCCAAGAGATCGACTTGGCTCTTGGCAGCCTTTCCTGCCAATTACTGTTCGCCAGACAATGTTGCTGCCGCTGTCGTAGTCGCAGTTGCAGTCGCAGTCGCAGTCGCTGCTGCTGTCGTTTGGCAATTGCAGCTTGGCTTTTTCTTTTTGCTTAGTTTTGCGGCCACAATTACGTATACGACCTGGTTGCTAGATCTCGTCGAGAAGAGCTCGCGCTTGGCTTTTACTTGGCTTTGCCATTGCATTTATGTCGCATGTAATTAGTCACGATGTTGGCAGACATACTGCAGTCCAACTCAAGTCGTCGTCCTCTCAATCGCAGTCGCAGTCGCAGTCTCTGCCTCTGCCTCTGCATCTGTCTCCGTCTTGAACTGGCGTCTTGGGTGCCTTGCACTCGATTCTTGACTTGTGAGTTAGCCATCGATGCCGCCTGCTGTTGCAGTTTGCTGCTGCTGCTGCTGCTGCCTCTAGTTAGCTTTGTTGTTTGCCGTTAAGGCCAACTGAAGGTACTGTAAAAACAAACTAAAGAAAGCCCACTGCAGTCGCTGTACATAGCTGCAATCGCGGAAGTGTGAATTGGCATCGCTTCGAGCCGCTTACAGTGCAATTTATGGGCTGCTATTGCAGATTGCAGCGGGTAAACTGCAGCATAATTAGCCCAATTAGTTGGCAAACTGCTCATAAATTACTCGAATTTCAGCTAAAGGCTATCTAGCTATCCAACTATCTGCTGCAGCTGCTCGCTAGCATGTATCCAACACACATCCACAACATCCGAGCACTCGATGTGGAGGAGAAGGAGAAGAAGGTGGCAGGCGATTGGGGAGGTAAACCATCATTTAACATATTCATTAGAAGTTTAACGCGCCGACAAGAACAACACAACTAATTTATAGTCACATGCAGCGTCTCAATAATAGAGTATTAATCAAAACACAGTTAATTTGAAATTGCTTCAAAATGCTGTGGCACAATGGAAAACCGGTTAACAGTTTGCCAGCTAGCACTCATTACTCCAGACGGCCAGCCAGGCGAGTGAAAAATGAAACAAAATTTCAGAGTTTCAAAAGTTTGTAAGCACTTGAAAACTCGAATTGCTGCGTAATGTTGCCAACAACAACAATAACAACAACAACAACGACAACAGCAATAACAATAACAACCAAATACATACATGAAAATAAAAATATAACAACAAGAGTTTTTGAAATAAACTCAGGAAAAAAAATCAGAGCCGGGTCGGATGTGCTCCGAGCACTTGAGACCCTCGCGTATCGCGCACTTGAATCTGTTACGCAAATGTGCGTAATGCGCATGAATATGGATGGATACATGGAAGCCAAGTATGAATACACTCAGTACTCAGTACTGAGCACTGAGTACTGGCTGAAATATGTGCCCACATGCAAAAGTCCAACAACAACAAGAAACATTAACAGTAAAGCGTTCCGCTAGTCAGGCCTTCCACTTGTGAAGGCGCGTGGGCCTTGGCAACAAAACGTTAATGTTAATGCTGGCTAGGAACTTGAGCTACTGCTGCCTACCAAATAAATGGAAAAGAAAAAAACTTTTGAGAAAAGGTCTTTGCTGTCTTTTTGGTCTGAAGTGTGGGTGGTGTGGTGTGGTGTGAAGTGGCCGGAGTCAAAGTTACCAAATGTGTTGCCCATAAACTTGAGCAATTTGTTAGAGTAATGCTTAAGCCAAGTTTCTTTCGTGTTAACTTCATGTAGCCGCTGCCTCAACTACGCATCGAAATCTCTCTGCTCAGATCTGAAATCTCTTTGCTGTTTGCCATTCCTGGTACTATTAATATTACTGTTTAAATTGAGGAATTTTATGGTTATTTTTAATTTAAAATCGCTGCTAACGATACGAAAACCCCATGACGATTGCGCACTTGATTTTTCCCTCCGTTTCGTTCTCCCTCTC
Source organism: Drosophila siamana (assembly GCA_035047445.1). NCBI lineage: Eukaryota > Metazoa > Arthropoda > Insecta > Diptera > Drosophilidae > Drosophila > Drosophila siamana. The sequence continues at coordinate 45,579 of JAWNPP010000101.1, read as the reverse complement.
TCTCGCTCTCTCCTCAGCGAACTGTCGAATTGCCTGGCAGTTCAATGGTCTGACAAGAGAACAACTTTTCCAACTGGCATTAATTGAACGCTGTCGGCGACCCCAAGCAACAAAGTGCGTTCTCGCGCCCCCTCAGCCCCTCGGCTTCGACCGATTCGAATTGAGTTTAACTCGCATTCAAGTGCAGAGAGCTTTCACAACACAAAACATGTCGTTGGCTTCGGCATCATTCGATTGGGAGTTTGTATGTACCAAATCAGAGTGGGGAGGGAATTGAGCTGCAGATTGCAGACGGAGGCGCTAGGCATTTCATTTTTATAGTTTTAGTTTGATTGACGCACTGACACAAAGCTGCGCAGCTTGATTGTGCGCATGCGCAGTCAATCAGGCGCCAAAGCCTGAACAATTAATCCTTTAAGCAAGTTGGACTCGAAGCGGAGAGTACATAAACTCAATTTAGCGCACATACTGTCACACAATTTGCAATCAGGCGGACGGCACTGACTCTGCGAGCAGATACTACGTACTAGATATGGCTGCAGATACAGATACAGATACAAGATACAAGATACAATATACAGCGATAGCAAATGGCAGTCCTAGGCCAACTAAGCTGCGACATTGCGCGACGTGTTGGGTAATTTGGAGAATTTATGACAAGCATTATGGCAACACTGGTTTCACTAGAGCACATTACGTCTATCACAGTGTGAGTGCCTTTGTACTGTGTGTGTGTGTGTGTCGGTGTGTGAGTGTGTGTATCTATGTCTATGCAGGCAGGCTGTGTAAGTAATTCTTAGCGAGCCGCCCAAACCAGTTTCATTATTGTACACATTTTGATATTTATGCAACGCGTTTAGCTTTCTGATTACTCACGCTCAACTGGCCACAAAACAAGAACTTGCTCGCTGTCTGTTACTGCTGTTGGTCGTGAATTTTGTGCAGCAGCAACTCGGCAAACTCCCAACTACCAACTGCAAACTCTATAATAAGTCAGTTGAGCTTGCGCTTAAAGTGGTAGCCGGCGATTCCCAATGCGATGCGATTCGATGCGATGCGGTGCGGTGACGTCGGCGCATTTTGAAGATTTGAAAAATTAGAAATGCCAAATATACAAATAGTCAGAAGTTGTTGCTAAATTGTCAAAACTGTTGCTGCTCGTGGCTGTGGCTGCTGCTCGCTTGCAACTTGTAGGTTGATTGGCCAGTTTGACGGGCCGCCAAAGGTGCGGCTAAAACTCAGCCACAATCTCAGTTTCAGCCTCAGTCGCAGCGTCAGCGTCAGCGGCCTTAATACAGTTATGGCTAAATCCCTGTAGCTTTTAAATTGCTTTTGCTCTCTGGCCGTTGCCGGTTGCCAGTTGCCAATTGCCAGTCGCGAGCTGCCAGCTGCCTTCGCTGTTTGTCTAAATGTCAAATGCAATTGCAGTTCGCTTGGATGCACATTGGCAAGCCGCCATCGTTGCCGCCTTTTTGCCTTTGCCATTGCCTTTGCCTTGCTCTTGGGCGTTGCGGCCAGTTCCAGCTTTAATTGCGCAAATCTTCAGATCTGTGGCAAAATGTTAAAGTGCAACAGCAACAGCAACAGCAAATAGAAACAGCTTCAGTTTCGTTTTCTGGGTGTGTTTTTGTGGCGTGCCACGGCTGCAAATGAGAACTGGCTCAAGCTGTGGCCGCGTTTGCGTATAATTATTCAGTATGTTGCGTATACGCCGCGTTATCTGCCTGCTGCATTCATTTCCCAGGCCTAATTCAATTAAGTTGTCGGAAAATTGGCCAACGTTACGTGTCGCCCATTTCTTTTGAGCTGCTTCGCTTTGCAATTTAAATAAATCATCATCGCTTGCCGCAAGGCCAGACAAGACCAAAAGCAGAGCGGAGCGGGCCAGGAACAAAGTTCTATGCCATGTCGATGCATTTTGAGTACGTGCCGCGTGTCTAAGACCTGTATGAGGTGAGCACTTTTTCTCTTTCTCCCTATGCGCTCGATACCCGCTACCTTCGTGTCTTGAGTCTGCCAATTTAATATTTGTCTTGGGCTGGCTCCATGGCCCCTTGGCGGCCTGCACTTTCCAATGTTCGTGCGGCTGCTCTAGTTTCGATCTCTTTTTTTATTCATCTAGTTTTTTATTTTGGTTTTTATGCCTAGGCCAGGGTATTATCCGTGCGATAATACCGCAATTCATCATTATTATACTTGTACTATGGCTGCCTGACTGCCTGGTTGGCTCTTTTGTTGTGCTGTATTCTTGGGCCATGTTTGCACGTCAGACTTCTTTGCAGCGGCTCTAATGAAGGGGTTCCGCATTTTGATATATTGACATGAAATCGTTGGCGGCGCACAACACTAGACAGCACGGCAAAACATTGGCAAAATACATGAAAATAAAACAAACGAGTACTCGTAATCGTACTTATAGTATTCGTAGTCGTCGTCGTCGTTGTCGTCGTCGTCGTTGTCGTCGTCGTAGTCGTTGTCGTACATCTATTTCTTCCGGCTAATCATGACTGGAGTTCCAAGTAGCCATACATATGTATGGTATGCATGTACTCGAGACGTATTGCGTGCCTTGTGGGCGTGGCCGGGCGGCTCAACATAGCCACCGCCTCAATTAGGCGATAACTGATTGGAATTCTAACGGCCATTCCACGTGATTGCAGCAAATCTTTGTGCTCATTAGGCGCGCGGGTTAACAAACTTGCCTGCCAGCCTCGTTGTTTATTTAAATCGAAACATAAGCATTTACTCCAGCTACAGCAACAGCGACGACCACAGCCAAATAACAGCAATTGCCTATGCTGCAGGCTTCACTATACCACAGACCGACGGCGGCTCTACCGGAGTTGGGAAACAAATGCAAAAGAGGCTGGGCAGCTATCATTAGGCTTACGCTTAGGCCATGGCCCAATGGCCATGGAGTGGAGTGCTGGCGATAAGGAAACGCTAACGTTACCAAATTACAACCTCAAATTTAGATCAATAAAAAACACGCAGCCGCAGCTCCCGAAGACCACCGTAAAAATAGAATTCAAATTGAAACAGAAACCGATGTTTTAATATGCTCCAAATGATGGAATGGAATGTTTTTTTTTTTTATTGCAAAACAATAAACAAATCTTGGGAATTTTGTGTGTGTGCTCGGATGGGAAAAATTATTCTAGACAAAAGAAATAATCAGAAATAAAATAATATAATCGCCGTTTAAAATCGTTTATGTGTAAATAATTACCTTTTATTTCTCTATTATTATTTAATGGCTTATTAACTACATTGTAAATGTAATAACATATTTAATGTACCCTTTTGTGGCAAGGGCATTAATACCACTTGGCTGCCGGCTGACGGGGCAGTTGGCCAGCGACCAACCCAAAAAGCGATACAGAACAATGCTAAAACCGAGGCTGACCTCAGTGTGGCCAGGCATTCCCTAACTGTGTGGGTGTATCAGGCAATAAATGTGTGTATTTGTATGTGTCTATGTGTGTGTGTGTGTGATTGTGTGTTAAGCTTAACCCATTATGGCGCCTAACGTACGAAACGTTGCACACGAAACAGACACAAAGACTGGAGAGACTTGAGGCTCGCTTCTAGAGACTGGGCTGTGTAGAGCGTGCGAGTAGAAGGCGAAGAGATAGAGTGAACGAGAGAGAGAGAGAGAGAGAAAGAGAGATAGGAGCTAGGAACAAGGACTGGCTGCTGCATCGGATGCTCATCAAAATGATTGCATCACGAAGAACAAATTTAAACGGCGATTACCGCCCAGCCACCCCGCTCCTCAGACTGTTGCTGTTGCTGTTGCTGTCAGTTCGATGCTGTCCACTTTTGGGGCTGGCAATTTCTATAACTGCAGCTAAACGCATAAATACAACAACAACAATGGCAACTATGACGACGACGACGACGATGAGTCGGTTTCATACCCAGAGATGGAGACGGAGCTGGAGCCTGGGCCGGATTTATGGACTTTCACAAAATGCCGCTGTGATTAAGTTGCATGAAAATTATAGTTTCGCTAGAACTTTTATGTCGCTTTAATTGATGCGTCTCCGGATGCGGTCCAGCCAGCTGGGCAGCTGTAAGCGAGGGCCCGAGTCCAGCATTAGCTACAACGTCAGGCAGTTATGAGGTCTGAGGCCCAAGTTGACAGATGAGCGCGCAGCATGCAGCTTTCCAGCTTGCATCCAGCAGTTTGCTACATGAGGCATGCATTGACTTGGAGCCATCTTTCAACGAGCTTGTTAGGATTGGAAAGCAGTTAAAATGTGAGTACATACCTTCCCTTATTTATACATGATATCTATATGGATTTATGCTTTTATTTCTATATCTATTTATTTATTAATTTGTCTTGTTGCTCTAGTGTTGCAGCTGCGGCATACACACACACACACACTCCAAGCTGCAGTCACATGGGGAAGTCGACAACTGTGACTGGTGATCGTGCTCTGCAGTTGTCGCAACTTGTCCGCCTTCGCCTACAACTGGGCAAGCTGGCAAACGAGGCAAATTGCCAATTGCACATTTGAGGGACAAGTGCAAATATTGTGATTGCAAATACGCTTTCTGATTTATTGCCGTAATTATATGCGCATATGTACAATACATGTACATAAATATATCATATTCATATTCGTATTCGCATTCGTCGTATTCAAATCGTGTGGCAAACGTGTAATTTAATGCGATTTTGCTGTAAGAGACGCCAACAACGTCGTCAACATTGGAAAGGGAGGCGAAGAGAGACGCCGGACGTTACAGCGAGAGGGAGGAGGAGGAGGACGGGGGCAAAGTGACAAAGTTGCCTGTGCACGGCTTTTTGCGCCTTTTATTGTCGGCCAGTTTGCCGCTGCAGTCTATCAGGCCTCCAGTCTGTCCAAGTGTCAGTTTAATGCTCGACTGACTTAACACGCAAATTAATTAAATGCGACTGCGACTGCAACGGCGACGGCGACGGGTACTGCAACGATGACTGTGGCTTTGAGTATGTTGCCAACAAATTGCTTTGTGGTTATTCAAAGTGCAACAGCAACGACAACAGAGACACCAACATATTGTTGCATACAAATTGTGGCAACATGCTGCAATTGCATCTCATAGCATTCCCAGGCGATTGCGTGTGCCTTGAACCCACATATGACTCTCGGTTAGCCGATCTTGACCCTGACTTTCAAGCTGTCAATTGTGAAATTGATTATGTATTCCCTTTCCCTCCCTCCTTCTTCATTACATCTCGCTACCTTTGAGGTATTAAATAATTCGATATTTTATAGAGACAATTAAATGATTGAAATGGATTAATTGCAGCAAAGTTTATTTCTTCTTTTGAGGCTCGTTTTATGAAATTTGTCGTCTTTAAAAGGCTGAATACTATTCCAATCTCGAACTGCATTATACATCCATAAAATAAGAGTAATCGTTAAAATTAGATCACAAATTTTACAGTGTTTTTATGACTTTCAGGTGTTGCTGGAAGGCATAGTTGTAACAATAAGAAAATTTACCTTGAACGAGTTCTAATTTAAAACTATTATTCTTGAATTTTAGAATACGTTTAACCCTTTTAAATAAATTTAAGACGATAATCAATTTATAAAATACAACAGTGCTATACAGATTTTATATATTCAAACAAAACTAAGAAATCAGCATTAAAGTAAAGAAAATATTTTGAATTTTCTCTGAGTGGTATTAATTTCCACTGTATCTATTGTATCTGTCACTCGGCCTTTCAATTCCTACTGAAGGCTACTGTCAAAAAGTGACATCAATGAGAACCGAAAACTATTACGAATGTCACTTGTCTGCGTGCCACACAGTGGCAGCAACAGCCTATTAATTATTATCTCTTGTTCGAACTTTTTTTTGCAAGACGCTTCCACCATCAGGTGTCTTTTTTCCTTATCGATTCCGATAGGGAAGCGGAATTCTTTTGCCGTCAACTGGCGGCAACACACAAAAACAAATAAAAAATCCAGTCGGCCCACCTGACGTTCTGTGTGCTCGTAATTAACTCAGGTGGAGTCAGCTCTAACTGCGCCTCTACGAAATTAATTGATTGCATTTTATTCTCGTTCATATCTCCGACATGCAACTGCAAACTCGACGGAGACAGAGACGCCGACGGAGTCGGAGTCGTAACAATTGCCCCAATTTCTGGCAGGCATGGGCATGTGGCTGACAAGGGGGCGCGGCTGCAGTTGCGAGCATGTTGAAGACATTGCCAGCGTCTAATTGGAGTAAATTATGTTTACACATTTGGCCGTGCAATTAGGTCAACTCACTTAAACACACCAGCGAGTGTGTGAGTGAGTGAGTGTGTGTTCTGATATCAACTGCATTTCGTGGCTTGATTTTACATAATTAAACAGAAGGTTGAGCGGCGAAAGAATGGACAGCATTTAACTCAAGCGCGGTCGCGGGTCGTGTGAGGTCTCCAGTTGAGTTTTATCTGGCCTTTAGATTTTTCGAATACTTAATTAGTTTTCGCGCCACAATTTATGCAGGGGAATGCTGCGAGAGTGTTACGAAATGGGGAAATGTGGAAAGCGACCTCAAGTAATATTTATCATCGTTTAAACTTGCATACAACCACATAGATAGCATAAAAATGTCAGCAGCCAGTTTAGAAGAATCAGTCGACGTCATGGGTTAGTCAGCACAGTCATTAATTGCAGGAAATCGAGGAGTTATGAGCTTCTCCCTCTCCTCCAGTCAGAGTCGCAGTCGCAGTCGCGGTCTCAGTCTCTATCTGTGACTCGCAGCATTCTATAAATAAAATAACAAGCAAACATTCAGCTGGTTTTTCTAACATGATAACACTCAACGCAACTCGAGTCAAGACGACTCGACTTTGGCATTCTCCGACTCTGGCTTACTCACGGGGCCGTGTAATCGCAATTCAGATTGCACGTGTATCAAATGCAAACCCACGCGATTCGCAACGACTCCAGAAGACAGGCCAGGAAAATCAAATGACAATGTACTTCGAGTGCTTCGTATGCACTCGTCGCATTGCGAGTCTTCGACTTTGACTGTGCAGCCAGTAGCTGCAAATTGTGAATATTTTCTTGATGTAATTAGAATCAACAATGCCCGGATTTTTCCAAACGCAACCTGGAACACACTTGATGCCTCAACGCTCAACAATCAATGCTGCTGCCGCCTGCTGCCTGCCGGCAACACCGAGAGCTTCAATGTTGAAATTGCTCGCACTCGAAGCTAACACAAACACACAAAAAAAAAAAAAAAAGAAAAGAATAAACACCAACAGGCAAACATAGAAAAGTGGCAACTGGTTTTTTTTTTGCGCACAACTCACAGCGAATCACCCACTGTGCAATGGGGCAGCGCTCCAAGCGTTCTAGACCGGTTATCTCGTCAAGCAGCTCATCCACAAGCAGCTGAATGCTGCTCAGCACGTTCTCTTTCTCTCTCTCTGTCTCGGATCAGAGTCGCCTTTGGCTGTGCTCGACACTTTTTGCACTGATCAGTTTCGTATTAAAGCTACGCCCGAGCTGAGCTGACTTCCAAACGGCCGGAGCCAAACGAACGCAACGCAAACGCAAAAAGAAAAAGCTGAAAAATAAAGAGGCGACAAGCAAAAAGCAAAGAAAATAAACAAGTTCCCAGGGTATAATTTCGGAGCAGAGAGTAATTGGCAGCCATGTCGTGCAAATATTGTAAGCAACAACCACACCAATTGTGCACAATGCGCTGCTCTCTATAGAGCTCTAACCACATCTGATCCACAGCTACCCCAGCACTGCTGCTATTCCTGGCCAGCTGCAGCCTGTGTCTTCAGGGCGCCACTGTCGCCTCCACTGGCCTCTACGCCAGGCTCAATAACGTCGTCTTCAGCACACGCAACTGGGCGGCCAACGAACCGAGCGTCGCCCAAACCAGATCCGGCGTCGGTCCAATGGTCTCAGCCACAGCTCCGGCAGCAACAGCAACAGCAGCAGCCGACTTATCAGCGACCTAAGCCAGAGCAGACGCCAACGGTGCAACAGACCTGGAACGGTCAGCGCAGTGCTGCACGCTCAGCAGCTGTCCCGTCTCGTGTCGAGCAGGTTCAAACTCCAACGCCAGTTATTTTAGCTGGCCAAGGCGGCGATGGTCGCGTTACTGTGTCGCACGCGTCTCCCACACGTCCTCCGCCGCAGCTGAACAATCGGGAGCGCTTCAGCTCGGTGCTGTTCCAGCCCATCTCGCGCAGCAATCCGCGCAGCAATGTCGTCTACTCGCCCTCCTCGATTCACGGCATGCTGGGCCTGCTGTACGCCGTGTCCAGCGGCCAAACAGCCGACGAACTGCGACGTGTCGGGCAATTTGTGGACGATAGAGTCTCGGTGGCCAGAGACTTTCAGCGAGTCAATGCGCTCAACCAGCAGCACGACGGCGCCCAGTTGTTTGTGGCGAACAAGTTGTTCTACAACCGCGAGCTCTCCGAACTCAATCCCGACTATAGGCGCTTCGCAAAGGAGTTCTATGGCGCCGACATTGAGGCGGTGAACATGAAGCGTTCGGTGAACACAGCAGCCAAGATCAATGCCTGGGTGTCGGACGCCACGCGAGGCAAGATACGCGACCTCGTGGGGCCCGCTGATATTGATGACCAGACGGAGGCGTTAATGGTAAATGCCATCTATTTCAAGGCTCGCTGGGCCATCGAATTCTCGGCCATGGACACCGCGCCCGAGAAGTTCCGGGTGAACAGCAATGCTGTCGTCACAGTGCCCATGATGTACAACGACGACATCTTTCACTACGCCGATCTGCCCGAGCTGGACGCCAAGGCGCTGGAGCTACCGTACGCCAACACGCAGGTCAGCATGCTGCTGATACTGCCCAACCAGGTGGAGGGTCTGCCGCAGCTGGAGCGTCAGCTGGCCAATCCCAACCACGATCTGAATGTGATTGCGTCGCGACTGCGCCGCGAAACGGTAACCGTGCGTCTGCCCAAGTTCCGCATCGAGCTGGAGCAGGACATGGGACGGCCACTGCAACAGCTGGGCGTGCAACGCATGTTCACCGGCAACTCGGAGATCGATGCCATGCTGATGCGACCGGTGAGGATATCCAAGTTCCTGCAGAAGGCCTACATCGATGTCAACGAGGCTGGCTCGGAGGCAGCCGCCGCTTCCTGTGAGTATCAAAGAGAGTCGCTTCGTGTCCACCACAACAATTTGCCAATTATGAATTCTATTTGCAGACGCCAAACTTGTGCCGCTGTCGCTGCCGCCGAAATCACGCGAATTCACTGCCGATCATCCATTCATCTTTGCCATTCGCACGCCCGAGACGGTGCTCTTCATTGGGCATGTGGTGCTGCCAACCCAGCCGGTTGGATCGCAGTGAAGAAGGTTCGATGCTGCCTGCTGTACTCGTCCCTAGCTCTTAAGTTATATGCATTTTGATACTCTATATACTACATAATCGTACTCGTAATGATTTCATTTTAAATCATCTCTGCAAAACTCTCAAAGAATAAGAAACTCTCAACGAAAGAAAAACAAAAAACTAATCCAGACTTGTGTATTTATTCACGGCTGATAACCTTTGGGCAGCAGATTGTTCATTCAGCTTCTGTGCCTTGTCCAGCTGCAGTTGCTGATGTTGTTTCCTCGCCAAACTCTGTCGGTGTCGTTGACGATGTGTGTGGAGCTGGAAAACCCGTTTTGTTCGACGTCGATGGGCATTGTTGTTGGCCGCCCCTTTCTAATGGGCGCTACAACCGCGTTTAGCCAATGCAAATTTCTCAATCACACACACAAAAACTTCCTCATTGAACAGTCGAAAACGTACTCATATTCTGGTTCTTGGTTGGGAAGCCCAGACACATCGGGAGTAGCATGTGGTGAGCATATGGAATGAGTAATCGAAAAATCCCGTAGAAAATCCAACAGTTTAACTAATGTACTTGTTTAGTCTTGGATTGCGTCATAAACGGCTACTCGGAATTATAATATCACACAACGAAAACAGAGGGTGAGAGTCATCTAACGAGAGCGAGAGCAAAGTTCTTGGCCACAACAGCGAGGCAGAGAGCGAGAGAGAGGGAGAGAGAGAGCACGTACTATTATTATAGACTACGATCAGCTTAGTTATGTGTTTTGAAATCCCGCTGATAAGAACAAACCAGTTTCTCTTTTTAATAATCAAATACAAAACAAACATTCCGATGTTCGTAATAAATAATAATAATATAATTGGCGAGTGTTGGACGGCATTGTCCGTGTGCTTACTGAATCAGATCTTATGTTAATTTCTAAACTACTAGTTCATTAATTTTCCTATTTACTGCTTTTTATATTTATTGTTTGACGCTGCTTAATAGAGGTATCAGAGTTGACGTTAAATAGAAAATTCAAAGCTACGATTAGACTCAATTATTGACTACTAAAGCTCCATAGATTTGAATTACAGTCTAAGGAAATTACAGATAAATTCAGGAAGAAGGAGTGCTAGTTAATTGCCAAATAGAATCAATTTATATCTTAACTAGGTCTTAACTCCAACTAGCTCTATTTGCACGTATTGCCTAAAATTATATTTTTCCTAACGTCTCTAATGACGTTAAATGTGTCGTTTGCTCTACCAACATGGCAATTAAATTTCATACAAGCCTCTGATAAAGTTGTTCCATTCAGTGGCCCACCAACGCAGTCATTCTCAGCTCTCATATCAGCTACGAATTTCAATTAAAACAAATGTCGAGAGCTTTTTGTTTCTTGTTTGGACTTAACCTGCTCAATGCCAATTCTGAGACTCTGTTATGATTACTGTAGTCTGTTGTGTCTGTGTCTGTGTGTGGCGAGCGTGTGGAACGTGAGTCGCAGCTTAGTTGTGTGCGAGCCACAGAAGCAACAACAGCCTCAAGTAGCATACAGAGTATAGAGTATATAGAAAGCTTGGAATTACCCAACTTTAAGCATGACCACCGACAAATGGAGACGACTTTTAATAGTATCCACTGTACTGTTGACTCTGTCTCGCCATCAGTTGCCCCGTGAGCGGCAATCCGGCAGCTGTCAGCGCATCCAGCGAGCGATTCGCGCTACGTCTGGCCACAAATCTGGGATTATCTCAACCCATCAAGAATGTGGCCGTCTCCCCTCTGCTGCTGCAAACAGCTCTAACACTGCTCTACGCCGGAGTCGACGATGATGCAACAGCAGCGGCTCAGCAATTGCGTGTGGCACTGGAGCTGCAGCATCTGGGCACAGCGGAGCAGGCGCTGCGACAGTTCCAACAAGTGATTGCGCAACTCAAGCAATCTACGGCCATTGGCTGCAGGTTGCGAATGCTCAGCGAACTCTATGCGGATGAACGCTACACGTTCAACTATCGCGATGAGTTCATGATGCGTGCTGCCACCTTGGGCGTCGGTATGCATCGCCTGGACTTTGACAATGTGGCCGCTGTGACGCAGGCCATCAACTATGAGTTCCTCTCGCGCAGCAACTTCAGCGTGGGCGAGGTGGTCACCCCATCGCTGTTGGAGGCCACAACCGGCTCCGACACGCCCTTTCTGCACGTCTCTGCGCTGACCTTCGACTCACCCTGGGCCCAGAGCTTCGATCCGCAGCAGACGCAGCGCCTTAACTTCTTCAATCACGGACAACATCCAAGGCTAGTGGATGCGATGTTTGTGCAGCACAGCTTCCGGTATGCGGAGCTGCCAGCGCTCGACGCTTGCATCATTGAGTTGCCGTACGCTGCGGCAGACCTCAGTCTGTTCATCTTCTATCCCAATCAACTGGATGGCCTGTCCAAGCTGGAGCGCCAGCTGCAGGGCTTCGATGTGCGGCAGCTGCGGCGAGAGTTGAGCGAACGCAAGATGGCCCTAACGCTGCCCAAGTTCAGCCTGTTGGCGCACACGGAGCTGCGCCAAATACTGCAACAGGTAAGTGGCAGACAGTGGCAGACAGCGTGTGCAACTGCAACTAAATTGGAATTGTTTCGTAAACTTGCAGCTAGGTCTGGGCAAGCTCTTCAACTCAGAGGCGCGCCTGCACAAGGTGTTCAGCTCGATATTGGCCAGCTCTGCGCCGCATCTGACGGCTGTGCCGCACACGGCGTTGTTCGAGGTGAAGGAGACTGGCGGCGAGTCGGATCGCACATTTGGTGAGTTGCACATGGCACTAGTTTGGAACTGTATTTGATCAGCTGCTGCTCATTCCAGTGGCCGCGTTTACGGATCTATTTCGCAGCACCCTCTCGGTGGTGATCAATCATCCGTTTTTCTATGCCGTTGGCAATGCCAAGACCCTGCTGCTGGCTGGCCATGTGGTCGAGATCTAGTCGTAGTTCCACTGCCAGTCCAAGTGCGCTGTGTTCCAGCTAAAGGTTATCGCCTTATCAGCGACGCAGTAAACAACATACCAAAGGTGATAAGTGACGTGTAAACAATTCAACAGCAAACTAAACTCTGCTGTGCTCTGAGTAAATATAAGGTTGACTCTCCATCTGAATCTGAATCTGAATCTGAATGTGAATCTAAGTCTAGGTCTAGCCTCCATAATTGCTCGCCGCCAGCGCCAGATTCAGTTCGCATTCAGACACTCAACGAAGCCAATCAAAAAAAGTGTACAGCGCAAATTGTCAATAAATAAAAACAACACACTATATATATATATACGTATATTCATTTGTCTGATCATGACGCTACGCTACGGAATACAGTGCGTCTTACGTAAGCCCCAATTATTGCCTACAGGTCGGCGAAACTCGGTGATCTTTTTGTGACAAAGCGACATCAATACGAGTGACAATATTTATGGCTCAAATTCGAATTCGAGTTCGGTTAAATCTCAATAAACTTCGATGTTCGTAAGCCGAGTAGAAGCTGACTATCGGCGTCTCAAGGTTCATTGTATTGTGCTGTCATATGAGAATACAACACATAATTAAATTTGAGTTTTATGCCAAAATATTGGAGCTCACTGGCAAATGAATGCGCATACTGGGAAGCTCATTATGAGCTTGTAGTTTCAATGGAAATGATGATGTTTTCTTTCGTGTTTTGTTTTGTTTTGTTTTTTTATGCAGTCTGCCTGACGATCATCGTCTGCTGTCATGCGAGAACCACATCCAGCTTGGATGCATCTGTGGATCGTAATCTGCTCGCCGCACAGCTCTACAATGCTGTGGGTGCGGAGCATCTCAACGAGAACATTGTGATCTCACCGGCAACCATACAGACCTCCATGGCACTGGCCTTCTATGGGGCCAAGGGACAGACGGCCATCGAACTGAAGGAGGGCATGCGACTGGGCATCGGTGATGGCGATCAGGTTGCCCAACGATTTGGCAGCTACCAGCAGACGCTGACACGCGACAACAATCTGCGATTGGCCAACAACATTTACATCAACGAGAATCTCGAGTTCAAGGGCGCCTTCCGCGATGTGGCCCAACGTCAGTTCGACTCGAACATCGACAAGCTGGACTTCCATCCGCCCTACAACAAGCGCACGGCCGAGGCGATCAATCGAGCCATTGCCACCAAGACGAACGATCAGATCAAGGACATTCTCAAGCCCGAGCTGCTCAACGATCGCACTGAGGGCGTCATCGTCAACGGCGTCACCTACTCGGCGCCTTGGCAGAAGGCCTTCAAGCTGGACAAGACCCAGCGTCGCTCCTTCCGCACTGGCAACGGTCAGTCCGTCCAGGTGGAGACCATGTGGACGCTGCAGAATTTCAACTACGCCGAGGTGCGCAGTTTGGATGCCAAGGTCGTGGAGCTTCCCTACCAGAACTCAGAGTTCTCCATGCTAGTGCTGCTGCCCAACCGCAAGGATGGACTCCGTGCCCTGCAGCAGAGCCTGTCCGGCAAGAATTTGCTCAGCGAACTGGGCGACATGTCGCAGCACAAGGTCGAGGTGCAGCTGCCCAAGTTTAGCGTCACCTTCGGTCTTGGCCTGGAGCAGCCCTTCAAGCAGGTCAGCCAAGCATTTCCATATAAGTTTAATATGTACTCACTAACTTTATCGCTTGGCAGTTGGGCATAACGACCATGTTCTCACGATCTGGTGACTTTGGTAACATGTACCGCATGTTCGTTAGCCATTTCATCAACAGCGTCGAGCACAAGGCGCACGTTGAGGTCTCCGAGGCGGGCTTAGAGCAGCCCATGGAATCGGGAGGTAAGCTAGTTTTTTTTTAATAACTGAATGCAAATAATGTTACTACAACTTTAATGTGTTTCCGACAGTTCTGAAGAGTCTGTTCTCGCGCAACAAGAAATTCGAAGCTGATCATCCATTTGTGTTTGCCATTAAGAACAGAGACTCCATTGTCTTTATGGGCCACATTGCCAACTACGCCTATGTGTGAAATGTTAAATCTCCTCTTTTTTCCTCTCTTTTGAGGTGCAAATTAATCACACTAAGTGTTTGCTTTTGTTAACGAATGCAAATTTGTTGAGCACTCAAATAAAAATTCGACAACCTTTTGCGCAACATCAAAGAAATATGAATTATAGTTTTGTTAAATAAGGGGAGCAGGGTAAGAGAGTAAGAGAAAAATAAAACTGAATTTATCATCATTGCCAAATAAACTTTGCATTGAAAATGGTAAAACTGATATAAATTTTAATTCATATTTATAACGAAAAAATAGTACACGTAATACACATAAAATAAATTCAATATATTAAGCATGAAGGGCTTAAAGAAAAACAAATGCAATTACTGTTAGATTCGAATATGCTTAATTCACTGGCAATTAACACACTTTCGAAATGGGCAATTGGGCAACTAATTAGCACAATTATAAAAATACAGAATTAAATTTTTTAATTTCTGGAGCGCATTAAAAATCAATAAAATCAAATAAATATAAAACAGATATTAAGGCTAAAGCAAATATTTCATAAATTTGCCATTGCTATTTTATGTTTACGATAAAGGCCGAGCTTATAATTATCAAGATATGGGATCGGGCCTTGACTCACCTTTCGAGCTCGACGGGCGTTTGATTTGTGTTATCCATTCTGTGTTTTTTCTTTTCCTTTTTTTTGTGAATCCTTTTTCTCCTTTTGAAGCAATCTAAGCGGTTTATCAGATGATTTTGTGTTTTGTTTTCGCTTGATTTACATTTATCTTTCACTCCGCACAAATGCACACATAAATTAACATTAACCGATTACGATTTGTATAGCGAACTTGATGGTGTATTTTTCGTATTAATTTGCCTGCCACAGACTGTGGCAAATTTGCAGATTGTGGACAGTGCGCAGGCGCAGCCTTTTGGCATTTGCTTTAACACATTTGTTTCTTATTCGCTTTTTTTGCTATGCTTAAGTAATTTATTAACTTTTTGTCGCTGGTTTTCTAATCGCGCACATAAATCAACTCACAACTGGCAACTGGCAACGATTTGAGCCAATGCGTTTATGGTTTTACTTTTAAAATCTTGCTTTTATTTTTATTTGTATGTTGTGTGTACTCTGAATATTTATGTGCTTATGTGTAGTTAAATAATTTTGGTCCATTGCCTGTCGATTTGTGGCATGGGAAACTGGTTCATTCGAGCCGAATTACGACGTTTGCTTGTTGGCCGTTAAGCTTAATTGTATATAAAAGTAATGCGATGATTGGTAAATTTGAATTTGAATTTGAAATTGAATGGTATCCAAACACGGTGGAAATGGAAGTGTGGGAGAAGGGGAGGAAGGTGATTTGATTAACACGATAATTTAATTTCGGCATTGGTTGGCAACATTTTGATGAGCTGCAATTAAATGCAAAATTATCGCACTGCGGGGCAATCGTGAAGACATTTTTAAGGACCATTTAAAATAATTGATGCTCATTTTCCGCTTTTACTGCTGCCACAATTTTTCACAACACACACATATACACACACATACACATGAGTGGTCACTTATTTTTGCTTGCTTTGCAATTTAATTCCTCGCTGGCTGGCTGCCGTTTTATATGGCAGCCTGCACGGCAAACAACCCAAACAGCTACCGATTCTTTTGGCCAGATAAGCGAACACACACGCGTGGGCGGCACTGAGCTGAGCTGTGCCCAGGTCTGCAAGGGGCAGCTGCTGAGCTGCTAAGCGACACCGTTGGGTCAGATCACGCTGCAGTTTTTATTTAGCTTTTTTCTGCTAGTATCGCGAACACGCACGCACATGCACAAGAAGAAAATGCGAGCCAAACGACGGCAAATGCGAGATGCGAAATGCGAGTAGCAGCAAAGGCAAACGCGATAAACTCTTTTTGCCGCCAAATTCGTCTGTCTCGTTTGACACCAATACACAGACTGAGCACACGATCCTCGGTCGTTACTCGGTCGGTATTCGCATGCACGAAACAACGCGATCGCTTGACTCTCTCACACTCTCGCTCCAAACGCCACAACGACGACGCCAACTCCAAAAACAAAAAAAACTAGCAACAACAACGGCAAATGCAACTCCAACAGCTCAATACGTGCGCTCTCGCTCGCGCTCACTATAGGGCGCGCGCGCTCTCCTCGTGTGCTGAGCAACAAATACTGGTTCGGCGCTGTTCACTGCTGAGAGCAAATACTGGGCACGCTTGCTTCAGTCTATCCAAGCGATTGCATGTAATTGTCGTTGTAATTGTAATTCTTGCAGCGCGCCCTCGCTTCGCTTGTGGTCAGCCAAGCACCGTCCACGTCTGTCCTCCATCTCGCTCCCTCGCGTGTCCCTTTTTTGTTAGATTCGTTTATATTGCTTGACAAGTTTTTCTTTGTTTCGTGTTCGCGTTGTGAGTGGAATTTAAAGTGGGTTCGCTGACGCCCTCTCCCCTCTCTCTCTCTCACACTCTCTGCGCTGCTTGCCCTTGTCGCGCAACAGGCTGCAGTTGCAGCAGGTGCAGCTAAAGGCGCAGGCGCTTTTAAAACAAATGCAACGAATACAACAAATGCAACAAATGCAACAAATGCCACAAATGCTTCAAGGGACAGACCACTATCTGATGCGTCTGATCTGAAGTAACCCGAAACTCGTTTATACCCCAGCCGATCTCTACTTAGCTAATCCTAATGTCTTTGACTACTAAGTGATTCAATTAGATGCATCTCGACCATGTATCTCCACACATCTACAAATATATATTCTTGGTCAGGGCGATCAACCTTTCAAAGTGTAAGCCAATCCCTCAGCTTAAGATCTCGACTCAAATATCAAGCTCAGTCGGCTTAAATAACTTTCTGAAAAATAATATACATACAAATATGTTTCTGTTCTTCGATCTCTCCGATTGTCGCCCCTTGCTGATCATATTTAAATATTGAGCAAATACTTTTCGAGTGCATTACCATTTGTTTTGTTTGTGCTTTGAGTTTACCTTTACTTCGTATTTACCTTATTACCTTATACCTTTTTTTTTGTATTTTTGGGTCGCACGTAGCCCATCGAGTCAAAAATTTCTTTTGTTTCCATTGGTTATGTTTATTTTTAGCTTGACATAAGCAGAGACTTCAAATGTCGGCTTTAAGCTCCTCCTCGGCGAACCGCGTAATTTGATTAAAATGAAAACAGTTTTACAAAGTGGAAATAATCAATGTAATTCTCATTATATCTGGGTCATTACTCACCTACTCGCTATCATAGACTATTTTCAAATTGCACGATGAAGTTCGAGCTGCTGCTGCTAACACTTCTAGGTCTGTAATTGCGCCATAGATGAATCTATAGGATATTGCAATAAATCTTTTCAATAGCTCATAGTGTGATGGCAGAAGTGAGTCCTTTTGACTGCGAAGTAACCTTAGAGACAAAGCTTATTTGCGTTTATCAAGGCTGTTACTTCTCCATCGATCAGAAGGACATCGAGCTACTGAACTGTGAACGCAAACTGAAGGGAGTGCCCAGTAAGTATCCCACCAGATTCTCTGTGCGATTCAATAGCTTACGAACTAAATCTATTAATCCTCATAGTCATAGAATTCGTCTCGGAAGGAGATTGCGATCCACAATTAACGCCCATGTGCAAGACATTCGATTATAAGTGAGGTGCAATGAAAGCTCAAGGATATTAATTGCGATTTATTAAAGTGCTTGCAAATTGTGCTTATAGTATAATTGACGATTGATAATGTATAAATGAATGCTGTGCTTCTTAGCCTAGAACTTGACAATGTGGCCTGTGAAATAGACCGCATGCTGATCGCGTATGATGAACACAAATGGATGATCGGCCACAAACGTCTTGGGATCCAATGGCAGTGACATCGGAACGCCAGCAGCATCTAAAGGGATAAATGAATGCAGGGGAAATTATGGACTACATTATTCAATTGCAACTTACAGCTGATTCCTGCTGCTTCGCAGCCAATCTCATTGACGTCGATGAAGGTCTTGTGTTGCAACTTGGTGATTCGCGTGCCAATGGGCGACTCATCGAAGATGTTGCTGAAGTCCGCTGCCGCCGAGAACATGGCATTGATGCCCAGCTAGAGAGAAGAACGCGAGCTTCAGAAGAATGCCCCCAAAAGTGAGTAACGATCGTCGCTTACCTTGTTCAGCGTGGGCTTGAGATCAGTGTCGAATTCGAACTTGAACTTGGGCAAATAGACCGCGACACTTTGCCACTGCAATCGCTCCTCGAGCAGCTTGAAGTCGACGCCCTTGAGCCGCTGCTCCAGCTGCTGGAGGCCGCTGCGTTCGTTGGGCAGAATGAACCACATGGTCATGTTGATGTTCTCGAAGAATAGCTCAATCGCCTTGGCGTCAAGCTCCGGATAGTCGGCGTAGTAATACCAATTGTCCGCGAACATGGTGGGCACCTGGATGGCCTGGTCCTTGGTCAGCCAGAAGTCACGATCCTTGGTGTCCTCATCGTTGAAGGGACGCGCCCAGCGTGCCTTGAAGTAGATGGCATTGATGAGGGCCACATTCGTGTCGGGCTCCAGCTTGTCGACCACATGCTCGATCTTGTCCTGCGTCTTCTGTTTCACCCAGTCGTTGATGCGCTGCACCGCCTGCGCCTCCTGCTCAAAGTTCATGCCCTCCACCTCGGAGTCAAAGTACTTTTCGGCCACGTCGCGGAAGTGTGGCGCCACCTTGAGATTCTCGCGTGTGTAGACCTTGTTGGCGATTTCCAGCACCGTCTTCGACTTAATGTACGAGTGCAGCAGGCGATGGTAGCTCTCGGCGAGCCCATCCTTGCTCTCCTGCGCCGAGGCATGCAGCGTCTTCTGCAGCTCGGCGGCCGTCTTGCCCTCGGCGCCGTAGTAGGCAAGGCCCAGGGCGAGCTGCACGGATACGGGGGAGATGATCACATTCTCGTCCTGACGATCGGTGGCCAAGGTCTGAAAGAGTTCGGTGGCAAACAAATTGCGCTCCTTGATCGTATTTGCCACACACAGGTGTGGCAGGAACAGCAGCAGAACTGCCAGCAAATCGTGGAGCAGTCATCATTAGTCAACAGTAGGGAGTAGAAAGAACGGGAGCGAGGGAGTCAACTTACAGCCCAGCCAGCGGTGGTAGTTCATTGCGCCTGCGTTGACACCTTGAGACTAAAAGTGAAAAGGCTGCAGAAGCTCTCATTTATAGCTGCGCCAGGAATCGGGCGACAGAATCACGACGCGGCAGCGCATGCGCTTTGCATTTCAAGCAGCTTCACAAACGGCAGAAGCGAAGCGAAACAAAAGAAACAGTGGAAGAGAAAGAAAGGCTGGGCTGTGTTGGCAGCTAGCAGCAGGAATCGTCTGCGTCTTCTGGGCGGTTCTCGTTCTGAGTGTGCGAAATACTGGGAACACTCTCTCCCCTCTCTCTCTCTCGCTCTCTCTCTCTCTCTGTCTATCAGTCCCTCGCTCTCTGTTGCTCGCTGCGCAGCTCACTTGAGTTCACCGTTTTGCCTTTTGCACTTGTCTGCCGTCGCTGCACTCGCTCGCACTCGCGTGCGCTGCTGCTTGAAGGGCTCGACGCGGACTCACTCGTCTGTCAAATTGAAGCTGCGCACAGTGTGATCAATGCGCTTAAACTGCGCATAGAAATCGTTAACTCTAATTTTGTGTTTTATGCGCTCAGTTTAATGGGACTATTTTGGTATTTGTTTAGATAATGCGTCCATAAACATTCACACACAACAGAATATCAGCGCAGGCAAACAAACAGTCAGTTTCATAAATTGTTTATCGACTGACCCCCAACTCCACAGACACAAACACGAACCATCACACAGACGTACAGACACACGCACACCGTTCCAATTAAACGTAACACGCACGCATCAATTTCTGGGTAACTGAAAACGCAACACCCAAAGCACTTGCTCCCTCTCCCTCTCTTTCGTATCCACTGTTTTATCATTGAACAAGAGCTGAAGTAGAGGAGGAGGGCAAACAGGGGCACAGTGTGCTGCTGGCAGCGTTGGGTATCAAAGTCCCGAAATTTGTTATTTATGCACAGTTTGTGTGAAATGCTAATAAATTTTAATGGAATTTTAAAAACATGCTTTATGGCCTGGTTCGCGGCAGGCAGCGCGAGGACTGCATAAATATAAATCTTGACCAGGCCAACAAACTTGGCCAGTATCGTGAATCCTCTTGTTCTTCGTTTATGCTTCTTTTTTCTTTTTGTTGTTGTTGTGGTAGTATAAATTGACTTGGCTACCGTATGAAAGATTTGTTATTAATTGTGGGTGAAGGCGTCGCCTTGTTCCTCACTTTTCGACTTTCTACGACTCGATAAACCAGATTCCAAATCAGCCAAAGCCTTATATAACAATCCATGTGTGTGTGTGTGTGTGTGTTTGTACGTGTGTATGTGTGTGAGAGTGTGGGGCTGGTCCTGGCAACGACCGAAGCTGGCAAAGCGTTGACCGTTCTGATTGAATGATTTCACTGATCGAGACAAAACATGTTAAAGATCGTGATCGCTGTGGCTGCCAGGCAAAGGCTAAGGCTAAGGCTGTGGCTCAAAACTCTTGCCATGGCTAAGCGGCAGGCTGTTGTCTTTATAGATACACAACACGGCAGCTAGCAAACGGAGGAAAAAAAACGGAATGCCGATAAAAGCGTTTTGCGACTGGACACAAGGCACAAGTTGATGCAGCAGGTCGACACGAGACAGGAGACAACCAACAGGCAACAGGCAGCGGGCAAGAGTCGCGAGGAGACGGGAGAGCTAATGCTGTGGCTTTGGCTTGGGCTGCATGCAACGGCAGCAAAATGCTGCTGCTGCTGATAAAAATAACTTGCCACAAAACTTCTTCTTTTGAGCCGTGCGGAAAAGCAGAAGAATGATGAGCCAGCAACAGCAACACGAATTATGTGATCGTTCCAGCATCTCTCATGGATGGAAGCATCTCTCGGTGCACACAGAGAGTGTGGGTTTGCCTGCCTGCAAGTAACCCAAAACCAGTTGATGATAGAGCAAAAAAATAATAAAAATAAAAATACAAAACACAAAAAGTGTATGAAGAAAAATAAAGAGGGCTGTAGAAAGACAAAGGCCCCCAAAGTGAAAGAGACCGAGCCCCAAAACCAAACAATGGCAGCAGCCATCGCTTGCCCGCCTCCCCGCCGTTGTCCACACTGTCGCCCTTCTTCTTGTTCTCTACTCTAAGCCTAAACAATAAATTTTCACATAACTACACCAACAAAATAATTGCAATTTCCATAGCAGCCACGATCAAAAGCAACGATCAGCCATCAAGATCAGTTTCAGCTTCAACTTCAGCTTCCCCGTTGCGTGAGTTCAGCTCAGCATTTAGAATTATGATTGTCCTAGTTGGCAGAACGCAATTTGGGGGGAAACTGCTATTCACTTAGCCAGAAAGTTGGTGCACACAATTAAAATGATGCTGATGCAGAAAGTTGGCCCCAACAATTAAACCAAATACACCAGAAAAGAACATTGGCTTCATTTGAATATAGAAATGAAATGGTAATAGCTGACTGACGGTAGATGGCGCCAGGGCAACTTAGGCTTTAGTTAGAGCAAAGAAAGAATCAACGACGTTGATTAATGCTGACTATATAAATAGGCATGCTTTCAATTACAAACAGTTATAATTTCCATAAAACTTGTGACACTCACTTTAAAATGTCAAGTAGTTGTTTATGTACTTATAAATATTTAATTTTGTGCTGCCAGGTATGAACAATTAACGTTAGATGGCGCCAGTGTACATTTATCTTACGGCCCAAATAAAAATAAGTCACTTATTGATGCTTCCTATCAATATTTCAACTTTCTAAATGATAAAAATATTGAAAAAAACAACAATTTCCTCTGTCACTTTACTTACACATTTTACATGGGCATTAATATGCATAACCCATTGGTGTCTTGCAAATAGTTTACAATAAACAATATTTTATTTCGTTAAACCACTGATTTCCTGTTCAGATAAAATTGACTACAAGTAACAGTGGTTATCTTGTTATCATAGCAAATTTGACTCCTGGCTATATCTTTAACTAATATTGCTTATTATGCTTATGGTAAAAACAACTGTAAATTGGTAGTCGCAAACATTGAGGAGAAGTGCAAGCTGTGTGTGTATGTGTGTGTGTATAATTAGCCAATTGCAGTGGCTGAATTGCTGCAATCTAATCGACAGTTTGGCCAGCACTTTGCAGTGAAAACAAGGCAGAAAACTTTCATTCAATTTCAACATCAATATCGATATCGACGACAGTCAATACGACGACGAAACCAACAACAACAGCAACAACATAATGGCAATGACAACGACAACAAATCAAGCAAATGGAGTTTTATGCAAAACCGAAACTCGCCACGCTTCACGAGGCGGCGACAAACATGGGACTGAGAGACACTCAACCACTTGACTGGACCAGAGGATGGGGCCGACGAGCCCCAAGACCAAAGTCGCTGACAAGCGCAGCAACAGCAACAAGAGCAATAACAACAATATCAACAGCAACAACAACGAGTAGACGACAACGCGGATGACACAAACGACACGTCAATCTTACCCGCTGCCCACATGCGGCATGCAACATGGAACAGGATTTTCCAATTCGAGCCGTTGCCACGACAAATTAAGCTGGAAAAATGCAAGTACAACTGCGCAACAACAGCAACAAGTCGAGCCACATTATGCGTATTTAGAACTCGTTGTAGTTCTCGTTAATTAGCACTAAAATAAGTGCGACTGGAGACCCTTGAAGAGCACATTGCATGCAGCATCAGGATGGGTCTGCAATTGTTATGCGATCCTTTCAGTTTCTACGAAATCGTTGATATCTTGCGAAGAGTCAAATAAGGCGACAGGGCTGACGCAACATGTTGTTAATGTCTGTTAAGGCAGCTGACAGACGCCCAATCAATTGATAGCTCCATGTTGTGCATCCCAAGTGGGCTTCAAAGGTTCATAGAACCCAAAACAAAAAGCAAACAACAACAACAACTTCACGTTATGAACCGATCAATTTAGTGAACTCATAACGCAGGCCGCGTCAATTTGAGTGGTCTTTTGAGCAGCCTTCAATCGATTTGATTTGGTTCAGCTCGATCGATTGATTTGTGTCGCAATCTGCAGTGAAATCAGTCCGTCATAAAATGTCAATTAGCTGATCGACATCAGTAGCGTATGCGCTATAGTATTTTACTTCAATTTATGACCAACGGCAAATTACGAATAGAATCAATGCCACAAAGCACCAGAGCAATCGTCAAACTCGAGCCCAAAACTCAAGCCACAATCCACAATGACAAGATCAAGATGCTGCGCCTACTTTGTGTGGTACTTTATGTAACGATCCGAGCCTTGCAAACGTTTTCCGCTTTTGAATTGCAAATGAAAACGTTGCAACAAGCTACATATCTGGCTGCTTGCAACAACAATGCCGCACGCGATCATCTTCTTCTTCCAGCTGCCCAGCAAATGATGCTGTCTCCCCATGGCGATGAGCCAATGTTTGTAGGTGCTGCTCTGCTCCTTGGCATCCATTTCTCTTTCCCTGCGTATGGTAATTTTCATGTCAAAACATCGATCAGAGCTCTAAGAATCTGCAAGAGCAAAAACGTGATAGCTAGAGCGAGATAGACGGATGGACCCATCAAACTGCTCCACACGTTTTTTATTGTCTCCATTTAAGCAGGCGCCCGAAAGTAGGCACCACTTTTTGTGCGCTGCCAACTAGACAGGCAATTTAAAAGCCGCTCAACTCGCGCCTAAATTGAACTGTCAGTTTTAGTTTTTTCTCCTTTTTTTTGTTTTATGCTGCCTCCCTCCGGCGGGTTATTTATTGACGTATTGGCACTGCTTTCTCACGGATTTCAGAACGATTTTAGAACGATTTTAGGCTGGCGTGTGAACGTCGACAGCAGGCCCTCATTCGAGCGCGGCCAGGCAGATGGGTAACCAGGCAACGTTGACTGTCTGCTGCTCAGTTTGCAACCACTTGATATGCAAATAGAATGAAACAAAAGCTGCCGCACTATGGCTCACATGTGCGTTTCAAAAGCGGATTTCCAAAATTGCCGCACACACAGTTCGCGTTATTTTCGCCTTTCTTTTTTACGAGCCGCGCAGTTGTGGCGTGGGGTGCAGAAATTTATTGTGCGACACGCCTGCGAAAATAGTTTTAGAGAGTGCGTTTTATGACGCTACTTTGGTGTTGTTCCCCAAAATGTGAAATGTGTTAATGTGCGAGATTCGGATGGCGACTTTTTGCCAGCGCGTCACGCGGAAATTTCTGTTGATGCGGCCGCCTAAAAGTATGCAATGGCATGTGCTAGCTTCGCTTGTAGCTGACTTAGGATTCGGGGGGCGTGGTGCACTCACTCACGCAAAGTTAACAATTGCAAAGTGTAAAATGTGTTAACCCAACTGAAATGGGGAAAAAACGAAAGCTGAACCCAACTCGCTCTCCGTCTCTTCTATTGTGGCTCGGCACTTGAAGCTTAGCAACTTTTGTTGCTGCCCTGCGACTTAGTTTTGCTTTGATGGATGTAAAGCCCCATTGTGTTATGTGAGAGTGTACGTCTGTGTGTGAGTATATGTGTGTTTGTTGTGTGTGTGAGCAAGCATGTGTGAGCGTGCGTCTGTGTTTTCTTGTTGGATTTATTTGTGGCAACACAAAGATTTTTTAATGGCATCTTTTGTAGCTATTTTTTATACCACTCCGAAAAAAAAAGAAAATAAGAAAAGCCATTTCATAAGTACTCATGTGTGTGTGTGTGTGTGTGGGTGTGTTGATGTGTGCCTGGGTTGAGCGCTTGATATGGGTGCAGATTGCCAGCAACAAGGGTGGATGGTCGGAGAACTCTTTTAAGCACAAATAAACTTGCCACATTGTTGCCCTTTCATTCTGTCGCCACCCCGCTGGCATCTTAGCGATTGGAGAACCTCCGGGAAACGCAAGTGCGAGGAGTGTGCACTCAAGCAAGGTGTTTGCCTGTTAAATTATATAACAATGCAATGAACTGTAAAATACGCAGCTAAGTGCTGCTGCTTAGTGCGCAGCTCTCTCGCTTCAAAGTGGAGACGCAGTCAAAGCTGCCACAAATGGACACAACTCACACACATTTGGGTGGCAGAGAGGGTGGCTGTCACAAGGCCATTATATGGCTTAATTATGATGCAGGTAAAAAGTGTCGTATAACTGTCAAGAACTGAACCAAATATAAAAAGATGATGCGTTCAATTTAAAAGCTTGAAATTGTAACTGCAAATTAAATCTGGCTAGCATTTCTAGCAAAATTAAATTTAACTATACTTTAAATTAAATCATACAGATGGTTATTTCATTAAGTAAATGAAGTAATAAAATACCTGTTCAACAGCTGAAGAGTAATCATTAATTGTGAATGATATCATTTGTCTTGCGTTGATGAATCGCAGAGAACATTTCCCACAAAATGTCAAGGTCGACCACTCCCCAACGCTAAACACGCTCCTGAAACATAGATCCGAATTCTTCAGAAACACGCTACAAAATTGTGTTAAATAATGAAAAACTAAATTTCACATTTAGATAAAAGCAAATGTGAAAATTATGCAGTGCCTGCTCCTAATTTATAAAACAAACAGCAAGGAAAACACACACACATACGCACAAAAACTCAAGTACGTGGCTTTTAAATGTAGGCTAAATATGAATTACCGAGAAAATAGTGCGCAGTTAATTAAAACATAATGAGCATTTAACATGCAGCCAAACAGCCAAGCAGCCAAGCAGCTAAGCAGCAGGAGCCTAAAAATCAATTAAAGCATAGCATACTTTCGGGCTACACGTAGCCCGAAATGCGAGTGGTGGCTTCTATAAAAAGTTGCTCACACTCGTATACTTTGTGGTGAATGCTTTAATGTGTGATAGCGAACGCTGCAAACTGTCAGACGGGGAGCAAAAGCGGTCGCAATTTAAATTCAAATCGAAATGGAATGACTTTACTTAGATCTACTTATGTGGAAGATACTTATGAGGGGGACCATGCTCTGGGGTATGCCCAATTGTCCCCCCTAAAATTGTGTGGCAAACACCCTGCCTGGTCCCCCCTTAATTTAAAGATTACTGTTTTGCTGCTTGTGCTGCTCTCCTGCTCCCCTACACACACCCCCCGCCAGTTTTCTGTTTGCGTTCAATTGTTTTTATCAGTTTACATTTAAAAACAAAACAGCAACAAAACAGAAAAAAAAAAGAAAGAATACAACAAAAACGACAAAAAAATAAAAGCCATGATGCTTTTTTTCCCGAATGCTCGCAGAGATTTAGCTGTGATTTAGCCAGCAATCGCTGGAAAACACATAAACTTTTTGCCTCTTAGCTTTCGTTTTATTGGCATTGCTTTTAGGGGTGCCCCCAAACTCTCGTGAATGGGGGACTGGCGAGCGGAGAGCGGGAAGATGCTGGGCTTTGTTTGTATTTGCTTTGATTTGTTTCAGCAAGGGATTGGAAACGAGCTTAGACTGAGGCAAGTGCAAAGCCTTCAATATAATTGAAACTTTGCTCATTAAATGTTTTCAATGGAATCGCATTGAAAGCTTTGAATATAAAAAGGGTAGATTTAAAATGTGGTTTGATAGCCGCATATAATACCTATGGGTTTCATATTAAAGAGACAGAGTGATATTTTTGCAACAAATCGATCGATTAAGTTCTCCTTCATTCACACATATTTTGCAGTTTATAAAGTGTGTATTTAACAAATCGCATACTTAATTCCCTCTTCAGCTACATGCTATTTTTGCATGCTATTTTTGTATGCCAATGACAGGTGACAGAAGTTGGGCTCCCATTACTATCAATTTAAATATATTGAATAATATTTTTGCAAAAAATGCATTGTTTTCGTTTGCCTTCATTTACGCAAATTTTGCAATATTTAAAGTGTGAGTTGAAAGTACCACATACTTAATTCCCCCTTCTGTTGCATGCTATTTTTGCATGCTATTTTCGCATGCCAACGCCAGGCGACAGAAGTTGGGCTCTCATTACTCATCTGAAGCCAAGCGAGAGGGTCTTGGATATTTGTCTATGGGTGGGCAAGTAAGACGTTTGCATTACACGCGTCTGTCTGCAGTGATGAAATATAATGAATGATATCAGATATCTGGAGACGAGCTGTCGCGCTTGTCAAAAACACATGCGTTTGTCTGAGGTGCACATGAGTCTACTATGCTTCGAGTATAACTGTCAATGTGGCGTTTGGAGCAGTCAGCGCCCTTAAAAGTAGACAATGATAATGATTGTTGTGCTGCTGCTGCTGCTGTTGCAGCATTGCGGGCGAAAACTTCCCTCTAACTGTAACAGTTACCGTTACAGCGGTACGCTTTTCCAAGCAACTGACGGATGAGACAATTTGTCATTCGCTGCAGACGCGACACGGCACAAGCTCAATTCAACATCTCTGCCACTTGCTGACAATGGCAACCAACTAGTAGAAGGCAAAAAAGTTGCCCTCTTACGCAGCGACTCTGCTTGTGGCTCATGTGTGGCACGCCTCATTGATTGGGCGTGCACACAGGGCGCAGCTGGTGCAGAAAAGTAATAATAATGCCCAAGCAAGAACTACAACAACGGCAACAACAACAACAATAAAACTCAAGTGCCGAAATGCAAATAGCTGCGAGACGTCTTTGGCGGCTTTAAAGCAGCTTTAATAACTGCCCAAATAGCTGCAGGCGCAAGGCACAGTCCCTGGATGGCCACAAAGGCGAGCGAGTCCAGAATAATTATAAAATTTCCGTGCACAACAAAACGCACACATACACATGTATATATACGCACGACATTCATAAAATTGTATAAAAATGTAATGGCATTTAAGTGGCCGTTGGCGTCGTTTTTTGCTTTCTCTCTTTCTCTTTTTTTATTTGCTGCTGCGAATAGCAAGGCACAATTAATATTATGGCGTGGCACCAAAAGTTGATGTGCCACCTCAGACCACTTGCAACACTTGTGAGAGCGAGGGAGAGCGGGGCATGCCCGTCGGCGCGGCAGGAAGCACTTAGCGTCGCAACATGCGAAATGAAAAATTGTGCTGCCTGCTTTTTTGGGGATGGCGGTGGAGAGCCGGGGAGGGCACAGCCATTGAACTTGTAAAGCGCTGCAAACAAGGCACAAAATAAAATGAAGCATAAATAAAAAATACTAAAAATTCATAAGTGCTTGCCATAATTCATGACCTGCTGCCCCGTCCAATTACCGTGTCCACGAAATTGCCTTTGTTCGGGGCACTAAACCGGCTATCAGACGTCCCGTTATCGGAACTGCAACGGCCAGAGATATATTGGTGTAGTCGATGCCCGCATATGGCTGGCATGAGTTGCGACATTCTAATTGAGCTAATTCCGCGGAATTCAAGTCGCGAAAGCTGCGAGTTTCAAGCTTATGCAAATAAATATGCCAAACGTACGTGACCAAGTGCGTAATATGCAAAAAGTTGAGCTCCAGCAGCCAAGTCGTCATTACGCTGTGCGAATTTCAAATGAATGTCAGCCAAAGGACACCAAGTCCTTGTGAGACAAGGCAAAC
Organism: Drosophila siamana; assembly: GCA_035047445.1. Lineage (NCBI taxonomy): Eukaryota > Metazoa > Arthropoda > Insecta > Diptera > Drosophilidae > Drosophila > Drosophila siamana. The sequence continues at coordinate 16,636 of JAWNPP010000101.1, read as the reverse complement.
AGCCGGAGACAAGGCAAGCGGCAGCCATGTAAGCGACAACATTTGAATTCCTAAGCAGACAAACGAAGCGCCCACACGCACATCCTTCACCCGCTAGCACTCCCTATCACCCTCTTTCGCTATCCCTATCTTTTTCGCTCTCTGTTTGTCTGGCAAAAGTAAAAGTTTTCATTTAATTTCACAATTTATTTTAATTTGCAGCAAGTGAATGACGCTGCTGTCGTTCAATTAGTGCGAGCAGCAAAGGCTGCTAAAAATAATATAGCATACAATTAGGCGAAGCATTCACAGAGTATAAATGTGTGTGTGTGCGTAGTCCAGTGTTGACGCTTGACGACAATTCCCCAGCTGTGCATGCATCATGGCAATGCAAAAGTCTCACTACGCATGGCAACACGGTGCGTATGATTGATGCGGATGTGCCACTGCGGTGGGCCGGGCAGACGACGCAAATGTAATTTGTGCGACTCTTTGGGGAACCAAAGTTGCCAGCGACTTTGACTGATGACAAACTTTGCATAGTTGTGGCACAGAACTTAAAGCCACTTAAAGCCAACTTATGGCAACTTATACCAAAGAAGGCCGATTCAAGACGATTCGAGACAGTCGAGTCAGCGCATCGATCTTCATTTCGGCGCGTCCTGGAATTCAATCAAGTTTTTCCATTTGCTGGCAAATTGAAAACATATGTTCCACACACAGCAGTTTGCTCGTATGCTGCGACAAGTTAAAACAAACGCCGCCATAAAACAAACACACTTCATGCCCAAGAAAACAGGAACAGGAACTGAATGAAACAGGCAGCAGCAAACACGGAAAGAAAAGCTACTTAAAAATGTTGCACACGTATAGCCAATTGTGAGCTGGGCCAAAGCAAAGCAGCCCCAAGACTATCACATACACACAGACACCCATGTAGAGTCAACAACTTTGCCGACTACGTTGCGAAATTCCCCAGAGCCTGGGAGTCCGAGACAGCCAGGCAATGGCAACTTCATCAGTGGCTTTGTTATGGCCTTGGCTCTGGCATCATCTTGCTGTCGATGATCATCACGATGATGATAATGATGATGATGATGACGGTGCTGGTGATGAGTCTCATCAGCAGCAACATGTCTAAGGCGTTTGCTGTCCCTCCAATCATTCACACACACGCTCACTTGCCGTCAACCAAACACTACTAAATTTCACGCAATCACGACTATACACACAATGAACCACATGGAGTTGTTGTTGTTTTTCGTCGTCGACAGCCTAATAAAATATTTAGTTGGTGCTCATTGACAAGTTTGCAGAAACTGACAAGGTCCTCAGCTCACTGTGGCTTTTGTGGTCTCTTTATGCTCGTGTCTGACACTTGTGACAGGTGTCGTTCACTCGTTTATCCCATTAATTTACCTGCTGCCAGGATTTTCTCTCTTTTACGATCAAACATCAATTCTATTAAATGCACATCAAACGCTCGAGCTCGAGCCTCGCGATGCGCGAAAATGCTTCAAAATGCAAAACCAATATTTAAAATGCCATCAAATCAAATAAAGTGCAACAATGTGCGGGTGTTTGGGTCAAATGCTATGACGCCACCCCGCCCCTCCACCGCTCTTGGGAGCACAAATATTACAAAAACCGTTGCAGGGATGGGTGTGTGGAGAAGAGGATCTCGCATAAACAACGTTTAATATCTCATCAAGTGTTACGCTTTACGACTACTTAAAAACACATAAAAAATGCCAAACAAAATCAACGATGAAAGCCATAAATTCTTGTGAATAGAAATGAAAAGCCACTGAACGTTGTTCGGGCCAGAAAAACGAAAGCAAACGTAAAAGCGAAATGGAAAACCCAGCGACAGCAACATCGGCAGCAACAACCACATTCCACAACCCACACAGCGAACAGATTTAATGATGCAGCATGATTTGCGCATAAAAAAAGAATGGCACAGACAGGACCAGCATCAGCATCAGCAAGAGCGCCAGCACCAGAACAAGGATAAAGCAGGACTTCGGTGCTGACTGACTCTGAGACTGACAGCAACTGGTAACGGGTAGCTGGGCGCTGTCTTGCGTTGATAAACTGCACTTTCTCACATACATAACAGCACAGATACACACACATATTCACACACAGGGTCTGACTTTTTAGTTGCGCATAAAAAGTTAAAGGCGTATATATAAAAGGCAGCAACAACTGCTTGCCTAACGAAACTTATGAGCGAACGGGTGAACAAACCCTATGTCCGCACACATAGAAATAACTACACTCGGAGACAATCCCTCGAGCGATACTATATATTTTATTTAACACATTGAGCGATATTTAAAACCGTATCTAAATCAAATCTTCTTTGAATACAAAGTAGAAACTTGTCAGAACGAGTAACTTCTTATTTGCTATCCAAGTAATATTCGCTAAATAGTCACCAGTGGGAATTAAATGTGGCAAGCGGTTAACTTTGGGATAAAATCCATCAACGATTATATGACCCTATTAAATATCATTAGTGATATACATATAAGCTAGAATAGCCTACTTACTTTTGGATAAGGACAGGTGTGATTGATGTTGGAAAACTCTTCAAACATACCAAATATTACTTTAAAAACTCGGTTATTGAAGGTTTTCATAAATTGGCATCCATCAACATCTGCATTAATAATCCAAGGCTTATATCCGTTCGCCTTTTTCAGAATTTGTATCTTAATTCTTGCCTCATTAATGACAATAAAGGTTGTGGCATTATAGTTGAATGTCGTTACATTGCGACTCACAGCTCGCAAACGACATTGATTTACAATGAGCAGTGATTCATTATAACTCTTGCAAACAACATTCGTTAATTTATATAGAACTGCATCCTGAAGAGAGTTATAAAACTTCAAGCGAAAATGAAATTTTCAAATCTTACGTACATTGCAACTTAGCTGGCAAGTTATCCACATATAAGAAACTGCTAAAATAATACTTGTAGTTGTGGTTTTCATGGTTTTGCAAGACTTTCCTTAGGTATTGTATAATAACAAGGAAATCAGCAGCAATTTGTTCAGCAGTTGAGTGTGATTAACTGTGAAATAAGAAAATAATAATAAATAAATAGATATTTTATATAAAATAAAATTGAGATATTGTAGTAATCATTCACTCTGACAATTGTTTGGAAACACAAAACGGTTAAATTAATTAAATGGACCCTTCGTTTGATCTATCTATTATATCTAAATACTTCTTAGATCCCGTAATGGATATAACAATCTAGTTTTAGCGGTTAATGCTAAAATTATCTGTGATGTTTCCACTTTTTCCAAAAAGAGCATTTACTTCAAATGCTTTCAAAATCGGACACTTTCCTTTTGTATTTCTGAAAAGTCTGAAAGCTATAGCCGTGTGTGCTCATTAATATCGATTTTAAAATTAGTATATTTTTGCACAATAAAGAAATCGACATTGTATATCAAATAATCTAAAATCTGAAATTTTATTACTATGTTAAATTATGCCTGACGGCTACACAATTTATTTTTCGCAACGAACTTTAGAAAAAATTAGTTATTTTGATGATTTAGATTTCGATATTCTATGGCATTCACTACCTAAGCTATTAGTAGCAAATTAGTCAATTTGTGTGTGTGAGTATAGACAAAAAGATGTCTGTGTGTGTGCTATGAGTGTGTATTTGTCTAAATGGCGGAGAAAGAAATATGTAAGCGTGACACTCGACATTTCATGTCATGCAACTTTGATACGCGGCTAAACTTAATTATCTTCATTATAAACTTAAAGTCTAAATATAGTCAAGTCGATTAATTGAGAAAAAACTCAATTTATTAAAAATGTATAGCCATAGAACCATAACAACAATTTCAAAACTATATTATGGGCTCTTATTTTCTGTATTGGCTTACAAATCCTCTATAAATTCGGCGTAAATTTTAGTTATTACTTGCGGTCTTTTATCAAATAGCCATGTCATAGATAACAAATAGTCCCCAGATGGAATGGTATGCGGTAAATATCTCCATCTCAGATAAAATCCGTCGATTATTTGAGGACCCTAGTAATAAGAATAGTATTGTATTGAATTTTTAATCATAACCAAGTGGAAATACAACACATCAATGCATGACAACTTTGAAAAGTCTTTTTGGTTCGACAAGTACGTTATTAATATTTAACTATTATTATGAAAATTTGATACTTGCCATTAAAGGGCAGGAGTGATTAAAGTTGCTAAATTCCTTAAAAAGACTGAAAATAATTTTTGAAAATGGATGATACTCTGTCTTAAGAAACCGACAAACATCAAGGTTAAACTTAAAGAACCAAGGCTTATATCCATTAGCCTTTTTAAAGACTTGAGCTTGCACTGCAATAATATTGGCTGGATGTAAAAGAGTGCCATTATAGTTGAATGTATTAGTTGTACGATTAACAGCTTTGATCCGACACGTATTTACGGCAATCCAGGACTCGTTGTAACTCTCACATACCGCATTCGTGAACTTAAATACAATTGCATCCTATAAAAAAATTAAAGAAATGAATAGAAATATGGTTATTAATTTACAATTTGCTTACATTATGGGCAAGCCTCAAAGTCATCAATATATACAAAACACCAAAAATAACAAGTGTGGTGCGCATTATAACTACTCGCGAATAAATTTGAGGTGCTTATACAAGTTGGTATGACACCATGTTATTCTATGAAAGTTATGTAAATGAAAAGCTTTTTTCTGCTTCAATAAACCTAATTTGGTCGCATCAAAAGCACTTAATTTGTTTGCCATTACAGCTTTTACTATAGGTTTAGAAATATGTCATTATATTTAAATTAAATGTGACAAGAGCTTGAAAATTATCCAATCTATAAAACATACTTAATGAATTACAAGCTGAAACTTTCAAAAGGGTCGTGACTCTTGAGTATTATCGAAAATATCAAATATATATATGAGATGCTCCTGTACTCATACTGCACAACTGCGACTATGTTAAGAGACTTTCCAGACAAAAATACAATCAAGTTCAGTTTTCAGTTTTCTGATTATAATCATAATCGTATACTTTTGTATTTTTTTCTCTCTGTCTCTTTTTATACCGCACGTGTGATAGAGTAAAAAAATTAATTTTGTTGAAATTTGAGCGACCACAGCTTTCAGTCTCCAGGTGAATTCTTTCAAGTCCCCCAAGATAGATTGGGAAATCATTAATATATTTGAGGGGAACGTTTTGAATTGTTTTGCACAAATCTCCAATGTAAGGATAATTTTAAATATTTTATAAAAGCTTTTATAAAAGATTTCTATTCTACTTGCTGCCCTTAACAATATTTGACCAAAACAAGATGAACTAAGAAGAGAACAAAATTGTCAGATATGACATGATCCAAATGTTGATGGAAACCAAAAAAAAATGCACGAACATATATATATATACACACACATACTCAGCTTCTCACTCTGGCTTAGAGAGTCTGTCCTTTTAATTAGTCTGTCCTTGAATTAAATGTTAAAGGCATCTATATTAAAACTCTATGTCCATACACAAAGAAATAACTACACTTCTTTGAATATAAAGTAGAAACTCGTCAGAATGAAGAACTTCTTATTTACTATCCAAGTAACACATGGGCTGAAAAGTCCCGGGCCTAACGTCCAGATGGCGCTAGTTTTTTTGCTGTCAACTTTTTTTCAGTTAATACTATCCTTTTAAAGACTGATTTTAAAATTTCATGAAATTCTATTCATTAGTTGTTGAGTTATTGTGCTAAGAGTGACGCTACTTTTGTTATTTTCAAAACAGTGGACCAAAAACAATATCGTGTTTTCATTTTACACTGCTTCTTGATGGGAAAAAATACCGTGCTACCGTACGAAGCAATGGCTCGAAAAGTGTTATAGGGACTCCTATCAGAAACAATAATAAACATCTATCAATCAATCAATCTATCAGAAACAATAATAAAACGTTGGTTTGCTGACTTCAAACGTGGTCATAGAGACACCAATGATGCAGACCCCGGTGGACGTCCAAATCAGGTGGTAACACCAGAAATAATCAAAAAAATCCACAAAACCGTTTTTAATGATCGAAAAGTGAAGTTGCATGAGATAGCTGACATCGTAAAGATATTAAAAGAACATTTTGGCTCTATATTGCATGAGCTCTGTTGAAAGTGGGTGCCGCGTTTGCTCACTTTTGATCAAAAACAAAAACGCGTTGATGATTCTGGGCAATGACAAAAAAAAGAATTGAACTTCGAATTGCTCCCAAATCCACCGTATTTGCCAGATATGCCTCCCAGCGACTACTCGCTGTTCGCAGACTTGGAAAAAATGCTAGCCGCTAAGAAATTTCGAAGGAATGAAGAGGTTATCCCTAAAACTGAGGCCTATTTTGAGAAACAAGAGCAATCGTTCTACAAAAATGGTATTGAAATGTTAGAGTTGTGCTGGAATGATTGCGTTGCTCTTGATAGAGATTATGTTGATGAATAAAGCTAATTTTGAGCTAAAAAAAAAAACATGTTTTCTTTGTTAGGCCCGGGACTTTTCAGCCCATGTGTTAATATTCGCTAAATTTTCAAAAATTGGCACCCATCAACATGTGCATTAATAATGCAAGGTTTATATCTATTCGCCGTTTTTAGCATTTGTATCTCAATTTTTCGTCATTAATGAGAATAAAGTTATAGTTGAATGTTTGCATTGCGACTCATAGTTCAAACGATATTGGTTTACAATGAGCAGTGATTAATTTTAACTCTTGCAAACAACATTCGTTAATTTATATAGAACTGCGTCCTAAAGAAAATTATAAAATTTGAAACAAAAACGAAATTTTAAAATTTTACGTACATAGCAACTTAGCTGGCAAGTTAAAAAACAACTAAAATAATACTTTTAGTTATGGTTTGCATGGTCGCAATGCTCTTAGCTTTTGTACAATAACAACGAATTCCGTCAAATTCTTGATTTATTTTGTGCAACACAGTTTGAAATTGTTCGACCGTGAAATGAGAGTATACAAATAAATAAAGTAAAATATTAGAGATATTTTAGTAATCATTTACTGTGATAATTACTTAGGCAGACAAGAGACAAATTTCATAATAATACTGTGGGGTCGTATTTTGTGTATTGACTTACAAATCCTCTATATATTCGGTGTACATTTTAGTTATTAATTGTGTTCTCCTATCACATAACCAAGTAGAAATAAAACACAATTTAGAAAACGGCTAGCTAGCTTTGGTTAAACTAGTACGTAATTTAGGGAGTCTAGTGCTTAACTATTTGCAACAATTTATGGGTAGAGAAATGATTAAAGTTGGCTGGTGATGAACATTTTTTCCATATTTGGGAATATAAAAAGAAATAATGAATATAATAAATTCAAAAATATATACTATTATATAATTATAATATTATAATAGTTTGTGTTAAATTGTGCTTAACGGCCAAATGTTTCTAACTCTAGCATATATATATATATTTTTTTTTTAAATATTATCTATTTTTTATTCCAATATAAAATGTAGATAGAATGCAGAAATCGTTTATAAAGTAAACTAGGGTTTGATCATCTGGTATTTGTGCATGTGTGTGAGTATTGTCAAAATATGTATGAGTGTCATTTCCATGTATCTAGGCGACGGACAAACATAAGGCGTCTTGATTATAACCTTAAATATAGTTAAACTGATTTTTTTATACCCGCTACCCATAGGGTAGAAGGGTATTATAATTTTGTGACTTCAGGAAATGTATTTAACAGGCAGAAGGAAGCATTTCCGACCCGATAATGTATATATATATATATAGTCAGTGTCACCAGCCGAGTCGATATAGCCATGTCCGTCTGTCCGTCTGTCTGTATGAACACCTACATCTCAGAGACTATAAGAGCTAGAGATTCCAAACTTGGTACCAGTATTGGTGCATGTCCTTATTTTAGATTTTTGCCACGCCCATTTCTGACCCCTAAAATCGAAAAAACAACTTACAAGCGCAATTTTAAAGATAAAGTCTCCAGTTTTGGTACATACGAAGACAATAATAGTCTCGATGATTCTCGAATTTGGTAGCGATCGGATGAAGAACTTGGAAGTTATTCTATAAACAGTTTTGTATGGGAAAATCCACGGGCAGCTGCACGTGGCTTGTTTCTGGTGAACAATGTGACCATGCATGTTATATTTTATACTTTATGCAATATTTAGGATGTGATGGAATATGAATGTACAAATATACCAAAAATACTTTTTGGAATACTAGTATATTTGAGCTGGGTAGCGGGTATATTACAGTCGAGCACACTCGACAGTAGCTTTCTGACTTGTTTTTTTTGTGGTTTAAACCCAACACTACTGAATAATTGTCAGAGCTGCTTCGTTTATTTCAAGGATTATTTATAATTTAACTACTTTTACTAAATAATTGACATTTTGACGACATAAAAGTTAAAAATGTTGTACTGTAATTTATCAAATTTTATGATTTATTTGAAATTATTTTTATTAGAATGAAAGGTTTACTGAACAAACAAATTACTGAATAAATAATAATATCTACAAGTGTAGCCGTCAGAAGGGTAAATAATATTGCATGCTCGTATTTTTGTATGGCCTTACAAATCCTCCACATATACGAAGTATAGCCTTTTCACAGACAACAAATAATCCCCTGATGGTGGTGATATCGGTAAATATGTCCACCCTAGGTAAAATCCCTCGATTACTTGAGGACCCTGGTAATAATTATAAAATTATGTAGTATTATTGAATCATAACCAAATGAAAATAACACACACTAATGCGTTAAAAATTTGACTTAAAAATTTAAACTAGTGTCTATGGTCAAAATAGTATGTTATTAAGGGATTGTCGTGTTTAACAATTCACAACCATTTATTGTCGTATTCTTAAAATTTGATACTTGTCATTAGAGGGCAGGAGTGGTAGTTGGTGAAAAGACTGAAAACCATTTTAGGAAACAGATGATATTGTCTCTTGAGGAACCGACAAACATTAAGATTCAAATTATACAGCCAAGACTTGATCCATTAGCCTTTTTGAAAACTTAAATAACCGCTCCAATAACACTGGCTGAATGTAAAATTGTGCCATTAAATTTGAATGTATTAGTTGAACGATTAACAGCTTTGAACCGACACGTATTTACGGCAATCCAGGACTCGTTGTAACTCTCACATACCGCATTTGCGAACTTAAATATAATTGCATCCTATGAAAAATTGAAAAATGAATAGAAATTTTGTTATTAACTTACCGATTTACTTACATTATAGGCAAGACTCAAAGTTATCAATATATATAAAACTCAAAAAATAACGAATATGGTTCGCATTGTGACAATTTCTAAATAAATTTAAGCTATTCAATTTAAGTTTGTTTAATATTACGCTTTGTTATGAAAGTCAATTAAGTGAAAAGCTTTTTTCTGCTTCAATAAACCTAATTTGGTCGCATCGATGCAATTTCTTTATACGCTACAGAATATTGAAACAACATTAAGTGTTTGTGAGAACACTTTAAAAAGACATAATAAATTTGACAATTATACAATCTAAATCATAACCTCAATGAATATTATTTATATTTGAAATCCAAGATAACATCAATAAAACAATTAAACTACATCAATTTAATTAAACTACATAGGCCTTGATTATATTTAAAATATATATCAATATACACATATATATACTGCAATAATATGTTTGCAATAATTAAAAGACAAAAATAATTTTTCAAGTAGATTAAATTGTTAACGATAACAACAATTTTGAAGAAATACAAATGCAGTTACCAAATGAATACTTTCTAGTGCAACCGAGACAAAATGCTGATATCTAGTGAAAAAATTGAAAAATAAATAGATATGTTAACAATTCTGAGGTTAGGCTGATCTATATACCCGCATAAAATCGTTTCTGTTAATTCAATATTATCTCTTCACGCGGGTAATGTAGGGTATATACTGGATTTCGGCATGTTCAATGAAGCCTAACCTATCCTACACTATATTTAATAAACTTGTTCTACATTGCATCAGCCAAAGCAATATCAGTTTTCTGATAACATTATAATCAATCTTATATGGTTTGTGTTCTTCTCTCTCTGTCTCTTTTCATATCGCGCGTGTGAAGAGCTCAACTTCTCAAGGGCAGCCAATAGCAATGGAAAGTTGAAGTCGAATTCATACCATCTTTGTTGAACACAACTTTGGAAATACACTATAACATAAGTTTGTTTTACCCTAATTTAGATATATCAATATTTCGACCACACTTTGTAACAATTTGATAAACTTTAAAAAAATGTTGAATAATTTCGCTAAATCCGGTTTGCCGCCTTAATGCTTTCCATAAGGGTGTTAAGAGTTCGACATTATGATTAAGCTTTCATCAACACGAGCAACCAACAAACAGTTTTCCTGCCTTTGAAGACCTCAGTGTCATGATGTTTGCGCTGAAAACCTGTATCACGTCACAACACTGTCGGTTAAAACACAGTGGGAATTTTTATACCCGCTACCCATAGGGTAGAAGGGTATTATAGCTTTGTCGCTTCAGGAAATGTAAGTAACAGGCAGAAGGAAGCATTTCTGACCCCATAAAGTATATATATTTTTGGTCTGTCCGTATGTGTGTCTGTCTGTATGAACACCTACATCTCAGAGTCTATAAGAGCTAGAGTTTCCAAACTTGGTACCAGTATTGGTGTATGTCCTACGCAGATGAAGTTTATTTTAGTTTCCCGATTGGTCGCGATCGGATGAAAAACTTGGAAGTTATTCAAGAAACTGTTTTTTATGGGAAAATCCATAGGCAGGTGTACGTGGCTTGTTTCTGGTGAATGAATATGAATGTACAAATATACCAAATATACCAAAAAAAAAACGTTTTGGTATATTTTAGTATATTTGAGCTGGGCAGCGGGTATATCACAGTCGAGTACGCTCGACTGTAGCATTTTTACTTGCTTTTATATAAATACATGCATTTTAGTCGGCGCAATTGTAGTTAAACTTTGTGTTAGCAAATAGCAGTAACCAAAAGCGCACAATGGATACTCTTGTTTTCTTGGGGTTGTTAGGATTCTTGGTGTTACTTTATAAATGGTCAACTGCTGGTTCCAATGAATTTAAGAAGCGCGGTCTGCCGTTTGAGAAACCATGGCCAATTATAGGTAACAATTTAGACGTTCTTCTTGAAAAAGGATCATTCAATAAAGTTCTTTCCGAGTTCTATGCACGCACAAGGCAACAGTAAGTATTATTTATTTTCCTTGTATGCATTCTCCTTTTATTTTATTGTGAGTACTTCAATTAATCACAGTAAGATTGTCGGCTTCTTCAATTTTCTCACACCGATGATTGTACTAAATGGTCCGGAGGTTATTAAAAAAATAACCATCAAAGACTTTGATTACTTTCCTAATCACCAAGGAATATTTCCTCCAAATGAACGCCTTGTTAACGATATGTTGAGTGGTCTGAAAGATCAGCGATGGAGACACATGCGAAATACCTTGTCGCCCTCCTTTACTGCTGCTAAAATGCGCACCATGTTTGCTCTGATGAACGAATGTTTCGCTGAATGTATGGAACACCTGGATAAGCAGGGAAACGCTAGTGACAAAACAGGAGAAGGCTTCGAGCTTAACATGAAGGATACTTGCAACAGACTATCAAATGACTTGATTGCAACCACTGCTTTCGGCCTCCAGGTGAATTCCTTCAAGTCGCCCAAGAATGAATTCTTCGAGATTGGTAAATCACTAATTTTTTTGAGGGGAAAGGAGCTCTACAAATTCATGTTGTCAAACGTTTTCCCCCAAATCTCCAATGTAAGAATAATTCAAATCATTTTATAAAGGCTTATATTAAAGATGTCTATTCTAGTTGCTGCGCTTCACAATATTTGACCAAAAAAAGACGAACTATTTCATACGCTTGGTAGTAGACGCCATGAAGTATCGTGAAGAGAACAAAATTGTCAGACCAGACATGATCCAAATGCTGATGGAAACCAAGAAAGAATCGTCTCAAAACTGGACAGACGATGAAATCGTCGCCCAGTGCTTTACATTCTTCTTTGCAGCATTCGAGAATAATGCGGGAGTTATTTGCACTACAGCATATGAGCTGCTGCTCAACCCAGACATTCAACAGCGACTCTACGAAGAAATCATAGAAACCCAAGAGGAACTGCAAGGAAAACCTTTGAGTTACGATACCATTATGAAAATGAAATACATGGATATGGTGTTGTCTGAATCATTGAGAAAGTGGGCTCTAGCACCTGTCACAGATCGTGTCTGCTCCAAGGACTATACTCTCCGCGATGACGACGGATCCGTATTGTTTCAGTTTAAGAAAGGTGATAAAATCTTTGTGCCAATTGCTGGCATTCAACTGGATGATCGATACTTCCCTAATCCTCACAAATTTGATCCCGAACGGTTCAACGATGAAAACAAAGACAATATTGCTCCTTATACTTATATTCCCTTTGGTACGGGTCCACGAATTTGCATTGGTGAGTTTTCCATGAACTTATTTTATAAATGCGTATACAAATTAATGTTTTTAACAGGCAATCGGTACGCTTTAATGACGGCAAAGGCTATGCTCTATAATCTGGTGCTAAAATACAAAATCGAGAAATCATCTAAGACTGTAAACGATTTGTTGAAGGAAGCGTCTGGTTTTCAGTTGATCCCCAAGAACGGTTACTGGGTTCGTCTGGTGCCCCGAGCAAATTGAAGTTATTAATACTTTATAAATTTTTATAAAATAAAAAAGGATTGAAATATTAACTACATGTTTAATCATTTGAAGGTAAATTAAGCAAATCAAGAACTATACAGAATTTTAGGAATATTAACGAAGATCTTACTATGCAGTCACATATAGGATTTATATTAATAAGATATGATATGAGAAAATACTAAATTTACTCAATTAAATGAACTTTACTACCTAACGAGGATTTATATTAATAAAATATGATATGAGAAAATACTAAATTTACTCAATTAAATGAACTTTACTACCTAACGTAAAAAATTGGACAAACAATTTTATATTCAGCTGGCAAACTGAAGTTATGAATGAAATATTAAAAATTCGTATCATGCCTATACGAATTTTTTTGCTTCTAATAAATACTCATTAATACCACAGATTTTTCATTTTAGTGGGTATATTAATTAGTTCTTGTGTTCAATTAATTACTGATCATATAAAATCAACAATTATGTTATTATTATGTCGAAATGAAGGATTTTAATTGAAAGCTATATCTATGGTGACACGATCGAATTGGAGTACATATAACTCATCCATTATTGAATGATGACAAGTGGTTTTTTGATAGTTGAATAGGGGTATTTCAACAGTGGACTTTTTAGTCTTGTTTACCCAACATTATTCAGCAATATTCTGCATGAAAAGTTTAACCTTTATCTATCGATTGTTATACTGATAATTAACCAATATTTACATATATATTGACTATAAAAGCAGACACGTTTGCTGGCTATTGTTCAGTTCCAGTTGAACAGTTCGACAAGACGTCAAGTCGTTGGGTTTAAATTAAAATGGTATTACTTACATTACTGTCTGTGGTGGGAGTTCTCTTTCTCCTCTACAAGTTGATAACTGTCAGTCACAATGAATTCGAAAAGCGAGGACTGCCTTATGAAAAACCCTTGCCAATTGTGGGTAATAACCTGGACCTCGTCCTGGAAAGGGGCTCATTTCAAAAGGTCCTTGCTGAGTTCTATGCCCGAAATCGACATCAGTAAGTACAATTTGTCATTTTTCTAACATTTTTAGACATGTCTTAAATCATTTAATATTGTAGCAAACTTGCTGGATTCTTCAACTTTTTCACACCGATTATAATTTTAATTGATCCCGAGGTTATAAAGAAAGTAACCGTCAAGGACTTTGATTACTTCCCCAATCACCAAACGATTTTCCCAGAGAAAGAACGCCTTGTGCACGACATGATGAGTTCCTTAACGGATCAAAAATGGAAAAACATGCGAAATACTCTGTCGCCTTCCTTCACTGCATCCAAAATGCGCGCTATGTTTGGGCTGATGAATGAGTGCATTGCTGAGTGCATGGAACACCTGGACAAAAAGGGCAAGGCAACGGGCAAGCCTGGCGGAGGCTTTGAACTGGAGATGAAGGACCTGTCCAATCGAATGTCGAACGATATAATCGCCTCGACTGCCTTCGGTCTGAAGGTCAACTCCTACAAATCCCCCAAAAATGAATTTTATGAGATTGGCAAATCTGTTGTCTTCTTGGCTGGTTTGCCGTTCTACAAGTTCATGTTGGCAAATTCATTGCCCTGGTTGGCTAACGTAAGCATGATTACCCTAATTTTTTTAATCTTTCGAGAATATTAGTTTCATCATCGTAATTTTCATTTTCAGTTACTGCGTCTTACGGTTTTAGATCCAAAGACCATAAACTATTTCACAAAGCTTGTCATCGACACAATGAAGTATCGCGAACAACACAATATCGTCCGGCCAGATATGATTCAAATGCTTATGGAAACCAAGAAGGAAGCAGGGAAAAATTTTACTGAAGATGAAATAGTGGCTCAATGCTTCACTTTCTTCTTTGCGGCTTTCGAAAACAACTCTGGAGTCGTTTGTACCACAGCCTATGAATTGCTACAGAACCCCGATGTGCAGCAAAAACTCTACGAGGAGGTAAAACAGACCCATGATGCTTTGAATGGCGAGCAGCTCAACTATGATGTTCTCATGAAAATGAAATATATGGATATGGTGATATCAGAATCGTTAAGAAAGTGGGCATTAGCTCCGATCACCGATCGCATCTGCGCCAAGGATTATACGCTACGTCATGACGACGGCTCCACAGTGTTTCAGTTCAAGAAAGGTGATCGCATATTTGTGCCTATTGCTGGTATTCAAATGGACGATCAATACTTCCCCAATCCTCACAAATTTGATCCCGAGCGTTTCAGTGAGGAAAACAAAGAGAAAATCGTACCGTATTCGTATATTCCATTCGGCTCTGGACCTCGTTTATGCATTGGTAAGTCCTTAGAATCTATCTTTTATACTTTATACAACTAATATTTTGAATATATTTATAATGCAGGCAATCGTTATGCCCTAATGACAGCAAAGTCCATGCTATTTAATTTGGTGCTAAACTATAAAATCGAGCGCTCCCCCAAGACATCTAGAGATTTGCTGACCGATTCGGTCGGATTCCTCTTGGCTCCAAAGAATGGCTTTTGGGTTCATCTCGTGCCCCGATAATGTGTAAAACGGACCCATGAAATTAATTATTATTGTGTACATGCCTGCGGCAGTTAAGAGTATTTTCAAAGGTATATGTTTATATATACTTGATCAGAGAAAAGTCTGATCATGATAGTTATATAAAACAAATACCCAACTTCAACTGCCATCTGATTACCTCCTTGGGTCATTAAGGAGCAATATCAATTTCGTAAAGGTTTATTAATATATATTTTGTATAATTGGTGGATTATGTTATATTAAATCAGAAAAAAATGCATTGAAAAAGCAATCATACAATACAATTATTTTGTAATCTTGAATTAAAGAGCTATTCCATATGTCGTTTGCAGACATTAAATTTAAGCTTGTCATGGGCTTATGAGGTAGTTGTTCCTTCTCTATTATCAACCAAACTTCTCTGCGGGCGACACATGACAAGAGTAACTTGTGAATTTCTGAATTCGAAATGTGCCAGTCTAAGTCTAGCAATAGCAATCAAGCAACCCAACGATGCCGTCGAGTAACCGTCCATCTCTCCATAGGCAGCTAAACAAACCGACTAAATATTTAATTACACACATTTTGCTATATAACGCTTGGGGCTAATTTGCTGTTTAACTGTTTACGTTTACCAACTTCAACTTCGTAGTTTGTTTGTATTGAGTTTGTTTTTGTGCTATTGCCTATTCATAGCTATAGTTCGAGTCGTATTCCATGCCATCTATCAGCCAATATGCTAAAATATTCCAACCGTAAACACTGAGCGGTTTCTTGGCTTGTTTTTTTTTATATTTTGTTTGGCAGAAGTTCATGTCATAGTTTAAGCACCAATATGAATAGTAGTATTACTACTAAAGCTGAAAATTCTCAGACATTACATCAGCGTGAAAATCAAAAGGAAGGTCAACTAGAATCAGGCTTTGATGAATGTCAAATTCAAGTTGCAATAAAGTTAATCATGTGGACTAGAAAAAGCTCTCCTACTTAATATGAATGACATTCATTTCTGAGTTCAATTATTTTATTGTAAGCCCAAGAACTTATTAGATATATTTTATAAACATATATCTGTGTTTATAGGGTATCCCCAAATGTTGGTTAAAATACGGTAACTAGTAAAATCCTCAATATAACAATCTTAACAACAATTTCTAGCAAACTACGGTTATCACGTGAATGGGAAACCCCGTTGAATGTCTACAACTCTTGAGAAAACTGACCTATCGTAAGTAAATTTAAAAAAACTTGCTTGGCATTGCATCAGCCATTTTGTTTATCAGTCGCTAGCAATATAATTACTTTCGAACA